>JANUYF010000005.1:8622500-9362500 GCA_026167975.1 Phrynosoma blainvillii
GATTCTCTCTCTCTCTAGCATAGTTTGGATTTTCTGTATATGAGATATATATATATATATATATATATATATATTTAAAAGTATTTCTTCCTCTTCCTCTCTTTGGTGTGTATGTATGTGTGTGTGTGTGTGTGTATATATTCCATGATAGGGATATATATATATATATATATATATATTCCATGATGGGGATTCTTCTGGCTGGGGGAACTGGAGGCTCCTTTTCCTAGCAATGGATCTGAGAAGGGAAAAGAAGAAGACAGTTTTGTGGCTCCCGAAGTTGGCCTTTTAGTGACTTTCTTCCTCTCTCTTGGCTTATGTGTTGGATGTGATGCTGGATCCAAGTTGCAAGGGAAGGCATAGACGGTGTCTTTGGGGGTCTTCTCAGGGGCAAAGGGAAGAGAGATCAAACTAAGAACCAGACAAGCCAACAATCCCACTTTAATGACCCCAAAATTTCCATTTTGGGAGCAAAAAAGCCCCTAAAACCAGAATGATGGAGATAAACGCACTGTTAAGTTTGACTTCTCTTGGGGGATCACAACCCGAACAGCTTGCTTTAAAATGAAAGAGAAGGATGAGGTGGTTTTAAGATGTTTTTTTAGTGGTGGTGGGGAAATTAATAAAAATAAAATCATTTTTTGTTTCCTTTCTTTGTCAGAAGAGGAGTTGAGATTTTAAATTGCCTTCACAAACAGAAATGGCTTTCTTTCTTTCTTTCTTTCCTTCCTTCCTTCCTTCCTTCTTTCTTTCTTTCTGGGCCAGCCTCTATTTTTCTTTCTTAAAATCTAAAGCTCCCAAAGTTGGGCACTTCGTTCCTTATTCTGATGAAGTCTGATTTTCTTTTTTTAAAAAAAGGAATTTCAGTTCTTATGTAATAATTGAAATTATGATTACGTATTATCTTGGGGATTATAGTCTTGGAGCTGATATACATGAGAGGGTTGAGCAAGAGTAACTTTCTAGCAGTAGGATAGTGGTGGGAGGGCATGTATTTTATGTACTTATTTACATATTTAAAAGAGTATTATGTCTTTAAAACTTTATGTATTATGTATTTAAAACAGTGTATTTTAAATACACGCTTCTGTGTTATGTATTTAAAATCATGCTGGAAATCAATAGATTTCTATCATTTTAATTTAAATAAAAAAGAGAGAGAAGGGGAGGTTTCACATTGGAAGAGGAGGGACTGGAGCTTGTGACCCTCCCAAAACAAGTCCCCTACTCCCAGAGTGGCCAGACATTGTCCTCCTTTCCCAGGATATGTCCTACATTTCAGCCTTCTGCCCATTTTGAGCGTGACCAACAAGCATGGATTTACATCTCTAGTGTTAAGTGGTTTTAGCTGGGAGATGTCCTACATGATTTCTTAAATGTCCTACATTTTTTCAGGTGCCTTGTCCTCCTTTGTGGTTTGGACAACATTTGGTCACCCTGACCCTTCTAAAAAAAAAAGAAAGATATTTAATTGTTGTGGAGGAATCACAGGCATTTCCTGGTGGAACGTTCAAGGTACTCTATAACCCCTCGTCCACCTTCTGTATTGGACTAAACACACATAAGGGGAGCCCAGTTTGACTAGTTTTTCCTCCTCCTGTATGATTTTAACCCCTTAGGCTGATGAAGAAGCTGGTGGAGCTCCGAAAGCTTGCCATGTGTATTTTGTGCATTTCGGTTGGTCCCCATAAAGGTCTTCCTGTTTGGTGGATTTTGGATGTTCTTGTACTTTGCCTCCTGGCCCCTCGGATAGGTTTTGTGGATGGAGAAGAGGATCTCTCCCCCAAAGACAGGGCATCGAGTGGCATAAACACTCCCAAATCCAAAGAGGATTTGTCAATCCTAAAAATAAACAGATGTCTTCAACAGGCACATGCCCAGTTTCAACAATATTTGAAGAATGAAGAGCAGGGTGTGTTGAGCGGCTTTGTCCTTTTGTTTTTTCCTCTGCTTTGCAAAACCAAGAGCTCTGTCCAGGGTGCTGAAGTTGAGCATTGGTGGACACTTTCTTTCCCCCCTTCTTCCAGCCTGAAGCTTTCCAAGCCTGCATCCACACTGCAGAAATAATCCAGTTTGATGCCACTTTAACTGCCAGGGCTCAATGCGATGGAAGTCTGGGCACTGGAGTTGGTTGTGGCACTAAAAGTGCCACAACCAACTCCAGTGCCCAGACTTCCATCGCATTGAGCCCTGGCAGTTAAAGTGGCATCAAACCGGATTATTTCTACAGTGCGGACGGGCTCCCGGATGTGTTTCTATGGATCAAGCTTCACCACTCTCTTGTTTTGCTTCCCAAGGTGGCATGGTTGGCATGGGAAGAGTGGCAAAGGCGGAGAGGAGGGAGAAATGGGGATGTGTTTTCAAACACGTATAGCTGATCCTTGCTTTTGGCCTGAGAAACCAGGGCAGGTGGAGTCACAGATGGAAGAAGCAGATCCCATAAGCTTTTGGGAACAAAAAAGGTCAGTCCAGTGGAGGAAGCCAGGAATGAACCCTTTCATTCCAAGAGGATAGTCCACTTAGGGGGGGAAAGCCTCAAATTCTGATGAATCTCGGGGGAAGAAGACTCAAATTCTGAGGATCTCAATAAGAAATAGGTAGCTGTTCCTGGGGATGTTGAGCCAGAATGTCTTTGGGTTGAGATAAGTGGGAGGCAAAGGTTCATCTCTTTCAGGCGAGGAAAGGCCTTTGCTTTTCTAGCCTGACGCCTGTCAAAAACAAATTAGAGAATTTAGACAATTCCCATTATTATTTTATTTCTTGGACCCATCAGCCAGCTCCATTACTTTAGACAGCCGGGCTTGACTCAAAACAAATATAAAGCTGCCGGTCTGTGGGACAAAGTCGTGGTATTTTTAGATTCACACATCAAAAGGTTTCAGCGTTACGAGGTGGAGTTTACATAATTTGTTCAACGTGACCGGTCCAAGTTAATGCTCAGAATAATATTTATGCACATGACACGGAACCTGAAAGATGATCTCTGTGTGCATGTGTGTGTTGGGAGCCTTTTCTTTTCTTTTCTTTTCTTTCTTTCTTTCTTTCTTTCTTTCTTTCTTTCTTTCTGTCTCTCCTCTTCCCCACTTTGATTTTTTTTTGATATTTAGCAAAGGATGAAGAGATGTAGTGTCATCTCCCTGAGGATCCAACAAGCATGTGAGGGACCCCGGGATACAAGCTTGACAAACTCACAGTGAGAACTACCCAAGGCAACACACAGAGTGTCAATGTGCTGAGCAGATTTGCACAGATTTGTTCTGTTTCTTCTACTGTTCCTAGGGAAGGAGAGCAAAAGAGAGGCAGTATGATGGAATGGTTAGCGTGTGGTTGTTTTCCTCTTCCCACTGCTTAGACCTGGGACTAAATCCCCATTGGGGCTCTGAAGCTCTTTGGCTGGGCTTGGGCCAAATATACTCTCAACCTGATCTGCTTACATGACAAAATGAGCCAAATGCCTCCGTATATAGGAGCGCTTTGGAGGAAGGGTGGGATGAAAACATGAACAAATACATGTTGTTGTTGTTGTTGTTGTTGTTGTTGTGTGCCTTCAAGTCACTTCTGACTTATGGCAACCCTAAGGTGAACCTATCATGGGGTTTTCTTGGCAAAATTGGTTCAGAGGTGGTTCGCCATTGCCTCCACCCTGAGGCTGAGAGCATGTGACTTACCCAAGGTCACCCAATGGATTTCATAGCCAAGCTGGGAATCAGATCCTGGTCTCCAGAACTGTAGTCCAACACTCAGACTGCTATGCCATATGCAAAATCCTCTTGGTGGCACTGCAATTTATTTCAGTCTATATCTCAGTCTTTCCATAGGCTTTGGAGCACATAACAACAGTTTGGAGGAAAACATTTAGTAAATAATACATCAGATCGATACACATACAGAACTAGTGTGTTGTAGTGGATTGAGCATTGGACTATGACTCTGGAAACCAGAGTATGAATCTTTGCTTGGCCATGGAAATTCACTGTAAGCAAGTCATACTTCCGGCAGGCCTTCCCGGAATAACTGTTGTTTGATGGGAGATGAGTTTTTTATTTGGTTTCATTATTCCAATTCCATGTTTTATTGTTTATTGTCTTTTGTCGTATTTTATTGTTGTATTTTAACTTTCTTTTTTAGTTTAATTCTGTTTTAAGGGGATGGGAGGGTGGGATTATGGGATGAGGGAATGTTTTAACTTGGCTGTTTTAATATGTTGCTCTGCAGAGGGGCGGGCTATAAATAAATTATTATTATTATTATTATTATTATTATTATTACTCTTTTAGCCTCAGAAAGAAAGAGGCACTGGCAAAAACCCCTCTGAACAAATCTTGCCAAGAAAATCTTTGGATAGGCTTGCCTTAGTGTCACCATAAATAGGAAAGGACTTGAAGGCACACAACATCAGCAACAACAACAACATGCACATATATATTTACTTTTCTTATTTGTACCCTACATGTCCTTCATGCAGCTCAAGGTGGTGGCCGTGGCTCTCCTGACCATTGCTAATCCTCATAACAGCCTCATATGGCTAAGAAATCATGATGGACCCAAGGTCACCCCAGAGTGCTCCATGGCCGAGCAAGAAATTGAATCTGGGCCCATGTAATCTTTGTTTTGAGACTTGCTGTTTGCCTGCGATGTGCGGGAATCTCCTCCAGATGGACCTTCGGGTCTTCAATATTGTCTTTGAGGCAACTAGTGAATTATGGGCATGGCTGACTGGTCCGGCTCGTAAGATTGTTGTTTTGCTTTGTTTTTGGCAAGGAGCTTTTAATGCACTTTGTACAGCATGAGAAACTCAAGGACAGAGACATTAAAATAACCTGATGGCTGCTTAATGGGGTTTGGCATAGATCAAGTATAACTGGAGAATCCTGTACCTTTACAAACTTCCCCACAAATTGTTCATGCACTTCCAATTCAGTCTTTCTGTCTCTAAGGACTGGGTGTGGATGGATAGGGAGATACCAAGGTCCGTTCTCTTTTTTTCATGTGCATCCCTACATTCTTCCACATTTGATTATTGAATGTGTGAACCGACTCCATGGGAAATGATGTTTTGAGGTGATGAATCCTGAAAATGGTGAAAGGTCTGGAAACCATGTCCTATAAGGAGCAGCTTAGGGAGATGTTTAGCCTAGAGAAGAGAAGGTTAAGGGTTCCATGATAGCCATATTTAGATATTTGAAGGGATGTCATATTGAGCATGGAGGAAACTTGTTTTCTGCAGTTCCAGAGACTAGGACATGGGGCAATAGATGCAAACTACAGGAAAAGAGATTCCACCTAAACATTAGGAAGAACTTCTTGACAGCAAGAGCTGTTCAACAGGGATATGCTGCCTTGGAGTGTGGTGGCGTCTTCTTCTTTGGAGGTTTTTAAAGAGAGGCTAGATGGCCATCTGTCGGGAATTCTTTGATTGTGTCTTCTTGCATGGCAAGGGGTTAGACTGGATGGCCTTTGTGGTCTCTTCCAATTCTAGGAGTCTATATAAAACTTCCATTGTTTGTGCCATATCTCTGCATTGGTCCACAGTAAGTTCACAGGGTAGCATATATGAAGGCAGTGTGAACCAATTCCTAGAAATATCATCATCCACATTTACAGTCAGCTCTTCGAATCACTGACATGGAAGGCTGACTGTACTCATGTGGTTAAGTGAAAGCTGGACAGACAGTGAGGTCCATATTTTCTATGCCATCTGAGAGAATAGGAGGACTTGATCTAGTTTATCTGAAATCTTTGGAACCAATGGGTCAGGCTCAAGACAAACTCATATTGAGGACTGTAACTCCCAGAATCCTTCAGCAAAAATGGCCAGGGGCTATGTTGGTTGGGGGATTCTGGAAGCAGCAATCTAAAAACCTAATTCATCTGTGTTTGAGTTGCCTAGTGTGTGCTGGCTGGTTTTGATCTCCTTTTGGTCATTTCTGTATGCACACTCATGATGCTTAGCACTAGTTCAAGGATTATATGTGCTTTTGGAGAAGAGACTTCCAGCAGGACAATTTAACTGGCAAGAGAAAGAGCCACCCGAATGTGCCAATGGAGGGAACACCCCAGAGTCCTTGGATGAGATGATTCAAACAAGGAAACCAAAGCTGTCTGCCAAATGCAACATGGTTTTGAAGGCTTTCATGCAAATTCAGCATCTGTTTCTTTCAGCAGAAGGCAATAACAAGTATCACTAAGACCATGGAGACAGCACATAGACCATGGCATGTCTCTCAAGACTGTGGCCCATTTTTTTGGGGGGGAAATTCTCTTTCTCCGAACAGTGTTGCAGTTGGTATGTCATCCTAAAATGTTAACTTTTCAGCACAAGGAGATTCCAAGGGCAAAGCTGTTCTGTGGATTCCCTCTGCATTGCATACTCCAGTTCCAAACCTGGAGTATGAAAAATGTCCACATGAGAGCTGGTGACCTTTGGCTTTCTGGATATTTGGAGATGGCACCTTCCCTTAACAGAGGCTTTGGAGCTTCTGGGGCTCCAGTGCCAAAACATCTGAAGAGACAGTGGTTCTGCAAGGACAAACCATCTTCCAAGAAACTGCGTTCCTGAAGCATCTTCTTTCCTTTGTTTCAGTGTAAAAGGAATTTGTCTGGGAGGACAATTTTATTGCTCAGATAGTGGCTAATGTGCCATTTGAGCTTAATATTGCATGTGCTTGATTCTGCATGTTGGAGTGGGTTTTGGAACACGCACACAGTATCTCATGGAAACATCTTTCTTATTAAGGTCAAATCACTTAGATTTCAGCTTTCAGTGGTGTATTTAGTCATAGTTCATTATATATATCCCTATCTATCTATCTATCTATCTGTAATGTAGCGTAATGCCTATTGAGAGAGCCTCTATACATTTCTCACCTTTGTTAATTTTTTTTACTTAGTTATTATTCTTTTGTATTTTAATAATCTGTCCCAGCAATCTCAGTGCTCCTAAAATCTGTTTTCAATACTGCAGAAACACACACAGAGAGAGAGAGAGAGAGAGAGAGAGAGAGAGAGAGTAGAGCCAACTTGGTGTAGTGGTTTGAGCATTGTACTATGACTTTGGAGGCCAGAGTTCGAATCCCAGATCAGCCATGGAAACCCACTGGGTGACCTTGGGCCAGTCACACTCTCTCAGCCTCCGAGGATGGCAATGGCAAACCCCCTTTGAAGAAACCTGCCCAAAAAACAACAACACCTATGACAGGTTTGCCTTAAGGTGATCGTAAGTCGGGAATGACTTGAAGGCACACAGCAACAGAGGGAGAGAGAGATGAACATGCACACTCATATACAGAGTTTTTAAAAAAGGGATGCAACATGAACCGAGGTGCTTGTGTGTGGTTGTATCTGGTGAGCAGTTTTGGTACCTGTGATGCTTGTGTAAAAGGAGGAAGATAGAAGGAACTGACTGCGCCTGCTACACTTTCCTTTTCTGCACTATACGACTATTACAAAATGCCGAACTCTCTCCTCCTTGGCATCTGCTTGCTCAATACATGTGCATCTGTGCACACAACAGAGTTTCAGCACTTCTGTTCTTTTAAAAAGCCACACTTTTCTGGAGCAGTACTTGCATTTTAACAAATACACATTAAAACAAAAATAAAGGAACTAAGGACTGGATGGGAGAAAAATAAATTAATCTGGCATTTCTTGTCAAGGAGTATAAGGGTACAGGCAGTGGAGGTTGACTTGAAGGCAAATTCAGGACATGGCAAAGTTACTTTGTTGGAGTACAGCTCCCAAAATTGAGTGTGATCATGCTGGCTGGGGGATTCTGGGACTTGTTGTGCAAATAGGTAACTTCCCAGGCTTTACGTAGGATTCCAGAAAAGAGAGGGTGGGGAGATGGGTTTAGCTGGGTTTTTTTCCCTGTTAAAAAAGGCTCACACACCTAAGCTTTGTATTGGTTTTTGCCTCCAAACTTTCTTGGAGTTTTGCTGGTGGTTTTTGAGGCTGTGAGGTGCTACTCTTTGGAAACTGGGATCAAAACTGAGCCAATGTGATATTCTCCTTGCAGTGTTGGAATCGATCTAGTGAGATCTGAATTCAGGCCCCACTACAGCTCACTGAGTAACCCTAAACCAGTTGCACAAATGGTCAGATTGAGAATGGAGAGACCATGATGCTCAGTTAGTTGGACATTCTTATCCCAGTATACTTCACAGGGTTGTTGTGACTGTTAAATGGGTAGATAGAAAGACCCATAAATATCTCCCTGAAGTCCTTGGAAAATAGCAAGGACTAGGAGTGGAATGGGAGCCAGCATGATGTAGTGGTTTGAAAATGTTCTACCATAAGCTTATGTGGAAGGAAACCTGGAAAGCTTTTCTGTGGTTCTACAATTTTCTGCAAGGCTCTACAATTGATTTGCTTCTTTATTAAATCATTCCTGTCCTTGATTTTTTTCATACAAGTCTCAAGGTAGCTTCAAAACTCTTAAATAAAGACTAAATATGTTTTTTATACTTTTCACCATGTTCTCCATGGAATCTCAAAGTGAAACACTTGATTCTCATATTCCATTTTTAATTTATATACATAGCAACCCTGTGAGGTAGGTTAGACCGAGGAAGTGAGCTTCAGGGCTGAGTAGAGATGTGAATGTGGCTTTCCCCCATCCTAGTCCCACTGCCAAAAATCCATCCATTGGAGGCCTCCAAAGAAGACCAAACACTCTCCTTCCCCTGCCAGCTAGGTTTTGGGTGAACCTTTGGAAGTAGCATTCTTCAACTGAGGTTTTGCAGTTAAAAGCCCACTGTGTTTCCTTTGCACTTGGCAAATTGTATGCATTTGAAACTGGGGCTCTTTCACACTGCACAATTATAGCACTATGATTCCACTTTAACTGCCATGGCTGCATCCTGTGAAATCCTGGAATCTGTAGTTTGGTAAGGCACTCAAGCTCTCTAGCTGAGAATTCTAAATAGCCCTCTCTAAACTGCAAATCCCAGAATTCCATAGGAAGGAACCATGGCAATTAAAGTGGAATCATAGCACTATAGTTGTGTAGTGCCGAAGGGCCCTTGATTAGTGCTGTTCTCAAGGAGTCTATTATCTCCTTGCAACCAAGTTGCTTGGACGAATCCAAACTGCTGCATCCCTAGGATGTAGATGAGATGTTCTGCCATCCTTTAACCATTGACATTGATCTACTGGGTTATCTAAGCCTTGCCAGAAGATATTGGCCAGTTCCATCCTATTAATACTTATTCCTTTATGAAAGTTAGAATCATACAAGCCATTGTATTCCCTATTAGCATGTATGGATGTGAGAGCTGGACAGTGAGGAAAGTAGATAAGAGGAAAATCAATTCATTTGAAATGTGGTGCTGGAGAAGAGTGATGAGATTAGGTTTGGATGACCAAAAAGACAAACAAATGGGTCCTAGAGCAGATCAAGCCTGAAATCTCCCTGGAAGCCAAGATGATAAAGTTCATGTTGTCATTCTTTGGCCACATCATGAAAAGGCTTGACTCATTGGAAAAGACAACAATGCTACAAAAGGTGGAGGGTGACAGAAAGAGAGGAAGACTGCATGCTAAATGGATGGACTCTTATTAAGGAAGTCACAGGTATGAGTTTGCAGAGCAATGGAGGATAAGGAGTCTTGGAGATGTTTCATCCACAGGGTCACCATGAGTTGGGATCAACTTGAAGGCAGTTAACAACAACAACATAGGAACTGTCAGTCCCTGGCAGGGAGCCACAGCTGATGAAATCATGTTTGAGGAATCCCAGTCTTTGTAGACGAAAATCAAAGTTTGCCATCTTTGGACAAAGTGAAAGGGCAAATCATAGCAGCATCATAGAGTCATAGAATCATAGAGTTGGAAGAGACCACAAGGGCCATCCAGTCCAACCCCCTGCCATGCAGGAACTCCCAATCAAAGCATCCCTGACAGATGGCCATCCAGCCTCTGCTTAAAGACCTCCAAGGAAGGAGACTCCACTACTCTCCGAGGGAGTGTGTTCCACTCTCGAACCGCCCTTACTGTCAGGAAGTTCAGACCTGGCTTTGGGACAGGGGATGCCTTGGTCACCCGTTGTGTGGTGACCTTTTGCTAGGAGATCGGGTCTGGACTGCTTGGTGGTGCCATTGTCTTTGGTACCTTTCTGCAGCACTTGACAGGGCTGGGAGTTCATGCTGATGTGTCCCAGAGATCCTGTGCCTACCTAGCAGGGAGGTTGCTGAAGCTACCTTATACGAGGACAGATTCTTTACCCATCTAGTTCTGTATTGTCTACAAAATCCTAGCTCTCTAGGATTTTGGCTAAGGTGATTTTGAGAGATGGAATCCAAAAAACAACTCTGCTAACTTCTGTTTCAGGAGACACTGGGAATTCAGTTTGGGACCACCTTCATACAAAACATTCATACTGAGCTGTATCCTTCAACCCATATGGTTAGGTCTGGCAGTGATAATAAACTGGATGAGCAATAAGATTGTGAGCTTTGCATCCAAATAATACAGAGATATTGTTCCAGTGAGTCTGGTGTTCTCCCTGAAAGAACAAATCTATATTTTCTAGAATATAAGCATATTAAATATAAATGTGGTCATTTTGGCACAAGCTTTGATTCTGACTTTCGCATGACTACAACTTCTATAGTGCCTGACCATTGTCAGGTTTTCTGGGGCTGACAGCGGCTGCAGATCAACACAGTTGGAGAGGACTAAGTTGGGGAAGGCTGCTCCATGCAACCACGACTTTTATGATTTTGAGGGAGGCTGGAAGTAGATAACTGATGTTTCATCTTGGTCAATATTTTGTAGGTCCAATGTATTCAACTAATAGATTGTTTTGTATCGTCTTATGTTATAAGAGCACATGAGAGCCAAGCATTTGAAGGATATCTAATGTATTTTTTCTAAGTGCTTATACTGGCCCCATTCTTCTCAATGACAAAAAGGACAGGCAATTTTTGTTTGTTACAGCAATATATTTTGTTGATGTTCTTTATATACCCTTCCCACAAGGAGCAGCATAAATGTTGCCCCATTGGTCCTTCACAACAACCCTGTTAGGTTGCTTAGGCTGAGAGATAGCTAGCGGCTCAAGAACACTCGGTGAACTTCATGGGTATTGGCCATGCTGGGATTTTGGGAATTAGTCCAATAAAGTAATTTTCTCAAGTTTTAAATAATCCTGTACTCTCAAACATTTCACCACAGTTTGCAGTAAACAATGCATTTTTGTTTTAAAGCTTCCAGTTTAAGAATCTTTTGATATGGAGTTTTGAAAATTTCAAACTGTCCCTTCCTTCCTTCCTTCCTTCCTTCCTTCCTTCCTTCCTTCCTCCTTTTCCCTTTCCCATTCCCACCCCTCCTCATTCTTTGTTCTTTTCCCCCTTCCTTCCTTCCTTCCTTCCTTCCTTCTTTTCCCTTTCCTTTCCCACCCCTCCTCATTTCTTGTTCTTTCCCCCTCCCTCCCTCCCTTTCCCTTTTCCACCCCTCCTCATTCCTTGTTCTTTTCTCCTTCCTTCCTTCCTTCCTTCCTTCCTCCCTCCCTCCCTCCCTTCCTTCCCTCCTTCCCACCACCTTTTCCTTTTCCCTTTCCCTTTTCCACTCCTTCTCATTTTTTGTTCTTTTCTCCTTCCTTCCTTCCTTCCTTCCTTCCTTCCTTCCTTCCTTCCTTCCTTCCTGTGCACATTTAAGCAGGGAGAATTTTAAATCCAACAACCCCAAATCACTTTTGAATATCTGCATGAAGGACCCTGGGTCAACAAAGTCTGAGGATGCCTGCCTGTCCCGGACAAAGCTGACCCCCCCCCCCAGATGCACAAAACTGAAATGCATGCATTGGGCTTTGTCTGAATCAGAATGTTCCTTTTTTAAACAGCTGGCCCAGGAGGCTGAAAGTTTTGGCCTAAACACAAAACACTGTGTGGTCATAAAATCAACATTGAAGTTATGTAGATCTTTTTTTTGGGGGGGGAGGAAAAACACACATATTTAAAGGCAGGCCAACTGGAAGATTTCACTACCTCTCAGATGTTCTCTAAGTGTGTTCTTGGTGTACAAATACAGCTTGGAAAAATTTACACTTCTGCACTACAGTGGCCAGAATGCTCCCACCAGCAAAGGCAGGGTCCAAATAATAACAGTATTTTTTTCCAAGCTCTGATATGAAACTCAGAAGGTACCAGTGGGTTAAATACACTATATGAGGACGTAGGAGAAGGCTTTCTAAGCTTAAGCCTCCCCCCAGCTGTGGAATATTCTTTCCTTAGAAGTATGATTGGCTAGCCTCATTTTGGTACAGTGTTAAAAATGGCTTTTCTCCCCAGATCTGTAGGGAATTCTGGGAACTGTAGTTTGTTGTGGCACAAGATCTCTCTGTCAGAGAAGGCTAAATGTCTCACAAAACTACAGTTCCCAGAATTCCCTAGCATTGATCCAGGGCAGTTAAAGCAGTTTCAGACTGGATTATTTCTGCAGTATGTTTTGGACCTGAGCCTCAAAGATGCTTCAAGATCCCTTTGCCTATTGATCTTCCAGACTCACATGGCTAGGTCTTTGAATGGTAGATTTATAGGTTTTTATGCATCCCTCCACCTTTCCTTGCATTATTTTCTTTTCCAGTGACTCAAGCCTTTTCATGATGTGTCAAAGTATAACAACCTTAACTTCAAGGTATCCCTGACTACCTCAAATTTTGAAACTGTTTGAAATAATTTAAATTGATTTAAATTTGGGCACTATCCTGAGATGATATTATATGGGATGGGATATATTTTAAGGGGACCTCCAACTGACCCCATTTGGTAAGAACAGTCCCAGTTAATCTTCTGTGCCACTTTTGCCACTGCTTTTAAAATGTCCCAGTTTCTGCCTCCTCCTCCCGCTTTCCCCCTTTAGCTGACTTCAGCTGCTTCAAACTGAGTTCTTAGTGCAAAAGTCGTTCTCATTCAGTTAAGTCAGCAGGGAGAGAGGAAAAGAGGGAGGAGAGACTTGCCTTTCCCAGAAGGCTCTGACAGAAGCAAAATGCTGCTGCTTCCTTTAGTTTGTGTTCTTACTCTTTGATAACTTTTGCCACACTCTGATGGTGCTTGGCCACACATGTTCCAGTTTCTACATGTGAAATGTTGGAAGGCTTGTTTTAATAACGGCATTTGTTGTTGTTAACTGTTGTCGAGTTGACTCTGACTCATGGTGACTCTATGGATGAGACAAGATCCCTGTCCTCAGCTGCTCTGCTTCGTTCCTGCAATTGCATGTCCATTACCTCCCTGGTACAGCCTATCCATCTTGTCTGTGGTCTTCCTCTCTTTCTACTACCTTCTACATTTCCTAGCATTATTGTCTTTTCTAGTGCCTTCTCATGATGTGGCCAAAGTATGACAGCCTCAATTTGATCATCTTGGCTTCCAAGGAGATTTCAGCCTTGGTCTGTTCAAGGACCCACTTGTTTGTCCTTTTGGCTGTCCACGGGATCCTCAACACTCTTCTCCAGCGCCACATCTGAAATGAAATTATTTTCTTTCTGTCGGATTTCTTTATCATCCAGCTCTCACATCCATACACGGTAATGGGGAATACCATGGCTTGGATGATTCTGACTTTAACTCTTTGTTAAAATGCATCTGGGGAAGTAGGCTCAGATGTATATCTGTACTCTTTAGGATCTTGTCTAGTTCTTTCATAGCTGCCCTCTCCATGCTTATCTTTCTTCTGATTTCCTGACCACAGTCACCATTCTGATCAGTGTTTGATTGAAGGTACAGGGACTGTTGAGCGATTTCGATATCCCCATTGTCTAGGCTGAATTTATGTATTATGTGTAAACCCATAAATGCCTTCAAACGTAGCTGTAGCTGAATTTGTAAGGGGGCAGGGAATGGATGAGTATACATTTAGTAATGAATCTGGGTTTGCTGCCACAGAGGAAATGCCCTCAGGACCTGTACTACCTACCTGTCTTTGTTTGTCCTTATTCCCAAGAGACCTGCAGCTCCAGCAGATCTGAGGTCCAAGCCAGGGGCAAACCTTTCTGCTCTTTCATTTCCACTGGCAATCCCAGTGGAAATGCAGCAAGGCTGGGAGTCCTGTCATCTTCGCATTCATAGCTGAGACCGATTTGTTTTCATGTTGAATCCTGCCCTGTTGAAGGCACTCCGAGTGCAAAAGGCGCTGATTAAAACAACAACAACAGCAACAACAAACAACCCATTTCCACTAGACTTTAACCTCCGAATAACATGGATCATGTTCTCCACTGATCCTGGCGTCTGTATTTTAATTTGTACTGAAATCCAAGCTAGGGACTGACTCGGAGCCGAAAGTGTCTCTTTAGGCTTATCTTGCCGAGCGACAGTTTCTAAATCAGGCTAGAAATCAGGCCACATTCCCTGCTCTTATAGGATTTATCTCATTTCACTTCTTTCAAAGTAATTAGAGTTACTAATAAGAGGGGAGGGGGCAAATAGGGAGATTTGCTCACACTGAAAATATAACTTAGTTCCATCTCCCAGAGTGGATTTGAATGCGAGATGCTGAGATGACCCGGGCAAAGGTATTAGCAGGTAGAGCTGATTCTACCTTTTTCAGGCAGGTTGGAAAAAGACTGACTCCAACATTTGTAAAAGATGTAGGCAGGACGCAACTTTCCTCCCTGAACCCTCTTTTTATTCTCTCTGTGTTTTGATGTTCACACTGTAAATGCCATTCTTTCCAAAGCTGAGATGGTAAGGAATTATTGGCTTGCTAGAAGAACTCCATGGTTTGCAAAAATACAAATGGAAAGCTTTAGAAAATGTTCCTCATATGTGAAGATGATGGAAGACCTTCAGAATAGCTTGATGAAGGTTGAACATGCTCAGTAGCCATAGTTGAGTCTTTGCAGTATGCGTGTGTGGGATGGAAGTCGGAATAAGAGAATATTCTTATCTCCTAAAATAGATAGGACACATGATTGACCGACAAATTTAGCATCACACTGGCCAAGCAGAACAGAGCTTGGGGAAAATACTATCTTTGATCACAACTCCCAGAATCCTTCAGCCAATATGACTGCATACCATGTTAACTGGGGGTTCTGGGAGCCGTAGTCCTCAGAAGTAATGTTTTTCTCCTACGTTATGAATAAGATTGAGAGCCAGTGTGGTGTAGTAGCTTGAGCATTAGATTCTGACTCTGGAGAACAGAGTTCGAATCCCAGCTCAGCCATGGAAACCCATTGGGGGACCCTGGGCAAGTCACACTTTCTGGCAATAGCAAACCCCCTCTGAAGAAATCTCGCCAAGAAAACCCTGTGGTAGGGTTGCTTTAAGGTTGCCATAAATCAGAAATGACTTGAAGGCATACTTCAACAACATGAAAAAGAGGCTTAGCTATAAGTTGACCTCATGTATAAGTCAGGGCAGGTTTTGGGGCGAAAATGATGGATTTTTGTATGACCTGTGGATAAGATGAGGGTAACAAAGAATCTAAAGAATAAAGCAAAGGGTCTGAAGGATGACTATGCCAAAAAACTTAGAGAATTCCAGCAGGCACAACTGTTTGTTCTCACATTAAAGGCTTGATGGATGAGAGAGTAAAGAGGGATCAGTGCGTCCAGGATAGATTATGCTCCTGACTTTCATGAGGGAATGGCTCCTTTTCTAATAAGAGTTAATGCACAGTACTTACATTGACCTGTGGATAAGTTGACTCAGGGTTTTTGGGTCACTTTTTTGACTAAAATTTCTAGATTTATACACGAGTACGTACAATACTTTGATTACTTTGGAGGGGCATGAAAGAGTTTTCAGTTATTTTTTTAAAAAATATCTGCAACTATAACACTTGCTAAATACCATTTTAGATGGGAGCTTTGAACCTATAACAGTAACCTGAAAGAGCTTTGGCAGGGTTGAAGTCCAGTAATTGCACTGGGTTTCCAGTTGCATGCTGCATCCTAGCTGCAAGGTAGGAAAAGGGATGCCTCTGAAGACCAGTTGCTGGGGAACAGGAGAGATGCTTTTGTCCTCGTCTCCTGCTTGTGCATTTCCCGGAGGTGTCTGGGTGGCTGCTGTGGGAAACCAGATTCTGGATTAAATAGGTCTTTGGTCTGATCCAGCAGGGCTCTCCTTATGTTTGGACATAAACCAGGAACATAGATGCATGCAGTTTGCCATAACAAGACATATTGAAATTGCCCTCCGCTCTCTAAACACACGGTTGCTTTAGTGATTGTTCTTTTTCCTCCTCCTCCTCCTCCCTCTGTTATTTCACTTTTTTTGGTGGTGGTGGTGGTGGTGGGGAGTTTCTTTCTATTCAGCCTTACCATTTGAGAATCTCAAGGCAATGTACAAGAGAATGTTAGGCTTTTTAGTTGAAGGCATCAGGTTAAGGCAAGCTGACTTAGGGTGCACCTACACTGTAGAAATAATACAGTTGGACACCACTTTAACTGCCATAGCTCCATTCTACAGAACCCAGGGACTTGTAGTTTTGTGAGGCCCTAGCCGTCTTTGCCAGAGAAGGCTAAAGACCTGGTCAAACTACAGCTCCCAAGATTCCATAGGATGGAGCTACAGTGTAAAACTGCATTATGTCTACCGTGTAAATGCATCCTTTGACAAACCAGCACCTTTTGGATTGCAGCTTCGAGCCTCCCCATCATCTTGTTGGCTGGAAGAGGATGTACCGTATATTGGAAATTGTGTAGGTCAAAAGAAGTAATTTTTTCATGCTCTGGATCAGGAGTAGGCAACCTTTTTGAGCCGGGTGCCGGGTTTCTGTCCCTCAGACAATTGGGGGGCTGAAGCACCAAAAATAAATAAATAAATAAATAAATAAATAAATGTAAATAAAAATATTTTTTTAAAAATAGAAGAATTAAAAAAATATGCATGCACACTCTCTCAGCCCCAGAAAAGCCATGGCAAAACCCCTGTGGAGATTTTGCCAAGAAAACCCCAAGAACATGTAATAACAACAATAATCAATATCATCATGGCAGGCGGCGGCAGCGGCAGGGGGGGCGACGGCAGGACCGGCCTGGGCCAGTCCAAAGGCCTCAGGGGCCCACATCCGGCCCCCGGGCCTTAGGTTGCCTACCCCTGCTCTGGATCATAACCTTGCATGCTCTCTGTGTTCCCAAGGAATGAAAATTTCCATGGGCAACATCGTGTGGGTTGGGCTTCCTTGATGTTTGTTTTAAGATAGGGAAGACTAGAAGGTTTGTACACACATCCTGCAAGTAAGTAAATCCACCTGTCCTACATCTGGTCCCTTGGAAAGGGGTACCCACTCCCCTGCGGCCACCCTAGAGGTAAGGAGCAAGATATTTCTGCCCGTCTCAAACCTCACCTGGATTTATTATGCCTATGTGTACAGACACACACCTCACTTTCCCCATCCCTTTAACTGGAGAGGTGCATGTCCCTTTTTGTGGCTTTCCCCATTCACTGCCTTCCAAGAAATCCTCCTGGTGGTTTCCTAGCCACTGTGAGCTGTTAGTCATTCATCTGCTTAGCCAAAGGTATAGCTTCTCTCACATTTATAATCACGTTCTTTGCACAGTTTAATTCTCCAGGGGACTTTCCTAAGCCTGAGACATTCCAGGCAGAGAAAGATTTCAGTGTCTGGACTGCCTTGTTAAATGTTAAAGTGCTAGTCCACATCGAAGCTAGGACTTCGCTAGCATTTGTAGCTGCAGTTGGTTCCTTGTGCTGACTGAAGCCCTGTGTTTATATCTTTAGGTTGAAAATAGAGATGGAAAGAATATTGGAAAATATTTTGAAAATGATTGAATAGTATGTTTTTGTGTGTGTGCTGAGAAACCCTGACAAGAAGACTCCTGGGCTGATGAGAACCTTAGCAGTTCAGGTTTTATTCTGCACAACATTCACATGTGATTGTTTGGCATAGAAAACATTTTCTGTGCCCAAAAACATTTTCTGTACAAGAAAACATTTTCTGTACAGGAAACAACATCTTGTGGATGGAAAATAATATTTCAATGCAGAAATATTAATTCCAGAAAATACTGCAGTTGGGGATTTATTGTGCTAAACATTCATAGACAGGGGCATTTTCTGCCCAGGAATTAATATTTCTGCATTGAAACATTATTTTCCACGCAAAAAATGCTGTTTTCTGTGCAAACAAGCATGCATGAATTTTTCATAGAATAAATCCAAAAATGTGTATAGCCATTGAAAACTGTATGGTTTTCAAAGACTTTCTCACAGCAGGAAGAAAATTGCTGAAATTACTTGTTGCTACCTTTAGTGAAGAATTTCATCCCAAGTTGAATGCCTCAGTTGTAGGTTTTTGATTCATACAGCAAGTTACGCATTAGAGAAGTTTATTCTTAAACCTGCTAGGAGTCATAATCAATCGCTTAATACAGCTGAAGCATGACAAACTTTTGCTTCCTGAAGTTCTTTTCTTTTAAATATAATTTAGGGACCTGTCATTTCCACAAGGAGAGTGGTATGTGGCTTACATGAGAGAAACATTGAATTGTACTCATTTTTAAGCTTCTGTTTAGTCCTATGAATAAATAAAGGGCCTAAGCAGACTGCCAGAAACAGTGCACATTAAATTGAGGCACTGCCCTGGCTCAGTGCTAGGGAATCATGGGAACTGTAATTTATTGTGCCACCAGAGCTCTCTGACAGAGAAGGCTCAATGTCTCAGAAAAAAATACAATTCCCATGATTCCCTAGCACTGAGCCAGGGCAGTGCCTCAATTTAATGTGCACTATTTCTGGCAGTCTGCTTAGGCCTAAAGTTTGCAGAGGGTGGCCCAACATTGTTCTGAGTAATGCCTCTTAACCTCAGCTGCCTTTCCATGTGGCTTAGCTTGCTTTCATACGTTGTATATATCATTTTATCACTTGTTGTGATTGGAATTGTGGAGAGTTGCCACTGTCAGATCTGTAGAGAATGGATGGGACTGCATCAGGGCTGTATTTAGGGATCACTGTCCAGAGATCCGTGGTTATTAGGCAATATATAACATTTCAAATAAATAAATTACATTTTGGGACTGTTCTTCCAGTGAGTAGAGAATTGGGACATTTGTTGTACTATTTTTTGGCTTTCAGTGAGTTATACATATAAACACACACACTTAGATACACGCACAGCAGTACTATAAATATGACTTCCTTCCTTGTTTATTGAAATGGTATGGCTTCAGGCTGTAATTCTGCTGCATGTGTTAATCTAGCTATGGAATAAATTGATCTATGGGCTACAGTCCCTTTATATACCTGGTGAAGCCTGAGACCATGTGATGTGTAATGGTTTGAGCATGGTGTACCATCATGGTGTAGTGGTTTGAACATTGGACTCTAGAGACCAGGGTTTGAATCCCTGCTTGGGCATTGAAGCCCATTGGGTGACCTTGGGCAAGTCACATTCTCTCAGCCTCAGAGGAAGGCAAAGGCAAACCCCACTCTGAACAAATCTTGCCAAGAGGACCCCTTGATAGGGTCATCTTCGGATTGCCATAAGTTGGAAACGACTTAAAGGCATACAACAGCAAAACAGCAAATGTTTAACTGAGGAGTTGATCTAGAATCTCAGCCAATAACAGCAGCAGCCACAACAATAACAACAACAACAGCATGCAATACTGGTTGGAACATGGTGCATGATCAGATAACTCACTGATTCCTAGATTCTTGGATAGATGGTTGATGTTCATCTCCTGGCTATAACATCTAGTAGACTGTGATGATGATGGTAATAATAATAATAATAATAATAATAATAATAATAGATACTGCTTTGAGCTCTTTGGAGAAAGAAATGGAACAAATAGAGCAAAGATTAAATCTTGGTGGTGGATTTATACAAGAATCCCCCTTTGGAGAACTGAGGAGGCCCTGAGCTGTGTGCAGTTGTGTGTCCAGTTTGCATCCTCCGTGAAAAAAGCACAACCTGAAGAGTCAACATTTTAGCTCTGCTCTAATTTTGGGCAGAGTTGGGAGTGGTTTTCAGCTGGATAAAAGGGCCTCAAAGTTGCAGAAAGAAGAGATCTGACAACTTAGCTAGTAATGCATCGTTTGGAAATTCGGAGCATGATTGTATTAGGGAGCTATTTTGAGGAACGCTTGCACGACGTTGCTTGCTGAATGATGAACCCACCTCTGATCAAGTGAACTTTCCCACTGTATTTTTTCCCCTTTCAAATCCAGCTCTGGCATTTTTGTCTTGCAAGCACTGAAGGATGGAGGGCTTTCCTTGATATAATCCAGTGACTCTCTTCTGATGCACTATAGTTCTAGGAGTAACAGCTATTAAGGGGCATTAAAACAAGCTGCAAGTTGGAGCAGTTTTTTTTAGGTTGTGAGAGTCGTCACTAGAAGATGTCTGTTCGGCTGGTCATCTGGTAATATTTGGAATTAGGAGCTGAGCTCTGGCGCGTCAGAAGCTGTTATGTAAAACCCAGCTAGCCAAACCACAGAGACAATCTTTCTGAGGGCGGAGTGGGATTGCAAACTCAAACTACTCATCCCAGTTTTTTTTTAAAAGATAAATGTGCATGTGTTTTGATTTAAAGAGCATTGCTGAGTAGTCCTGGTTGAGGCTGCCAGAAATAAGCATGTTTGCTTTCAAAAGAAATGGAGAATTAAAATACTGGGGAAAAGGGGGGACTCATGGCACCCTTAAGATGAACCTATTTATTAAACAATTTCTTTAAATTTTCATGGACTGCAGCCCAGTTCTTCACATGCAATGAAACTATTAGATTGTGGTTAAATCTTTAATAGAGATATTATAATCTGTATATTAGGTTCACATTAAAATTTAGATTAAAATATGAGATGGGCTTTATTGTGAAAGGGGACGTTACCTTCAGAGAGGGTGAGTTTTGTGGATCTTCCCAGGAACTCAATGTTTGTATATTTGTATAATTTCTGAAAACAAGTAAGTCCCTATTTGCAAGTTTATAATCTTGAAATGCATAGAGAAAAAGGGAAAAGAGGCTTGGGGAGGGCAGAGGAAATAAGCAAGAACCCAGTTCTGAAAACTAATAAGTGAGTCCCATTTTGTGAGAAAGGGGATATAAACCCAGTAAATAAATAAATAAATAAATAAAATATCCTACTGTTTGGGCAGATGAAGCATCACTCACCTAAGCCCCAACTTCCCCACCCAACCAGTAGGAGAATAAAAGGTGCAACAGTGGAGATTGGATAGCAAACTGGATGGAGTTGCATCCAACTCTGCTAATCTTTTGGGTTCATATCTTGTGACCATCCCACCATCAATGGCCACCAGTGACTCTCTCTCTCTCTGTGGCTTTTCTTCACAAACGAAGATTCAGGAAGGACTCATCCCACGCTTTTTGCAAGCGCGCTGATGACTAAAAAGGCCAATCCGAGATAAACAAGTCCGGTTGCAGAAAGCACAGCAGAAAATCTCCTTGGGTGATGTTTCGGGGTTGTGATTCTTTCTGCATTGTTGTTTCTCTTCGAGACTTGTTCGGCGTGACTTCTCAAATAAGGCTGCAGAATTGTGGATAGTGCGTCTCCATGCCTCCCGATGTGAGGCCAGCGTGGACCATTGTTGGTGATCAATTTGGCCGAGTTTGAGATGTTGTTTCAGGGAGTCCTTGTATCGCTTTTTTGGAGTGCCCCTCTTACGCTGACCCGTGGCGAGTTCACCATAGAGTACTGTTTTTGGGAGGCGATGGTCCTCCATCCTAGAAACATGCCCTGCCCAGCGCAGCTACGTTCTCAATAGCATGGCCTCAATGCTGGTGATCCCTTCTTGCTCAAGGACAGCAACATTCGTCACATAGTCAGTCCAGTGTATATTTAGGATTGTGCGTATACAGCGCTGATGAAAGCGTTCGAGGAGTCGTAAGTGTTGGCGATAGGTGACCCAAAGAACGCCACCAGTGACTACTGCTACTTAAAATTGCCAGATGGAAACTGTTCAGGAGAGAGATGAGGAATCCAATAAAGCTGGTCCATTCTTATTCCTTTTGCTAGAGTTTCCCATGGGTATTATTTTCAACCCAGAGATATAACACAGAGCTTAGTCAGCACAAGGAACCAACTGCAGCTGCAAATGCTAGCGAAGTCCTAGCTTCCATGTGTGTGAGAGATCCTGAGCATGCTTTTTAAAAATATAAGTTTATATGGTTAGAGCTTGGAAAATTTTGTCTTTGGGGATCTACCTCCCCACATCCTCCTAGCTGGCTGGGAATATTATGAGAGAGGTAATCCAGAAAGCTTCGGTTATCATGTTCACCATTCAAGGTTCCCTTGAAAAACAAAAACAAGAAACCTCCCCAAACAGGTGCATTTTAGCACAGTGTTCTAAACAGCCACTTGCTTCCTGCAAATGCCCCCGGCAATCAATTGCATGGATTTATTTGCAAGACTGACTTTTAACATACTTGCTGTGGTTACTTTTGAAAATCTCGTAATTGGGTCACCACTCTGTGTGACATCTGGAGATTCATGTTTGGCTCCCTTTATTTAGTTAAATAGCAGCAGCTGAAGTGGGCCAAGGGATGAGGGAATCTCACTGGGACTTAGCCATTATAGAGTACAGCTATGACTGCTTGCATGTTTTATCCTGTGAGTCAGATCCTATGAGTTCTGTTTCCTGCCCATAAAATGCTCTTCTGAGCACAGAACAAGCACATGCAAATTATGCACAGAATGAGTCCTGAAGTGTGAATAGTCTTTCAGAACTGTGCCATTTTCAAAACTTTCTTACAGAGAAAATAAAACTGCTAAACTAGTTGTTTCTTTCCATAAGTGAAGAATTATGTCCCTGTGTGTGTGTGTAGACTTATGGTGATTCCATGGATTTTGTAAAGTCTTCTTAGGCTAGGAATACTCAGAAATGGCTCTGCCAGTTCCTTCCTCTGAAATATAGTCTACAGTACCAGGTATTCATTGGTGGTTTCCTACCCAAGAACTGACTAGGGTTGACCCTGCTTAGCTTTCAAGATCAGATCTAGGGTCTTTAAGGTATTTTGGCTGGTTATTATATCCCTACATCAGGGGTAGGCAACCTTTCCCCTTTAAGGGCCGAGGGACTTCAGCTCCCAGAAGCCTCAGCCATGTTGGCCAATAGTCCCATGTTGGCCAATAGCTCCTGGGATTCTGGTAGCTGAAGTCCCTCGGCCCTTAAAGGGGAAAGGTTGCCTACCCCTGCCCTACATAGTGCAGCGACAGATCAAAATGCTTTCCTTCTTTTCTTTAATTTAAGGAAAAGCATTTTGTGCCCTCGGCTTGTAACATGTCAGTGTTTAATAAACTCTGCTTAATGACTTCATAGTGTCTCACTTGCAACATCATGAGGGGCTGTCCCCTGGTTTCAGATTTTGGCCTGGACACCTCATGACCCTATTTGTGGTGGTGTTATATTATTTTGTTTATCAGAGGCAGTAGGCTAGGGAGGATGAGTGGGAGGGTGCTATTGCACATGCTTTGCCTGTTGGCTTTTCACAGGGATCTGCCTGGCCATAGTGAGAACAGCATGTTGGATATGTTAAGTCTTTTGTTTGATCCAGCTTGCTCTTCTTTCATTCTTGTTCTTGCTATCCATCCAATGAGATGGATATAATTTGCAAATATATGTCAATTAGAGATATGACTGCTCTCAGATCAGGGTTCCAGAAGAGGGTTGGAAATACTCTTGATGTTAAATTATGTAGGGGAGCCCAGCAAAAGGACGGTTTGGCTGGATGTTGAGGGCCATGAACCTAACCCCAGAGATTGTGGAGGGCCCTCTGTATAATCAATGGTAGATTTCCACAAGTTTGTCTGGTAATGTTTGGCAGAGTCAAAACAGTGGAAGCCGGTGGCTTCCAGGTCATGGTAGTGGTGAAACTGCTCCAGGTTTTAAGCTGAATTTTAAAGGATTTCTCCAAGATGTACAACCTATTTTGGGCCTTGAATACAGCACCTCAGATAGTTTTAAGTCTGAACTAGGTCCCAGAATGAATTCATCAACCCAATGACAGAGAAGCCACCAGCTGTCTCCAGTCATGATGAACTGATTTTGATCTTACACCATTTCAGCCTTCCCTGGGACGAACCACTCCAGACATGAGAAGAAGAGCATCCACCATCATCAGCATAGTGGTTTCAAAGGCTAGATCAGGGGTAGGCAACCTTTCCCCTTTAAGGGCCGAGGGACTTCAGCTCCCAGAATCCCAGGAGCTATTGGCCAACATGGGACTATTGGCCAACATGGCTGAGGCTTCTGGGAACTGAAATCCCTCTGCCCTTAAAGGGGAAAGGTTGCCTACCCCTGGGCTAGATGCTTCAAAACATGAGCTAGATAGTGGATGAGACACTGTGCAGGCCTGTAGCCAGTGCCAGCTGATCACTTCCATGTCAGTGGGGAGGATGATCCACTCCAGGTTTTGCAGTGTACACCTGCCCCTCCACATTTGTGGCTTTGACTTTTGTGTCTTTGATTACTTACGGATTTAATTGATACGTTCTCTTTAGGAATCATTAGGTCTTCCAGTGTGACTCTGCTGGAAGTTGACCATAGAGTCACACTGGAGGAGAATGTTAGAGAAAACACTTCTCTGGGCATTTTTAGGTCCTCCAGCATGATTCAGTGGTCTAGTTCTGACTGATGTTGACCATAGAGGTGTGCTGGAAGACCTAGAGATTCCTAGAGAGATGTTCTCTAAGAGAAAAAAAGTGTTTTTTTTTTATTTGCAGTTTTCCCACTTTAATGGGAGTCCTGCACCACTAACCCCAGTGAATGTGGAGGGCCTACTACATTTTAAAGGAACTATCCAAGGTGCTAGATCTTATCCTCCTAATAGATTCAGCATGTAGAATAGCTCCTATCACCTTGAGATTAAACCATGGAGTGAACCTGTTCCCTGTTCCTGTGGAATCCATCAATCACTATTTGTCTGTATTATCTCCCCAAACTGCTATCATAGACATTTTTTTTTTAAAAAAAGAGAAAACTGCTGTAAGAATCACCCGAGAGTGTTAGAGAAAGCAACTTCCAATATAAGCAGGGAACATCTTTTTGCAAATGACACAGCTGTTTCTCTCCCTCTTCCCCTTCCCAGTGGCTGAGCTTTGAGACTCCTATGGTATTCCCTGACAAGCTAACGACTGACAAGCTAATTTGAAATCTTACGGAGATGAGGGCAGCACTCTGCTTGGACACTGTCAGGCGAGGCGATCGGATTGTCTTATGCTCAGCTCACTGCCAAAATAAAACCCCAAATATAATGAAAAAGGACCTTTCCAAGCCTGTGAAGAGTTTTCTTTTTTTGGTTCAGAGCACTGGAAACAATCTAGTTCCCTGCTGGTTCCATCTTCCCTCCCCATCCCTCTTTTCCTGATGCGAGCCTAGGTTCCCTTTCTGCCAGTTTCCTCTTTCCTATTAGCCTCCGTATCATCAAAACTTTGAAAAATTACTTCTTTTGAACTACAGTTCCCCAAATCTCCCAGACAGCATGGCCATCCGCCATCCGCTATGCTGGTACAGGCATTGAGGGAGGTATTGCCCCCAAAATTTTTTATTGTTGTTATTATTATTATTATTATTATTATTATTATTATTATTATTATTATTTAATAATTTATTTTCCCTACTATTTTTTCTAATGGGACTTAAGATATGGCATACAAAAGTGAAGAAATCTCACAGAGTTATTCACAATGAGACAGAATGGTTCAGCACCTCTGAGACAACCAGTTGAGAATTTGTTAGCCCCTGAAATTTCTCACTTCCAGTGCAAGAACAAGGGAACAAGCAGAC
This sequence comes from Phrynosoma blainvillii, assembly GCA_026167975.1. NCBI lineage: Eukaryota > Metazoa > Chordata > Lepidosauria > Squamata > Phrynosomatidae > Phrynosoma > Phrynosoma blainvillii. Next base: position 8,648,208 of record JANUYF010000005.1, read on the forward strand.
AGTTTCATCAGCATGGGGGACAATTTTGTGGTTTCTCATTTTTATGTACATGCATGAGCCTCCCTATTCAGGATTTCCAGTCTTGATCAGATTGACAACACACCTTAATATTTAGCAGAAAGCACCAAATCTCTTTTACTTATTAAAAGATTTGTACTCTGCCTTTCAGTTTTACAACAGAATGTCCTTTTCATCCTAGCTGGTTCAACAACATTGATAAAAACAAGAATCTGTGTATCCATCTATCCATCCATCTGTCTACACACACACACACACACACACGTCATGGTTAAAGTAGCAACTAAAATCCATCTAGCCATCTCTCATCTAGAAATCTTGGAGTTTCCACTGTTAGCAGAGGTTATATAATGATGCTTACGCATGTGTTTGTGTGTGTTTTTGTGGCTAGCTTATGGGAAATACCCCAGCCCTAAGTAGCCACTGACTATTGTTGAATTGTATGCCTTTGTTTATTGTATAGAAACCTTCCACATCACAATGTCATAAATCACAGTGAAGTTGCATCCATCTGACCAAAGAGGGTTTTGTTTTTAAAGGTTGTGTGTATGACTGTGTTGATGTGCACTGGTGACCAGTTACCGAATATATTGATATTGCAAAATTATGTCAACATGGGGATATTAAATATGAAAATACGTCACTACTTCTAGGGTCATTATCTGCTTTTAGGTTGGCTCCCAGTGCTGCATTGGTTGCCTGCCCTTGGCTTACAGTAGATCCCTTAGCAGAGGTTAGAGACTGGGGAAGTCATTTTTTCAGATTACAATTCCTAGGAAGTTGCCACATGCTTGGAGGATTCTGGGAATTGTAGTCCAAACAGCAACTCTTCTCAGCTCTGTCAGATCAAAGCAAACCACAGTGGCCACATATTGATGTTATGTGCCTGACTTACGTAAACCCTGCTGTATGGTTTTCTTGGCAAGATTTCTTCAGAGGAAATTTTATCATTGCCATCCATGAAGGCTGAGAGTGTGATTTGTTCAAGGTCACTTGATGGATTTCCATGGTTGAGAGAGGATTCCAACCCTGGTCTCTTGAAATTCTAGTCCACCTCTCAAACTGCTAGATGATGCTGGCTGCTTATATGTAGGTTTTCATTCTCTCTCTCTCTCTCTGTGGATATAACAAGGGTGTGGAACCAATGGACCTTCCTGACAGTGAGAGCTGTTTGACAATGGAACACACTTCCTCGGAGTGTGGTGGAGTCTCCTTCTTTGGAGGTCTTCAAACAGAGGCTGGATGGCCATCTGTCGGAGATGCTTTGATTGAGAGTTCCTGCATGACAGGGGTTGGACTAGATAGCCCTTGGAGTCTCTTCCAACTCTATGATTCTCTGATTCTATGACCTTGATGTTGAACAGCAAGTGCTCAGCCTCTATATGCTTAACAGTTGTAATCTTGCTTCACCTACATGGGAGATAATAATAATAATAATAATAATAATAATAATAATAATAATTTTTATTTAATACCTCACCCCTCTGAGAACAATTGGGGCGGCTTACATCATAAAAATCCATCACATAGCAATTTAAGAACAATTCCCCCCTCCCCCCCTTAAAAAGTTATTAAACCACTTACAGATGCAGTGGGATCCTTCCATCCTGTCTCCTTCAGAGGTCCAAGAAACACCCATCACCTATTAGGAGGTTTTTCATTGGCTCTCTACCCATCTTCTTGGTCTAGCTCTAGTTTTGTTCAACCAAGGGGCAAACTTTGTTTGGCAAGGTGCATGCAGCAGCACGAGACGGTGGGTTTTCTGAAACATGGTTGTTTTTGGATTGAAAATCTGAACACTTGAGTGGGATGGTCTGGTTTGTGCACATGTGGCTTCAGCTGTGCTTTGCTGCCCACTGAAATCTCCATGAGCTTTCCCTTTCTAAGGTTGATTCCAGTGCTGGATGGTGGCCTCCATGTTAGCAGAGGAGTGATTCTTCTCTGGGTTTTTATCATAATATCCAGTGTGCCAAGCTCTTTCTTCCAAATAGGTTCAGCACCCTGGACAGCTCCCTTAAAGTTGACTGGACATGTACCAGTATGGTGGAGTGGTTTGAACATTGGACTATGACTCTCGAGACCAGGGTTAGATTCCCAGCTTGGCCTTGGAAACTGACTGGGTGACCTTGGGCAAGTCACATGCTCTCAGCCTGAGAGGAAGGCAATGGAAGAAATCTTGCCACCACCCTCCTCCCCATGACAGGTTCGCCTTAGGGTCTCCAAAAGTTAGAAATGACTTGAAAGCACACAACACACAAATCCACCCTATAGTTAAGATTTCTATCATAATTTCTAAACAGGAAAATATATTCTCTATGTCAGGGGTCGGCAAACTATGGCCCGGGGACCGAACCCGGCCCCTCGAGGCCTTTCAACCAGCCCATGGCCGGTCCTGCTGCCGCTGCCACCGCCGCGCCCCGCACACGCATGCACACTACGTGTGCGTGTGCGTGAGCGCGGGCGCCATTTTGGAACACAAAATGGTGCCCCACGCTCGCGCACGCATACGCACGATGTCGGGAGTAGCGCGCATGTGTGCGCGAGCACGGGCACCATTTTGGAACACAAAATGCCCCCCCGTGCTTGCACACGCATCCGCACGACTCCAGGAGTAGTGCACATGCGTGCACCAGTGCCTTTTTTTCCCTTCGGCCCGCTGATGATCTGGGGGACAGCGGAACCGCCCCCCCCCAAAAAAAAGGTATGCCGACCCCTGCTCTATGTGTTCAAATGACAAGCTGTAAGCAAATGTCTGCTTAATGCATAACGCTTAGGCTGCTACCACACTGCAGAAATAAAACAGCCTGACACTACTTTAACTTCCATGGCTCAATGCTATGGAATTCTGGGATTTGTAGTTGGTTGTGGCACCAACACAGAAGGTTAAATATCCCTCAAAACTACAAATTCCAGAATTCCATAGCATTGAGCCATGACAGTTAAAGTGGTGTCAAACTGGATTATTTCTGCACTATAGATGCAGCCTCAGTGTCATCACCAGGGGCTGTATCTAGGGCTACAGAATTAATGCAGTTTGGCACTGCTTTAACTGCAAGGCTCCGTGCTATGGAATCTTGGGATTTGTAGTTTGTTAGAGCTTTCTGACAGAGAAGGCTAAATACCTCACAAAACTACAAACCCCAGAATTCCATGGCATTGAGATGTGGCAGTTAAAGCAGTGTCAAACTGCTTTATCTCTGTAGTGTAGATGCAGCCTACGTCTCAGGTTTTGGCCCAGAAATTTCAGAGCCTGAACTGGCAGCTCAGAGATCATAGAATCATAGAATCATAGAGTTGGAAGAGACCACAAGGGCCATCCAGTCCAACCCCCTGCCATGCAGGAACTCCCAATCAAAGTATCCCCGACAGATGGCCATCCAGCCTCTGCTTAAAGACCTCCAAGGAAGGAGACTCCACTACTCTCTGAGGGAGTGTGTTCCATTGTCAAATGGCCCTTACTCCTAATGTTGAGGTGGAATCTCTTTTCCTGGAGCTTGCATCCATTGTTTCGGGTCCTAGTCTCTGGAGCAGCAGCAAACAAGCTTGTTTCCTCCTCGATATGACATCCCTTCAAATATTTAAATATGGCTATCATATCACCTCTCAACCTTCTCTTCTCCAGGCTAAACATAAAAAGATAAAAAGAGTTCCAGTGAACTTGTATGCAGAAAATATCATACAAAGACTGGGCTTGGACTCAGAAAAAGGAGGAGTGAAGCTAGGAGGAAGGAACATTAACCATCTAAGATATGAAGCTGATGCCATACTACTTATCGAAATCATAATAGACTTGGAACAATTACTAAGGAAGGTCAAGGTAGAAAGTGCAAAGGCAGCTTTGCTGCTGAATATAAAGAAAAGAAAGATAATGACCATGGAGGATCTACATAAATTCAACCTAGATAATGAGGAAATCTAAATAGTCAAAGAGTTCCCATATCCTGAATCAAACATTGATCAGAATGGAGACTGAAGTTAAGAAATCAGACTAGGAATGGGAATCTGTTTTTTAATTGATGTAACCCGCCCCGATTGCTTTTGCGGCTGGCATTTTGTTCACCAAAATGGCGGCTGCGACGCGTTTGTGCATGCGCAATCCTGCGCATGCGCAAACGCGTCGCGGCCGACATTTTGGTGAACAAAATGCCGGCCACAAAAGCAAGCAGCAGCTGCTGCTGCAGCGGCACAGGCTGCGGAGGCGGAGGCGGAGGCGGCGGCTGTGGGCGGCTGCGGAGGCGGAGGCGGCGCAGCGGCTGCAGGGGTCCGCCTCGGCCGGTAAGTCCGGGGACCCTCGGTGGCGATGGGCTTCCAAGAGGCCCGTCGCCACCGAGGGAAGCCTCCCAGGGGGACCCTTGGTCGTGACGAGCTTCCAGGAGGCCCGTCGCTGCCAAGGGAAGCGTCCCCGCGCACACCCTCCACCGACGTGCGCGACCCCCCGTACATGCGGCCGCCGCCATGCCATGCACAGCGGCGGCATGTGCGGGGTTTGCGCGTGCCCAGCCATTCCCCCCCCCCCTTGGCCCAGCCGAGACCTGGGCTACAGGAGACCGGCCCAGGTCTCCAAAATGTTGCCGGTCCCTGGTCCAAGCCATTGTATTTCCCATCACCATGTACAGATGTGAGAATTGGACAGTGAAGGAAGCGGGCAAGAATAAAATAAACTCATTTGGATTGTGTTGCTGGAGAGGAGTGCTGAGGATCCCATGGACAGCCAAAAAGTCAAACAAATGGGTCCCTGGAAGCCAAGATGACGAAACTGAGGCTTCATGGGAAGGCAAGACTCATTAGAAAAGACAATAATGCTAGGAAAAATGGAGAGTAGTAGAAAGAAAGAAAGACTGCATGCCAGATGGCTAGACGCAATCTGGGAGGTCATGGGTCTGAATTTGCAGGACCTAAGCAGAGCGATGGAGGACAGGGGATCTTGGAGATGTCTTTTCCACAGAGTCGCAATGAGTTGGGCCAACTCAAGGGCAGTGAAGAACAAAGATGTTCACAAGGAGAAGTGTGATGCAGCAGCTAAAAAAGGCCAATGCAATTTTAGGCTGCATCAATAGAAATATAGTGTCTAGATCAAGAGAAGTAATAGTGCCACCCTATTCTGCTTTAGTCAGGCCTCACCTGGGCACCACAATTCAAAAAGGATGTGGAAAAACTGGAGCGTGTCCAAAGGAGGGCAACTAAAATGGTGACGGGTCTGGAAACCATGCCCTATGAGGAACGACTTAGGGAGCTGGGGATGTTTAGCCTGGAGAAGAGACGGTTAAGAGGTGATATGATAGCTGTGTTTAAATATTTGAAGGGATGTCATATTGAGGAGGGAACAAGCTTGTTTTCTGCTGCTCCAGAGACTAGGACCCGAAACAATGGATGTAAGCTCCAGGAAAAGAGATTCCACCTCAACATTAGGAGGAAAATCCTGACAGTAAGGATGGTTCGACAGTGGAACACACTTCCTCGGAGAGTAGTGGAATCTCCTTCCTTGGAGGTCTTTAAGCAGAGGCTGGATGGCCATCTGTTGGGGATGCTTTGATTGGGAGTTCCTGCATGGCAGGGGGGTTGGACTGGATGTCCCTTGTGGTCTCTTCCAACTCGATGATTCTAAGTCTACTGTGGACTCTCACACTTCTCCCTTTCCCAAAGGTGAAGGGAAACCCTGCTGCAGACTATTAGCAGGAGCTCTGAAAGGGAGGCCTATATATACCCTGCTAGTAAACCTGTGAAATTATAAACACCTGTTTGGAGCCTGTAATCAGGCAACACCTTCTCCAACAGCGCACAAGCACTTTAAGCGCATAACAGGTAAGGATAGATTAATCTGTCCAATAAAGATCTGTGATCCTTTGCTTGTATTTATCCATCTCAGTTCTCTTCTATTCCAGCGTGAACCTGTTTTTTTTCTTTTTTTAAAAAGCAAATTCATCTCAGTATTTAAATATGCATCTTAAAATGTATTTAAATGCATATTTTCCTCTTTCTCCCCCCTCCCTCCCTCTTGAAATATGTATGTAAATGCAAATTTTGGCATGCTTAAATTTCTGAGAGCTGCTCTTGCAGTGTTCATATGCAAAAATTCTTGCATAGCAAAATTCCAAGGCATGCATTAGCCTGAGAGGCGTAGATCAGGTTGGTGCATAAAGCAATTTGCTGAGGTCAAGCATCTCCCTCTGAGGTTGACAAAAGTTACTTTTTTGGACTTCAGCTCCCAGAATCCCCAGCCCACATCCTCCATTTGTGGCCACACTGTTTGGAAGTGTTTGCAAATCAAAGTCCCCAGAGGTAACTTTTTTGAAGCTCTAATGCCGTTTACAACCTGCTATTTCACATTAGTAGCTGGTGGCTTCCTTACCGGTGGGGCAATGAATCTGCTACAGTTATTAGACTGAACATTAATGATATACCCAAGATGCTGAACTCATTTGGGGCATAGGGTTTGGCCCTTTCAGTATATCCTTTAAAGTTTGGACTAAAGCCGAGAACAGATTCACCTCCCCACTGATATGGAAGCACCTGCTTTCCCTTCTTTCTTAATGATATTATTGTGTGATGCTTAGAACAAGGTTTATGTGCCCTTCTGTTTATGGCTCTCTTGGGCATTGAATTTATGCACAGCATGCACCCTAATAATGTTGTCTGTGGAAATGAGAGATGTGGAGATTATGCTGCATGTATTTGAGGCTAGATATGTTTTTTCGGGCTGTTTGGTTTTGATGAACTCGAGTGTCATACGATTACGGATGCACCCTCAAGTGCCGAGTGGCAATTATAATTTGCATCAGTGATCTGTAAGAACAAAACCAGAGGGTGGTTGTTCATTTGGGATTGTTTAATCCAGATTAAAATCACAGTAATCTTTTTAAAAGGTGCCTGTAGACATTGGAGGATGGGGCGGGGGGAAGAAAGGTTTTCTCACTCTAGCCTGAAAAGCAAACATAGTCTGAAGAGTTGGTTGTGCTGATGGCAGAGTTTTTAAAATGCATGCACTGAAATGAGAATCCTCTTTGCTTGAACAAGCAAGAAAAAAAGTAGAAAGCTCAGAAGGGTTCAGGGCGAAGCGTATGCATTTCAGACTCAGCCGGCACACTAACTTTCAGGTTGCATTTGTCTTGCCAGTGTGAGTGGGGGGCCTTTTAAATATGTAATTATTTGTTTGTTAAAGTATTAAGAGAGAAGTTAAATTGTTTATTAAATTGCAAAGGGAGAAAGGAGGGCAACGTGAGCCAGGCAGTGAGAATGGATTGTACAAACCCTAAGATTTACTTGGATACAAATCAGTGGCTGGGAAACCCTTTTCCCCCTGGATTGCAACTCCCATGGGCAAAAATGGCAGGGGCTTCTGGGAACTGTGATCCTAAAAAGTTCCAGTTCTGATACCAAGGCCCTCTTTCACCCTTCTGCCCATGTGCTCAGCACACAAAGTCGAGTGAGATTGTGGCCATGGGATGTATCCTGAATTGTGGGCTATTTGTGGCCAATTTTCCCACATTGACTTGTGAGTAAGAACAGGCCTATCTTTCACAGAAGACGGATGGCACTTCATTTTGGAGAGTCTGTTCAGATGCTTATGGAAGCTGGACAGTGAAGAAAGCAGACAGGAAAATGACCGACTCATTGGAAGTGTGGTGCTTGACCACCAAAAAGGATCAATAAATGGCTCTCTGAGAGAAAGTAAGCCTGGAATCTTCCTAGAATGGCTCTCCTGATGGGACTTGGGTCTAGGCTATTTGATGGACCATATCTCCCTATAGAAGCCCACTGGAACACTAGGATCTTAAGGAGAGGCTTTCTCTCTGTCCCACTACCTTACCAGTCATGCTGGTGGGAACAAGGGACATGTCTTTCTTGGTGACTACTCCAGACTTTGGACTACCTTCCAAGGGAGGCTAGGATGGTTTCCTCTTTGCTCTCCTTCCACTGGCCATATTCCATCAGGCTTTTAGAAATAGACTGTGATGGGCGTTTAATAGCCTGCTGTTTTGTTGTTTTGTATGTAGTCCTGTAAGGATGTCAATGACAAAATCCCTCTGAAGGAACTTGCCAAGAAAACCCCATGAGGGTCATCATAAATCGGAACCAACTTGAAGGCACAAAGCAACAACAACAACAGATTTTAACTTCACAGATTGTTTAATTGCTTTCAAAATCCCTTTTATATTTATCCTTATTTTTATGTTTTTGTATAGTTTTAAAGCTGTATTGTTTAAAAGATGAGTTTAAGATGTTGTAAGCCTCCTTGGTGAGCCAGCATGGTGTAGTGGTTTAGTGTTGGGCTATGACTCTGGAGACCAGGATTTGAATCCCTGCTCAGCCATGGAAATCCATGGGGTTACCTTGGCCAAGTCACACTATCTCAGCCTCAGGAGGGCAAACATCCTCTGTACAAATCTTGCCAAGAAAACCCTGCGAGGGGGGGGGTCACCATCAGTCGGAAATGACTTGAAGGTGCATAATAACAAACTACAAAGCCTCCTTGAGTCCCATTACTAGTGAAAAGGTGGGATGTAAATGAATAAAATACTAATGTGTGCCTCTGTGCTGTGCCTTTTTGGTCATTTCCAACTTATGGCAACCCTTAGGTGAACCTATCATAGGGTTTTCTTGGAAAACTTCTTCAGAGTGGGTTTGTCCTTGCCATCCTCTGACGATGTGATTTTCCAGTGGGTTTTCTTGGTTGAACCGGGATTCAAATCCTGCTCTCCAGAATCATAGTCCAACACTCAAAACACTACACCACACTGGCTCTCAAAGAAGCCAAAGTAACTAAACTGAGGCTATCTTACTTTGGACATGCTATGAGAAAACAAAACTTATTAGAAAATGTGATCATGTTTGGTAAAGCAGGAGGCAGTAGGAATAATAGAGGAAGACTGTTTTACAAGTGGATTGAAGTTGAGCTTATAAGATCTCAGAAAGGCAGTAGATGACCAGGGGTTTGGGAGGTCTCTCATTCATAGGGTGATTCCTAAGTCAAAGCTGACTTGATAGCAATACAGATGAGTGAGGGTCTTGCTATGTTTGGGTTTTAAAAACTAGAACCTTCCTGCATTGACACATTTCTTCATTAACTTAGTAGAAAAGAGTCCAAGCTTGGAAGAAAAAAAGGACAAATTTGCTTTACATTTAGATGTTTGGCTTCAAAGCTGTGTATATTTAGCCATTTTTTTGTAGCTCAGAATTAGGGTTCATGCTGGTCTGTGACTGAAATAAAACTTCTTCATCATTGCTGAATTTGGGTTGCCACGTCTTTTTCTTTCTTTCCGAGAGGCGCTGCATCTTAAATAGCTAGATGTCAAGCATGGATACTGTTGTCCTCTTCATACTAGGAATAGAACTTACTGAGTTTGGCCAGGGCATATCATTGAAAATTCCATTCATTTTTTCAGTTAGAACTTTCCAAAATTTGATCATTCCTTCATAAACCAGCTGAGAAAGCTCATGGTTTTGTTTTAAATGATGAATTGTTGCAATAAAGATGAACTGTAGGGCTACCAGATTTCAGGCCCAAAATCCGAGATGGCTCCTTGCGATGTCATAGGGATGCAAGTCTTGGTGATGTTATAAGAGGCAATGTCATTAAGTGTGGTACGTTCCCAGGTGAATAGAGGATGCCATTTAAGTAAAACACACAGAATCAAACATATCAATATCAATAAATGTAGTATGTCAAGAGAGCTTGCAATAAAGCTGAAAGAACGAAGTTGGCAGCATGAGTTTTCATAGACTTCAATCTACTTTCTCAGATGCATTTGTTCATTCTTTCTTTCAGCTAGTCCAAAAGATGCTACAAGATCTCTTTACATAATGATTTAACAGACTAATACAGCAATATCTTTGGAATCTATAAATGTACTTTTCAAAACTGTGCTGATGCTCTTAGATTTCTACCTCGCTCCCTGAGGACTGCAGAAGAAGAAACAAGCCTGCTTTGGTCAACCTACTTCCATCCGTAGGATAAAGGATCATGAGCTTTCCATGGCTCCAATGCATGATGTTTCAATGGAAGTATTTAGTGGTAATATATGTTTGTTGAGAGCCAGCATGGTATAGCACTTTGACTGTTAGACTATGACTCTGGAGACCATGGACTGAATCTCGGCTTGGCCATGGGAACCCATTGGGTGACCTTGATCAAGTCACACTCCCCCAGCCTCAGAGGAAGGCAAAAGCAAATCCTTTCTGAACAATCTTGCAAAGAAAACCCTGTGATACATTTGCCTTAGGGTTATCAGCACAATATCTGAAGATGTGTGGCATCTGAAGGCTCTCTAAAGGATGACTAAATATTCATCCAGGATGTGAGGTTAGTTTGCTTTGAAGCGTGTCCAAAAATAATCCAACATTCCTAAGAAGATGGTCAAAAGACTTACATTATCATACTTCTTTAATACCAAATAAATAAATAAATAAATAAATAAATAAAATTAAAATTATGCACACTATAATTAGTCATGCCTACATTTTATCTTTGAGGCAGCATGGTGTAGTGGTTTGAGCATTGGATTATGACTCTGGAGACCAGGGTTCAAATCCCTGCTCAGCCATGGAAGTCCAGTGAGTGACCTTGGACAAGTCACATTCTCTGAGCCTTAGAGGAAGGCAAAGGTGAACCCTGTCTGAACAATCTTGCCAAGAAAATCCTGTAATCTGTTCATTTTAGGGTTTCCCTAAGTCAGAAGTGACTTGAAGGTACACAGTAACATGGAAAATGAGTAGCTGGGATGAGAGATCTAAACCCCGAGGTCTGAGCACTTTTGTTTTTATGCCATGGCAGCTATGGAATGGATTGTTGCATGCATGCTGCTGATGATAATACTTTTAAAAAACCGAGCTGGTTGCCCTTGGTTTGCTGTGAATTGCTCAGCTTAGAAGCTTTATCTCTATTGCAGCTGTTCCCCATGGAGGGTCTGACTTGTTTATCAGGATCAGGAAGATTTTTTTCCTCCTAATGTTATCTTTATCCCAGGTTCAGCATTAGGCCAGTTGACTGTGATAGTTCCCCCTCAGAACATTTTTCCATCTCAATGGGCAAGTCCTAAGTTAGGGAAGATGCTATGACGCACCAAATCCAGAATCACTCTCGCTCATTTTTCTGCCCCTCCCTGTACCCTTGTATATAGTGCTAGATCCTGATGGCAAATGATTCTGTAAATCAGTCATTGCATTACCCACCTCAAGAAATGAGCAGAGCTCAGACTGTTATTTTTTTTTAAAGGTAATGGATTAATGCCAACCTTTTTTTGGGGTGGGGGGAAATAACATGCTCCTTTTTGCTCTGCGAGTATTAGCTTAGGCTGCATCTGTACTGCAGAAATAATGCAGTTTGACAGCACTTTAACTGCTGTGACTCCATTGAACAGAATCCTGGGATTTGTAGTCTTTTGAGAGATTTAGCCTTCTCTGTCAGAGAGTTCTGGTGCCAAAATAAATTACAGATCCCAGGATTCCATAGGATGGAGCCAGGACAGTTAAAGCAGCATCAAACTGCATTATTTCGGCAGTGTAGGGGCAGCCTAAGATAATGCACATCTTCCCCACCCCAAAGCCTGGCATTGCCATTATAAATCCCAGGATACCACTGGATGGAACCATGACAGTCAAAACAGTGTCAGACTGTATTAATTCTGCAGTGCAGATGCTGCCTGAGTAACATACTGTTAACATAATCGCTTTCAGATATACAGTCTTGTTAATGTTTTGCAGCATTAAAAGGAGGAAGAGAAGGGAAAGGGGAAAAAGTAGCAGCACCTTCAAGACTAACTGGTTTTTATTTTAGCAGGAGCTTTCAAGGATCTAAACCCACTTCTTCAGATGCACATTGTTCAGATTCTTTGCTCACTACTGCAAAGAAACTACTGACTTTCCGTGAATATAAACCCACTACTGAGGGTTTATATTCACGGATACTCATGCTAAAATAAAAACCAGTTAGACTTAAAGGTGCTGCCACATTCCTTTTTCCTCTTCCCCATCCCTCCTTTTTTATACTATTAACATGATCCTTGTGTTTTTTAAAGACAGCCAGGGTCCTGCAGTGGTTTAAGTTTTGGACTATAGGAGACCATGGTTCAAATCCTCACTCAGCCATGGAAACCCATTGGGTGACCATGGGCAAGTCACATTCTCTCAGCCTAAACAAGATACAGTGGCAAAGCACCTCTGAATAAACCCTGCAATATATATATATATATATATATATATATATATATATATCGCTAGGATAGGGCTGCCATAAATCAGAATTGACTTGAAGGCATTGGCGCATGAAGCCTGGTAGTTTAGAGTTTGAGGTATAGTTTGTAGTTTTGAGTGTACTAGTCTGCAGTGTGTAAGTAGCCAGTGTGGTATAGTTGTGTGAGTGTTGGACCTGGACTCCAGGAGATCAGGGTTTGAATCCCTGCCCAGCCATAGAACCCACTGGGTGACCTTTGGCAAGTACCATCCTTTCAGCCTCAGACGAAGGCAGTGGCAAACCCTCTCTTGCCAAGAAAACCCTAGGATAGGGTTGCTGCAAGTTGAATTGCCTTGCACTGAATCTGCATTGCCGAAATAGTGCAGCTCGACACCCCTTTAACTGCCATGGATCCATCCTATGGAACCCTGGGATTTGTGGCACCAGAACGCTCTGGTGGCTAAATCTCTCACGAAACTATAAATCCCAGAGTTCCATAGCACAGCCATGGCAGTTAAAGGGGTGTCAAACTCCATTATTTCTGCAGTGCAGATTCAGCTTTGAAAGCGGAGCATTATTGTCAACTTCATGTGTTTTAAAGCACAGAAATGTGCTCAAAATATGCCCCCTGTCACTACCAATTACCCCCGAGAACAGTATTTCTGAAATAACAATTAAGTGCCAGTTGTTACACTCCTAAATTAATGACATTACAGATTGCTGTGACATTTTGTAAAAGCAACACAATCCCCTCCCAAGTACTGTGTTATGGCTAATGTCGTTATTTGTAATATGTTTCAGTCAAGATCTGGAAAAGGAAGGGTAGTATTGTCTAGTGCAATCTTTTTTCTTTTTATCTGTAGTTTCAATGAGCAAATTCTGATTCTGGTATCTCCCAGAAAATTCAGTATTTTGCAAAAAAAAAAAATTGCAGTCAGCATTAAGGTTCTGGCTCTCATGTTTGCAGCAAAGGGCATGCTTATGAAGCCAGACAGGGGATTCTTGGACCAAATGGCCCTGAAAAACAAGGAATACTGTGAGTGTCTATTAGTCCCATATTTGAACACCTTATCTTTTAAAATACGCATGTAGCTCATATGTCCCTTCAATGATGCACGGTTTGCTCATATAATAATAATAATAATAATAATAATAATAATTATAATTATAATTATAATTATTTGTATGTCCTGCCTCTCCCAATGGATCGAGGTGGGAGTACAGCAATAGAGATAAAACAACAAGGTTTAAAACATGGCAATAAAAACATGACAAAATTACAATAAAAATTCTTAAAACACACATTAAAATTACAAATGCAATAAGACAATAAAATTAACATTAACATTAACAATAAAATTGACAATTACATTTACTAAAGCAAATCCAGGCGATAATGGAGGTCTTCCTTCCCGGGGGATCATTGTCTAGTGTTATTTTAGGTCGGGTGGGTAAGCCCACCGGAAGAGTTCTGTTTTAAGTGCCTTTTTAAAGGCCTCCAATATGATTTCTTCCTTCCCTATAAAGTGTCACCTTTGCCCACATGGCTCTGATGTCTTAGTCTATGAATGCATCAATACTGTAAAAATAATGCAGTTTGGTACCACTTTAACTGCCATGGTTCCATCCTACAGAATCTTGGGATTTGTAGTTTGGTGAGGTACCAGCACTCTTGGGCAGAGAATGCTAAAGACCTTGTAAAAATCCCATGGGTCCATAGGATGGAGCTACTACCACCTAAAGTGGTATCAAACTGCATTGTTTCTACAGTGTAGTTGCATCCTAATAGCCAGCATGGTGTGGTGGTTTAGATGTTGGACTAGGACTTAAGAAGACCAGGGTTCGAATCTCTGCTCAGCCAATGGGGAACCTTGGGCAAACACACTCTCTCAGCCTCAGAGGAAGGCACTGGCAAATTTCCTCTGAAGAAATCTTGCCAAGGAGACCATATGATAGGGTTGCCATAAATCTGAGTTGACTTGAAGGTACATAACAGCCAGTGGAGTGCAGGCTGATTTTTTTTTGAGGGGAAACTGGTTTTTTCCTGCAAATAAATTCTATGATGACAATGTCTGTCTATGCTGCCAAGCTTTACAAATGAAGACAAACTGTTTATGCTGATTCCCTCAGCTGTTGCCTGGATGCTCTTGCAGACTGGGCTGGATTTAGGGACAAGTGATCCAGACAATCTCCTGGAGGATCGGACTTTGGAGGGCACCTGTCAAAAGCTATAGTGAGCCAGAATTTTATCCCCTAGAACAAGGTGTGGTTGTGAGGTTACATCTGAAGTCTGTTGTTGCTATTATTATACTCTATTGTAACTACCATTCTTCTCTTTCCTTTGATCCAAAAAGGTGAGCTTATTCCACAATGTGACCTTGATAAATGCAAAATAGTACAGTACTGGCTGAGTTTCTTGGATGCCATTTTGTTAAAAGGAGAAGGAGCAATTGTATGCACCAGCCAAGTAAACTGAAGCTTTGGTCTCAGATTATGTTGTGGTTGATGCTGTGTGCTTTCAAGTCATTTCTAACTGATAGCAATCCTAAGGCAAACTGATCACAGAGTTTTCTTGGAAGATTTATTCCAAGGAGGTTTGCCATTGCCTTCCACTGAAGCTAAGAAAGGGTGCATCGACACTGTTAAAATAATGCAGTTTGACACCACTTTAAGTGCTGTAGCTCCTTTCTATGGAATCGTGAAAATTTCACAAGGTCTTTAGCCTTCTCTGTCAAAGAGTGCTGGTGCCTCACAAAACTACAAACCCCAGGAGTCCATAGGATGGAGCCATGGCAGTTAAAGTGGTGTCAAACTTCATTATTTCTACAGTATAGATGCACCTCAAATGTGACTTCTCCAAGGTCTCTCATAAGATCTCCAAGATTTGAACCCTGGTTTCCTGGAGCCCCAGTCTGGCACCTAAACCACAACACCATGCTGGCTCTCAGAATGAATTAATGGTGGTGATGGCTGTTATGTGCCTTCAAATTGACTCAGACCTATGGCAACCCTATTGTGTGGTTTTCCTGATTGTGATGTTAAGTGCTTTCACATCAACTCAGACATATTCAACATCTTGGATAGATCCTTTACAGTTTGGATTAAAACCTGGAATGGATTTCTTGCCCCACTGATACAGCCTTGATGGTTTTCCTAAATTTTCTCATGCATTCCAGAAGAAGTGGGAATTCCCACCTTTACTCTGAGTTTTGACTGTACTTCTTGGAAACCTTCAGCATCCATCTCCACCTGTTTACGAATGCAGAGGGTTGAGGTGGCATTCCCTTTAATCAGACACAGATTGTAACTTGTGATTACCAGTCATTTCCAAACAGAATTGGTAACAAAATGAGAGTTTAGTTCTGAGATCGTGATCTGATTTTCACCCTGACAATCAGGATGATGCTTTTTTTTTGGGGGGGGGGGGACGGGACGACGGATGACGACTGCTGTTAAATCGCACAGTAGAATAAATAAAGGAGAAAACAAAGAGAGCAGCAGGAGAGTTAAAAAAAGAAAAACGAAAAAGACGTTGGGACCAATCAGTTCATGTAAGCATCTGATATTCATATGCCTCTTTTGGCCTAGAAATCATAACAGAGATTGCATAAGATCGGGCATCCCTGCAAGAGTTGCAATCTTTTTGTTATTGTTTTCAGCTGTGACAGCTTTTCTGAGTATATTTTGGTCCTGGCTGAAATGACATCAGTATGACAAAAGCAGAAAAATGCCAAAGTGGACTCTGTGTGTGTGTATTGCTTCTTGCCATGAAATAAGGGTTGACAACATGAATTTCTATGCTACCCTAAGGCTGCTTGTGCAGATCCAGGTCACTTTGGACACTCCAGTACTCCCATTTTTATATCTCCCAAAAGAGTGAGTTACCTTTTGCAGAAGCCCCCAGAAATGGGGATGCACCTTTGAAATAGATTGCCAGGTCCTCCTGTTTAGCATTTAAAAATACATGTATTTCTTCAAACTCAGAAGTGACATTCAACTCATTTCTGGGTAGGTTTTTTTTTTTAAATTCTTGGTATTGCATTTGGCACTTGGAGAAAAGTACTCCCTAGATCTGCACCCTCTGGACCTGTAACTTTAATCTCCTTTGCAGCTCATTTGTGGATGAACTATAATAATTTTGTTTTTTGATAGGAGTGAAAACAACAACACCTGTGCAAAATCAGGATAGAAATGCACAAGCTCTGAAATGGAGCATGGTTTAACTAGTCTGGAGTCTGCATGGCCCACATGAGGCAGTAATGGCTACTAGCTGCGATGGCTTTGAAAAAAGAAGTTGGTAGATACGTCAAGGAGGAGCCTAAATGCTCCATGTTCAATGTGATGCCATATTCTAAGGATTTTTTTTAAAGATGAAAAATATTTTTGCAATGTTTTGTTTAAGTTTGAATGGACTGTAGATCAAGATAGCAAACATGTATCCTTCCCGATATTTTTTGGACTTCAGACTCCCATCAGTCCTAGTTCATGGTTCATGGTGAAGGGAGATGTGAGTTGTAGTCTGACAAGTCCTGAAAATCTACATGCCCCCTATTCTTGGTGCAGATACATCTTGGGATTTTACATTTTTAGACTACAGCTTCCAGAATCCCCCACCCACCATTGGCCATGCTGATTGTGGGATTATAGAATTTGTTATTCAAAAAAAGATAACTTTTCTAAGCTCTGAGATGGGCAAAGTATTTTTGCATAATTTGCTACCAGCTTTAGTCCTGCTGTCATGCATCTGTTTGTATCCAAATTACAATCAGCCTTCAGCATCTACAGATTTTTTTTATCCACAGTTTCAAGCATCCATAGGAAATATATATATACACACACACACACACACACACACAACGTATAAGATGACCCCCCCCCCCCACTTTTCCAATTAAAATATAGAGTTTGGGAAGAGTATGACTTCCAAAACTGTTGTTGTTGTTGCTGTGCACCTTCAAGTCATTTCCAACTGATGATGATACTAAGGCAAACCTATCATGAACCTCCTTATACCCGGCGTATAAGACGACCCCCCCACTTTAACCCCAGATTTTGCAGGTTAAGAAGTAGTCTTATACGCCAGAAAATAAGGTATATACTCCAAAAGCAAACCTTGTTTTTGCCATTTTATATAAGAGACACCATATCCCTATGCCATTGTATTTAATAGGATTTGAGCATCTACGGATTTTAGTATCCACAGGGGATCCTGGAACCAAACCACAGTGGATACCAAAGGCTCACTGTAATGTGTAGAGAGCACTGGTTACACTGATTGTGTATTCCTGCATGTTCGGGGGTTGAACTGGATGTCCCTTGGATTCCTTCCAATTCTATGATTCCATGATTAGGTTGTTTGCCTATATGTCTGTCCTTGGCCATGTTTGCATGAGATCCTGACTGGGACCTTCCCATTTTCCATGTGTGTGTGGGTTGTGTGCCTTCAAGTCATTTCTGGCTTATAATGACTCAAAGGCGACCCGGTTTTCTTGGTTAGATTTCTTCAGAGGGAGTTTGCCCTTGCCCTCCTCTGAGGCTGAGAGAGTGTGACTTGCCCAAGGTCACCCAGTGGATTTCATGGCTGAGCTAGGAATTGAATCCTGATCTCCAGAGTTGTAGTCCAACATCAAACCACTATGCCACAATAGCTCTCTATTACTGCTATAAGGTAGGCTTTTTGGGGGGTGGTAAATAATGCAGCAAGCGCACATCAAAGTTCTTTAGCTAATGGAATCCAGCTGGAGACAGGAAGAATATTAAAAATATTTGAAAAGTGGTTGGAAAATTCTGGATTGATAAGAAGCATCACAGTTGGGGACTTTCCCTATGCAAAACTTGCACATGATTGTTTTGCACAGAAAACAGTATTTCAACAGGAGCAGGAGATAGCCTTTTTTGAGCAGAAAAATCATATTTCTCAGCAAAAAGGCAATGGCAAACCTCCTCTGGACAAATTTTACCAAGAAACCCCATGATAGGTTTGCCATGAGTTGGACATGATGTGAAGGCACACCACACAATAGCAGTGATATGTGTCAGTTTCAATACTCAATAAAGTCTTAGGGAGGGCTGGAACTCACACCAGTTCCAGTTCAGCAGAGGAGGTGACCAGCCAGTAACTGGAACAAAATTTGTCAATAAGACACCAGTTCAGGAGAAACGCTTAGAAGGAGCTAATGCCCCCAAATCATCGGCCTAAAATAGATGCTTGTCTTTCTGTAGTGTGTATTCCTCTACCTCCCAAACATTCCCTGTTGAAACTGCAAGATACACACAAACAGCCCATCAGAGATCTTGTAGCACCTTTAAGTGGTAATACAGTCAGCCCTCTGTATCCACAGATTTTTTAAATCCATGGATTCAAGCATCCACGGTTGTTAAATGTATAAATTCCAAAAAGCAAAACCTTAATTTTGCCATTAAGGAACCCCATTAAGGGACACCATTACTGTGCCATTCTCTTTAATGGGACTTGAGCATCCATGGATTTTGGTATCCGTGAGGAGTCCTAGAACCAAACACCAGTGAATAAGAAGGGCCCATTGTATAAACTTTCCATAGACTTGGTCAACTTCTTCAGTGGACTCCGTGCATCTGAGGAAGTTGACCAGGTCTCCGTAAGCTTTTGCACAGTTAGTCTCAAAGATGCTACAAGATCCCTTTGCATGCTGATATTCCAGATTGACAGAGCTATGTCATTGAATTCTACAGCCCATCAGAGTCATTGCTCAGGGCCCTGAGGCAAAAAGAATAAATGGCTTCCCCAAGCACATCTGCAGCCTTGATCTGCCTTGGGCAGAGACTGGGGACAGAGCAGAAGTCAGTAGGAATCTCCCATTGCTTAGAGAACAATGGACAATCCTTTCTCAATCCAATCCTAACAAAGCCCCTGCTGTCCATCTGGAATAAGGATGGTGCAGAACAACCAACGGCAAGACAGTAGCTTCCTCTGTAATTTGTTTGAGTCCCTCACTTGAATCCTCTCTTTGAGGCCTTTGGCATTTTTATTCTCCATTCTGGCTGAAGATACCACAATTCCCAAGACTCATCCAACAGGCAACGTTTTTCTACAGGAACATCGCCAGCGATGCTGCCAAGCCTCCTTCCGACAGAACACTTGAACTTTATTCTTGGCATTTAAGTATCGAAATTGTTGCAGAAATCCTAAATTAACACATCCCCTCCATGGCTGCCAGAGAAACCCATTTACTCTTGGTGGTTTTATAAAGCCACTGACCGTTGGTGGCGATCCAAAAAGCACTCTTCCTGTTTTCTAACTGGACACCGCAAATGGAAATCAATAGGGCATTGATCGTGATGATAGGTTTCTATATTTGGCAGGCTGTTTAGTAACCAAAGCATAGAAAGATGATCAATACGCTTGCATTACTTTTTGAGAAAAGCAGATGCCAGCATGCAATTTGTAATGCTGCTCTTAAAAAAAGGAAAAATAAATTGGGTCTGTGATGTTCTTGTAGAACTACAAGGATTGAAAGATGTTTCAAACACAACCATTTTATACATGCCTCACAAGAAGAATGTCAAAACTCCATTTGCATTTGGCAGAACTAGCATCCATGTTACATACTACATTGTTTCAGAATTTAAGAATGCAGCCAAGTTTGCAGACAAGTTTTTTTTTAATGTTTGCAGACAAGGTTTTTTATGAAAGAAGCTGTGATAACATGCTAGCCAAAGGATTGTGGGGATTTCATTTCAAAAATGAAAGTTTTCCATTCTTTGATCCAATGTATGTGATTTATATCAATTGCCATTGTGCGTTCAAAGCTCATATCTGCATGAAATCTGTGTTGACGTCTACACATAACAATAAGCCAGGAATCCTGGCTTAATAAACCACAATAAGAACAAGTGGTATACTATGAGTTTTTGTGGGGTTTTTGGGCTTTGAGGCCGTATTCTAGAAAAAGGCATCCCTGACGTTTCACCTGCATCTTTGGCTGGCATCTTCAGAGAGGAAGTGGTATACTAATGGGTACAGTTTAATTTCTCCCTTCACACAAATAAGCCAGGCAGGAGAAAGCTCCATGTGATGCAGAAACCTGAGATTAGTTCAATATACCAAAATACAGTAGGGTTTTATAAACCTGGTTTGTTATAAACCTGGTTTGTTGTCCCCGGCTTGTTTGGATACACATAACCATATTTCTAGGTTTGGATACCACATGATTTGCAATATCCCATTATGTGAATAAGGTCGCCCCTGACAATCCTTCCTTCTTCAAGCAGATAAACAAATGATGCCCCTCAACACAAATTCTACCCAGGCTGTCCCATGGCCAGCACTCCCAATCCTTATTCCTGGTTAGTGAGTTCCCTGGACTGTGGTACACTTCCTTTCGGAAAGACAGCTGGAAGATGGATTCCCTGGGGTCGTATAGGGCAGAACCAAACAAAGGAGATTGGACTGATCATGGTGCCCTATCTCCCATACTAAAAGCTATAACAACTGTAGAAGTAGGTTGATAATAGCAAAATTGACTCTGCTGGTTGTACACCTGCCAGCTTATTGCAGATGAAAATTGGGACACGTGTGGCCAAGAAACAATAGTGTGGTCAAGATGCCCAAAGTTATATTAATGAGGAAGAACAGATAAGCTAAGAGAGGCTGCAGCAGTTTGCTTTTGCGTGTCTACTGGGAAGGACAAGATTCCACCTCTCCTCTCCTTTCCCCTGCTCAGTTGAATGCAAACTACATTTGTACTTTGAACACACATTTGTAGCAACTGAACTAAGCTGAGGACAAAGAGGGAAAGGGGAGGAGGATGCAAACCCAGAGCAGATTCGCTGTACCCATGATACGGTAACCTCCAGCCGCTGGTGGTCCACTTTGTGGCACACTTTCTGGTTAAAAAACTAGCCTACCAATCCAAAGTATATTCTATCAGTTGTGCTGAGTATAGATTCAACTGTTAGGCCAATTGTCATCTTTATGTGAAAA
The DNA here is from genome assembly GCA_026167975.1 of Phrynosoma blainvillii. Classification (NCBI taxonomy): domain Eukaryota; kingdom Metazoa; phylum Chordata; class Lepidosauria; order Squamata; family Phrynosomatidae; genus Phrynosoma; species Phrynosoma blainvillii. The sequence continues at coordinate 8,669,357 of JANUYF010000005.1, forward strand.
GCTAAGGTATGGTGGGATGGGGAAACAGGACATCATCTTGTCCTTTTTCTCAGGCAGCAAACTGTCTTTGAATGTTTCTGTATTTTATAGCAGCCTCCTCCAACCTGGCCTCCTCTCCTGGCCATGCTGGCTGGGGATGGTGGGAGATGTAATCTTGCACATCTGGAGGGCAGCCAAGGCCTCCCAGTGGGTTATATGGCCGAACAAGGAACTGAACCTTGGTCTCCAGAGTCACACTCCCAACAGTCAAACCACTACACCGTATCTGGAGGGTCTTACATTGTTTTTAAATAGCAGCTCAGGTTTTTATGTGATCATTGGGGGAAGGTCACAGTGGCAACAGCACTTTAAAGTGGTCCAAAATCACCAGAATGACTGACACACAGAGTTCCCGTACTGTTGATTCCCGCTCTGGAAGAAAGTTGGACTGGATGACCCTTTGGGTACCTTCCAACTCAATGATTCCGAGAAGACCTCCGATCATATTGCAGCATATGTGTTGCCCTTCTTTTGTGAATGGAAATAATATCCCTCCCTCCCTCCTTTCTATGGACAGGATGGGCAATATTTTTGTATCTGCTCCAGGTATGTTATTATGAAGAAAGATATGAATATTAGTTGATAGTTTGCAAAATTGAATTTATTGCTTGTCTTTTGTCTTTGGAGATATGCGGAAAGAAACTGAAGTTTTCATTTTTGGTGCAGTAATGTTGGGATTTCCTCTTCTTGAAGTTTCTCTTAGGGGAGGAAAAGCCGCTCGACAGAATCGAAGGAAATCAGTTAAGCTAGCCAAAGGAGAAATATGACAGGGTCAAGAGAGGAAACATTAAGAGAAGAGTAAAACAAAAGCAGAGTGGCTTGCATGTTCAGCTGAAAGCCTGGGTTGAGCATCCCAGTAGCAACTCTGCTCTGCTTAACACACACGCACATCACACACATCACACATGCACCACACACACTGGAAGCACAAGGTCTTTTCTGGCTTGTCATAATGGATACCGTATCTCCTCCTGAGGCTGTTTGTTGCATTAGCGCTAAAAAAGTAGGCTGGTACCAAAGGGCCACTGTCTGGGCACAGGGTAAAGTCTGGGGCTTCCTAAACTCATGTGATGCGACTTTCAGTGCCATGAGGGAGGAAAGGAGCCAAGAAAGGAGTCAGACAGGCCTCCATGTTCTGAAATGTATGAATATAGTGCGTACAATATTTCGCTTGAAAGCTGTAGGTGTTAAAAGGATCCAGGGGTGGTTGTTGTTGTTGTTATTATTATTGTTGTTGTTGTTGTTGTTGTTGTTGTTGTTGTGTGCCTTCAAGTCATTTCTGACTTATGGCAACCCAATCATGGGGTTTTCTTGGCAAGATTTGTTCAGAGGAGGTTTGCCATTGCCTTTCCCTGAGGCTGAGAGAGTGTGACATACTTAAGATCACCCGGTGGGTTTCATGACTGAGCTAGAAATTGAATCCTGGTCTCCAGCGTCATAGTCCAATGTTCAAATCACTACACTTAGCTGGTTCTGAGACAGATGCATACATACCTACATATACATATGTATACGTATTATATAACAGTGGTGGCGACCTATGGCATGCATGCCATAGAGGGCACTCAGAACCCTCTCTGTGAGCACACGTGCCGTCGCCCCAGAAGAGTTCGCCAGAGTTCATTACTAGAGAGCCAGAGGGACGCGGCACTTTCCAATAAATAAGTGGATTTGGAGTTGCAGTTTGGGCACTTGGTCTCTAAAAGGTTCGCCACCACTGTTATATACCTACACATATACATGGCTTTTATAGGTCTTACTTGTTGTTGTGTGCCTTTAAGTTTTTTCCAACTTATGGTGACCCTAAAGCAGGGGTCAGCAACCTACAGCCCGCGGGCTGCACCCGGCCCTCTGCGGCCTGCCGACCGGCCCCCACCAACCCCCGCCACCACCGCTGACCCCCGCTGCTGCGGATGCAGCCACCATTTTGTTTTCAAAAATGGCGATGGCGGGGGTTGTAGTCGTTGGGGGTTGCGCGCATGCGCACGTGAGCACGCATGCCGCCATTTCCCCCCCCCCCCCATCGGCCTGTGGAAGACCTGGGGATCCCTGGACTGGCTCCAGGTAAGGGGAACTTGCCGACCCCTGCCCTAAAGCACCCACAGGGTTTTCCTGGCAAGATTTGTTCAGAGGAGGTTTGCCATTGCCTTCCACTGAGGCTGAGAGCATGTGACTTGCTCAAGGTCACTCAGTGGGTTTCATGACCGAGTGGGGAGTTGAACCCTGGTTTCTAGAATTATAGTCCAACACTCAAATCACTATGCCATGTTGGCCAAGACCTGGAGTCTTAGTAGACCACAAGTGAAACATACATCTACATTGTGAACAAGCAGCAAAAAAGCCAATGCAAATCTAGGCTGCATCTACAGGAGTAGACTTCTCAGATGAGTCATGGCCCTATGCAAGCAACATTTGGCTTGAAAGCAGTACATGTGAAAAAGATCTAGGTGCAATGGTTCCAAAACCTTGGTCTTCCAGATGTTTTGGATGCCATTTCCTAGAATTCCTGACTGTTGGCCAAGCTGACAGGGGCTTCTGGGAGTTGAAGTCCAAGATACCTGGATGACCAAAGCTTGAGAACCACTGACTAGGTCTTAGTAGACCACAAGTTAAGGATGCACCCACAGTGTGAACTAGCAGCCCAAAAGCCCAAAATGCAGATCTGGGCAGCATCAACAGGAGTCACCTTCTCAGATCAGTCCTAGCCCCTATCTCGGTTCTGCTTTGCTCAGACCTCCACAGTTGAGGAAGGTTATTGACGTGCTGGAACATATCCCAGAGGAAGGTGACCAGGGTTGCTGCCATACTGCAGAAGTAATGCAGCTTGACACTGCTTTAATTGCCATGGCTCCATCTTATGGATTTGTAGTTTGGTATAGCACCAGAGCTCCCTGAGAGAGAAGACTAAATATCTCACAAATCCCAGATTTCCATAGCATGGAGCCATGGCAGTTAAAGCAGTGTCAAACTGCACTTTTCCCAGACTGTTTATAGGTCCAGGCTATTTGAAAGGCCTTATCTTTAAACAGAGGCTGGATGGCCATCTGTTGGGGATGCTTTGATTTTGACTTCCTGCATAGCAGGGGGTTGGACTGGATGGCCCTTGGGGTTTCTTCCAACTCTATGGCTCTATGAATCTATGATCTCCCCATATGAACCTTCCAGAGCTTTAAGATCATCAGGGGAAGGCTTTCTCTTGGTCTGGGACCATCACAGGCTCGCCTGTTAAGGACATAAGAGAGGGCCTTCTTGGTGGCTGCTCCCAACCTCTGGAAGTCCATTTTGCAAGAGACTAAGCTGATCCCCTCCCTGCAAGCAAAAACATTTTTATTTAATCAAGCTTTTAATGCTTAAGCAGGCAGTTTCTTCATCTAGATGGATGTTTTCTCTGTTTGTAACTTTTGCATTATTTTAAATCAGGTTTATCATGTCTCAGTGTGGTGTTTTTAAACTGGTTTAAAAACTTTTTTTGTAAACCTTTTTAATTAGTTGTTATGGAAGCCGCCTTGGGTCCTGGCCTGGGAAAAAAGTGGCATGTCAAAGTAAATAAATACTTTACTTTACGGAGTAAATACTTTACTGAGGGGGGTTGCAGACTGCCAGAAATAGTGCAAATTGAGTCCACTTTTAGGGTTAGGGTTAGTGCTAGGGAATCATGGGAATTGTTTTTTTTCTGAGACATTGAGCCTTCTCTGTCAGAGAGCTCTGGTGCCACAATAAGATACAGTTCCCATGATTCCCTAACCCTAATCCTAAAAGTGGACTCAATTTGCACTATTTCTGGCAGCCTGCAACCCCCCTGAGAGACAAGTCACATTCTCTCAGCCTCAGGGGAAGGCAATGACAAACCTCCTCTCTTCTGTACAAATCTTGCTAAGAAAAACCCATGATAGGCTTGGCTTATTGGTTGCCAGAACTTGGAAACGACTTGAAAGCACACAACAACAACAACAACAAAATAAATATAAATAAATAATTTTTGCAGTTCAGCCGAGGCCAAAGAGAAGGGAACACGCGCTTCTAAGGACTCTGCCCTTATCTTCCTTAAAATATGTGTGATACTTTAAAAAAATAACTTCAATGAATAGTGAGAGAGGAGGGATGGAAAGGGGTCCTTGGAGTAAGGGACAAGGTTTTTCTCAAACTCAGTTTCGCCACTCTACAAAGAGAAGCTAATAGTCTTTGAGGTTATGATATTAGAAACTGGAAAGGACTCTGTCCCTTTAATGGTTGTGTAGAAGTTTCAGCAGGTGTTGCTTCTTACTTACCTGTGTGGCAAGCATCAGCTGCTGCCATTCCTTCTATCCAACCATTAAAGGCACAGGAGCCTTCTTCCCTTTTCACTCTGGCAACCCTAATGGAGGAGCGGGGAATGAAACAAAGACCTTGCATGCTATCTCAGGGCCTTTGCAGACTGCCAGAAATAGTGCAAATTGAGTCCACTTTAACTGACCTGGCTCAGTGCTAGGGAATCATGGGAATTGTAGTTTTTTTCTCAGACATTGAGCCATCTCTGTCAGAGAGCTTTGGTCCCACAATAAACTACAGTTCCCATGATTCCCTAGCACTGAGTCAGGACAGTTAAAGTGGACTCAGTCTGCACTATTTCTGGCAGTCTGCAAAGGTATTCAGTGACAAGAGCCACATTGTCATGGGACTCTATCTGAATGTAGCTGCAGGGCAGTCTAAGCAAGGAGATTATCACATGAGGATAAAAAGCAGAATTTTCACACAAGAAAAATGTTTTTGACTGGTCCTTTTTGCATGCCGCCACGTCTTTCCTGCTGCCGCCTTGCATGCAATCAGTTAATGTGTATTTTTCATCATCATAATCATTGTTCTTATTATTACTGCTACTACTACTACTAATAATAATTTAATAAATAATAATAATAATAATTTAATTACTACTACTACTAATTTAATAATAATAATAATAATAATAATAATGTAATAAATAATAATAATTTTATAATAATTACCACTACTACTAATTTAATAAATAATAACAATTTTAGTATTATTATTATTTAATAAATAATAATTTAATAATAATTACTACTAATTTAATAAAGCATAATACTTTAATAATAATAATAATAATAATAATGTCATAAATAATAATAATTTGATAATAATTACTACTACTACTAATTTAATAAATAACACCAATTTTAGTATTATTATTTAAAAATAATAAGTTAATAATAATGACTACTACTACTACTAATTTAATAAATCATAACAATTTAATAATAATAATAATTTAATAAGTAATAATTTGATAATAATTACTACTACTGCTAATTTAATAAATCATAACAATTTTATTATTATTATTATTTAATAAATAATAATTTAATAATAATTACTACTATTGCTAATTTAATAAATAATAATAATAATTTAATACTAAATAAATATCCCATCTTGCTCCTGGTACAGGGACTCAAGGCAGCTAACAAATTTTAAAACAGTCCAAGTTAAAACAATACAAAGCATTAAAAATACAAAGTTTTTTAAAAAACCAATTAAACGACTTTTAAAACTTAAAAACATCACATATTCAAATGTATAATGTATCAACTCTTATACAACCTTATACAGCACCCATGCCAGTGTGAGAAAGCATGGCGGCATAAGAAATGTTTTTCTTTGCTGCCAAAAGGGAAGCAGGGATGGAGCCTGGCTGGCCTCTCTAGGGAGAGCTAAAACCCGTCAATAGGTCCTCATTGTTGCTGCTACTGCGTGACTGCCTTCGCGCAGTAATTCCCTAAGCCTGTGCATGCATTAGGTGGATGATGGGAATGGTCTTCTTTCTCACTTGCTGGAAGAGGCAGAGGTGCCAAGTGAAACAAGGAACAGGTCTCTTGTCCCTTTAATGGTTGTGTGGAAGAAGAAATTTCAGCAGGTGTTGCTTGGCATGCAACCAGATAGCAAGAAATACCTGCTGGAATTCCCTCTTCTACTCATCCATAAAATGGAGAGGAGTCCTGTCTCTTATTTCACTCAGAAACCCTAAAAGAATATATAGGGGTCTTCTCTCTCTCCCATCTGTTGGGGATGCTTTGATTGTGAGTTCCTGCATGGCAGGGGGGTTGGACTGGATGGCCCTTGGGGTCTCTTCCAATTCTATGATTCTATCTTCCCAAGTATATTTGGTGGGAACAAGGGAAAGGGCCTTCTTGGTGGCTGCTCCCTGGCTTTGGCGCTCACATCCTAGGGAAGCCAGAGCAGTTTCCTCCTTGCTGTCTTTGGCTGGCAAGTGAACATTTATTTATTCCAGGAACTAAATGCAATAGGCTTTTAAGTGTGTGCTGTCTGGTTGATGTTTATCTTCCATTTTAATAGATGGTTTCAAATCTATAGATTGTATAGTTGCATTTTAAAATAACTTTTTATATTTCAGCGAGGCTTTTGTTTGTCATTCGATCTGTATTTGTTTGAACCTCTTGCAATATATTGAGTATTGGGGAAAAGATGGGTAACGAATGAATAAAATGCATTTTAGCACTGCTAAATGAGGAGCACATTACCTGAAGTGATAGTGGGGCGGTTCTGTTGGTGTTGTGTGCCTTCAAGTTGTTTCTGGATTTGTGTGCTTGTGTGCTTTAAAGTTGTTTCCGACTTAGTTATGGGGGTTTCTTGGCATGCTTCTTCAGAGAGAGTTTGCCATTGCTAGCCTCTGAGGCTGAGAGTGTGTGAGCGGTCCAAGGTCACCCAGTGGGTTTACATGGCTGAGCCAAGATTCGAACTCTTGGATTCCAGTCACAGCTTAGTGCTCAAACCACTCAAACCGTGCCTGCTGTTTCCGACTTAGGGTTCTCGCTATCATGTTTTTTTTTGGGGGGGGGGCAAGTTTCTTCAGAATAAGGTTGCCTTTGCTGTCCTCTGAGGCTGAGAGAGTGTGACTCAGCCAGGGCTGCCAAGCGGGTTTCCATGGCCAAGAGGAGCGTTTGTACTGATCCTTAAAATACTAAAAAAATGCATACAGTGGGCCCTTAGTATCCGCTGGGGTTTGGTTCCAGGACTCCCCATGGATACTAAAATCCATGGATGCTCGTCCCATTATATACAATGATATAGTAAAATGGTGTCCTTTTTATAAAATGGCAAAATCAAGGTTGCCTTTTTGGCTTTTTATTATTTTTTTATGTTTTGTGGAATATTTTCAGGCTGTGGGTGGTGGAATTTGTGGATACAGGATCCGTAGCCCTCCAGATATTGGAATATAGTTCCTCTAAGCCCCGCATAATGGGAGTTGTAGTCCAGCATCTGAAAGGCTTCAGATTCCTTATCTGTGATGTAGAGATTAGAGTTAAAAGGTCTGATTTTTTTTTTTTTTTACATAGCAATAGACACAGCAGCCAACTTAAAAGTTCCCTTTTAAGAAGAGAGTAGGGACATAGGATTTATTAATTAATCTTTTCCCTATTTTTGGATGCCTTAAAAGAAAAGATTTCAGGCATCCCACAAATATAATACAGTAAATGCAGAATCTATTTATATCTGAACCAAGTCTCATTTCTCATCATTCTGTATTGTTTTTAAAAAGCCCCCTAAAACTTAACAACGTAAAAATCCACATTTCTTTTCCATGTACACCTTATCCGCAGTGTCCTCATGTTTCCCTGAAATGTATTGTTTCTGTATGCAGAAGTGAACAGCTGCACAATATTTGAAGATGTGTGGCATCTGAAGGATATCTAAAGGATGACTAAATATTCATCCAGGGTGTGAGAATTAGGTTAGTTTGCTTTGAAGTGTGGACAAAAATAATCCAGCATTCCTCAGAAGATGGTCAAAAGGCTTACATTATCATTCTTTTTTGTTAATAGCAACATTTATTTATGCACACCGTGCAATTAAAGGTGCCTTGATTCGATCGTAGAGGCAGTGTGGCAGAGTGGTTTGAGCATTGGATTACGAATGTGGAGACCAGGGTTCGAATCCCTCCCTGCTCAGCCACGGAAACCCTCTGGGTGACCTTGGGCAGGTCATACTCTCTCAACCTCCGAGGAAGGCAAATGCAAAAAAAACTCTGAACAAATTGTGCCAAGAAAACCCCTCAAAGGCCTTAGGGTCTCCATAATTCGGAAGTGGCTTGAAGATACAGAACAGCAGCAAAAACAAGAAGGTTCTATCTTATTTTTCTGCCTTAATCATACGTACTAATGGTGAATTATGCTTGGTTTCCCAACAGAGAGATGCTGTTCTGGTTCTCAGTCGGGCTTTTGTTTGTTTAGTGCAGAGCGTTTGCCATTTTCTCTGTTAGAATCATAAGAACCTGAGCTTGCACTTTTGATAAGAAGCTGAATCTGTGTAGGTGCCAGATGGCGTGTGCTACTGGAACTTTCCTGTGTAAAGTTTTGGATTTTACAGTCATAGAATCAGAGTTGGAAGAGACCCCAAGGGCCATCCAGTCCAACCCCCTGCTATGCAGGAACTCAAAATCAAAGCATCCCCGACAGATGGCCATCCAGCCTCTGTTTAAAGATCTCCAAAGAAGGAGACTCCACCAAAATATCAGAGGGAGTGTGTTCCATTGTCAAACAGCCCTTACTCCTAAAGTTGAGGTGGAATCTCTTTTCCTGGAGCTTGCATCCGTTGTTCCGGGTCCTCATCTCTGGAGCAGCAGAAAACAAGCTAGTGCCCTCCTCAATATGACATCCCTTCACATATTTAAAGAGGGCTATCATATCCTCTCTTAACCGTCTCTTCTCTAGGCTAAATATACCCAGTTCCCTAAGTTGTTCCTCATAGGGCATGGTTTCCAGACCCTTCACCATTTTAGTTGCCCTCCTTTGGACACGCTCCAGTTTCTCCACATCCTTTTTGAATTGTGGTGCCCAGAACTGGACACAGTATTTCAGGTGGGACCTGACCAAAGCAGAATAGAGTGGCACTATTACTTCCCTTGATCTAGATACTATACTTCTATTGATGCAGCCTAAAATTGCATTGGCCTTTTTAGCTGCGGCATCACACTGTTGAATCATGTTCAACTTGTGATATTAGGACTCCTAGATCCTTTTCACACATCTAAGTCTCATTAAGCCAAGTGTCCCCCATCTTATATCTATGCATTTCATTTTTATTTTATTTTTTGCCCTAAGTGCAGTACCTTACATTTCTCTGTGTTGAAATTCATTTTGTTAAGCTTTGGCCCAGCTTTCTAATCTGTTAAGGTCATTTTGAATTTTCATCCTGTCTTCTGGGGTATTTGCTACTCCTCCTAATTTGCAGTTGTGGAGAACAGGTAGAAAGTCTTATGTTTGTTCCTCACTGTCCCTGTTGAGCAATGTTTAGGGAGAAATACATCTGGCTGAGACCTGAGAAAATGGGAGCCAACATGGTGAAGTGGTTTGAGTGTTGGACTCAGACTCTGGAGACCACGGTTCAAATCCCAGCTCTGCCATGTAAACCCACTGGGTGACCTTGGGTAAGTCACCGTCTCTCAGCCTCGGAGGATGGCAATGGCAACCCCCCCTCTGAAGAAATGTGCCAAAAAACCCCAATGATAAGGTTACCTTTGGGTTGACATAAATTGGAAATGACTTGAAGGCACACGACAAGAATAACAACAAGACATGAGTAAAACTTACCGTAGTTAGTGTTGACAGTCACGAGCAAAATGATCTGGGTAGTTGGATTTGGTATAAGGTAGCCTTCCCCTCTCTGTGCACCTGGTACTTTTTGATATGTGTTGCACTACATGTTCCATAATCTTCAAGGCAGCATAGGGAGAAAGCTGATAGGGCCATAAGGCAGAAGTGAACTTAGAAGTGGTATATATAGCTACTGCCTCAAGGTGACATGCATGGCTCTCTTCTTTCTCCCCTATTTTTCTTCACAACAGCCTTGCGAGGTGAGAGAGAATGACAGGTCCAAAACGACTTTGTAAGTTTTCTAGCTCGGTAGGAAGTTGAACTTGAGAAGGGGAGGTATGACGGAAGGTCTTATTCCAAGAAACAGCCCAAGACATTTTGGCTGGGAAATATTTTTTACGGTGCGTGCCTATATGCCGCATAATAAATTACAGATTTTTTTAAAAAAATCTATAAGGAATATTGCAGTAAAGCAGATGGAGTCATATAAATATAAAACAGAATTTTTGATGCATCAATCAATCAATCAATTTATTTTTATCCCAACTTTCTCTCAAGAGTGGGACTCAAGGATTTTGTTCAGAATATTGTGCCTCCTCTGAAACATGAAGTTGGCAACTGATAGTTTTCAGAGTAGTAGGTAGGAGATTGCACTTTACATGTAAGTTTTCATTTAGTCCCAATCCTCAATATCCTTTTGGTCCATGCCGATTTGAAGCTGGTTCTCCAAGGTTTCAGTCCATCACTCTAACTCTGTGGTTCCCAATCCTTGGTCCTCTAGATGTTTTGGTCTTCTCCTCCCATAATTCCTGACTGTTGACCAAGTTGGTTGGTGTTTCTGGGATTTGAAGTCCAAAACAAATGGTGGACCAAAGATTGGGAACCACTGCTATAACTAGCTGCTTGAACACATGGATGAGATGGACACCAGTGCAAAATAGAAATAAAATAATAGGAGCCTAACCAGAGAAGGGAAATGTTTTTAATCTTCCTAAAGACCCTTGAAAGTCAACCAAGTGGGCAATTTTTGGCCACTTCTGCTGATGGTAAGGCCCCAGATTTTGGTCATTATGCTTAGACTTTTAGTATGGTTTTGAGGATGGACCCAGCACTGTTATTCTTGTGAAAACAACAACGGTTTGCCAGACTACTTAAAAAATCATTTTCTCTTGCTTTGGTTTTTGCATAGTGTATTGAATCCATCTTCGGTGCCTTAGCTGCTGGGAACATTTTGTACTATATGTCTCCTGTGTTCTTACCTTGCTAGCTTGGCTTTATTCTTAAATTATTGGGATCTGCTCTGGGCTTTAGCTTGAATCACCAAGGAGCTATCTGCAAGAGTGGTGAGGTCTGTAAGCAAATTCCCTTTGGGGGAAAAAATCTTGCCTAGAAAACCCTATGATATGGCCTTAGGTTGCTATAAGTCAGAAATGACTTGAAGGCACACATCAACAAAATGTTTACTATGTTTTTACCTCGTTCAAATTATTGATGCGTTTAATCTGGGAAATGTTTTAAATTTGTGTACGTTGTAGGTTGCCCTGAGATTCAGTGATAAAAGGCCAGGGTAGAAGTGTGTTAATAAGATAAATGAATAACCCCCGTCTCCCTCATATGGTTTTGCCTTGGGGATGATGGGAGTGGTAGCCTAACAAATCTGGGGAGTGCTGGGTTAGGAGAGGCATTTTCTCTGTAGGCAAACATGGAGCTGTCAGTTGCATCTTGGGGATCAAGACATCACCCATCTCCCTTGCTTCCTGGCAAAGATGGCTAGGCCATGCCTGTCCCCAGTTGCCCTTCCTTGCATCCTTTTTTCAGCAACTGCCTCCCACACTGGAGGTTAGGTGTGCTATGTACTGCAGCAGCAGCTTGGGTTATCCTTGGCATTTGATGCCATCACATACTGCCTATGAAACTGTATAGCCTATAAAACAATCAAACAATCACTCTCCGAGGCATTGCATCAATTTTTTATTTGTCTTCTCGGTACCCATTTGTAGGTAAATTTAAAATACCAGTAATCTGTGCAGCATGAGAAATGGAAGGACATTCAAGTTGACGGTGTGTAGCAATTGTGGGATGGGGTGAGGGTATTCAACACTGGGAAGTGAAGCAATGTGCAAAGGAAATGGAAGAGATTACAGTTAATGCAGGGCAGATATCACCCGAGGGTGCAGCTGGAGGTTGAGAAAGAACCTTTCTGGGGGACTTGCATGGTGGTTGACAGAATCTGGCAGTTGTAAGCCCCCCAGAAGGAATGTGCAAAACCTCTGGGTATGGTACATGGTTTGGAAGCCAGCCTCTGTGACTTCTAGATGCTGACCAATTCCATGTAGAGTTGGGAAAGACTGCTATCTGATATCCTGGGCTGCATTTACATTGCAGAAATAGTGCAGCTTGATGCCACTTTAAATGCTATGGTTGCGAGATACTTAGCTTTCTGTCAGACAGCTCTGTTGCCACAATAAACTACAAATTCCAGGATTCCATAGGATCAAGCCATGACAGTTAAAGTGGTGTCAAACTGTGTTAATTCTGTAGTGTTGCAGCAGTACTGGAGAGCTATTTCCTTTTAAAAACTAGATGGACTACTGGTTTGTCTCCATGGAAGTTGTGTTCTTGTGTTCTTATGAGCCTGGTGTTTTGTGGTTTTCACTGCTGGTTATGCACAGAAGGGGTATGTGTGTCCAAAGCACTCCTTGTATAGGAGCCATTGTTGATTTCAGCCATGCAGCAAATTGTAGGGCTTGACATTGCCATGGATATCTAACTTTTACTTCCCTGAGAAAGTGATAAAGAGCCCTTCTGGATCAGACCAAAGGTCCATGTAAACTGTGGTCTTGCTTCCCCCAGTGACTAGTTGTCTGGTTCTTGAGGGTAAATACAGACATGACAGGTCATAGGTATGGTTTTCTGACTTGCTTTAATTTGATTTCCAAGCTGCCTCTACTATGCCTAGTTACTGCATCTTTGGCCAGCAAATGACATCAATTGCATATTGTGTGAAGAGTACTTTTTTGAGGCGAAGAGAGACTCACCAAAATCTACTGCCAACAAAGTAGTAATAATAATATAAATTTCCCGGCTCTCCCTGTGGATCAAAGCGGGATTACATCGATAAAATATACAACATTATACTTGTAAGACTCTGTTTTCCAGAATTTAGTCTAGAGATCAGAGTTTGGGGAAGATGTTTTTCTAGGCTACGATTCTCAGTATTCTTCAGCTATCATAACCAGTGGCCGTGTTGGCTGAGGGAATTGTATTTTAAAAATACTTTTGAGGTATACTGGGTTATGACATTCATTATCCTTGAAGCTATTTGTCCTTGGGGCTGAGGATGATGGGTATTGTTGTTCCACACACGGGAAAGGTTCCATGTTGAGGAAGGCTGACATACAGAAATTGAAAAGACAGATATTGCAAGATGTAGATGACCGCCCTGCCCTTTTCACATACAACCCTTGACAATGTGCCCTCCTGTTTTCCTAGGGGCACTCCTATGGGCATGCTTTATGCAGAAGAAACTCACATTTAACAAAGCAGGTTCTTTATCAAGTGCATTGTGCTTGCTCCACAATAAAAGGAGTTATGGAGTGAAGTAGTAGTTAATTGAGTGGATCTGCTTCCTCCTTGCTTCTCCAACTGCTGCTATCTTTTTCTGGACCCAAACTACACAACTGTGTAGAGGGAATTTTCAAACTCTCATCACTGTTTTTTTGCACAGTTACAGCTGGATGGAGTGGCAGTAGGACCAAGAAGATGCAAAGCCAAGCCTGGACATGTAGGACTGGGGATTCTAGGGCCTTATTTGTATTGTTAGTCCTAACTGGAATAAAGTGGTTGAATCAGCTGGAATTTACCTTGTGTTGACTCACTATTCAGCAACTGAGTCAATGGGTCTACTCTGGTTTGGACTAGCCAAGAGGATCCCTCTCTAGGAGTGGTAGTCCAAAGGAATATCTTCCCACAGCTTGTATGCCTCTGGCAGGTTTTATTCTGTTTTATCCTTGATTGTCTTTTGTACAGCCCTGAGTACACCGACAGAGCTCTAGAAATAAACTTTAATAATAATAATAATAATAATAATAATAATAATAATAATAATAATAAAGATGATACATCCCTTGCCACAAGGTGGACCTTGACAAGTGCCCTCTTGATGCTGAACTTGTGGAGTTGCCTTCACCTCTTGGGTTACCTGTTGGCTACCTTTGACTAGCTGGATGTTTCTGTTTCTGAGCTCTTGATTAAATCTGAAAGTGGGAATGATTTTCTTAAGGGATGAAGCAGACCAAGAGAAAACATGCCTGAGGTTAGGGTCTGATCTAGGAGGTTTTTATGGCCTAAACAGGGTATCAGGCAATGTCAGGGACATCTGGTAAGGTTTTTGTTTTGTTTTTTTGCTGAGTAGAGTCTTTGCATGTTTATCAAGGATTGAACTCTGATCCCAGCTGTTCATCAGGCGGTCTGCCAGGGCCACAGATTCATGCACAGCTTCCTTTCCTCTGATGATGAGTTGCTAATGTTTTTTTTCCCTGCTTAAACACACACATATCTATCCATTGTAGGCTTTGGAAAGTGTGGAATTTGTCGCATAGGTCAATGCCATCTCTGTTTTTCTCATCTTCTGGTAGGGTTGGAAGGCCAGGGCCAGTCCTGTACATCAAGATTTGACTAGTCCTTTGGTTCCAGGTCTATTTTCTCATTGAGTTGCATGACATTGCTGTATAGTCCAACACTGCTTGGGTAGACAATCAGCACTTATGGAGAATATTACATTATTCAACCCCAATGTGGGATCTTAATCCCAGAATCCCCCATCCAGCCTGGTCATGGCCACATTGGTAGAAGATTTGGGAAATGGTACTAGCCCAGAAGTAACTTTTTCAGGCTATGCTTTCAGACCTAGAGATGGGAGATATGTAGAAGTAAGACTGAAGGTGCATTTGCACTGTAGAAATAATGCAGTTTGACCTCACTTTAACTGCCATGGCTCTATCCTATAGAATCTGGGGATTTGTAGTTTTATGAGGCACCAGCACACTTAGGCAGAGAAGGCTAAAGACCTCATAAAACTACAAATCCCAAGATTCCATAGGATTGAGTTACAGCACTTAAAGTGATGTTAAAACTGCATCATTTCTTCAGTGTAGATGTGCCATTAGAGATGTACATTCCATGGATGAATATATTCAGGTGTAAGAGAAGGAATTTTTGGCAAAGCCACTCTGATTACGGCAAAGAGAAATGCCAAATAATATGTTATTGAAAGATCAATATATCCGAAGTGTCAGCTAAAGAGAGAGAATGATCAAAGGGAAACATTGTTGTATTGGAAAACAGCAAATGTCCACATATAGTCCAGCTATCATATAAATAATAATTTGAAGCAGGTGTCTCTCTTCCCAGGGATGATTGATGAATTACTGTGAAGGAGGACTATATTGCCCAGAAAGATGTCTTGTTTTTAGAAGACCACAGATCTGTTTAGTACTGAATCATGTACATAACGGAGTTTTTAGTAACTGAAATATAAAGTCATGGGATGTATTTTTAACCATAAGTGGGAGAATACATTTGGGAGGCTTTGGAATAGCTAATGGAGCATTAAAGCTTGCTGAGATAAGAAGCTTGCATTACTTGTCACCAGAGATCAGTGAAAACAAGGCTTGCAAATGGATTGGGGGAATCCTCCCTTCAGATCTTTTGGCCTACAAGTCCCATGAATCCCAGGAGCATGGCTAATGATAAAGGATAATAGGAATTGTAGTCCAAGACATCTGGAGGGCCGGAACTCACCCAACCCTGCATTACAACAATAAAAGTAACACAAGACTCTTATGTGTGCTTTATGAAATGCTGTTGTTTGGTTTGAAGTGATTTCTGATTTATGGCAACCCTAAGAAGAACCTATCATGGGAGTTTCTTGGCAAGATATGTTAGCTTTGCTTTCGTCCTTCTCTGAGGCTGACAGAGTATGATTTGACCAAGATTACACAGTGCGTCTTCATGGACAAACAGGGATTCAAACCCTGTTCTTAAGGGTTGCAGTCCTGTGCTCAACCACTACACCACACTGGCTCCCTTTATGAAATACATACATTGAAATATCCATTTGAACACGGTCAGTTGAAAAATCTGGTGTAAGTGAATCTCTGGATCTGGATGAACTGTGGAGTCTGATCTCACAGCTGCTTAAAAAAATCTGGAATACAATCCCAAAGAATTTCTTCAGTTCCATTTTGGGGGAAATGTGCATCACTAATATGGTTTGACAGAGCCATTACCTGATTGACTACATGGTGTCACCAGCAGGTTTCTGTAGAGTGTGACCATGAGGACATCATGACTTTAGAAAGGGAAAAGAACTTTGATTTTCGCAGCTCATGTCACTCATTGGGCAGCTGGTGGAGTGCCAAATCTATTCCAGGTGTCAGGTTGTACTTTCCAAGATGCTGAACCAAATAAAATGGGATAGAGTGGTTCTGGTTTTCTTGGGAGGGGTGAACTCAGAGGGTGGTCCTGGGAGACTTGTGTTCAGTGTCCTGGTTGTAGGCCTATGGAGTCCCTCATGGTTCTGCTTTGTCCCCTGGGCTGTTTAGCAACTACGTAAAACTGCTGGGAGAGTTCATCTGGCATTTTGGGGTGCAGTGTGTCTGATACGCTGATGACACCCAACTCTACCTTTCCTTCCCCTCTAATTCCAAGGAAAATGTCATGGTACTGAACCAATGTCTGTTGTCAGTAATGAACTGGATGAGGACAACCAAGTTGAAACTTAATCCAGACAAGACAGGGGTGCTCCTGGTTAGTCGAGAAGAAAATAGGGACTCTGACTGTGCTGGACAGGGTTACACTTCCCCTGATATCTTAGGGCCTTTGCAGAGTGCCAGAAATAGTGCAAATTGAGTCCACTTTAATGGTTAGGGTTAGTACTAGGGAGTCATAGGAATTGTTTTTTTTCTGAGACATTGAGCCTTCTCTGTCAGAGAGCTCTGGTGCCACAATAAAATACAGTTCCCATGATTCCCTAGCACTGAGTCAGGACAGTTAAAGTGGACTCAAGTTGCACTATTTCTGGCAGTCTGCAAAGGCCCTTAGACTCACAGCTTGGGTGTTCTCCTACACTCAGCTCTTAGCCTGGATATCCAGGTTTCAGCAGTGGCCAAGAGTGTATTTACACAGCTAAAACTAGTGTGCTGGCTGCATCTGTTCCTTGAGACATCAGATTTGGAAATGGTGACACAGGTCCTAATTACATCCCATTTGGGCAACAGTAATGCACTCAGTGTGGGGCTGTTTTTGGAAACTTTTTGGAAACTTTAGTGCAGGGGTAGACAACCTTTCCCCTTTAAGGGCTGAGGGACTTCAGCTCCCAGAATCCCAGGAGCTATTGGCCAACATGGGACTATTGGCCAACATGGCTGAGGCTTCTGGGAGCTGAAGTCCCTCAGCCCTTAAAGGGGAAAGGTTGCCTACCCCTACTTTAGTGGGTCCAAAATGCTACATCCAGAATGCTGATCAGGCCTGTTATAGAGAGCATTTATTTATTTACTGGATTTTATATCCAGCCTTTCTCCCAAAATGGGATTCAAGGTGGTATTCAAGCATATAATTCCCTTGTTACAACAGCTTCACTGGCTACCGGTTTTGTTTTTGGGCACAGTTCAAAGTGCTGGTCATGACCTATCAAACCTTATATGGCTTAGGTCCAGACTATGTGAAAAGACTGCATCTCCTCATATGGATAATTCAGAACCTTAAATTATGACCTTCTCAGTGGCATCTGGAACTCACTTCCACAAGAGGTTAGGCTGGCTCCATCTTTGCTTTCCTTTTACCAGCAGGCAGAGACCTTTATGCTTAAACAAGCTTTTCACGTGTAAGTAGGGGAGCTTCTTATTAGAATGTTTTATTTTTCTTTTAAAAAATTGACTATCTCTGGGAGCTGCCTTTGGGTCCCACTCTGGAGGAAAAAAAAGTGGCATACAAATGAAATAAATAAACAAGATCAATATAAAGAAGCTGGGCATACTCAGCCTCAGAGCAATGTCGTCCTTTTCTTCTGGACATGGGAGCATCTTTCAGGTTGCTCTCTGAGCAATCTTGACTCACCACCACTCTTCCAAACACATTAAACAGACAGCTTTCCCTGCAGGTGCTGTTTTGTTGCTAGGGAATTTTATCATTTCAGCTTTCAAAAAAAGAAACCTAACAACACAGGGAGCTAGCCTGCTTCAACCTTGGAAGGTGTTGTCTGGGGGAAAAAAAGTTTCTGTGCCATCCCACGCTTGGTCCTCCTGCCTCTTCAACTCGATGGGACTTTGACTCCTGTCAATAGTAACCATACGCCCCTGTGTTCAAGTGCTATTAACAAATGTCCCACTGTTCTAAAAAAGCATCATTAGAAGAGGGTTAACATTAGCGGCTTTTATCTGGGAGGAAGTTGCAGGAGAGGGAGCCAGTGGCTGTTACAAGAAGGAGGTGAAGTGCAAAAGGTTGGGAGGACAGCACAAAAGAGCAACCAGAGAGAGGAGAGTCTTCCCAGGCGTGCAAGGTGTGGCCTTGTACCTAAACAGGCAAACCACTGCATTTATCTTAATTCATTTTTTAGAAAGGCCAAAGGCATCAATTCGTCTAATTTCAGTCTCTTTGAATTCAGCCGACACGAAACTCTCATGTTTCAAGATGGGCAAATCTTGTCTATGCACTCTTGAATGTATTTTAATGATTTTAGAGTGTTGTATTTTAACTGAGGATTGATGTGTTTTTAACTTTCTGCTAGTAAGAGCTCTCCAACAGTGGAACACACTCCCTTGAAGTGTGTGGTGGAGTCTCCTTCTTTGATTGTGAATTCCTGCATGTCAGCGGGTTGGACTGGATGGTTCTTGTGGTCTTTTCCAACTCTTGTTCTGTTTTGTATTTTAACAAGTTGTACTCTGTCTCAAGTTTTGAGGAGAGGCAGGAAAGAAATACAATTATTATTTATCATCATGATCATCATCATGTTCTTTTCCTTCCACGTTTTGAGTTTTGTGGATTTTGGTGAATCCCCACTGAAAAGCAAACTGAAGTCAGTGGTGCCTGGGGGCTTTCATGCCACGTGGTTGATGAATCTGCTCTGGGTTTAAAAGAACAGACCTTTAATAGAGCTGTCCATAGTTCTGAACTGATTTTGGGTTTAGAAAACCCTGGAGTGGATTCACAACCCCACTGGCATGGATTCACAACCCCACTGGCATAGCTGGCAATGCCAGCTAAAATGATATTCTTAGGTTTGCTGCAAACAAAGTGGCAAGTGTGAAGTTGAAGGTGAAGTCAAAAGTGGCAAGTGTACCTATAAAATTTGAAAGTAACCATCCTAGGCTAATTCTGTTTTACTTTCTCCAGCTGGCATTTTGTTTAAGCAGGGTTTTGATACGTATCCACCATCAGGAGGCTTCTTATGGGGATGGGGTGGGTGGGTTTGTTTGTTTGTTTGTTTTTAAAAAAACTTTTGTATATTTTTAAAATAATTTTATTCTGTTTTAAATGTGATGATTTTAATTGTTTTTTAAAAATATAATTGTTTGGGTTTAACTGATTTCTTCTGTGAGCCCTGTTGGGTTCCACTGCTGGAGAAAGGTGGAATATAAATTAAACAAACAAACGAATGAATGAATGAATATATCTGAGAGTGTGCCAATCACTGCTATATCTTGTGGAGTTGATTTACACTTTAAGAAGTGTAGAATAGCACCTGTGGTCCACCCCATGTATATTCTTGACAATGCTCTGCTATAGTTCAAAAACTGGAAACTTGGTATCCACCAGACACTTTAGACTGCAACTCAAATGATGCCTGACCAGTGTCCATGCTGGTTAGAGCTTCTGGAAGTCCAAAACATGTCACAGTCTTAAACCTGGATCACTAGCAAGGAGACCTAAGGCACTTATTTTATTTAAATTATGACTACACTACTTTTCTTGAAGCTAGCCAAAGCAGTGTACAGACAACAGAACAATAATGTGATTAAAAAACATGTAGGCTGGAATCTTGTTGAGATACGCAAAGATAAAATCCCATTATCCCTACGCATACTGTTTCAAAGTTGAATTCAGAGACATAGCTGAATAGTTTGGGATATCAGTATGCAAAATGATCTTGTTAGCATCTTTGAGACTTATTGTGCAAAAATCTTGCAGCATAAGTTTTTGTAGACTTGGTCTACTTCCACATGGAGTAACCTGGTGCCCAGAAAGGACCTTGATAATCAGACTGTACGAATAACCATAGAAATGCAAACCTTGTGACAAGTTCAATTTTAACTATGGTTGTTGAGGGACCAAGGCAGGTGAAAAGATGTTGCCTAAGGTCAAGGTGGATGGATGACCATATAAATGGTGGAGGGAGTTTTGAAATGCAGGTTGGGAACCAGAAAGGAGATATGTTGTTGTTGCTGCGTGCCTTTGACTTATGTAACTGTAAGGTGAACCTATCACAAGGTTTTCTTGGCAAAATGTATTCAGATGGGGTTTGCCTGTGCTTTCCTCTGAAGTTGAGAGAGTATGACTTGCTCAAGGTCACCCAGTGGGTTTCCATGGTCAAGCAGGGATTCAAACTCTGACCTCCAGAGTCCAAGTCCAATACTCAAACCACCACACCACCCTGGTTCTCATTGGTGACATACACAGGCATAACTTGAGGTCATGATTGAGTTCCCACATCCAGGGGAGATATATCTTTTTGTATCCTTCCCAGGGGAGAAGTACTGGTATGTCTGACATGTAGCTACACCTTCATAATGATGAGTGCTGGTGATACCCTCTCCAAATCCACATTTTAAGGAATCCCGTACCTCCAGTGTATCCTTTTCTGTGTCATTGAAGAATGGGGAGAATCAGCAATGATATGTCCAGCTATTTATCTATAGATCGATCTGATGCCCAACAAGCTTCCACTGTAACTTTTGGGTGTCTTGTGAGGTCTATGTAGAAGACATCTTTGGAATGTGTTGAGCTACAGGAAAAAAGCTGGACGAATCTCTGCTACTCTCCAACAGCACAGAAATGGCTGTGTTGGGGAGGGACTTTGTTGCTTAATGTTTTTTGGGGCTGGGAGGGATTTTGATAGTTGGTAAAGATTTTGATTTCCATGATGACCAAAAAATGTGTTGTGACAGTGTATCGTAACACACTAACAAGATGCCACCCTATTATGTATTTATGTCCGTTTTTGGATGGTGGAGAAGGAGGTATTCACTATCTCCTTGCACATGGTTCCCCACCCCACTAGGCAGCTTTCAAACCTGCAGCCCACTACATGGCCATGCACTGAAAGGAAGGGGAATGTATTCAGGTGGTATCAGCCCCAATTACTGTTCTGCATCTTGAGTTCTCTTCCCTTGGCTGCAGATCGGAGCAAGTCATTGCAACCTGTTCCAAACTTGAGAGTTGCCTTTTGCTGGGGAGAGAGATGCATAACTACACCAGTGGAGCATTACACTTTGGACACTAGATGTAGCATCATGGCCAATAATACTGGTGGGATGAGAGGGGAAAAAAGTACTGCATGCCTCATAGAATAATGATGATCAGTGTGAAAACCCAGCAATTTGAACAGGTTTATAGAGCACAGGTGCACTACTATATACATTAAGCTCGATGTAAACTCATTTTATGTAGTGGGATTTTCCTCTGAGTAGAATGTTTTGAATAATACTGTACATTCCCTCTTTCACAATGCAAGCCAGTGGCTGAAATGCTAGTTTGTACTTTCATAGTCGAAATCTACACTTATGTAATTACAGTTTCACTACATCACTCTTCTGCTGAATACTGAAATCTGCAACTCACTGTGTATCTGCCAATTGTCCCCTTGTGCAATGGGGAATGAACCATGGTTGTTTCTGCAACCCCACTGAGAAAAGCAGAACAGCGAAGACACTGATGAATAACTGCACACCACCTAAAATTGTGTAGCTGCACTCCTAGAATCCTGTTTGTTAGTCTCAACTATAATAGATCAATTCAATCACTCACTGAATGGTGTCCACACATAAGTAAACCCAACTGATTCAATGGCTCTCCTCTAGTTGGACTAATTTATGGCAATTCCAGCTAATTGCTCTTGTGGAACTCCATTTATACAGCATGAACTGAATACATCCATTGCACAATGTCCAAAAATATGCAACCACATGCACAAGGGAATGTCTACAGCTATATGACATCAACAGGATTCAGGTCTATAGTTCTTTACTCAGAAGTATGCCAGGCAGTGAGTGGTGATCCTGCTGGTGAGACATCTCCAGGTCCCCCTGTCCTCTACTGCTCTGCCCAGCTCCTGCTAACTCATATTTGTGGTCTCTTTAATAAAGTCTATCCATCTAGTATGTGGCCTTCCTCTCTTTCTACTTCCCTCCATCTTTCCTAACATTGTCTTTTCCAACAATTCATACCTTCTCATGATGTAGTATGACAGTAACAGATAGGGTGAAAGGATATAGCCTTGTCTGACTCCTTTGCCATTTGGGAACTATTCTGTTTCTCCGTGTTCTGTTCTGACAGTAGCCTCTTGTCTTGAGTACAGATTCCTCATCAGGACTATCAGATGTGTTGGCACTCCCATGTCTTTAAGGGCGTTCCACAGCCTTTCATGATCTATGCAGTCAAAGGCTTTGCTATAGTCTATAAAGCATATGCTGATTTTCTTTTGGAATTTCCTGGTGTGCTCCATTAGCCATTGTATGTTTGCAATGTGGTCCATAGTACCTTTTCCTTTCCTGAACCCTACTGGGTCCTCTGGGATCTCTCTTTCCATGTATGGTTGGAGTCTATGTTGCAGAATTTTGAGCATGATTTTGCTTGCACTCATCAGTTGTATGGCCCTATAGTTGCTGTTGTTTCTTATGTCTCCCTTTTTGTGGATTGGGATGTATATTGACCACTTCCAGTCTATTGACCACCATTTTGTTTTCTGTATCTGTTGACATATGTTGGTTAGCACAAGAGTTGACTGTCAATGTGGATTGCAGCAGTTCAATTGAAATGTCATCTGTTCATGGTGATTTCTTTTTCACTATTTCTCTGATTGCAGTTTCCATGTATGTGTGTGATCTAATATGTTAGAGGTAATGGTGATGATAATAATGACAATCATTAAAATGTGAAACAGGCATTCAGAGTGCTTTACTTGAGTATCCCTTATACAAAACAGGTTTTCTAAGGTAGATCAGATGCTATCCTCATTCTACAGATTGAGGATGGGTGAAGGAGAGAGAGACTGTAGTTTGCCTAAGGCCAACATGTGTGTTCTCTAGCAGAGGTGAGATCTGAAATGTTTTTTTCCTAAAAGCTTTCCTGCACTACCCTTTGGCCAGGTAGCAGCTAGACAGTGTCAGGGGTTAGGTGAAAAAGAGTGACACAGTGACTTTTTACAGGAGCACAAGCCTCCAGCAGCTCGGAGTCTGTTTCTTCCCTTGCCCTCTGATCCCTATGCCACATCAAAATCTAGACATGATTGGTGGTAGGCCCAGGAAAAGGAGTGAATTCCAAAGCAGTGACACACAAAGATCACAGCTGCCAAACACCTGGAAACAAGTAACTGGGCTGGGCTGCATAATCAGAGCGTGAAAAAAAGTGCTTAACAAACAGGCAACATCTGCTTATTCATAGGGCTGCCACCTTTCTCCTGGGGAAAGGGAAGATACCAAGGAATAGCTCCTTTGTTTTAAATTATGCACTTTAATTTTTTTCAGTGTTTACTCTCTAAACTAGAGGCTGATTGTCTTCTTTTTAAAATCCAGGTGAGATTGAGGGGTGGGGGGAATTAAAAGTAGGACAGTCAACCGATTAGAATAAGAATTCTTTAATGTGTGGGGCCATAGGGCAGTGATGGGACCCATACATTGCATGCAAGAGTCCTGAGTTCAACCCCTCCCATCTCCATAGAACCATAGAGTTGGAAGAAACCACAAGGGCCATCCAGTCCAACCCCCTACCATGCAGGAACTCATAATCAAAGCACCCCGACAGATGGATGTCCAGCCTCTGTTTAAAAGACCTCCAAAGAAGGAGACTCCACAGTCTCTGAGGGAGTGTGCTCCACTGTCAAACTCGGCTCTTAACATCAGGATGTTCTTCCTAATTTTTAGGTAGAACCTCTCTTCCTGTAGCTTGAATCCACTGCTCTGTGCACCTTTTGAAATTAGTCATTTGTGCACTGTGAAAATGAAGTAATCAAAGATTTACATTCCCCATCCTCTCACACACACATGTGCTCATGCGCCTGCTCACATACACAGTTCCTTCTCCTAGTACTGCAGATTCAGCCTCTGTATTTTCTTTCTTAACACCTTCTGGTTTTGTGCAATTACACAAAGGAGGCCCTCCTTTGTGATAGCTACCAAGCTTTAGAACTCCCTGCTAAGGGAGCTAGCCAAGCTTCATCTGCAAAGAAAATGTTCATGCAAACCCAGTTTGGGATTTCTAAACCAGAGACTGGTAAGCTTATTTTTGGACTACAGCACACAGAATTTCCTACCCAGTATTGTCACTGGCAAAGCTGGCTGGAGGATTCTGGAGGTTGTAGTCCAAAAAAGCAGAATTTCCTGGCTGAAGCAGACTTTTACCTGAAGCTTTCCTGCCCTTCTTATTGGTGAGCTGTTTCAGGTTGTTGTTTAAGGGAACTGTTTGCATTTGATGAGTTTTTATTTCAGTTATAATTCTGTTTTATTTATTTAATTGTTGGCAGTCTGGCACATTAATGTTTGTGGAAGGACAAACTACGAATAGGCAAGGGACAAGGGAATGTCTTCTTGTTAAAATCCAGGTGAGATCAAAGGGTGGGGGGAATTAAAAGTAGGACAGTCAACCGATTAGAATAAGAATTCTTTACCATGTGGGGCTATAGGGCAGTGATGGGACCCATATATTGCATGCAGGAGTCCTGAGTTTCAGGGAAAACAGTATTGATATGTACTGGGTTCTCAGCATTTTAACTCTCTGAATCCTATGGATTCCTTTCTTTCCAGAAATCCATCATACCCACCTTGGCTTAGTTTCCTGAGAGGTGGCACACCTGTTATTCCCCAGCTGGTTTATTAATGCACATCTCTTCTCCAAATCTGACACAAGGCATCCAATATGAGTCTTGGCTTCTGGCCGGTGCTCCTAAAAATGATTACGGTTCCTGTCACTCTTGAATGTTACCCTTGCAATCTCGTGGCTGGAAGGTACCTGTCTATGTGACCACCTTAATGAATCAGCACCAGCATGGGCTGGCACATGATGCCTCGGGACCACTGGAATTTTAGAATAATCCAAATGCCTGAGGATATTGTTTGGAATAGGGGAGACCAGCCTTGATTAATGCTGAGCTGGCGGTCTCATCTTGACTGCTTTTTCCAGCCAGCTGGATATCTTGATAATCACATTTAGCCTGGATGCCACAGACGTATTGATAACGAAGGATCAAAATGCCATCACTTTTCATAAATTATGTGACCACTCTGTTAATGGATGCAGGAGAAGCAAGACAAACCACAGAGATCGGAAGGGGAAGCTCTTGAACCAATGCTCACCGCTGCTCAAAATGGTCAGGTTTTGCTCTAAGGGCAGGATGGAGTAGTGATGGTTGGTGGCTCTGATGTTGACAGGGTGGTGAATCTGCTTTGGGCTTTAGTCTTTACTATGAGTTATCCAGGGTGCCAGATGTATATGGAGGAGATAGGGTTTGGCATCGTGGACAGCTCCTTTAAAGTTCAAGCTAAATCCTGGGACAGGTTTGGGGCCTGATATTTGGGGAATGCATGTTCTGGGCTCCCTTCCCAGAGTATAGAGCAAGTCACACAGTGAAGCATTGACACTGATGGGAATATGTGATAGTCATGCATTCTGCAGCTTCTTCCTCCTCTTACTCGTGACTGTGACAGGCACATTTCCAAAATTCTTCCAAACCAATGTATCTTCCTTAAATGGTTGGGAGAGGCTTTCAAGCTGCAGCCCCAACCATTTTACGTCTCCCCTTCCCCTACTTGGCTGTGACAAAATTGCCAGCATACCTGCTGTAACAAGTGCACTGTTGAAATCTGGCAATACGGGGAAGATGTGCCTTTCCTTTCTTCTTTTTCAGAAACGAAGGAGACAGTCTACCCTGTGAGTTGGCAGGGTTTTATGGGTTGACTGTTTTCATAGAGAGATGTTTAGCTTTCCTCCTCAACCATAGTCAGGCAGTTCTAGTTGCTGCTGAATTTCCATGGCACCTGTATCAGGGACAGGAATCGGCGGTGGCCACCAAACTTTGGCAACAATTACTGATTTGGGGATGGCACCCATACCCTCCACCCGTCCCAATTTGCAAGGACTATCCCAATTACTCCTCTGTCATCCCACCTTTTTCGGCTGCTTTTAAAATGTCTCCCTTCCCCCCTTTGTCCTTGGCTTACTTCAGTTACTATATATTGAGTTAAAAGGATCAAAGTAGTTTGTAGTCAATTAACATAACAGAGGAAGAGGAGAGTAGGCTCAGGCAAAAGCAAACTGCTGTAGCCACTCTTGTCTTGTCTTGCTTTTCTCATTAATAACTTTTGCCATCTTCACTACATTCTGACATTTGTTGGCTAAATGTGTCCTGATTTTTACTGGTGAAATGTTGAAGGGCATGGGCACCAACTGCAGGAAGGATCTGAATGTTTGTTGGTGTGTGTGTGCTCCTTTGCACACTGAAGCTCTTCCCCTAAAGCTCTGGAAAGTTACCTAGACTTCTAGGGCAGGTATGGGGAAAATGTGACTTGCGGACCTTATATGGCCCACAAGATTGTTATGGAGGATTCCAAGAGCCCCCAATTTCTGGCTTTAAAAAGGTGCCTCCTGGTCCTAAAACAAACCAGGGGATGGGAAAAACATGATGAAACCCCTTTCTAGAGCCCTAGATGGTATGAAGGGCATTCTAAATTTAAACTTTTAAATAAAAAAACCCTACAAGATTGGGGGTAAGCAGGGGCAAAACAGTTACCCATCCTTGCTCTTGGGTTTCTGGTAAAGAGAAATATTTTCCACCATCTGCTCTCTGAGATGTGTTCTAACTGAAGGTGCAGGGGACTGATCCTAGGAATTTCTGCATGTGCAGGGCAGCAGTCCTTCCCTAATCCTCCTCCTGAGTGCTGTTTTTCCTATTATTGCACCCAGATCTCAGCGAAAAGAAACCAGTATGGTGTAGTGGTTTGAATGTTGCATTTGGATTCCCTGCATTGGGCAAGTCACACACTCTCAGTCTCAGAAGAAGCCAATTGCAAACCCGCCTGAAGAGAGCTTCCCAAGAAAACCCCATGAGGGTTTACCTTAGGGTCCTCATGAGACATGAAGGCACACAGCAACAACAATCTCCCCTAAAGTGCATCCCTTTATGGTTTGGGGAGAGACTACAACTCAGCGCCACCTTCTTTTCTGCATTCAGATGTTCTTGGATGTTAAGTCCATCAATGAAAAGTCTCCTGTTGGTGTTTGTTTAAAGTTGGCCTTTTGTTTCACCTTGTCTGATCATTGCATTGTGTGGTGGTTCAGAAGCTTGAAGATAGATCCATTGAATGACCAACATATCATTTGGTGAACAGTTCCAGCCATATATATATATATATATGGATGAGTTGGATGAACAAACAGGCAATTTCCCTGTAGCTATTATAGGACAATTCATCCCTTTCCCACAAATGCATCTTGAGAAGTGTAGAAGTATATGTGATCAGAGGGATAGCATGGTGCAATGGTTGAAATGTTAGACTAAGATTTTGAAAGACCAGGCTTCCAATTCTTGTTCAAACATGGAAACCCTGTTGGGTGACCTTGGACAAGTTACACTGTCTCAGCCTGAGAGAAAAGCAGTGGCAACCTGCTTTGAAAAAATCTTGTCAAGAAAAAGTCCCAGGATAAGGCTACCACATTGTAGCCACCTTGGAGGCATACAACAACAACATGTAGCCACCGTACATTTTGGTGGCTCAGGGATTTACTATAAGTCAAGGGCAGACAACCAGTGCAGCACTACGAGCCCCCTTGAAACTAAATAATGACACCCCCCCTCCAAAAAAAATGGTGACTTATTTTCACCTTTGATATTCTTGTATTGGCATACTTTTGCAACATCAGTACAGTTGGTATCTGCTAGCCAGCATACACTGATACATTTCCCCCCACTCTTTGGTCACAGGGTTGCAACTGCACTGTGATTTATGACATGGTGATGTGGATGCATTCCATATAATAAAAATAAATTCATGCAATTAAACAAATCAATGGCTACTTGGGGCTGGAAATGTTTTTCCTGAGTTAACAATGGGCTGTGTAAGGAAAGCCTTCTTGCAGACCATTCAGTCATTTAAAATTGTTAATGTTAGAGCTTGAGAAAGTTAATTTTGGAGAGGATTACAATTCTCTTAAGTCACCATGATAGCTACTGACAACACTGGCTGGGAGATTTGGGGAGTTTCAGCCTAACAAAAGGTAGCTTTCCCAAGCTGTGGTTAAAATAAATATTGGCAGGAGTTGCACAGGCAAGCAGCATGTTGTTGTGCACGGACCTGCTTTGTGACACTTGTTTCAAGAGTGAAATTGTGCAAGCAAAAGACTGGGAAGGAACTGATGTTCTAAGAGGGATGCTTTGGGGACTGGGGTGTCTGTCACACTTCACAGGGAACATCAGGACTCACGATTCCAAGTATTTGTGAGTAGAACAGGAGAATGCATTAGGTAGTTGCATCAGGGAATTTTGATTATTTTACTGAGTTGGCTGCAGATGATCTAGAGTTCTAGACTAATCTGTAACATGTAATTTTCCTATGCGTACTTTAAAGAAAGATAGCCCTTGATGTAGAGAGATACATTTTGCTAATGGGAGATTTCTTGCTTATAATTCATTATTTATTATTAACGATCAACAGATCAGACATCAGATAAACATCAGACATACAGACAAAACAAATAAAATAGAATTAACATCAAATTACAAAAGTAGATAATAATATTAATTGGGAATCCAATTACAAAGTTTACTCCTCAAAAATGTAAAATTAAAATTTTAAAATCATTATAAAATTTTAAAATACCATTTTACGATGACAGACCATTGCTGCTGCACAAAAGCTGGCCACTTTAGTTATTACCGATGGACACTGGTCAATGCACAACCAGCAAATAAATGACCACACAATTGAGCAGGTAAAATCCTACAAGTATTTGGGAGTGATTTTTCAGTCCTCAGGCCCAATCTTCAGTGCCACAGCAAATACTCAGAGCAGTCTAAAGTCACCTATATCCCTTTTTTTCACCAAAGGAGATAAGCATATTCCATCAGCCATTCAGGTCTTTAATATGAAGGCATTGGCACAGATGTTATATGGTGCACAGTGGTATATTTATACTAATTTTGTTTCAGTGGAATCCACACAGACAAAAGTTTTGGGATCCATTCTTGGTCTTCCTTGTTGTATGCCTAATGCAGTTTTACATCTAGAGACAGGTCAAATGTCAATTGAGTCTTGGGCATGGGTACTTACGTTTAATTTTGGCTAAGAATGCTTTTTACCCCAGTGGGATTGGCTCCTTTGGTATTAACTTACGGATTTCTTTCCAGATGGAATAAGACTCTGAATGAGAAACTAGCTAAATTGGGTTTCTCATGAACCACTCTTCTGGCAAAAAGAGTGCAAAATACGAAAGCAAAACAGGAAATTCATCAGCATATTTTAGATAATGAGTTGCAACAACATGTAAATGCAGCCACTGCATGCCCTGACCTCAGAGCTAATGGTCGTACTTTTTTGTTAGCTAACCATTTGAGTGTTTTAACCTTCTAAAATATAGGAAAGCATTGACACTAGTAAAATTTAATGTTTTAATCCTTAGCTTTATTGGAAGGGAGATACAATAATATCCCTTATGATGCACACATATGCCCCTGTAGTAGGACATGTATTGTTATATTGCCCTTTTTATAATGGGTACCATCACATTTTATTTATCCAATTGTTAGAAGTTTTCCTGGAAGAACTGATGAGTAGGGGGTTGGACTGGTGTCTCTTCCAACTCTGTGTCTCTTCCAACTCTGATTCTATATATCTTATTTGCTTAGAATAAAGCCTTTCCTTTGAAAAGACTTCTTCTCCTTCTTCTCTTTGCTTGGTTTTATCTCCTCACCAGGGTTGGGGAGAGGGGAGGAAAGTTTCTGCAGTTTCAGAAGCGTAAAGCTCGGTGTAGAAAAATCCCAGTGATGTCCCACGGTGTTACTGTTCAAAGGGAACTGAAATAAATGGGTGGTGGCAGTTATATATGTAGGGAAGACAGCATGATGTAATGGTTTGAGTGTTTGACTGCAACTCTGGAGACCAGGGTTTGATTCCCAGCTTGGCCACGAAACCCACTGGGTGACCTTAGCTAAGTCACAAGCTCTCAGCCTCAGGAGAAGGCAATAGCAACCCTCCTCTGAACAAATCTTGTCAAGAAAACCCCATGATAGGTTTGCCTTAGGGTTGGAAATGACTTAAAGGCACATAACAACAACAAAAGTTAATATAGGTGCTCTTTGGAGGTCCCGTTTGCTCAGCAAAAAGCAAGAGGAAGAGTCATCACTAGAGGTGTGCCTTTTTCTCCATTATACCCAAGGATCCCAGCTTGAACTATTGTCTCGGTCCTAATTTCTCCTCTTCCCCTGTTTTCCTTTCTGAAGATAAGGAGCTGGATGCAATTTCGATCAGCCAGAAATCCTCGGCTGTAATTCACATGTTTATAGGGAGCCAGATGCTTTCAAAAGGATTTTTATCAGATCTTTTTGCTCTTCTTGCATTAGCGCTCGAGATTCACTTCAGGATATCTTTCAGCCTCCCTTCCTTCATTACGGGAGAACCTGAGTGCTTTCACAGTCGTTCTTTACATGGAAGATGAGTGGCAGCTAGGCTGCAAGAAGGGCCGGCGGAGATAAAGAACAGAGGGAAGGCCAAAGTGATGGGTGGCAAGAGGCTGCTTGGAGCTTTGACATCTTTTGTAGACGCTTGTGCAGAAGAAACTGGCAGCCTCTATGTCAGGAGAGGCAGAGAATCATGTTGTTGTGTTCCTTCCAAGTTGTTTCTAACTTAGGATGGCCCTACGGCAACCCTATTACAGGGCTTTCTTGGCAAGACTTGTTCAGAGAAGGTTTGCTACGGCCTTTGCCTGAGGCTGAGAGCATGTGACTTGCCCAGGTCATCCAGTGGGTTTCATGGCCAAGCTGGGAATTAAAAACCCTGGTCTCCAGAGTCGTAGTCCAACACTCCGACCGCTCCACTAAGTCGGCACTCCTTCCTGCAGAGAAGCGACTTTAGGATTTAATCTGTATTTTAAAGGAGCTTTCCAAGGTGCTGAACCTATTTGTGAGAAAGCTGAAGTGGAGCTCTGCACCCAAAACTGCTTTGTGAAAGTTTGCATCAAAATGTGGCAGGGATTCATAAGCCCACTGACCTGGAAATCAGCCAAAAATCTGATAGGTAGGTCACATAGAGAAAGGGCCTCCAAAACAAAACAAAAAAAACAAAACCAAAAAACCAAAAAAAAAAAAAAAACCCCTACAAAAATACACTTCCTATGAATTTTAAAATAATACAGATTTTTCAAATATAGTGGGTTATCAACTAGGATTTTATCCAGAAATCTGTTCCTTTCACCAGCAGATATTTGGAAGCTAAAAGAGCAGCCCGTGAAGAAAAGCAGGCTTTTAATATGTAATTGTGCTGGGGGGGGGGCGCCCTTGAGCATAAGAATCCACTGGGTGATCTTGGGCAAGTCACACTCTCTCAGCCTTAGAGGAGGGCAATGGCAAACCTCTTCTGAAGAAATTTACCAACCCCCCCCCCCAAAAAAAAACCTTAGAGTCACCATGAGTCAAAAATGACTTGGAGGCACACAGCAACAGCAACAGGCTTCTTACTGGGATGTTGCTGTGGTTTTTGTTTTTTTTTGGTCTTTAATAGTTTTATATATTTAATTGAGTAATTTTAAGGATTTTACATTTTTAAAAAACATTTAATATAAATGGTGTTTTAATTGTATTTTTTTTTTAAAAAATGTACTTTTGTGTTGTTTTTAGGCATCTTTTGTGAACTGCCTTGGGTCCTTTTTGGGAGAAAGGTGGCACACAAAATAAAATAAAATAAAATAAAAATACATGTTTAGACCTGGGGTTTCTAAACTTTGATTCCCCACATGTTTTGAACTTTCAGCTCCCCAAATTCCTGACTGTTGGACAAATTTGCTGAGGATTCTGGGAATTGAGCTCTAAAGCGCCAAAGTTTGGGAACCACCAGTTTAGACTATAACCTTGACTGGAATAGTTGTTGTTGTTGTGTACATCCAAGTCATTTTTGACTTAGTGACCCTAAAGTAAACTTTCATAGGATTTTCTAGGCAAATTTCTTTAGAGGAGGTTTGCCATTGCCATCTTCTGAGGCTGAGAGAGTGTGACTTGCCCAAGGTCACCCAATGGGTTTTTATGCTCGAGCAGGGAATCAAGACCTGATCTCTAGAGTTGTAGCCCAATGCCCAAGCCACTACACCACAAGAGCTCTGGTGCTGCAACAAACTACAATTCACGGAATCCCATAGCATTGAGCACTGGCAGTTAAAGTGGTGTCGAACTGGATTATTTCTGCAGTGTGGATGCAGCTTAGGTCCTTGCTGGTCCCTGTGCTTTAGATCACCTTCACATCTGCCCACACCATTGGAGGTCCTCCTTCCCACAAGGAGGCTAATGTGAGATTTCTTGTTGAGATGGGTGTCCCATCAATGAAAGTGTGTGCCTATAGGCATCTTGCCATTTTGTGAAGTAGATAGAAAGAGAAGGCTGGAGCCTGCCACCTTCTCCCTGTGACCTTTGTTTATTGCTGTTCTAGAATCTGAAATATGCCCAAACTTCAGCATTTGTTCTCTTTCCACCCAGGATAGTTTTATTGTACTATTCTCTCCTGGTAAAGGGGTAAGAAGGATTTTCCCTCCCCTAAAAAATTTCATAAATGTTTCATCCTTCCCAAAGCCCTAACCACAAAATGTATTAGAGAGCCATCCTGCCAGCTTTAAAAATCCCATGCATAATTCTGGCTGCCCATTTATCTGGACCATGGGACTTGGCCATGGAAGGAAGAAGCTTTCTGCTGATGCGATCTGAAAGCCCCACGTTTTTAACTGGCTTTTGGCTGAAGTCGTGAATATTTAGAAGGATTGGGGCGAGATGGAAGATCCAAAATAGATGCGGAGCAGTGTGTTCACCCTTTCACCGCCCAATTGCCAGGAATCCTGGAATTATAGAGTTGGAAGGGACCTCAAGGGCCATCCAGGCGAACCCTCTGCCATGCAGGAGTATACAGTCAAAGCACTCACAAAAGATGGCAATCCAGCCTCTCTTTAAAAATCCCAGAAGAAGGAGATTTGACCATACTGTGGGGCAACGCATTTCACTGTTGAACAGCTCTTACCATCAGGAAGTTCTTCCTAAAGTTTAGGTGGAATCTCTTTTTCTGTAGCTTGAGTGTGAAAATGCCCATGTCTAAAATCATACTGGGCAGATTAGAACTGGGAGGGGATAATTTTTAGGATTGTTACAAGGTTGACTGCAGTTTTGGGTAACCAGTTATTAGGATCAGACGCATCTAGTATTGATCCACATGTCCCTGCCTGAAGTCTAAATTCAGAGAGTCCCAGAAGAGATTTCTCATTTCTTCTGCGCTTTCTAGGGACCAGGCTTTTAGAGAGAGTTACAATGGAGCCTAGGTTTGCAGGACTAAAGACCTGGGACTTTTTAATTTGCAAAGGTGATGGGTATTGTCTTCTGTCTTGCCCTCCCACAATGACCTTTCCATGCTTAACTGGAATTCTTATGTAACTGAGGTGGAGAAGGGGAGAGGGGAGCATGGATTTTCCAAATAACAGTACAGTGGGCCATTTACATTTCCTGGGGTTAGGGGCACAGGACCCCATGAAAGTGGAAAAAATGCAAATTGAATAAACACTAATTTATTAAACCTGAAAAAACACCTCTCTAGGAATCTCTAGGTGCTCCAGCACAGCTCTGTGGTCGACATCCACCAGACATTGACTGTAGAATTGCACTGGAGGAAGATTCCTAGAGAGAACATATTAATCAAATCCGTGAATAAATCAAATCTGAAAAATTCAAAGCTGCAGAGGTGGAGGGCAACTGTATATTACATTAAAAATATTTTGGATGTGCATCTGTGTGTGGGCTTGGTCATGAATAAGCAGTTAAAACCCATTACATTTACAAAAGACTTGTTCTTGGTGGAGGTGGAAAAATGTCTTTTTTTCCTGATTGATTGGCTGCTATGGGGATTCTTGTGAAAAATACTTCTCAGTTTGCCTCTAAGGTTTGGTTTGTTCTGTAGATTTTGTAAGTGTTACTTCAAACCCTTGCTGGGATTTGGAGTATAAAATTTTGATAAAGGCTGTGTGACTGTGTTTGGGAGAAGCTAATTTTCCCAGAGGAGCATGAGGACATCTTAAATGGGTGGGAGGGTTTATGGGTTTGGGATTGTATTTTACATTGTATTGAGTTTTAATGATGTAAGCGTTATTATTATAATTATTAAATCCAACAGTTGGACTCATATCACCCACACCTCCTCTCTCTTGCTAGATAACAACATAATTTATTCATTGTACTCAAAGTGCTTTATGTTTGGACATGACCACCTAGGCCGTTGCAATGTTCCTTCCTTTCTTAGTTTTAATTTGTTTTAAAGCTTATCAGAATTTGCCATACCCCTTCAAAAACCTTGTGGCCTTTTCCTCACAAACCTGTTTGTGTGTCTGTGTTGGGGGGGGGGGGTATTGCTTTTTAACTATGGGGCTGTCCATTCATTGATTCAGTCTGGAATTTTTGTGATGCCCAAACTCTTCTTTTGCTTCAGGCTTCATCAAATCTTTGAGGAACTGAACTCTGTGCTTTCTACTTGTCTCTTATCAGAGATTGTCTTTAAAAGCCCATACTTTCCCACTTGTTTTAAGTGGTCCTCATTACCCAGTTTCGGAACTGTCAGCTTTCTCACTCGACTGTCTGTCATTCCTGATCTCTCATTAGTTTCCAGCTTGTCTTCTATTTGTCTGGTCCTACTTTATTTGTCAAGCCATTGCTTCCCACTGCTTTATGCCCTTTCATTCTCATACAAACGTATCTAGCTGCCTTTAACTGAGTAAACCTTCTACTGTTATCCTGTCAACTCTGACTGGCAGCAGCTCTCTGGGATTTAATGCAAGTTCTCCCCGCTCCCAGGCCCAAAACTCTTCCTAGCGATGCCAGAAATTGAACCTGAGACCTCCTGAGCCCCTCTCTTCCGTTTACAGTTGGGAGCTGGAATCGTCTATCACAATTTATGTTATGTACCAGCATGGTGTAGTGCAGGGGTAGGCAACCTTTTTGAGCCGGGGGCCGGGTTGCTGTCCCTTAGACAATTGGGGGGCCAAAGCACCAAAAATAAATAAATTAAAATTAAAAAATTATTTTTTTTAAAAAAATGCATGCACACTCTCTCAGCCCCAGAAAAGCCATGGCAAAAACCCTGTGGAGATTTTGCCAAGAAAACCCCAAGAACAAGTAATAACAACAATAATCAATATCATTATGGCGGGTGGCGGCGGCGGCGGCAGGACCGGCCTGGGGCCGGTCCAAAGGCCTCGGGGGGCCGCATCCGGCCCCCGGGCCTTGGGTTGCCCACCCCTGGTGTAGTGGTTTGAATGTTGGACTATAATTCTGGAGGCCAGGGTCTGATTCCCAGCTTGACCATGGAGACCAACTGGGTGACTCTGGGCAAGTCACTTTCTCTCCGCCTCAGGGGAAGGCAGGGGCAAACCTCTTCTGAACAAACCTTGCCAAGAAAACACCATGATAGGTTCGCCTTAGAGTCAGCATAAGTTGGAAATTACTTGAAGAAACTCACTAAGAAAACTCCATGATATGGTCACCTTATGGTTGCCATAAGTTGGAAATGACTTGAAGGCGCACAACAACAACAACCACTACTTTCATGTATACAGAGGGATAGCCTATATGTTCAAAATACTCCTCATTCCACTCAAATAGAATGCAGTCCGGTCACACATGAGCCACAGAAGTCTGGGCTTCTCCTTAAATTCAGTGGTAAAAGGTGTTGTGGTTTTTACCGGCATATCCACTGAAATCCACATAGAATCATAGAATCATAGAGTTGGAAGAGACCACAAGGGCCATCCAGTCCAGCCCCCTGCCATGCAGGAACTCCCAATCAAAGCATCCCTGACAGATGGCCATCCAGCCTCTGCTTAAAGACCTCCAAGGAAGGAGACTCCACTACTCTCCGAGGGAGTGTGTTCCACTCTCGAACCGCCCTTACTGTCAGAAAGTTCCTCCTAATGTTGAGGTGGAATCTCTTTTCTTGCAGCTTGCATCCATTGTTTCGAGTCCTAGTCTCTGGAGCAGCAGAAAACAAGCTTGTTCCCTCCTTGATATGACATCCCTTCAAATATTTAAACACGGCTATCATATCACCTCTCAGCCTTCTCTTCTCCAGGCTAAACATCCCCAGCTCCCTAAATTGTTCCTCATAGGGCTTGGTTTCCAGACCCTTCGCCATTTTAGTTGCCCTCCTTTGGACACGCTCCAGTTTCTCCACATCCTTTTTGAATTGTGGTGCCCAGAACTGGACACAGTATTCCAGGTGAGGCCTGACCAAAGCAGAATTGAGTGGCACTATTACTTCTCTTGATCTAGACGCTATATTTCTACTGATGCAGCCTAAAATTGCATTGGCCTTTTTAGCTGCTGCATCGCACTGTTGACTCATGTTCAACATGTGGTCCACCTGGATTCCTAGATCCCTTTCACACGTAGTCTCATTCAGCCAGGTGTCCCCCATCGTATATCTGTACTTTTCGTTTTTCCACCCTAAGTGCAGTACCTTACATTTCTCTGTGTTGAAATTCATTTTGTTAGCTTTGGCCCAGCTTTCTAGTCTGTTCAAGTCATTTTGAATTTTGATCCTGTCCTCTGGGATATTAGCTAAATGTGCATTATTGCACAAGTGGTTGTTTGTGTGCTTAGCCTGCAATCATATGGTTGCAGATTTTTGGCAGAAGGAGGGTGAATAGATATAAATAGATGTGCATTTGTGCAGGAAAGTGAAGACAATGAACCTGGCAATGTGAATGTGCAAAAATGTACACCAATTTGCATAGTACCCTTACATGTGGACTAGCCCTTAGCTATGTAGCAGAGGTGCTTAAAAACTTAGTTGTTAGTGGGTTGTGAAGATACATAGCAGGGAAACTGGCAAGTGTCTCCAGATGAGCATCAGTCTCTATCAATGCACACAGACACTTGCTGGTTTGTATCCTGATGCATAATGACACGGATGTGTGTTGGTCTCATTGTGCATTGGTCACTTAGCTGGCTGCCCTGTGTAGTAATGTAACAGCACTCATATATTGTATATGGACATTATGGAACTATCTAATTCTAATCCCTGCAGTCATAAGGCTCCAACAGGATTCTTATCAGATATGTGGAAACCAGGTGACAACTGCCCTTTTTTCCCCTGTGTTATTCTTCCTGAGTGTTGGAAACCATACTGTTAACCCAGGAAACAAATAGCAGCAAATGTTCTTACGATCTGTATTGGGAGCCTATTGACTGTTGCACAACTGGAATGCACATCAGCATGATATGAGTTGTCCTATCAGCAATACAACCATGGAATCCAGTAGATAGGTAGTGTGTAGTGCAACCTCTCCACTGAAATGTGGCCTGTCTGTGTCATATGCAAGATTGCGGCAGTCATTTGCCAGGATATGGAAATGCTTTTTGGAGTGCAATTAACATATGTAGTCTGCTTCACGAAAAAGGAGGACACAGATTTGCATAACATTTATAGATGCAAAATTTAGAAGTAATTACTACTATCTATACAAAAATACAATGCATTTCACTCTGCTAGGAAAAACTGTGATACACAGTCTGCTATCTAGGTGCCAACTTCTGATAGCCAGATTCAGTATCTTTGCTGTTCCTTTTTCTTATGGTTCTTTATTTTTAACCCTCAAGAATCCACTCAGTGCTTTTATTGGGAGTATTTTCTGACCACAGAGGGATTCATTCCAATGCATTACTGGGTATAACAATAGTGCTTGTCAATAGCAGGGTGTGTGGTTGAAGAATCAAGGGTATTCCTTAATACCCATATATCCAGAACCAAGAAACATGTATCCACATGATTGCTTTGCATGAGTGTCCACCTTCTGTTTAAGCACATACAAAAGAAGTAGCCATTTTGTTGATCTGTAAGAAAACAAAGCTGTACATGGCAGGTGGCTGAATATTGGATATTGGTCTAAATTCTGTTGGTAGGCCTGACTAGAGTAGACCCATTGAATCAATAGATTTACTAACATGTTGACTAATCATTCCACACTTGATCGAGTGAATCTACTGTAGTTAGGATTAACCAAGAGGATTCAGATAATTTTCTGAAGATGCCAGCCACAGATGCTGGCGAAACGTCAGAAAGAAACTCTTCTAGAACATGGCCACACAGCCCGAAATAACCCACAAAGAACTCTTCAGATAATTTTTACAATGCTTCAGTTTACAACTCTCCTACTCATATGAAAATGTCATAAAATTGTAGGCCTAGTTGTGTTTGAATGCTAGGGAGAGCTCGCTAAGAGAGTCAAATCAGACTTGGGGCAAGAAAACTCTTCTGAAACACTATAGTGGGCCTTGGCTATCCATTTGTTTGGTCCCAGGGCCCATTGGGGATACCAAAAAACACACAAACACTGATTAAGTTTTAATGCTATGTTGAAATGCTTGATCACCTTGCAAAACAGCTGATAGTTACAAGCACATTTCTAGAAGTGGAGCCCAGGTTTTGGATCCAATGTCCTCTTGCAGTCATAGTTGGCCTCTCCCCCCATGTCTGTCTGGGAGTAGTGGCATCACTAGGTGGGTA
The DNA here is from genome assembly GCA_026167975.1 of Phrynosoma blainvillii. Classification (NCBI taxonomy): domain Eukaryota; kingdom Metazoa; phylum Chordata; class Lepidosauria; order Squamata; family Phrynosomatidae; genus Phrynosoma; species Phrynosoma blainvillii. The sequence continues at coordinate 8,708,004 of JANUYF010000005.1, forward strand.
TGAGGGGTGCTGACCACACCAGGTGAGACCTCAGATGAGGGGGGATACCCAGTCTAGCCCTCCTCCCACTGTGGGATGTATGTGCATTGTTGCTGCTGTGCACACTCCTTCTTCTCTGCTACCCTGGCTCTCTCCATGATGAGATAGCCAAAGCATTGGAGGAAGAGGGATGGCGCATGCACCTTCCATCCCCTCCTGCAGCCTTATTTGCCCAGCTGCACTTCTGGAAGCCCTGGGTGGGCCATCAAGTGAGGCAGCAGGAGGGAAAGGAGGGCATGGTAGACCACCACATGACAGCCCTTTCGTGATCTGGTCCTGAGGTGAGTGGATGGGGAGGGGGCAGGTGAGAGAAGAAGCAGGAGGGAAGGGGTGAGCATGCCCTCCTTGTGGCTTTGCTGCCACCCTGGCTTTATCCCCAAGAAGGGAATGGAGGCAGCTTCTGCAGTGGGGGAAGGGTGAATGCACCCCTCGTGGCTTCACCACCAGCCTGGCTCTCTCCCCAAGGGGGGACCCGATGTGGCAGCGGGCAGCGGAGGGTCAGGTGTGCCCCTTGTGGCTTCATTTCTGCCGCGTCTCTCTCTCCAAAGAGGGAGCTGAGGCAGCAGTGACAATAGAAGATAAAGGATGCCCCTTCCATGCCCATTTACTTGCCTGGCAGCCTTGGGCAGGCAGGTGGACGATTGAACAAATGGCGGAGGCAAGGGAGTCTGCCTCTGCTGCCGCCCAACCGTCTTTTCCATGTCTGGCCGGAGGGGTGGGTGGCAGGCGAACAAGGCAGTGGGAGGGAAGGATAGGTAGAAAGGTAAGAGAAATGTAAAGTAGGCAGGAAAAAATGAATGGCTCAAATATAGGATGGGTGACACCTAGCTTGACAACAGTACATGTGAAAGGGGTCTAGGAGTCTGCATAGACCAGTAACTGAACAAGAGTCAGCAGTGGTAGAATTCAAAGACAGCCATGTTAGTTTAGAAAATCAGTCTTCAAAGGGATCTTGTAGCATCTTTAAGACTAACTGAAAGAAAGAAGCTGGGAGCATGAACTTTCATAGACTTGAGTCCACTTCCTTAGCTGCATCATGTGCAGAATCTGAGGAAGCAGATACAAGTTTATGAAAGCTCATTCTCACAGTTCTCATCTCAAAGGTGCTGCAATATCCGTTTGCGTAATGAGTCAGTAGTGTGATACATTGCTCCATGTCCTAGTTTAAAAAGCCAATATGATGCTAGGCTGCATTAACAGGAGTGTCTAGGTCAAGGGAAGTATAATAGTGCCACTCTATTCTGCTTTGGTCAGGCCTCACCTGGAATAGTGTGTCGCCTTCTTAGCACCATAACTCAAGAAGGATGTGGGCAAGTTTAGCCTGGTGAAGAGAAGTTAAGAGGTGACCTGATAGCCATGTTTAAGTATGTGAAAGAGTATGTAAAGAGATCTTGTAGCACATTTGAACTAACTGAAAGAAAGAAGTTGGTAGAAAATCTACTAAGCTCATGCTGCCAACTTCTTTCTTTCAGTTGGTCTCAAAGGTGCTACAAGATCTGTTTACATACTGATTTTAGACCAGGGACAGGCAACCTTTTTGAGACCTGGGCCGGTCTCCCGTAGCCCAGGTCTCAGCTGGGCCAAGGTGGGGGGAGATGGCGGCGCGCGCACACCCTCCACCGCCGTGCGCGACCCTCCCCCGCGCACCCCGCGGCCTTTGTTGCTGGGGGGCCGGGGGAGGGGGGGGAAATGGTGTGGGGGCCGGATTCCCTCGATGGCTACGGGCCTCCTGGAAGCCCATAGCCACCGAGGGAGGCCTCCCAAGGGGGATCCTCGGTGGCGACGGGCCTCCTGGAAGCCCGTAGCCACCGAGGGTCGCCCCGAGGAGGCTTCCCTCGGTGGCTACGGGCCTCCTGGAAGCCCGTAGCCACCGAGGGAGGCCTCCTGGAAGCCCGTAGCCACCGAGGGAGGCCTCCCAAGGGGGATCCTCGGTGGCGACGGGCTTCCAGGAGGCCCGTAGCCACCGAGGGAGGCCTCCCAAGGGGGATCCTCGGTGGCGACAGGCCTCCTGGAAGCCCGTCGCCACCGAGGGTCGCCCCGAGGAGGCTTCCCTCGGTGGCGACGGGCCTCCTGGAAGCCCGTAGCCACCGAGGGAGGCCTCCCAAGGGGGATCCTCGGTGGCGACGGGCCTCCTGGAAGCCTGTCGCCACCGAGGGTCGCCCCGAGGAGGCTTCCCTCGGTGGCTACGGGCCTCCTGGAAGCCCGTAGCCACCGAGGGAGGCCTCCCAAGGGGGATCCTCGGTGGCGACGGGCCTCCTGGAAGCCCGTCGCCACCGAGGGTCGCCCCGAGGAGGCTTCCCTCGGTGGCTACGGGCCTCCTGGAAGCCCGTAGCCACCGAGGGAGGCCTCCCAAGGGTGATCCTCAGTGGCTACGGGCCTCCTGGAAGCCCGTCGCCACCGAGGGTCCCCCCTTGGGAGTATTCCCTCGGCAGGGACAGGCCTCCTCAGGGCACCGCGCGCGCTCCCGGTGCCGCGACCGCCATTTTGAACCCCAAAATGGCGGTTGCAAACGCGTTTGCGCATGCGCAGTAATCCTGCGCATGCGCAGACACATTATGGCCGCCATTTGGGGGTCCAAAATGGCGGTTGCGTTGCGCGCGGCTGGGCGGCGGCCGAACCGGGCGGCGGTGGCGGCGACGGCGGCAGGGTTCCGCCTGGGCCGGTAAGTCCGCCGACCTGGGCCGGAAACGGCCCGCGGGCCGTAGGTTGCCGACCCCTGTTTTAGACTAACACAACTATACCTTTGAATTCTAGTTGACAGAGTGTCGTATTGAAGGAGCAAGCTTGTTTTCTGCCGCTCCAGAGACTAGGACATGGAGTAATGGATTCAAACTACAAGAAAAGAGATTCAATCTAAACATTAGGAAGAACATCCTGATAGTAAGAGCTGTCTGACAGTGGAAGATGCTGCCTCAGAGTGTGGTGGAATATCCTCCTTTAGAAGTTTTTAAAAAGATGCTGAATGGCCATCTGTCAGGAGTGCTTTGATTGTCTTCCTGAATGGCAGAAGTGGTTGGACTGGATTACCCTTGGGGTCTCTTCCAGCTCTATAATTCTATGATCCTATGTCAAGGGAGGACTCCAGTGCTTGGTTGTGAGAGCCCTGCTGGTTCAGACCAAAGGTCTATCTAACCCAACATCCTGAGTCCCATAATGGCTAAAAATGTGTCTTCAAAAAGCCCAGAAGAGGGGCATAAGGGCAACAGCACCCTCTCTCTTGTGTTCCCCAGACTAATTCCTCTGAGAGTGAAGGTTATACATAGATATTCTGACTAGAAAACATTGATAGCCTTATCTTTCATGAACTTGTGAATACCCCCTTTTCACATCCAAATTGGCCAATGTCAACACATTGTATAGAATTCAAAGATATAGCCGCGTTAGTCTGTCGAATCAGTATGTAGAGAGATCTTGTAGCACCTTTGAGACTAACTGAAAGAAAGAAATTGTCAGCATGAACTTTCTGAGGAAGCCGACTGAAGTCTAGGAAAGCTCATGCTGCCAATTTCTTTCAGTTTGTCTGAAAGGTGCTACAAGATCTCTCTACAAACACATTGTATTGTATAGTTGCAAACTCTGTTATTTATCCAGGTGCAGTGAGGACTACCTGACTGTCCCTCATCTATAGATGATATTAAATAGCTGTAGCATATAGCCAAAAAAGACTAAATGAATAAACCTGTGCCCCAAGCCCCAGTGACTAGCCTTTGAAACTGGGTCCAACCAGTTTAACTACCTACTTGATTAAGTTTACCATATTTGAATTGGTCAAAACCTGAAGCCCCAGTTCTTCCAATAATGGGTTTTATTTCTTGATGAGCTGGAAAAGCTGCAACATTTTCTCTGCATTTTTGAAAAATAACCCTAACATGACTCCCTTCAAATGGATTCATGTGCCATTATCTCTGTCTTTGATGGTAAAGAATTACAAGGTCTATTGACATGTCTGTTCTACCATGCTTCATGGCTATTATCATGTTTCTCATCACCTTTTCCCCCGGAATCCTGAAGATGTCTAATACTTTTGACCCTTCCACACGTATCTTGCAATCTAAAGCCTTCATCATCTTTTGTTGTCTGTGTTCTCTCTCTTCTTTTGAATCTATGCATTTTCCCTTGGAACATAGCAGTCAAATCTCTATGTAACACCTGAATGGTTATTTTAAATATGTTTCCCCCTCAAAATTAAATCTGAGAATTCTTTAGGGAATTTTTTTTAGTAGTGGTGTCACATTAAAAATAAACAAATTACCGTAGATGGTTTGAAAAACAGTGCAAACAAAGGTGATGCAGTGGAGCAAACTAGACTTAAAACTGACTCTCTGCCATCTCTCAACAAGCTGGAGGTCAAGGTTAAATTTCTCGCTGTGTGAGCGCATGTGTGTGTTTTAAGTGCAGCAAGCAAGGGATTTTCTAATTTTTGAGATTAAAAAAGATGCACTGTGTAGATGCAAAACTAGAGCTACAGTTCTGTTACACCAGTGGAGGGGGAAACTGATGCCCCTACATCTTTAGGGAGCCTTTGGTCTCATTTCATATGGTCACCCTCTCCCAAAGGCCTCTACAAACAATCATTTTAGTCCTTTAGCATGTATGATTCCCCCCCCCCCCCCCCCCCCAGTTGGGAACATAGGTGTGGAAAAAGCAGAAAAGAGGCAGAGGAAAAGAAAGTAGAGGTAGCTCTGCCTATTGTTAGCTTTGGCCCTGTCCACTAACAGTATGCAACCTGCAGTAGATACAAGAACCAAAGTCTCATGGGGCGGGGGGTTCTGGGAGTCATCATCCAAAAAGGAACTTTCCTAAGCTATGTTTAATCTTTGAAGGAAACACACCCTTGCTATGCATGCTGATTTAGGGGAAAGTCCCACTGTTTACATCTGACTCAATAAAGTGCCTTTATAGAGTTGAATTGCATGTCACATATACCTTATTTTCATGCGTATAAGACTACTTTTTTACCTGCAAAATCTGTGGCTAAAGTGGGGGGGTCGTCTTATACGCTGAATATAAGGATAATGAGGATAGAGGTGCTAAGACTCTATATTTTGACTGGAAAAATGGGGGGGTCGTCTTATACATGGGTCATCTTATACGCCGGAAAATACGGGTAATATTTTTATTGTGTGCTTCCCACTGAGCTCAGAAATTATCCGCTCAGCACAGGCCTTAGTGACTAGGAGATGGCATTCCCTTCTCTCTCCCTAATGTCTCTCCACCCTCTGTTTTCAATTTACTAATGCATCTTATGGTGCTGTCCAAATTGCATGGACATTTGCTTTTACTTTCTGTCTGAAGGAGAAATGCTGTTTGGCTTAGTAAATGACCAGCCTCAGTCCTGGATGGTTGCAGATTTTCAAGCCTTTAGGTCACCATCTTATCTTTACAAGCTGACACACAAAGGCAGTCAAATTGCAGTTTGTCCTAAGCAGACATGTGCTGCATATTGGCTGCACAAACAAAAATTTTGGATTATGTTTTCTGGCAGCCTTAAATAAAGGCTCTATTTAATTGTGCACATGTATTTTTTAAAATCGGGGTAGGCAAAATGCAGGCCTTTCATGTGTTTTTGGATTGTAGCTCCTAGCATTCCTCACCAGTGGCTGTACTGTCAGGGCTCATTGGAGTTGTAGCCACTTATGTACTGATTTGTGAATTATTTGGGGATTGTTTGTCAGGAAATATACCTTAAATGTGGTGACAAACTCAAATTTGCAAACACATCTTTGATGCAGATATGCTTGCTGCGCAACAGCATTTGGCTCTAGAGCATTACTTGGTTTCCATCCACTTGCCAACTTGAGTTTACTTCTTTGTAAAGTCTTCAATGTGCCTAAATAGCTAAACTTAAGTGTACTCATTTATTCTCTGGAAGTATATGGCTGAAACTGAAACAATCTTCCTTTTTAAAGAAAAGAGTGGGAAACAGCTGTTTGGAAAAAAAAATGGAACAGACAGCAAACACCTGAGTCTTGTTGAGGCAAGACCAATGAAGGAAATGAAAGGAGAAACTGAGCTGCTCTAGACCTGTATTGTTTTAAAAGCTCAATTATACCATTTCAGAACATAAAGATAAATAATAGGGCAGATCCATGAATGAGAAGGCAAACAGGAGTCATAGCTGGGCAGTTCAAGTGGCTAAGGACTGGGGATTTAGTTCAGTTGTTCAGTCCTCCAGATGGTTCTCCCAGGAAAGACCAGAATGTGGAAAGTTGGACAACCACACCCAGGATCCCCCCAGTCATCCCACCTGGTGACAGTTTTCTGGTTGGCTATGACTGCAGATGATTTATATAACTTTAAAGAAGATAGCGATGACATTGAGCTAGTTAAATATTTCCTGTACCTTGGCTTAGTCAAAATGGAAATTGCAGTCGAGAAATTAGAAGACTGTGGGCCTTTGCAGACTGCTAGAAATAGTGCAAATTGAGTCCACTTTAAGGGTTAGGGTTAGGGAATAATGGGAACTGTAGTTTATTGTGGCACTAGAGCTCTCTGACAGAGAAGGCTCAATGTCTCAGAAAAAACAACAACAATTCCCATGATTCCCTAGCACTAACCCTAACCCCTAAAGTGGACTCAATTTGCACTATTTCTGGCAGTCTGCAAAAGCCCTAAGGCAGCTGTGAAGGAATTCAACAAGATCCTCAAGTGCAAAGCTAAATCATTGAATATCAAACTCAGGTCAGCCATGGAAATCCACTGGATGACTTTGAACAAGTCACATGCTCTCAACCTCAAAGGAAGGCAAAGGCAACCCCCGTCTGAACAATCTTGTCAAGAAAACCCCATGATAGGTTTCTGTTAGGCTTGCCATAAGTCAAAAATGACTTGATGGCACACAACAACAAAGGTTTAGATATGTGAAGTAAGAGCTCTCAGATAAAATATGGTGGCATTTTGGGTCTCATCATTTGCCTCTGCTCCATCCACCCTAGAATGTGGCCCACAAGGACTTCTCTGAAATTGAATTTGGCCTTCAGGATTAAGGAGATTCCATATTTAATATGGAAGATAAATGTCCCACCCATTGTTTGTATTTATTGTTGCTGGATCCTCAAAAAAAGAAAAGAAAACATTTGTTCAACGGCTTAATTACGCCACTTGTTTCACAATTTGAGGTGGATTGCCAGCATTTGGCTTAACAGTGACTCAGGCGTACATTTTTGAGGGTTGTCTGTACTATTGATGGGGGAACATGTTCCACTGAGCAACTGGCAGCAATGATTCAGATAATGTGCTTCTACCAGTGGGGTGGGGTGTGTGCTTGAATGGGGAACATGGTGTGCAATTGCTGAGAACAGTAGCAAAGTGATGCACACGATTCTTGTGATTGACTTTAGCAGGCAGGGTGGGGATCAACCTCCACATGAGCAGATAATATATCCCAAATCATGCAGTGGTGAAAAGGTGGAAATAGGCAGGAAATTAAAGGGGCCAATTTTTTAAAGAGCCCTACATTGCTGTAGTATTTCTGATCTCTATGCATGGTTGTGAAAGCTAGATAGTGATGAAAGCTGATAAGAAGAGAATCAACTAATTTGAGATGTGGTGCTGGAGAAGAGATCTGTAAATACCATGAACTATCAAATAGACAAATAAATGGGTCCTAGACGAAACCGAGCCTGAACTCTCCATAGAAGCCAAGATGATTAAACTGAGGCTTTCACAGGGGTGTCACCAAGGGCATGCGGGGAGTATGGACTGCACCAGGGGACACCCTAAGGGGAGTGACACCTCTAACCACATTAAACTATTTTTCACTCTAACCACATTAAACTATGTACCTGTACCTACATTTACACTGTGCACATGACATTTATAAATTTAAATTTGCTAGTTGAATATGTCACAACTGTTATCATTACATTCCGTGATATAGGGGAATTACAATTTATGGGTGACATTACAAAGGATCCTGTATGGTGTAGTATGGGAAGAGGTCATTGGGGGTGGGTGACACCAGGAGTTACCACACTGGGTGACACTGACCCTAGTGACGCCACTGGGCTGTTATGATTTCATATCATGAAAATACAGGATTCATTTAAAAAAAAAAAAAGTAAGCCATAACCCTCATTTTGAAGGACTTGAGCAGGGCTGTTGATAAGAAGGAAACTTGGAGGTATCTTATTCATAGGGTTACCATGAGTTGAGGTCGCCAGCAATTACCATTAATAGTAGAAAAGCTTTCATATATTGGTTCAAATTAGAGTTTGAACGTGGTACATTTGGAACTACAGCTCCCAGAATCCCCAGGGGCAGGGGATTCTGGCACTTGTCAGCCAAAAAGTCATATTTCCAAGCTCTGGGTGAAGAGTAAGCCATAGATTCAGTGTTGGCTACTAAAATGAAAGCAGAAACAAATATTGTATTGGACAGTATTTTTCAGTCCTGGGCTTTCTTGGGTGGAGATGGGAATGGATATTTAACTGGGTAGGAAAAACAAGGAAAGAGTTCTTAGAAAACTATTGATGGGATTGCAAACACTCACCAGAGATAGCAGACATTAGCATCAGTTGTCTTTATTCATTAATGTAGAAATATAGACCTTGCTGTGTTGGATCGAAATTTTACATTACCAATGAACATCTGGCAGACAGAATGGTTGCTGGGTGCATTAATGCCTTCACTCAGAGAAATGTCCATTGACTGGAGAAATACCTATGAAATGTAGATTACAAAGCTGAATGTGGATGATAGGTGGTGGTTGTGCCTCATCCTCGTGTCCCTCTATGTTTTTGATTCTCTGCTTCTGGGATTATTCAGTGTGATGGGATTGTTCTGAGATGGTTGTTGGCTATTCAAATAGATATGAGAGGGTCTTTCTGGCTGATGTAATGACCGTTGGCAGAAAAGTATTGGTGGATCTGTAAAAAGTGCTTCTCATTTTCTGGTTAGGGGATACTGGGAGGTGTAGTTCCCCAAAGTTATGACTTTCAAGCTGTGTTTATAATCTACCACTTCCGCCATCCTCTCATTTTTTAAAAGAAAGTGCTTCTTCCCTTTAGGCAGAGGTTGGGGGCATGGTTATCATTACAGTTAGATTTGCAGGGAGAGATATTTGTATGAGTTGCGTTGTGATAATTTGCAGCAGATATACATTGGGAGGTGAAGTTACATTCTTAGAAAGGTTGGAATTTGAAAGAGGAATTTGGGGAGGAATTTGGGGAGAAGGAGATATTAAGGGCAACTGAACACTGAGATACCATTCATGCCACATGCATAATTTATTTTATAAGGGAACAGTTCTAGGGCCACAATTTAGATTGGGACTTGAAGGAGAGGCTGACAGGATTTGGTCATTTGCACTCCTGAGCTTCAGTCCTGATGGGAGCAGGGATGCAATTCTTTGCTAATTTCATCCTTGAAGGAAACAATGAGTAATTTTAGTAATGTTCTTTCTGTTGTGAGAAGGCCTGGAAAAACTGCATGGTTTTCAAAGACTCTGCAGTTCAGGACTTAATCTGTGCAAAAAGTCACATGTGAGTTTTTGTTTTTGTTTTGCATAGAAAATGCCATGAAGGCTCCTATGACCCAGACATCTGGATGCCCTGGTCATCTGAAGCCTAGGAAACAATATATTACAAAATAATTTTTGCTATCTCAGTAGGCAGAAGAGAAGTGATAATGTATGTTACTTAATTCAGAGATGGGGGCATGATAATTCATTTTGCCTAGGACTAACAGTTGCCCCTTATTCTAAGGGATGTCTCTTACTAAGGGCCTTTGCAGACTGCTAGAAATAGTGCAAATTGAATCCACTTTAACTGTCCTGGCTCAGTGCTAGGGAATCATTGGAATTGTATTTTTTTCTGAGACATTGAGCCTTCTCTGTCAGAGAGCTCTGGTGCCATAATAAACTACAGTTCCCATGATTCCCTAGCACTGAGTCAGGGCAGTTAAAGTGGACTCAATTTGCACTATTTCTGGCAGTCTGCAAAGGCCCTAAGTTGGCCACAAATGAAATGTGAGTCAACGGTATGATGCAGCACACACCCCCCCCAAGCAATTCTGGTCTGTACAAACAAGAGTGTAGTGACCAGATTGAGGGAAGTATTAGTGCCACTGTGTTCTACTTTGGTCAGACATCATCTGGAATACTGTGTCCAGTTCTGGGTACCACAGTTCAAGAAGATTAACAAGCTGGAACATGTCCAGAGAAAGGCAACCAAGATGATCAAAGGTCTGGAAACCAAGCCTTATGAGGAAGGACTTAGGGGAGCTGGGAATGTTTAGCTTTAAATATCTGAAGGGATGTCATGTAGAAGATGGTGTCAGCTTGTTTTCTGCTGCCCCAGAGACTAGAGCTTGAATAATAATAATAATAATAATAATAATAATATTTATTTGATACCCCGCCCCTCTGAGCGCAATTGAGGCGGCTAACATCATAAAATCGTCATACAGAAGTTAAGAAAAGTTCCCCCCCCTCCCCCCTTAAAAAATTATTAAATCAATTACAATTTAAAACAAAATATAAAGGAGGTAAATTCCTCCATATAAAAACAACACTAAGACATAACCGAAAAGTGCTGGCAAATGTGTAACTACTGGCTCATAACGGAGCCTGGTCACAGAAGAGGGAAGCGTCTCGGAGGGAGATCCTGGAGCCAGAGATGGTACATTAATCCGGGAAGGCCTGCCGGAAGAGATCCGTCTTGACAGCTTTCTTGAAGCTGTCCAGTGATGACAATTGGCGGATCTCCTCCGGCAGGGCATTCCACAGTTTGGGGGCAACTACAGAAAATGCCCTCTGGGAGGTCGTCACCAGCCTCGTTTTTGAGGCTGTAACAAATTTGAATCAAAGGATTCATATTATAAGAAGAGAAATTCCACCTCAATGTTAGGAATGTTAGAAAATGGTGTTTTTTTTTAACTGTAAAAGCTGTTAAACAGTGGAATAGATTGCCTTGGATTAGATGACCCTTGTGGTCCCTTCCATCTCTATAAATCGATGATTTGAGGGCCAGAAATGTCCTTTTGCCCCTGGATTTGCTGGGTCTCTCTCTCTCTCTGCCCTTCCCATCCTCTTCAGTTTTTTGTCTGTGCTGAATGGTCCAAAGATTTCACATTGATTTCTTTCTTGTTCTTGGCAAAACTGTGTAGGATGCTCAAGCCTCCATATTCCACACTTTTTGTCTGCTATTATCGAAGAGTTTGATGTTCTATTAGGCAATCTGCATTGCATCAAAGGAGTTGGTAAACCATCTGGTTTTAGTGGGATCCCTTCCTGTGGGCATTTAAGCAGTGTTGTTATTGAAAGACAGCAAGTGGATTAATCAAATTTAATTTATAGGAAATGAAATACCACTTGTATAAAATGATGGCCAGCTCAAAGAGCAACAGTACATATTGAAAGACAAAGGTCCTGAACCATTTTTGTGTATGGCAGAGGGAGAGAAAGCAGTTGTGCATGATGCATGAATACCGTGGGTGCAAATCTACACTGGAACAAGCACTCTAAGGCATCTCTAGGAATGTGTGAATTTGTCAGTCTCTGATTTCCCTGTGCATATTCTTCTTTCATATTCAGTCAGCACTAGATTGGATTGCAAGAGTTCTTTTCTCCCCTTATCAAAATTTGTGCATATCTCTGCTGGCTGGATCACAGCCAGATGCTTCTCTGAACCCACACTACTATCACAAGGCATTGCATGGTTTGTGTGGGGGATATGGTAGGTTTCGGGGGTCAGTGAATGGCTAGCTATAGTGCAGTTCTGCACACAGAACTACTGTGCTGCACTGGACCATACAGGACTGAGCGCAGAGATAATTAAAATTGTACATTCCTACTGCTACTCAAAGCAGGATCTTGTTATCATTACCATCATTGATTTATATAGCACCATCACTGTACATGGTGCTTTTACAAGAAAAACAGTTCTGTGCCCAATCTAAAGACATGAAACAAAAGAAAAAGGGATGGCAGTAGATGAGGGGATTAAATCCAGCAGATACTGCTTCCTCTTCTCTCACTCTGAGGCCAAGGTGATGGCAGTTGGGATGGAGGGAGGGCCTTTCATTGGTTTCTGAGCCTAGGAATGATGGAGCTGTGCATTCCTCTTCTTCTCTCCCTCCATGGCCAGGGCAATGGCAGTTGGGATGGAGTGAAGGCCTTTTATCTGCTTCTGGATTTAGGCAAGATGGAACCATGCCTGCCTTTTCTCTCCCTCTAAGGCCAGAGCAGCTACAGTTAGGATGGAGCAAGGGCTTTCCCTCTGCTTCTGGGGCTGAACATGATGGAACTGTCTCTTCTTCTCTCCCTCCAAGACCAGGGCAGTAGGAGTTGGAATGGAGGGAGGGCCTTTCATCTGCTTCTGGGCCTATGCATGGTGGGGCCTTGGTTGCCTTGTCTTCTTTCCCTCTGTGGCCAGGGCAATGGCAGTTGGGATGGGAGGAGGACTTTTCATCTGTTTCTGGGCCTATGCAGAGATGTGCCTGCCTCTTTTTCTCCTGAGGCCAGAGCAGTGGATGTTGGGATGGATGGAGGGCATTTCATCTGCTTCTGTACCTAGTCATGATGGAGCTGTTCCTGCCTCTTCTTCTCTCCCTCCAAGGATCTTCAGAGCAGGATGCAATGATAGCAGGGGTGGGGAGCCTTTGCCTCTGCAGATGCTGATGAACTACTAATCCCATCACGTCTTGCCTTTGGCCAGGCTGGCTAGGTGCTGTGATGCTGTTGAGAGCCACAATTCCCAAGTCCTGACCTATAACCACCCTTGGAAGATGACCATCCATGTAGTTTAAATAAGAGTCAACAAAGGAAAATCCTCCGCCTTCACTGGCAGTCTGTTCTACTGTCAAATAGCTTGTACTGCTAGGATGTTTCTCCTAATGTTTATTTGAGATCTACTTCTGGAATGACTTTCTTCTCCTGTGTTGTAGAGATTTAGATATTTGAAGATAGCTGTCACATACTATCAGAAAGCTACTCCTTTGGGGACTTTAGTCTAGGCAACACAATCCAAGACCAACCATTTTCTATGGCTTGTGCAAACATTGATGTGAGTGGTTTTCTTTCTGATAAAAAGTCATGTAATTTCCTGGTTTCTCCTGAAGAAATGGGTTAGCCATCCAGGACAAAGAAAGGCAAGGTCTGGAGAGAAGGATGGCATCTCATTTAGATCAACACCTGTGAGTTATTCATTGCATTTCTCAGTGTGTTGAAGTAGGAGCTGTGGTAAAGTGTGATTTAAAAAGAAAGGATTATGGAAGTTGTTTTGTTATTGATGTGCCTGTGATCAATAATAAAGTAATGAGTTTACCATAAAACAAAGTTGGAATGGGGAGAAATGGCAATGTGAAGCGCTGCTTCATTCACATAAATTGAGTCAATAAATACTCCCTTGGTCCTGCTGGGATAACTTAAATCTTTGTTTGCTAACTTGTGGGTGTTGCAGAGAATAATGGCAGGAATTACCTTAAACTGATCACAGCAGGGACTGCTACAATAGGGAGACACAATCGGTCAGTTATCATAGATAGTTGAGAATCTCAGGGTATTTGTTTATCTAAGCCATTGTTTGTAGGGAAATGTCACTATAATGTTGGAGAAGAGGGATCACCAGGCCAGGGAGACATCAGCATCAGGAACCAGAAGTGGGAAGGAGAGGGGAAAACCTGTCTCAAATGTTTTTATAAGACATCATAATCCCTTAGCATCAAGTCATATGTTCTTTGGATCAAGTGTAACATTCCTCTGCATATATAGAGGGAAAAGTGCTATGTGAAAAGGCAATCCTTAGATCGAATTTGTCATAAGAACTGTACAGTTGCATAGGTGTGAGGTCTTCCAGTTTTTCAATGGCATCTGATGACATCCATGTTAGTTGACAGCAGTGCTTCAAGTTGCTGAAAGTTATCCACCAAATAGGTCTAGCATCTCAAATAGATCCATTAATATTATAAGGAACATATAACTCCCTTGCTCAAATAGTGTTCCTTGGCTACTGGTACATATCCAGGTAGAATTGAAAGTACTGATCATGCCTATAAAGCTCTATACAGCTTAGACCCAGACTGTCAATAGATTATATCTCCCTAGTTTTAAGGTTTTAGAGGAGGGCTTTCTCTCAGTCCCACCACCATCATAGGTATAGAAGAGTAATAGTGCCACTGTATTCTGCCTTGATTAGGCCTCACCTGGAATACTGTGTCCAGTTCTGGGCACCACAATTCAAAAAGGATGTGGAGAAACTGGAGCGTGTCCAAAGGAGGGCAACTAAAATGGTGAAGGGTCTGGAAACCAAGCCCTATGAGGAACGACTTAGGGAACTGGGTATGTTTAGTCTGGAGAAGAGAAGATTAAGAGGTGATATGATAGCCCTGTTTAAATATTTGAAGGGATGTCATATTGAGAAGGGAACAAGCTTGTTTTCTGCTGCTCTAAAGATGGGGACTGGGAACAACGGATGCAAGCTCCAGGAAAAGAGATTCCAGATCAACATTAGGAAGAACCTCCTGACAGTGAGAGCTATTTGGCAGTGGAACACACTCCCTCGGAGAGTGGTGGAGTCGCCTTCTTTGGAGGCCTTTAAGCAGAGGCTGGATGGCCATCTGTCAGGGATGCTTTGATTGAGAGTTCCTGCATGGCAGGGGGTTGGACTGGATGGCCCTTGTGATCTCTTCCAACTCTATGATGATTCGATGATATCTGGTAAGTCAGGAGAGAGCCTTCTCGGTGGCTGCTCCCACTAAGAAGGCCCTTTCAAGAGAGAATCATTTGGCCCCCTCTTTGCTTTTGTTTTGCTGGCAGGCAAAGACCATCATATTTAAACAGAGCATTTCACTGGATGAGGTAGTATGTATGTCATATGCTTTAATGTGTGTTTAACTGTTCTGAATTAAAATGGTTTTAACTGGGTTATTTAATGCTTTTAAAATTGGTGTAATTAAAGATTGTCTAAACTCTTTTGTTTTAATGTATAATGTAAGCTGCTTAGGGTCCCATATAGGAGAAAAATGAGATATACAGTGGGCCCTTGATATGTGCTGGGGTTTGGTTCTAGGAATCCAACCCCCATACCAAGATTCGCCAATGCTCAGGTCCCATTATATACAATGGGGTTTGATAATGATATTGATGATGATGATGATGATGATGATGATTACAGTGGGCTTTTGGCATCCATTGGGTCCAGGACCCCCCCCCCCCCCATACCAACATCCATCCATGCTCAAGTCCCATTAAATACAATGGTGTAGTAAAATGTCTTCCCTTCTATGAAATGGCAAAATCAGGCTTTGCTTTTTGGAAATTATATATTTTTAAAATATTTTCCAGCTGCAGATGCTTGAATCTGCGGATTAAAAATCTGTGGATATGAAAGGGTGGTTTTACATCACTCTTCTGCTTTATATTTACAACAATCCTATGAGGTAACATCAGGCTGGGAGAAAGAGAATGAAAGAGTGAATGATTGATTGGCTGGCTAGCCAGTCCAAAGTAATTCAGTTAATGTTATGGCTCAGTGGGAACTCAATTCTAGATCTCCCAAGTCCCAGCCCCACACTCTAACCACTATCAAATGCTGGCTTGCTAAATGGCATGTGCTCTTCCTAATGTATTTCTACCACTTAGAGCTGTTAAAGAAGCAAGAAATGTAAGGTACTGCACTTAGGCAAAAAAAATGAAATGCATAGATATAAGATGGGGGAGGCCTGGCTTAAAGAGACTACGTGTGAAAGGGATCTAGGAGTCCTAGTAAACTGCAAGTTGAACATGAGTCAACAGTGTGATGTGGCAGATAAAAAGACCAATGCAATTTTAGGCTGCATCAATAGAAGTACAGTGTCTAGATCAGGGGTAGGCAACCTTTCCCCTTTAAGGGCCGAGGGATTTCAGCTCCCAAAATCCCAGGAGCTATTGGCCAACATGGCTGAGGCTTCTGGGAGCTGAAGTCCCTCGGCCCTTAAAGGGGAAAGGTTGCCTACCCCTGGTCTAGATCAAGGGAAGTAATAGTGCCACTGTATTCTAGTGGTGCAGTGGTTAAATGCCTGTCCTGCAGCCCCTCACTCATAGACCACAAGGTTGCGAGTTCAGTACTAGCCAGGGCTTAGGCTAGACTCAGGCCTGCATCCTTCCGAGGTCGCTAAAATGAGTACCCAGCTGTTGGGGGGCAATGAGCTTACAGTTGTAAACCGCTTAGACACTCCATAGTATATAAATGAAGCTGCTTTGCTTTGCTTTTGCTTTGGTCAGGCCCCACTTGGAATACTGTGTCCAGTTCTGGGCACCACAATTCAAAAAGGATTTTTAAAAACTGGAGCATGTCCAGAGGAGGCTGGCCAAAATGGTGAAGGGTCTGGAAACCATGCCCTACGAGGAACGACTTAGGGAACTGGGTATGTTTACCCTGGAGAAGAGACGGTTAAGAGGGGATATGATAGCCCTGTTTAAATATTTGAAGGGAAGTCATATTGAGGAGGGTGCTAGCTTGTTTTCTGCTGCTCCAGAGATGAAGACCTGGAACAATAGATGCAAGCTACAGGAAAAGAGATTCCAGCTCAACATTAAGAAGAACTTCCTGACAGTGAGAGCTGTTCGATAATGGAACACACTCCCTTGGAGATTTTGGTGGAGTCTCCTTCTCTGGAGGTCTTTAAACAGAGGCTGGATGGCCATCTGTTGGATATGCTTTGATTTTGAGTTCCTGTATGGCAGGGGGTTGGACTGGATGGTCCTTGGAGTTTCTTCCAACTCTATGATTCTAGGATTCTAAGTGTGGAGTCTGGGAAATGCTCCATCCTACATAAATTAATTAACTTGCACCCAACTTCATCACAGTCTCCTCCCAACAATGTTACTCAGATTTAATTCACAGCCATTTGCCCTGTGACTTTTTAGACCCTTTGTAGATGTTTACTGTTGAGCATTGTTAAATATAGACCTAAGTGGCAGCTTATAGAATCAAAGAATCGTAGACTTGGAAAGGGCCCCAAAGGCCATGTAGTCAAGGGGCCATGCAGGAATACACAACTAAAGCACCCCTGGAAGATGCCCCTCCAACCTTTGTTTAAAGACCTCCCCAGGAGGAGAGTCTACCACTTTCTGAGGTAGTCAAACAACTCTCACATTTTAAAAAATGTTCTTCTTAATGTTTAGGTGGGTCACTTTTCTTATAATTTGTATCCATTAGTTCCCATTCCCATTCTCTGGAACAGCAAAAGACTGGGTTGCTCCATTTTCTGCATGACATCATGAGACTTTCCATATTTGCAGAGTTGCTGAATCCACTCCCTGCAAGGTTTTATTCTGTACTTTAAATCTGTCCAAGGTGCTAAATCAGTGATTCTCAAATTTTGGTCCTCCAGGTGTTTTGGACTTCAACTCCCAGAAGCCCCAGCCAGCTTGGCCAAGAGACAGGAATTCTGGGATCTGAAGTCCAAAACATCTGGAGGACCAAAGTTTGGGAACCATTGTGCTAAATCTTTTTGAGGGATAGAGTTCAACAACCTGGAAAACAGCTTTAAAGTTAGGACTAAAGCCCAGCAGGGATGCACCATCCCCTATAATGACATAGAAACCATCAGCTGATCTTCCTGTTTACTTAACTATATTCTCTTTCTCTTCCAGTTATTTTTTTACTATTAGGAATAAAGGCCAGTACAAAGAAGAATCAGGATGAAAAGATGGCCAACTTCCTGTTACCACTGGGTTCCAACAGCTTCCACCGATTCACACCCGAATCCTTGGCTGCGATTGAGAAGCGAATCGCGGAGAAGATTGCCAGGAATGCCAAGCAAGAGTATAGGGAACAGTTGGGTGAAGAAGAAAAACTGCAGCCCCAGTTTGACTTACAGGCCTGCAAGAAGCTACCTGATCTCTACGGGTCTCCTCCATCGGAGCTCATTGGGGAACCCTTGGAGGACATTGATCCTTTCTACAGTGATCACAAGGTCAAATCCATCAGCTCTGCACTTGTTCTTAAAGATGGGAGAAGGGTGGATCTCCCTCCCTTTCTCACTGTTTTTAAAGTTCAAATAATCCTTGGTTTAAAGATCTGAAAACTAGTGTGGGGTCCCTCCTGATGCTCAGTGTTTTGAATCTGGATGACTTGGGTTGGGGGGGGGGATTGTTGTGCTTTTAAAATGATGGCAGTCCATACCTTCCAACTGTCCTGCTTTGGCATGGACTGTCCTGTTAATCCTCTGTTGTTCCATCCTTTCAATTGCTTTTGACCATTTCTTCTCTCTCTACAGTTTCTGCCTTTGTCCTCAGCTTACTTCAGTTACTGCAAATTGAGTTTAAAATGCTAAAGTAATTTTTACTCAGTTAACTCCTTTACTCAGAGGGAGAGGAGAGGAAGACGCATAATCTTTCCCTTCCCAATAGACTCAGGCAAAAGCAAACTGCTGCAACCTCTCCTAGCTTGTGTGTTCTTCCTCGTTCATAACTTTTGCCCTCTTGGACCAGGTAGTCAGCCTCAGAGAGCTCTGGTGCTTCCCCAAACTATAAATCTCAGGATTCTTTAGGATAGAGTCATGTCAGTTAAAGTCTTCTTTAAATCTCCAGTGTACATACACCCTTGGTTAAATATCTAAACATGAATTGAGGATGGGAGGCAGCTGGGCTTTAAAAGTGGCAGTTTGTAGAAGATGCTTAAACCTTCCACATCCTCTACTTTTCCCCCTTAACCAGCTATTTTCATCTAGCAGTTTTCCAAACATGGGGGGGCCAGGGGGGAAAGTAGCTGGGGGAAAATAGATCAGGGCAGATGGAGGGGAAAGAATGGAACTCTGCTCTAAAGGAGAGCTTGGAAAAGTTCCTTTTCAATCTACAGAAGTAACTTTACTTGCACACACGTGCATCTCTTTTTGGACAAAGTGCAAGGTGCTGTTCTATCACTTGCATGCGTATCATCTAAAATCCCCATCCCAATGGCTGTCTATCCCTGGAAGGGTCTGTTAAGTGCTGCTGCTTACCAGTGGGGAGGCAATTCAATAATGTAGCTGCAAGGAGAAGGGATTGGAGGTGCACTATGTTGACAGTGAATACACATCCATTTCCTTCTTCTGGCAAGCCATACATCCACACTGTAGAAATAATCCGGTTTGACATCACTTTAACTGCCTTGGCTCAATGCTAAGGAATTCTGGATATTGTAGTTTGTTGTGGCCCCCACAAACCAGATTATTTCTACAGTGTGGATGCAGCCCTAGTCAGCATCTGAACTGTGTTCCTGCTTGTGTCCTGTCGAAAAAAGTGACATACTTAAAAGCAGACATGGAACCATATGGGTTCTCAGCACTAGTTTGGGAGTTCTAGTAGAAAACGGCAACATTTCAAGGCTCAGCTTCAGATCATGCCCTCATTGCCTTTTGTGTTGAGAGGTTGAGAGGAAAACTAGGCTCCTACTCAACATCTGAGTGGCATCCCCCACTACATAATTGTAGTGCTTTGATACCACTTCAATTGCCACGGCTCCATTGTTTGGAACACTGGGTTTGTAATTTTGCAAAGTATTTGGAATTTCCCACCAGAGAGCTCTTATGTTGCGATTCAGAGAGAATTCTAAGTACCTCATCAAAATACATATCCCATCTATTTTATAAAACCATTGATACCAAGTGATATCAAACTGCTATAACTGTGTACTGTGTATACACTCTGGAGTGATGTATAGGTTCACAGGAGGACCATGTAGTCCATCACCCCCACAATATAGATGCTTCCTTGCATGTGACAATATGTTCTTGTTGGTTATGGAAAAAAATGATGGTGCCTTTCCTTTGTTACAGCCCAGGAGAACATTTTTCTTTGTTAAGACATTATTATAAATGTATGTGCATATTTTTTAAAAAAAGATAATTGACAAAAGCTAGAGAGATTCCTAGAAGCAAATGAATCCTCATTGTTAATGAGCAATCGTTTTTAAAAACCATGTTCCGATAAATAAAGCATTTACTGTGGGATAAGCAAAAGACTGTCTTTTCCTCAACCTGGCACTGTACAGATGTTTTGGACTATAACTCGCATCATCCCCAAATGAAATGACCCACATGGTGCTAGGTGGGAATAATGCGGGTTTATAATCCAACACATCTGGAGAGTATCAGATTGGGAGAAGAAGGCTATGGTAGGCTATGGGTGATTCATCTTTGAGGAGGAAAGACCCTGTTAGAGGGCAACTCCAGCTAAGTTCTACTGTGTGATCTTTGCACTTTGGTACTTTGGCATAAGCAAAGTTGCCTGGATTTTCTTTCTGGCTGTGCTTCAGTGCCTTCACTTCTCTTCCAATACTGAGCAAAAAGCAGAGATTCAGTAGGTCAGCCCACCCCCATCCTGTCTTGTAGAAGTTATGATGGAGAAGCGCTTAACCTGCTCAGCTTCTGCTTGTCAGTCAACTTTTCAGGACAGAAAAGCTCTGGAAATCAGAGTTATTTTGAGGTGGGTGGGAGGAGGGTTCCTGGTCCAAATGCTAAAAGGTCCTTTGTTCCTTTAAAAGACACAGGGAAAGTAGGCTACTGCAAAACTCTCAGTCCTTCTCCCCTCCACTTCTTTTTTTTCCTTGGCTCCTGCAGCAAGAATAGCAATTCACAGTTGTGGATTTTGTAAAACTTAAAAAAGTTGGTCAGTTTGTTCCTTTGGAAGAGAGAAAAGAGCACAATGCACTGTTGGAAGGGGAACGAATGCACAATCCATGGAACTTATGGAACAGGGCCCCTTAGGGCACTGTAGCCTCTGGTCAGAACCCAATTTGGGTCTTATGTGTGCACAAAGTTTGCTAGCTTGCGTAAGGAGGGACCTGAGACCCCCTTCCATATTCCCTGGATGGTGTCAAAGCCCACAGCACTCGCAGAATGATGCAGGCTACACTCAGATCAACCTCTCCCTTCTTGTTTGGTTTCCCACAGAGTTACGCCAATGGTTTTCTCCACCTTCCCATGGAATTACACCAGTGAAGCATTGTGCTTTACCAGCTCTCAGTTGATCTGGGTTTCAACCTTGCCCTCTTCTTTTGTTCTTCAGGAGGTGCATTTGTACATGTCTGTAAATATTGACCCTAGCTATTATGCTGTATTTCTCTTCCCCAAAAATGAAAGGTAAAAATCTGGGCTATTCATTGTATTCTTTTGTATGGATACCCTTTCCTATTCTTTTCTCTCCCCCCCCCTGAAAGCGTATGATGTTCAGTCTCCCAGATTTCTAAGGAGGACAGGTCAGAGGGGAATAACCTGGCCTGTGGTTTCTGAAAGACCTTACAGTGTGAGCTTTTAATGCAGACCTTGAATGTTTCTTTCACCCTCTCTTTTGTTTTCCAGACATTTATAGTACTGAACAGAGGGAAGACAATCTTTCGATTTAGTGCCACTCCTGCCTTGTATATACTTAGCCCTTTTCATCGACTCAGAAGAGCAGCAATTAAAATTTTGGTACATTCATATCCTTTCACTTGAATTTTTTCCCTCGCCACGTCCGCTTGAGACAAAATCACGTGGCCGGTGGTGTGAATGTGCTCTGTGGCAGAGCTCCCGTTCTTCAAAGTGTGTTCAGGATTGCCGTGTATTGAAATTCACAATTAAATTGTGTACATGCATGCAGGGGAGTGGTAATATTCCTAGAGGGGAAATGAAACAAAGTCATAAGCTGAATTCTGCAGTCTGTACAAAGGATACCAATTGAATCGCCTTGCATATATACAAGCTATATACACGAAAACAAAGCCCTGCCTCTCACTGGTGGAAATGTCAGTTATCAAGATGAGTAGTTGTGCTTTTCTGTTGCTGGCGGTGGTGTAGTGGTAACTCTTGAAATACAGACTCTGATCACAGGTGTAATTCTCTGCAAATTTCATTCTCGCAGAAAGCAACAAATAATTTTTTAAAACAATTTTCTTCTTGCTGTGAAAAAGTCTTGGAAAACTGTACATTTCTGTACAGGAATCTACTTGCATTTCCTTTTTTTTCCTGTAAGAAGAATGTTGTTTTCTGTGCAAAGAAACCACATAATGAATATTGTTTAGAAAAAGTCCTGAATGGCAGAGATTCTTGTCAGACCAGATTCTTCTTGCTAACATTTCCTCTCCTCTCTCTCTCTCTCACACACCACTTTTTCAACCATCTTTCAACATTTTTTTGAATGTTTTCCCATCTTTAGGCTCCATCATGACAATCCCTATAGCCAGACCAAGAAGGAGAGTCCAAAAATGTAGGTGGATATGCTGAGCTATATATTTGTTTTGATCAAAATATTCCTAGCAGTGTTCTTCTGTTGCAGGAGCAGGTCTTTTGTACAGCTAATGGGTCTTCTTTGCACATTGAAGTTCAACACCACTGGTTGCATCAGGAAGAACAAAGTGTCTTGGAGCATTTATGTCATTTTTAAAGATGCTACACAATTATATCTTGTCATCCATTTTTCTTAGTTTTGAGAAGTCAGCAGACATTGTCGTAAGTTTTCAAGCATAAGGGCTAGAAATGTGTTTCCTTTTTTAAACAACAGCAAATGAATGCTAAGATTATTGAGGAGCTGCAATCTTTGCTTTGTAACATCTTTTTATGTTTCTGCAAATAGTGGCATCCTCTTTATGGGGCTTGATCTGCTTGGCTGATGCAACTTCTTAGTTCTGGAACTCTTGGTTTGCACTTCCAGCTTGATGTGGAAATATGCAGGGAAAGTTGCATGTCCTGGATTTCTGTTTGCCTTAGATACTGGTATCAAAACGTGGGATGAAGGAAACTTTAGCTACATCTCAGTGCCTTGAAACACAGAGATGTTCTAGAGTCTCTTTCACATTGTGAGGTGGTTAAGTAGAAACAACATCTGTCCATTGCATGGAGCTGGATCTCTGTTGAATGTCATATTTGCAAGCAGATTTTTTTGGGAGGGTGGATGGGTACTGAACCAAACTGGTAAGCAGAGGTGGGGAAAGTTACTTTGTTGGATTAGTTTCCAGAATTTCCATATTGGTTAGGGAATTCTGGGAATTGTAGTAAAAGAAGAGGAACTTTGCGCAGTTTTGGTCAGGAAGGACCCTCATGTCTATGTTTATTGGCACAGCCTTTGTGAAAGTCATTCACAGAGAGGAAACTTACTAGAAAAATGCCGTCAGCACCACTTCAAGCTACTTTAGCTTGGCAGGAAATCTTCCATAGAAAAGCACCTGAACCAGCAAAAGATTTCTGCAAATAGTATTAGGGAAGCAACGGAAGAACAATAGACCTGCTGCCCTCTCTGGGCACCCTGATTTCTCATTGAGGTCTAGTGACACCAACAGTTCTTGGATCTATTGTGGCTTGCAGAGATCTCCAGGGAAGTCCTTCCCTCAAGCTTTACCCCTAGAGGCCAATAAAAAGGGGATCTCTGTTGACTCTGACCACTGATTTCAGATGTTCTTTCTGGCTTTGCTCCTCCATTTCTCTTCATCACAGCAGGAAGAGGAGCAGAACCAGCCATATTCTCCGCTGGTGCTTGCAAGTGCCCACCAGCAGTATTTTGTCCTCTCCAGCTGAAAGAGAGCAGAGGAACAAAATTAGTTAATGTTTCCACTTGGCGTTTGCTAGATAAAGATGATGCACAGATGAAAAAGCAAAGCTGTCTGTCCATGTTCAGGGGCACTTTTTCTATTGCTTCACATCTTAGAAGTACTACAACCAAAGGTAGACTCTTGAGAGCTATAATAATAATAATAATAATAATAATAATAATAATAATAATAATAATAATAATAATGTATTTATTTGTACCCCGCCCCTCTGAGAACAATCGATAATAATAATAATAATCATCATCATCATCTTATATCCTGCCTTTCACCCAATATAGGGATTCAAGGCGGCGAACAAGTACAAAACAATACAATGTAAAAATGATACAGCAATATTAAAATATATTAATATATTTTTTAAAAAAACAATTAAACAATTTTAAGAGTTTAAACAGTTATAAATTAAAATATAGCATGTTAAAAATACAAACCATTAAAAGTTATAGAGCACAACATTAAAAAAACAACAACCACCCAGTCCTTATCAGCTTAAAAGGCCTGGCTGCACAAAAACGTCTTTACCTGTGTTAGTTGTCCCTTTGCATGGCACAATTCTGCAAAATGCGGATGAGTAGGCTTCACGCATCTGTGGAATCTATTTTATTTCTCCCATCATTATTTCTCCAAACAGCGGCGTGCAAAAAGAATGGCTCAGGTGGGCAGGCAAATCTTTTGTGGGATGGCGAAAACCTTTGGAATTATTGCTGTTATTAGAAAACATGGTCACAAACCTTTGGTGATCTACTTGCAAATGACCCTGGGAGCTTTTCCCAGCCGATCCCTATCTGTCTGCTCCCCAGCCCTGCCATAGTATTTTGAGTTACATGATTGTATCACCACAGTTTATTTTAGGCCTGACTAAGTTCTTCTTGACTTCTGAGTGATGCTGTCTGTCAGCTCCTTCCTTGCCTTCCCTGCATGAAGTTCACTTCAAGATCTGGCTAAAGGCTCTTCAGCTTCTGGGCAGGCAGTTTGATGATGGAGGCGAAGCTTTTCCGAGTCACTTTATTTTACCTTCAGCAGCCTTCCTTCCAATTAGAGGAATGTCAAACTCTCCTTGGTTTGGAGGGCCCTCTGCAAGGAGTATCCTGGAGTGAAGACGAACAGAGAGAGTATGTCTTCCTTAAAGGAGAAGCAAGAACAAGCATTGCCTTTCCTACCTGATGTCCTCTAGGTATGTTGGACTACAAACCTCATCATTCCCATCTAGCAGGTATGTGTAATGGTTTGAACATTGGACTAGGACTGTGGAAGCCAGGGCCCTGGTCAGCCATGGAAACCCATTGGGTGACCTTGAGCAAGTCACGCTATCTCAGCTTTAAGGAAGGCAATGGCAGATTTCATATTATTATTATTATTATTATTATTATTGCACCATCCATGTACATGGCGCTTTACAGTTCCAGAATAGAATATTTGTAATTTTTCCAATAATATAAAATACTAAAATACAGTATTAAATTACAATAAAAAACCCCACCCAAACACACACAGATAATGCAGAATAAAACAAAGTAGTCAGTAAAGATAATCAAATATACTAAGGATATAAAGATATAAAATCTTGCCAATCCCCCCCCCCCAAACAAAACAAAACCCTGTGAGAGGTTTGCTTTAGGGTCGCCATAAATCAGAAACAATTTGGAGGCACACAGCAACCCCAATAAACCTAAGTGCCACATATATTTATGCTATGTATACTTTAGGAACAGGGTTCAGCACTTTGAACAGTTCCTTTAAAGTTCGATTTAAATTGCGGAGCCATGAGATGCCACTGTTCCAAGCCAATTTTATATATGTTTATATTCAGGACTAGAAGCTTGCTGCCTTTGTCCCATCTCCTCTGCTGCTTCATACAGTAGCTTGCATATTTGCTGGGTCTTTTGATGCCCATTTGCCTTTCCCTGTCCAAAGAGCTGCAGGGAATTTGACACATTTTCTCTTAGGAACAAGGTGTCTGGAGAAGCTGAAACTGAGAACGTGTTTCCAGTTTTGCTTCTACAGTAAAGGGGCGATTAGGAATGTCATTCTGTCGGTTTCATTACCTCTCTCTCTCTAGCTGTTTGGGTTGGGAATGCTTACATAATGTGCAACATCTGCTTAAGCACACACAATGTAAAGGCTGCAGAGACCAGCAGTGAAACTGGGAGGTTTCCCCTCCAACAGGGAATCCTAGTGACATTGCCAAGAGAAACTAAATGGTTTTTGGTTCAGCTTCTTGGAGAGAAAGGAAAGATGTCGGTTTTGCTGGGGATAAAGCTTTACAAAAGGGTAGACTGAGGACTGAGGAAAAGAGAATTTACATGTTAAGCTAGATGTGCGCTGCAGAGGGGCGAGATAGAAATAATAATAATAATAATAATAATAATAATAATAATAATAATAAGACCTCTTTTCAATTTCATCTTTATAGTGGAGAGATGAAGTTGCTGGGCAAGATTTGGACTTTGTTGTTGTGTGCCTTCAAGTCATTTCCGACTTATGATGACGCTAGGTGAACCTTTTGTGGGGTTTTCTTGGCAAGATTTGTTCACATGAGGTTTGCCATTGCCATTGCCATCCTCTGAGGCTGAGAGTGTGCGACTTGCCCAAGGTCACCCAGTGGGTTTCCATGGCTAAGCTGTAATTTGAACCCTGATCTCTATAGTCCAATGCTCAAACCGCTACAACATGCTGGCTGTCAGTTTTGGACTACAACTTCCAAAATCTTGCAGCTAGCATGGACACCGGCAGATCTACCACCCCATGGATGTAGAAACCAAAGAATTGTCCGACAGAAAATAACACAAGGCAAATCCAGGATGTTTTTTCCTGTGCTAGTCTCAACACTGGAGATCAAAACTTAAGTGCTAACTACCACAGCTTTAGCTAAAAGGAAATTTGTCTGTCTGATTTAATTTTGCTGTTGCAGTACTGGACTGAGGGTCAGTTTTCTTGCCCCCAACTAGATTCATGGGCCACAAGACAAGACAAACACACCATTTGCTGGGAGTCCTGGAGGCTGTTGCTTTTGGCTGGATGGATGCTGTCAATGCAGTCACAGGAGACAAATGTCATTCTTTATCCCGATTTGGAAGCCTTCCCTTTGCAATCTCCCCTTCCTCCTAACTATATTCCGGAGTGTGTGTGTTTGTGTGTGTGTGAGAGAGAGACTGTCTTTATGTATTTTAAAAGTAAAGAATGGTTTTAGCCAGGCTTGAATGTAGTTGCTGGGTTCAGCTGGAAAGCTCTACTTGGAGAAGCATGTATTTGTCCAAGAGGGGCTAAGCTACCTAACTCCCCATACAACTCAACCGGCAATATATATGCACATATCTGTATGCAAAAGCACAGGCCTGAAGGCTCTAATTCAGCAAAGTGTTTGCATTATGGGTTGCTTTTAAACAGATTATTAAAATGCATGTCACTCATGACTCAGCAAAGCATGCATTGCACTTCCGATGCCTTTGATGCTTTACCAAAGGAGAGAGCGTATGCAGGATAAATGTGCATTTGATGAATCTGCCTTGTGTGTTCAAGAAACATAGAAATCTGGAGCCTGGAGCTGGGGTTTTGTGTCATGTGCCCTATTTTAAACGACAACAGCAAGTCACAAACTCAAATTTTACAGCTTGTTTAAATCACAAATTGAACCATCAGGGCCCTGTCTAGCACCGTTTTTTAAAAAAGTATTTACCATGAGCATGGAGAATGTGTGAGGCTCCAGATATGATTGAAGTAGAACACCCATTACCCAGAACTTGGAGACATTACTCTTATGTCTCCAAGTTCAACTGCCAGAGTTTTACAGCTGTGGCTATGTTGGTTGGGGATTCTGGGATTTTTAATCCAAAGAACTAATGCCTGCAAGCTCTGTCCTCACTGTTATCCATGTTGAGCTGGGCCAATGGGAATTGCAGGGCTAATAACTGATTTAGCATGTTTCTGCAAGTCGTGGGGATTATGGAGGGCTTATTGGCAATCTTACTCAAGCGGAGTGGGTATATTTCCCTTTTCTACAAATAACGCAGACATAGTGGATGTAAACCGTGGTTTTAAACAGCAACGTAAAGTTTGTTCATTTATTCCCCTGGGTTTGGAAGCAGGCTGTTTCTCACATACTTTTAAATCTTCTTGTTCTGGCAAGTTTGGGGGACAGATTGCTTAGGGGGAACAGGGCATGTGTAACATGCTGGATTGTCTATTTGTTGTTTTCTTTTTAATGGTTTATGTTTTTAACTGGGCTTATCTAATTGGTAGTTTATTTGCCTGTTTAACTTTTGTTTTGCTGTGAATTTTTAGTGATGTTTGTTGTAAATGCACAAAGGCACCTTGAGTCCAAACCTGGGGAAAGGATGGGAAATCAACCAATCAAACGATCAATCGATCAGTCAAGGCTGGCATCCTGTCCAGAAGTTACAATATCGTACCATGGATTTAATAATATTGTAATTGCTGGAAATTCACCTTTATGGAAAGAAACACAACAGCACTTACCTCCTGCAAACCACAGAATTAAGTGGGTGGGACTAGGTACAAAATCTGTGAGAAACATGTAATGTAAATGTAATGCTATATAATGATGTAAAAATATGTATACAAAGAATAATTATATATGGTATAAATAATAATGTAAGTAACGTGAAATGGCATATGAAGCACTGCAACATAGACAATTGTAAGTACAAGTACACAAAGGTTCCAGAACAATGATAATGTGCATCAGTATTAATGAACTCAATGATACAATGAAAAGAACAATTGCAATATGCAAACTATCTCGCAATATGTCTTCTATAGAAAACATGCCACATTTATTTTGTACCTGGTCCCACTCACTTAAAGAGCCAGGGTGGCGTTGTGATTTTAGTGTTGGACTCTGACTCTGACTCTGGAGACCACAGTTTGATTCCTCACTTGGCCCGGGAAACCCACTGGGTGACCTGGGGCAAGTCACACTTTCTCAGCCTCAGGGAAACTCCCCTGTTTGCCAGAGGAGACCATCAGAGGCCAAACTGCCACAAGTGGAAACTGGGAAGCATGCAGATGTTACTGGATTGCCACTCCAAGCAGCTATAGCCAGCACAGCGAGTAGAAAAGCATGCTGAGAAATGCAGTCCCACATGATTTGGAGGACTGCATAGTTCCCATCCCTGCTCTAAGAGATCTGCAGGTACTGCTGGTGTTTGAAGTAGCTC
The DNA here is from genome assembly GCA_026167975.1 of Phrynosoma blainvillii. Classification (NCBI taxonomy): domain Eukaryota; kingdom Metazoa; phylum Chordata; class Lepidosauria; order Squamata; family Phrynosomatidae; genus Phrynosoma; species Phrynosoma blainvillii. The sequence goes on from JANUYF010000005.1 coordinate 8,736,709, forward strand.
CATTTACACCAATGTTTATGACGCTATGGTTCCATGTTAATTGTCATGGCAACACCCTATGGAATCTTGGGATTTGTAGTTTAGTGAGGCAGTACAGCTCCCTGGCTGAGGGCTGTAAATGCCTCTCCTTCAACTGCAAGCCACATGATTCCATAGGACTGGATCATGGCAGTTAAAGTGGATCATGGCACTATAGTTGCATACGTTGAATGAATCCATGATGCCTTGACTCATAAGTGGGAAAGGAGTACATGTGAGGGACATCAAGATCAGGAGTTTTGCTGCTGACAAGAGAAGAAACTCAAAAGAAGGTAGATCTCCCCCTCTAATTGCTTAGCCCATTATAGAGATTTATGTTCATCAAATAATAACAGCACAAGATGAGGCACTTGCTATCCTCTGTATCCATTCATTGGGAGGAAAAGGTCCCAGTAGTGGAAAATGTTTTTGAATAAGTCTTCAGATTTACCCTCTGGGGTCCAATTATTAGTTTCTTAAGTTTTCACACGGGAATAACCAGGCTAGTTAGCAACTGCACTGACTTTTGATGGTGCATATGGGGTGGGCAACGATCCTGTTTTCCCCTCACAACAGAAACAGCAATCCATCACATTTGAGCCATTTTGATGACTAGGATACTTTTCGGATGTGTCTTGGATTACACTTCTGTGGCCAAACTTTAATGTTCAAAGGGACGTTTAAAGGGGGAGGATGTCCAAAATGTTGCTTCCTTGCTGTTGTGGTCCTTCAAGTCATTTCCAACTTATGGCAACCCTAGCATGGGGTTTTCTTGGCAAGATTTGTTCACAGGAGCTTTGCCATTGCCTTTCCCTGAGGCTGAGAGCATGTGGCTTGCCCAAGGTCGCCCAGTGCCAAGCGGGGGAATAGTCCAACACTCAAACCACTATGCCACACTGGTTATAATAACTAAGCAGGGCACAGGACATCCAGAGCTTTCGATTTTTACTTTTTTGGACTCCCAGTGGCCAGTGGTTGTGCTGGATGGAGAACTCTGGAAAATGTGCAAAATGAAGTTTTCCAAGTGTAAGTAGCAATAGCAGCTAGCAGCTTTTAAATCAATAAAAATGGATGGATGAATGGATGGACAGAAAAATCACAGGTAACACAAATGAGCCTTCAATATTTCCTGTCTTGCTTCTCTTTTGCCCTGTTGTCCGCTCCTTGTTTTGTCAACTTTCTAAATTTAGATTGTAAGTTCTTTGGGGCAGGGTGCTGACATTTTTACTTATATTAAACCCTATGTACACTGATGGAACGCAAGAAAATCCAGCTCTCTTTAAACAAACCTTGTTGGGTTTTGGTGCAGTCTGTCTTTCCACCTGTTTTCATTATCAAACTTCTTTCTTTCCCTCCGCACACTCCTCCCCATTTTTAACTTTTTTGCTGAATTTGCACCATTGCACCTGTGCTCTCATTCTGTGTGGATCCTTTTCAAAATGTGTTTTAAAAAAGAGCTAAAGTTGGCCACTTCCACAGTGTTCTTCCTTGGGCTTTTTCTATTCCTCTTGTTTTATACGAACCTCCTTCAAGATGTTGCATCTATTTAGCTGGGTGTGCACACATGGAGCAATTTTCCTCAGGCATTGTTATTTTAAGATAGAAGAGCCACTGAACTTTGTGGTTGGGATTTTCTTGGTAAGATTTGTTTCGGAGGTCTTTGCCTTTGCCTTCCCATGAGGCTGAGAGAGTGTGACTTGTCCAAGGTCACCCATTGGGTTCAATGTGTGAGCCAGGATTTGAACCTGGTCCCCAGAGTTTAAAATTAAAATTAAACTAAAAGTAAGAAATTAATTTAGAATTCAAAATTAAACTAAAATTAAAAGAGAGTCAAGTGGCAAAGCGGTTTGAGTATTAGACTAGGACTCTGGAAACCGCTGTTCTTATCCTCAGCCATGGAAACCCACTGGGTGACCTTGGGCAAAGTCACACACTCTCAGCCTCAGAGGATTGGCAATGGCAAATCTGCTCTGCCAAGAAAACCTCATGATAGGATTGCCATAAATCAGAAACAACTTGAAGGGACAAAACAACAACAACAACAAATTCATCCTGGTTTCTCTAAAGTAACCAAAGTACAGTTGCTCCTCCCAATTCACAGGGGATCCATTCCGGATCCCCTTGTGAAAATGGTGACTTGCACATATTTGAGTCCCATAGAAAATAATGGTGCATGTGCCGCAGTGCTCAGGCGCGTGCTGCCATTCTCTTAATGGCCGCTTGTCCCTCTCGCAAAGAGCAAGAATGTGGATTCCAAGTCTGTGAAAAGGGAGGGACAACTGTACTAGTTTTTTTTTAAAGGCTGCTTTTTAGTTACTTAAAATCTTCCAGAAAACACAGTTCTTTCTATCTCAGTGTTGCTTCAGCACCTAAAACATAGTAAAAAGCACAGCTCAAGGCAACACTTAGGCCAGGTGATATTTCTCCTCCATCATTTAATGTGGCCACACTCGGCTACCTATAAGAATAACTAAAAGGGTACCATTACGCTAGAGGGATGGTGGTTATCCTTCATGAAGTTACCATCATCATGTAATGTACATACATTGAGCCCTTGGTATCTGCTAGGGTTTGGTTTCAGGACCTCTCCCTTGGATACCAATGTCTGTGGATGCTCAAGTCCCATTATATACAATGGGTTATATAAAATGGCAAAAATCAAGGTTTACTTCTTGGAATTTTTTGTTGTTGGGTATTTCAAGGCCGTGAATGATTGTATCCATGGTTGCAGAAGCTGTGGATATGGAGGCTTGACTCTGTTTCATAAAACGGAACAGCTCACACCTGTTGGTTACTCAGTTCATACCTGTGAGTTACTTGTCATCAAGCCTTAACTCCCCCAGGAAGCCAAGATGACTAAAATGAAGCTGTCTACTTTGGCCATATAATGAAAAGTCATGACTCACTAGACAAGAAGATAATGTTTGGTAAGGCATTAATAATGCTTGCTGAAGAGTGACGGGATGAGTCCTTCAAGTCATTTCTGACTTATAGCGATCCTATTGCGAATGTATTACAGGGTTTTCTTGGCAAGATCTGTTCAGAGGGCGTTTGCCTTTGTCTGAGGCTGGGAGAGTGTGACTTGCCCAAGGTCCCCAGTGGGTTTCCATAGCTGAGTGGGGATTTGAACCTTGGTCTCCAGAGTCATAGTTCAACAGTCATACCACTACACTGTGCTGGCTCCCTTTATGAAATACATACGTTTGAACATGTTCAGTTGAAAAAACGTATTGAAGTGAATCTATGGATCTGAAGGAACTTGAGTCTGATCTTACAGCTCAGATCTCTCAGGAGTTTTGCCTTTGCCTTCCTCTGAGGCTGAGACAGTGTAACAAGCTCACCCAGTGCGTTTCTATGGCTGAGCAAGTATTCAAACCCTGATCTCCAGAGTAGTAGTCCAGTGCTCAAACCACAACACTATGCTGGTTTTCTGTGCTATGTGATCATTTATTTGTGGTATCATTCTGTCCTGGATGCAGAATTCTTGCTTACTGACCTCACTATGGACTTCTTTTCCATTTTGCTAACCTTAGGGTTCTCCCCAACAACAGCTCATGTATCACTTGTACATTTCCACAAACTCTCTTGCTTTTTAAATGGTGATGGTTAACTGGGAATGCAAAACAAGAAGGGTCGCATGATGTTATTACAGTGCAAAGAAGTGCATTTTTACAGGCTGATTTCTTTATAAAAAAGGATTCTTTTGAAGTTCTTTCCTTAACTCATAATTTGAACATTATTCAGTATGTTTATTATGTGCACTATTTTAACCAACTGTGTGTTCATGGCATGGTCAGAACTTCCTCCTTGGAATAAATACATTGAGTAAGTATCTTTGCAACTCTTTCTCTCTCTGCTTCTTTTTGTGTGATATTAGAGTCTGTCTAAATGGGACTTATTTTATGAGGTTGAAGGCATTTATTGACATGCATGCTGTCCCCTTGATCTGCATTCATCACAGTGCTCTGTGTGTGTGTGTGTGTGTGTGTGTGTGTATGCTTTAATCATAAATATAAGGGTAATTTGAAAATCAGAACATTAAAAGGAGTGTTAAAAGTAAAGGCATATGCCACAAATTTGCATGCTTGCAGATTTGTTTTTGTGCATCTGAAGAACATGGGTGGAACATTATTGCTGGGAAATATGTTGTCTTTGGGGATGTGGGTATTCTAAAGCAGTGGTTCTCAACCTTTAGTCCTTCAGGTTACTGGACGTCAACTTCCAGAAGCCCCAGCCAGCACGGCCAACGGCCAGGAATTCTGGCAGTTCAAGTTTTAAACATCTTGATACCCAAAAACTGAGAACCACTGTTCTAAAATACAGAAGTAGTTAATGAGGGTCTCCGTTGTGCCTCTTGCTCCACGTTTGTAATATATCGGGCTGCAAAGGCATGATAGCACAGTTCAAAGTTTCTCTTGTGGAGCCAGGGATCTTCCTTGCATGTAGAAAAGTAGTATAAAAGGGGAATGAGGTCTTGCCTGGCCTCTTCTCCATCTTCTACCTTTCTCTCTGTATGTGAGTGCTTTCTTGCTTTTATTTATTTATTTATTTGTTGCTTTCACACATCAACAGTAACTGACCACTGTAAAGATCTGAAGGACCTTATCATATTATGCAGCCCTTGGAAAGGTTAGGGCAAGGCTCATGATTTGCATCTTTCTGGATCCTATTACATTCCATCCCATTCCCACAACTGTGTAAACTTATTTTATACTTGAACATTTATTATCACTCTGTAGTGCTTCTGCAATGCAGCCCATAATCTCTGTGGTGATCTACCATGGGCAAACATACAATAGCAATAGCAAGGACATTTCTGTACCACTTATCAGTGAACTAGCACTCCCTAAGTGTTTACAGTGTGTAAGCCAATTGTCCCCAACAAGCTGGGTACTCATTTTAGCAACCTATGGTAGGATGCAAGCCCCTGGCTGATACTGAACTCACAATCTTGTGGTTTGTGAGTGGCTGCAGTACAGGCATTTAACCACTGTGCCACCAGGGCTCTTTACATTGGCATCTAATATTGCCACAAGTTAGGGTCCACCATCCATGAACTTTTAATCTCTGTTTCCTTGGCCACCATGCATTAAATGGTTGTCTCAACAGGATATAGCAGGGATTATTATATGGATAGAGTAGGTGTGTGTCATCCTCAGCACCAGCTTCTTTTTTTGACATGGGGCCATTCTTGTTGGGGGAAAAAACAGTTTCCTTTCACAGGAATATATTTTATGCATCATGGTGATTGCATACTCTGATAGAGACCCAGAAGTGTGGACTGCTATCATCCATACAGGCTCTGGGTTTCATTTTTGTCTTCTCTGACCTTGTGTTTGCTTCCAAATACTGACTTGGGTGCCATGTCTGCCCTTGGCTAATGTTTTGCCAGGTTGTTGTTTCTCACCTGTGTGAACCCAAGCCCATAGACAGTAAGTTAATAACTCTGATTCTGCCTGGCTCACGTTCTGCATTGTCTGTTATGCTGCCTGTGAATGAAGCCATGTGGAATGAACACTCCATTTGATGCCAGGAATGGTCAGATCAGTTGATTTCTGGTCCATGTCAGTTTTGCATGTCTTCAGTCATAAGTTCTGTTCCTTCCTAGTTTCTGTGATTTTTTTAAAAAATGGGGGCTTTGTATGCATTTCTCATATGATCTTGTTAGCGATGTAACTCAAAGGTAGGGCATGTGTATTTATTTTTTTGGATTGTTGCAGTTGGAGAAATTCAGTGCCCAACTCACACAACAATGAAGATTATCACACGGAGGAGGCAAGCGTCCTTCTCATCTTATTAAAACATGTTAATTGCACAATAGGGGGGAAGATTATCACACCTCCATGCACTTATCCCATTCTTCTCCTGTCCATAAACAGTAATGGACCTGTCATTTGGTATTAATGGGAGTTTCTGTTAATACCAAATGACAGGTCTATCACTGTTTACAGATGGGAGAAGAACAGGATACATGTACGGGGGTGTGATAATCTTCCCCCCAATGACACAGTTAACACAGTTAACATGGGAGAAGGACACTTTCCTCCTGTGTGATAATGTGTAATGAAGACAGCACTCCCTTCCTCCTTTGGGGCCCACACTCCCACAGCTATTCAGTGGCCAGTGGAGAGTAGAAGGCATTGGAGAAACCCATCATCGTCATCGTCATCTGCCTTTTTCCAAAAGCAGTTTCTATATTAAAACAAATCCAATATAGCTAATCAGACACACAGTCCATGTTAGTGTAGAATATCAGTATGCAAAGGTATCTTGTAGCACCTTTGAGACTAACATAGCTGTGTTCCTATAGCCAGTTCCACAATGACAAAGGACCAGAACAGATGGCCCTTTAAAGCCACCATTTGGATGGCTTGGGAGTTTGGTGTTTATATGCTACATGCTTCCATGCCACTCTGAAGCTGCCCAGAAATCGTGTGGTCACCCGGACATGGATGGCTTTGAGGTGTTACGGCAGCATGGTGTTTATATGCCACACACCACTGGCATAGCTTGAAGCTGTCATGGGGCCACAGCGGGGCAGGAAAAGCCACCTTTTCCACAGCCGAAAACGAGTGGATCTTTGTCGCTCCTTTTTTGGCCAGCTTCAAGACAGATTGTGTTTGCTGTAGCCCCAATCTGTCTTTGGAAGACATCTTTTCTGCACATCTGTTTTGCCCCAAGGGTATCCTCAGGAGATCTCCTGGGGACCCTCTAAAGCAGAGGTGGGGAATCTATGGCCCTCCAGGTTCTGACAAATTCCCATTCCCATTATGTCTCACCAGCAGTCAAGCTGACGGAGGATTTAGCCAGGCTCATGACGACTTGGTTGTAGCATCACTGGGGAGAAAGGACGAAAATCAATCAATAAATTTTACTTTTGCAAAACAAAAAATCCCCCACAAAACCTACATTTTTGGCAAAAACAAAGTTTTTGCAAAAAGGCCTCAAAATGTGAAAAAAAATATTTCCTGGAAGGCGCAAAGTTTTGGCTTTATTTTCATTCTCTAGTGCAAAAACAAATTATGTGAAGATTTAAACCGTTAGTTCCAACTTAGTTTGGAGAAGGATAGCAAGCCTGTGCTCTTCTAACATTTTGAAGCACAATTCCCATAATCTCCAACCAGTATTGCCATGGATTATGGCATTTGTATTCCAAATTGTCTGGAGTATGCTAAGCTACCTGCCCCGTATTACGGATTCTGTATTTTTCAGTCCAAATCCAAACATTTTATAGAGAATAATAAGTGCACATTTGATAAATCATTGAAAAAGAAAGAATGAAGGAGGGAGGGAGGGAAAAGGTCATCTTGATGAGGTTACATATTCTTTTTGGTCAAGAGCCTTCCCATGTGTTTTTACTGACTATATAGGTGTTGTTGCACATTGGAAGAAATCATAAAAATATGTTTTCATATCACAATGCACAGTCACATAATGGTCACCTTTTAAAGTGTTTCATTAGTATTCAGTATGCACCAGTAATGGAGAGAAGGACAAAAGGGCCCAAGGAGCTTTGAGAAACTGTATACACTCCAGTTCTGAAATTAAGTTTACCTTTTCTCCTAGCTGCAGCAGAGTTTGAAAAGAGTGGACTATAGCTCAGAGCTGGATGAAGGAAATGACTAGAGTGGATGGGAGAACCTTTTCACGTCTAAATTTCATTGCATTTTTACCAGTTTCTGGAGGGGAGAGTTTTGACACCCACTGAGCTGGGGTAGAGGAACTTGTCTGGTTTGCTTTCCATAATCTCTGCATTTTTGCAAGCACAAATTTATTTTACTTCATCCCATGGCTGCATCAATTTTGCCTTTGAAGAAAATCTGCATGAAAAATTGTGCACATTTTTGTATGCATTTCTTTTAATTTATGCACTGTTTATGCAAATGCTTCCCTAAAATATTCCTTTTTGAGTTATTCTTTTTCCAGATGTATGCATTTTTATCAAATTTCTCTGATGCCCATACTTTATACACTTTTTTTTTTCAATCAGAGAACTCTATTGTGAAATTTAGGGAAGTGCAAAACCAGAATACAGTTGTGTCCTTGGTTGTGCATTAATTCAGGAAGTCCAGACTAGAGCTAGGAAAAAAATATATATTCAGAAATATTTGAGTCCTAGATTTAAAAAAAAAATGGGATGCCTGAATCTCATTTTGAACTTTTGATATATACGAATCTTCATAATTCAGGACATATGCTGTACCAAAGATGCATGTGAGTTATTTACATAGGAAACAACATTTTCTGCAGATAAATGTTATTCTCTATGTAGAAAGCATGATTTACTGCACAGAAAACAATATTTCTGTGGGGAAAAAAATGCTATTTTCTGTATAAAATCTCACATGTGATATTTAACAGAATAAATAATAAACCATGAATAGTTCTTGTAGTGCAAAAATAGGAGCAGAAAAATAGATATGTTATTTATTCTTGCCCATGATAACAAATACTTACAAAGATTTATATCTCTAGTCCAAATTGGTTTAAATGTGAATCAAACAAATTTTTCCTATCTCTGTCTTTGGCAGTTTTGCTCATTATGATCAATTTGTTTTTCTCTCATGGAATCTAGGAAAAACTATTAAGAATTAGCCATGAATTAAGAATTGCTCCATGCTGTGGCAAGGATTTCTCAGTCACACGAGTTAGCCATGCATAACTCCACAGGTTAGGCATGCATAATGCATAGTTCAGAGGACCACATGCACTTCTGTAAGTCCTTCAGTACAACTCTGTGGAGTTTTTCATACCCTGTATTTCTGCCAGATTTCTTCTCCATCCAGTTTCCTGATGATTTCATATGGGCTGCTTCCTCCCATTCTTGCTACAGGTTGAGTCTTCCTTATCTGAAATGCTTGGGACCAGTAGTGTTTGGGATTTTGGAGGTTTTAAAAAAATAGATTTTTATTTTTTAAATTTTAATTAATTAAAATACAAACATATATAACAAAACATACAATTATATATAACAAATACAACTACTTCCTTGTCTATCATGTCTTGCTAAACTGCCCGTGTTTAAATCACTTCATTAAAAAAAAAATATTTTGATGATCAGCATGTACATGAGGAGATCTCTTGGAAACGGGACCCAAGTCTAAACATGAAATTCATTTATGTTTCATGTACACCTTATACGGATAGGTAATTTTATACACAACATTTTAAATAATTTTGTGCTTGAAACAAAGTTTGTGTACATTGAACCATCAGAAAGCAACGGTGTCACTATTTCAGTCACCCATGTGGACAATTTTGGATTTGGGAATATTTTGGATTTCAGAAATCTGGATAAGGGAGACTCAACCGGTAGTAGCAAAGACAGAGCAATCTGTATGAGACGCAGTGGGAATATTCATGGATGATCGTCTCTTCACCCACCCTTTTGGATTACCACTTCTGCAGTCTCTTCCCATTGGTGATGCAAGGGAGAGTTGTAACCTAAAACACCCACAAGGTTGAAGGTTCGATTCCCGATATGGGCAGGACCAAAGCTTCTCGTGGGTGAAGCTGGAGGAAAAGTGGGTGTAGCTATTCCTTCTCTCTTTCCTTCCTCTTCCATCCTTTCCAGAGGGCTTACATGGGAGCGACAGACTGCTTTCTCCACCACTGGTGGCATGGAAAAAGATTTTCAAATCAGGCACAGGGCTCACCCCTACATTAGCAAGCAAGGCAAATGTGATGGAACTTGCATCAAAATGCATCTGAGGAAGTAGATTTAAGTCTACACAAGCTCATGCTGCCAACCTCTTTCTTTCACTTAGTCTCAAAAGTGCAACAAGATCTCTCTACATAGTAATGGAACTTGGGAGGAGTGACTTTTAATACATTTATGCTTCTGAAACTTCTCTGATCACATCGTTAGAATATATTGGGAATTTTCATTGACCCCTTCTATTTAAAAGAAACATTCTTTTTTTATTTCTTTAAAAAGTTTTCTTTCTCTCTCTTTTTTCTTTTCAAAATTAAGTACAGCAAAGCTTGCACTTCTGTAAGTTTTTCCTCATGGAAATGGATAGCAGATGCAAAAGCTTAATCTAAGTGCAGTGCATTAAACAATTAACGTGGCTCATTGAGCCAACCAGAACACACTTTTTATTTTTGACTGACAGATGATAAACACAGCCATCTGCTCCTGGTGGCTGGCGCCGGAGGGAAAGATGACAAAATGCCCTTCTTTGAATCAGGATCCTGTAGAACATACGGGCCGCAATTTCCAGGAGGGGTGAAAATGTGACTGTAAAGATGACATTCTTCTCAATCCCATCCCCTCCACCACTCCAAAAGGTTAACCATATTAATAGCATAATTTTTATGTCAGGATCTCTGACTTGGAGAGTAAATCTTGAGTAAATTTATGAAGAACGATTTGTGTGATTTGTTTTATGATGCTTTTATTGTACTCATTTTGAAGTTAAGGAAGGGACCTTTTGGTTCCTACCTTGTAAACGTATGACGTTGAAGTTTTAGGATCTCTCTCTCTCTATCTCAAATTCTCTTATTTTACTTTTTTCTCTCAAGCTCTGTCCTCAGGGAATAGGATGCAGTGGTCCTTTTGACAGCCCTTCCAGTTGTCTGATTCTATGAATTCAAGATACAGCCAGTGAATGTCAGTCCTGCCTTGTTGTGGTTTTGCATCTTAGGACTCCTTACAAAGTAACTTTGCCAGTCTATATAAGAAAAATGCAACTCCCTTTGTCCAAAAGGTCATCTAGAACAGTCAAGAAAGTGGAACTGTAGAGGAAAAGTTGGGGAGGGTTCTTCATGGACGATGATGAGGAAGACATTCTAGAAATTCATGGAATCTGGCCTTGAACATCCAGGGCTGTGCTTTTCAATCTTCCCCCACCCCTGCAAATATCAGATCACATCTCCCAGAAGCTCCAGCATCACAATGGGGATCTGGGGAGATTAAGTCCAAAAAATCCGAAGACCAAAGGCTGAGAGTTAATGATTCCCAAATTTTGGTCCTCCAGATGTTTTAGACTTCAGCTCCTAGAATTCTTGGCTGTTGGCCAAGTCAGCTGGGGCTTCTGGGAGTTGAAATCCAAAATACCTGGAGGATCAAAGTCTGTAAATCACAGCTCTAGAATATCTCTCCCCAACCTTGGTGTCCTCCAGACATTTTGGACTGCAACTGGCCATGGTTGTTAGGACTGATAAGACTGTGGTGCAAAACATCTGGAGGACATCATGTTTGAGGAGACTGATCTAGGGTGGTACTCTGGGTTAATACCTGGCCTAGGACTGACTTCATGTTACAAGGTTGTGAAAATCTGTGCAGCGTTGACTTCATTATAGCATAGAAGTGGATCAAAAGCTGCTATGAAGGAGCTTCTTGGCTAGCTGCTGTACCACTTCTGTATTTACTACCTGGGAATGAAGCAACTATAAAGGCATGCCTGAGATGTGAGGAGTGAAGAACAGGGTACGTTCCCCCCCCCCCCCCCGGCAATAGATAGAAAAACAGGTCATGACAGAACTCAGTGTGGATTCCCTCTGCAAGTGTCCGATTTGAATGATAAGTTCTTTTGCTTACTTCCTCCGCCTGTTGTTGAGAAAGTGGCACAGAAAAAAGTATCAAAGTCTGTTGTGGAAAGCCAAAGGAGAGACAGGGACACTGATATGATGTGCTTCCTTGCAGACCTTGGAAAAGTAGTATGGGTGGTTAATTCTCTTGAGCTGCTGGCACACTGCAGAAATAAAGGTATTTGACACCATTTTAACATCCACGGCTCAGTGTTATGGAATTCTGGGTTTTGTAGCTTGTGAGATATTTAGCCTTCCCTCTCAGAGAGGTTTGGTGCCCCGCCAAACTTAAAAGTAGTGTAAGACTGCTTTTTTTCTGCAGTGTGGCAGCAGCCTGAGTGACTTATGACTGGCATAATTGTAAGTGTACTTTTCCCAATATTATGTTAGGCAGGTTTTCAGTCCCTCTTGTATGCAGTGGTTTTGACGGGTTGTGCAACTGGTGCTATATAGTGTCTTGTGTGCAGAATCCCTGGCTCCCTTGCACCACTGCTGGCTGGCCTCCCTCAAGTCCTTCTTCGTAGACTTCTCTTTGCCTTCCACTTTTGAAATGCTTGGCATAAGTACACTGGTGGCACTTTACACACTACCAGCTTCAGAATCTCACAGCCAATACACCCAGTGACCTTGCTAGCCAGGGATTCTCGGAGAGGTAGTAAAAAAAAAGAAGAAGAAGAACTTTTCCAAGCTCTGTTTCTTGATATATTTTGAGAATATCTCTTCATCAAATGGAATGGTTCTATGGGCTAAAATCTTCTGGCAGAAGAGTTAGACTCGAATTTTGCCACATCTAAACCTTCTTTTGCCCAGGGATAAAGTCACAATGCCAGCTTAACGTTTGACCAAGGTGAGAGTAGTCCTAACCAATTTTCAACACCCCTAGTCTAGGAGAGGTTTGGATTCAGCATGGTTTCAGTTAGCCTGGTGTTGTCTCAGTTCAACCTCTTGTTGCTAAGCAGCTCAAGTTAGATGCCATTGCCACATATCATGATAGCAAATTCTATGAAAATTAAAAGAAAAGAAAAGAAAGTACAGTTGGCCCCCCACATATGCGGCTTTTTCAGATTTTACTATTCATGGTTTTGATTAATACATTCTCTCTAGGTCCTCCAGTGCAACTCTGACAGAAGTTGACTGTGGAGTCATACTGGAGAACCTAGAGATTCCTAGATAAAACAACTTTCTAGACATTTGTAGGTCCTCCAGCACAATTCTATGGTCAACTTCAGGTGGATGTTGACCACAGAGTTGCGTTGGAGGACCCAGAAATTCCTAGAGAGGTTTTCACATAGGTAAAACAACAACAGTGGTTTTTTATTTGTGGTTTTTGCACTTTCATGGTGGTCCTGTGCCCCTACCCGAGCAAATGTGGAGGACCCACTGTATTTGCTTATCACCACTGAGCTGGTAAGAGGTCCCAAGGCAATGCAAGTAAATAAGAACAGATTAAACAAGTGAGAACATCCTTCAGAACAGATTGAAACAGATTTTTAGAAACAGTAACAATAATCAAAATAATTAGAAAAGCCACCCTGGGTTTAATAACTAAAGGCTGTGGAAGATGGTATAGTCTTGGCTGCCAGTTCAAAGCTCAGTAGAAATCAATCCAGCTTACTGTCCCTTGAGAGAGAGTTCCACAGATAGAGAGCCATTACAGAGATATCCCTGTCTCCTGGCATTTTATTTCTGATCAAATGGACTAGTAGTAACCCTCATTTTATTTGTTTGTAAAATTTCTATGGCATGGTTGTCTGGAGCTAATACATGGATTAATTTGAATGGGAAATTTTCAAGTAACTAGGCACTGAACATACAGTACAATGTGAAATCTGTGACAACTGTGATGGATATCAAAGTTCTCAACAGTCTTCACTATCCCCCCAACTCGCATTTGTTAGAAATCTGCTTCTTAAATTATGTACATGTGTTTGGATACAAAGGGCAGCCTGAGCATAAACCTAGAGATTGAAGTGTGTGTGTAATTTGGTTTGCAAGAATGAGCAGGATGCAATGCATGTTCTGATGAATGAATCCAAGCCCAGAAGTGATCTCTGAAACCTCCTCCACGCATGCATGTTCATCCATCTTTTAGGAGCATGTGTGAACTATGTCTGTTGGAAAGTACTGTGGTTTGAGGCAAGATCAGGAAATTTAAATCGGGATGAGCATATTCAAAAAGTCCAAAAGCTTATTCTTGTGCCATTTTGTGGTGAAAAATTGGCTACATTTTGGCTGTGGGTTTCTAGCTTGTCCAGAGATTTTGGGTGGGATGGGGAGGAAAAGGTTGGGCTTGAACATTGCCTCTAATAGCAGTGATTCACTGGTTTTAAAATTAATATGGCCTTGTCTGCATTGGTCAAGATACTTCAGGGGCGGCCAGGAATATCCTGGTCCCACAGTTGCCTAATTTTCTTCCCATTATCTGGTCTACAACATGGCAACTGTCTCCACAGGCGTCCTCCTGCACTGCCCACTGTATCTGCTACCACCTTGGGACACTTGCATCTGATGTTAGAACAAGGCACCCAGTGACAGTCATAAGCTGGGCACCTCATTTTGACCTCAGAACAAGTGACCCACGGTGGTGGCAGATATGCCAAGTGGCCCAGTGGTATGCCTATGAGACAGCCGCTGTGCTGTGCTGCAGAAATGGAGACCTCCAGATCTTCCCAGAAGATCTGGAACAACAGGTAAGTTTTAAAAAAATGTGTTTTAACCTTGTTTTGCCCTGGTTCTGGTGCAGGACATACAGACAGACTGCCTGCACCATACCCAGGGGTTTGGCCATGTGTTGTCCAAACAGGACAATGCCAGAGTGGAGGTGAAACAGGCCATACAGACAAGGCCTATGATGCAAGTGGGGTTTTTACACAGGATTTGGGGCAGTCTGGGCCAATTCTGTGGACTGTAAAAAAAAAAAGTCCACTGGAGGGTTGCATGTAGCCTTTGGGTCAACACCATTGCCACCCTGATTTAAATGAAAACCTTTTCAACTTTTCACTGAAATGATGACTAGGTAGCTACAAATGCATAGATCTCTTTTACTCTCTGCCAGCTTCTAATACTCTCATTTATTCTTGGGCCTTTTAACCTCTTGCAGATACACTTTCACTGGCATTTACACATTTGAATCAATGATAAAAATCTTGGCAAGAGGGTTTTGTATGACAGAATTCACCTTCCTTCGGGATCCATGGAACTGGCTGGATTTTTGTGTTATTGTTATGGCGTAAGTACTGCTTTTTCTTCTTCTTGTGCATAGATTGGTGTTGAGATTTTCTGCTGCTGTTGCCTTCCCCTATTCTCATAGAAACCAACTCCTGTGCTTTAATACTTACAGAACCAAGGAGATTGCAATGCAATTCTTTCAAATATATAGGTTAGATTTTATCCAGTTTTACAGGCAACCTTTGTCAACCTGTTTAGATGAAATGGAATCTCCTGCTTAATATCATTGAAAAATAGCTATTTTGGTCCTCATCTGTCTAGTGGCACTGTAAAGCAACGGTGGGCATCCGGTGGCCTTCCAGCCATTGCTGGACTGTAGCTCCCAGCATTCCTTAGCATTAGCTATGCTGGCTAGGGCAGCTGGGAGTTGCAGGCTAATAACATCTGGATCATACCCTCAAATTGTCCCAGTTGTGCAGGAGCAGTTCCAGCTAATAACCTGTCCTCCTAATTTCTCAGGTGCTATAAAAATATACCACCTTCTCTCCTCCTCTGACTTTCCCTCTCTGTTCTCAGCTTACTCCTGTGACCGCAAACTGGGTTTAAAAAATTTCACTCAAATAACTGAGCTGAGGGAGAGAGAGGAGAGAAGGGATAGAATCTTGTCCTTCCCAGTAGGCTCAGGAAAAAGCAAACTGCTACTTTGTCCCCTAGTTTATGTGTCCATCCTCATTAATGAC
Organism: Phrynosoma blainvillii; assembly: GCA_026167975.1. Classification (NCBI taxonomy): domain Eukaryota; kingdom Metazoa; phylum Chordata; class Lepidosauria; order Squamata; family Phrynosomatidae; genus Phrynosoma; species Phrynosoma blainvillii. Next base: position 8,752,167 of record JANUYF010000005.1, read on the forward strand.
TTTTTTTCATCTTGATCACACTCTTGATCACACTCTTAGCCCCGTGTGTCCAGGTGTGAAATGTTGGAGGGTATGCCACTGAATCTACCATAACAGCAGTTCCCCAAAAACAAAAAATGCTGGAAACTGTCATTCCATGAAACAAGAAGGAAATGGTGTTGCTAAGAGGTTCCACCAAGGGGTGCTACATAGGACCCAGGGAGACCTTTGTGCTCTCAGGCTTGCAATTATTTTCCCAAATATTGGCCCATTGGGCCCTAAAGAATCCTCAAGGTGTCATGACTGGTCAATCTGGGCCATTATTGACCACTCCAAGCTGTTTTAGAAAATGGATCTCTGGGCCTTACTCAGAACCAGAAGGTCCCTGAATGGCCCATCATGGCCTTGAGTAGCTTCTAATTCAGGGCTAAAAAATTGTCTAATTCAGGTCTAAAAAATTGGAGCAGCATAGAGGATGCACAAATGGACCCACAAGCATGTTGATATTCCTCCTTCCGACCTTTGCTCTAATCCCATGTGGGCATTCTCCTCACAGGTACAGTCCACTTGCCGGAATAGAAGGGAGATAAAAAATTGCAAGACTTGCCTCCTTTCCCACCTCTTTCCTTTTTTTTTGGTTTTTTTTTTGTTCCCCTCTACATGCAGAAGGTTACTGTCTGTAAAGGAGAATCTCCTCCTCTGTCTTTGGAGGTTTTCCTTGAGATTTTAGTATCTTCTTTTCCCAGGACTCAAAATTTGTGAGAATAGCCCCCATAGACATGGAATGGCTGTGGGTGGGTGGGAGGCTTCAGCAGCTCTACACTGGGTTTGCCCAGATAGCTTCTTCATCTTCTGATCTGCAGTGTGAAGTATACTTGAATAATAGACCTTCCAGAAGCTAAAGTGGAGTCTTGGTCTTTGGGATGTTTCAGGAAGACATTCAGTTGTTATACTCTCCGATAGTTGTGCCCTGCTTTTTATTTTGTTGCCCTACTCCAATCCATGCTTTTTTCCATCACTGTGAAATCATAGAATCATAGAATCATAGAGTTGGAAGAGACCACAAGGGCCATCCAGTCCAACCCCCTGCCATGCAGGAACTCCTAATCAAAGCATCCCCGACAGATGGCCATCCAACCTCTGCTTAAAGACCTCCAAGGAAGGAGACTCCACTACTCTCCGAGGGAGTGTGTTCCACTGTCGAACCGCCCTTACTGTCAGGAATGTCTCCTTCCTGTCAAGCAACAGCTCCAGAATCAATCTTCAGCATCTCTAGACAGGGTTGGGGAAGTCCACTGTCTGAAACCCTGAAGAGCCACAGGTAGTCAGTGTGTAGACCAGGAGTAGGAATCAGGCAACCCTCCATATGTTGTTGGACTGCAGGTCCCTTAACCTTAGCCAGCATAGCCGTTGATAAGGAATACTGAGAGTTGAGATCCCACAACTTATGGAGGGCCACATGGTTCCCATCACTTGTGTAGTTAATTCAGAACTTAGATGGAGAAGTGTCAGTAACTCCTAGAGTGCCTTCTTCTGTTCTTGCTTGTTATCTCTATATGGGTCAACCCCCATATCCGTGAAGCCAAAATCCACAGTTTCAGTTCTCCACGGCTGAAAAAATAGGGACGTATACCATAGAGTCATACTGGAAAATGTCTAGAGAGGAATCTGTAGAAAACTCTAGGTCTTCCAAGCAACTCTATGGTATGGTTGTACCATAAGTTCTTTATCAATCACAGTTTCTAGTATTCGTGGTAAGTCCAGGAACTGAACCCTCATGAATATGGGGGTTGATGTGTGCTGTACTTTCCCCCCACCCATGTCCATTTTTTTTCTACAAGCTTTAAAAATTTAGGCTGCAATTCCCAGAGGTGTCAGGAGGTATAGTCCAAAAGGGTCAAATTTACAAGTTCTGAATCACTAAGGATGTCTATTTTACTTTCTCCTATATGCAGATTTTTTAAAAAGGCCATGTGCTTTCCATATGGAATATGGAGACATCTCAAATTTGGACAGACTCTTCCAAAATGATCTGAAACAAAATTCTTCCCCATTTGTACCTGTCATAATTCAGTAGGTAAACCTGTTCTAAAGAGGACAGGTGGATATTTTACTTGCAAAAGTGTGAAAGATGAGCCTCTGAGGAAGAGAACAGGTGGCAACCCTAAAACACCATAAAGCTGAGGGATTCAATTTCTAAGGGTTAATCCCAAACATCTGGGCCTAGATGGAAAAAGCTATCCAATTTGAATTCCCCCACATCTTGATTTTTAAAATCTCAAGTTCTTTCCATCCTGAAGAAATTTGTGAATTTTGACAAATAGTTATAAAAATGGACTGGAACAAAATTGTCTCCCATCCCTACCACATTTCCCCCTACTTTAGCCTCTGTCTTTCTCAGTCTCAGCTTGAGCCCCTGATAAACACTTTTGATCCAGAGTTTCAAAAAGTAATTTTTTGAACTACAGCTAGGGTTGCCAGGTGACATAAGTGACAAGCTCCTGTTGCTTTAATAGTTACACATAAGAAGGAAATTCAGCAGGTGTTGCTTGTGTGAGAAGCAACACTTGCTGAAATTCCCTTTTCTAGACAATCATTAAAGTGACAGGAGCCATCTCCCTTATTTCATCTGGCAACCTTAAGTCACTGAATGCCACAGCCAGCATGCCTAATCCAAAAAAGTAATTTTTCCTTGCTCTGATTTTGCAATCTCTTTCATTTTGGTGCCTCAGCCTGATCCTGTGGGGGAAACCCAAAGCACCATGTGAACATGACAGTGCTGATTCTCTGTTGAACCCCACTCTTTTTGAAACCCCAGGAGTTTGGGTCACCCCCCACATGACTCAAGTGATGAGCTTAGCCTGATACAAAATTGGACTGGAAGGACTAAGATAAATGTTCCAGGGGAATTTGGTGAGCCAATAGTATGCGTTCCTATATGAACTGTATTTCTTGATAATTCAACACCAAAAGACAGGGGTGTCACAGGGAGGATACAGTGGTGTGGATCACATCGGGTGACACCTCAGAGGGGGGTGTCACCTGGTGTGCTGTTGGGAAAGCACTGCCTTCCAGTCTGGCAGCTTTGCTGGCTAGGCAGAAAAGTGAGGCTTCTCCCTCTCCTGCCAGACCCAGAAAATCTATGGGGGGCACAGGAGCAGCCCATCCCCACCAGCAGCCACTGGTGGGACTGGGCGACTTTCAGATTTGTTGGCCCTGTTGGCCAGGCAGTAGAGAGAGCTGCCTCCCATCTGACCAACAACTCTGCCCGATTTGGAAAAGGCTGTGGAAGAGAGGAGAAGATATTAAAATTGATCTTCACCAGGTGTCAAATATAATAGATACACCACTGGCAAGAGATTAAGAAGCTGGAATCCCGTTGGTGACATCCATTGACACAGGAGCCCATTATTCTCGTGTAAGTCACTTTCTTGAGCGGGGCATAGTGGCAAGCAGGGCATCTTTATCTCTTGCCAGAGACAGCCTATGAGAACTTGGCCAGTGCTATTTTGGGCCTACTGTGATGGCCTAGGAAGAGAGAGCAGAACACATGCATCCATCTTTCAGTGGATTTCAGTGGTGAGAGCTTTATGTGTTGTCTGCCCCAGGACTAAAAAAGAGTGACTGTTTCTGGACTTGAGCTCTCAGAATACCCCTGCCAGCATGGCCAATGGCCATGCTGTCTGTGAGATTCCAGGAGTTGTAGTTCAAAAGTCACTTTTCCAATCCAGATCTTCCCACTACTGCAAAAGGCCGGGGGGCGGGGGCGGGAATGCAACCTTCAAGGTGGTTTTGGACTAAAACACCCATCAGCCTCAGCCTGCTTAGCTAATGATGATGAATATTGAGAGATGTAGTCTGACAACCTGTGGAAGATCACACTGTGCTTGCTCCTTCTTTAAAAACATGTATACTTTTAATGGCTGTGTAGAATAGGCATTTTCAGCAAGTTTTATTTATTACCTGGTTGTGTGACAAGCAAGATCTGCTGGAATTCCCTCAGCTACATAATTGTTAAAGCTATATGAGCCTTGTTAAAGTCCAGATGCCCTGAAGGCACTAGATCCTGACTGATCTTGGAAACTAAGCAGGGTCAGCCATGGTTAGCACCTAGATGGGAGACTGCCAAGGAATATAAGGAATACAAGGAAGCCCGGGTGGTGCAGTGGTTAAATGCTGGTACTGCAGCCATAGTGTTGTGAGTTCGAACCCACAGGGCTTCAGGTTGACTTAGCCTTCCATCCTTTCGTAGGCTGGTAAAATGAGTATCCGACTTGTGGAGGCAAGCAATAGCACTTTACGTTTCTATACTGCTTCATAGTGAACTAAGCAGTCTCTGTTTACAGCTGATTGGCTAACACATTGTAAACCATTTAGAGACTGCTTAGTTCACTATGAAGTGGTATAGAAATGTAAAAGTGCTATTGCTTGCTAAGTGCTACAAGATGCTATGCATTAGATTTCAGAGGAAGGATACTGACAATATCAACTCTGAGGTTTCCTTTCTCAAGAAAACCCTGTAAAATTCATAAGATTGCCATTAAGTCAACAGGCAGCTTGAAGGCACATGCAGTTTAGACACAGTTAAACAAGACTTTTCTTCTGTTTTCAACCTGGCAACCTTACTAAAATTAGGGATAATGGGATAGCAGGGCCAGGTATGTCTCAGTCCAAAATAGCCAGATGAGAAGGACCCTCTGCTCAGACCATGGGCCACCAGTGCATGGTACACAGGTTCTAAACTCTAGCATCCTGCTCCCCTCTTAATGTTTTCCAAGCTGTGGGGCACTTGATCAAAACCACACAGAGACATCATGCGGCTGTATGCCTTTTGCAGAAGTTTGGCACCATGATAGCAAGGGCTAGCCCAGCATGAGACAAGGGAGGCCCATGTGGCTCCTGTCCCAATTAGACTCAGATTGTGCCACCGGCCTGGATGCCTCTCCCTGTCTGTCGGTGGCTTCTGGCAATGCGCCGACTTGCCTATTAGGTGGACTGCCTGCTTGGTCCTTTGGCAAGATGGTTGCCTCCCTGGCAGCAGGCTTGCTTGCAACTCAGAGCTTCAGTTCAAAGCAGATTCTTAATTATCCAGCTCAAAGCCTGCCCACCCCCTCCAGTAAATAAAACAAAGGCGCCCTATTCAGGACAGCTGCTGACTTGGCCGGCCAATGGAAACTGAAATAGGAGCATCCAAAGCAAAAAGCGAAAGGCATCACAACCTAGGAAAGTCAAAGAAATCTCCAGCAAAAGAGGGGGCGGTGGTCAGTAGGCAAAAGAAAGAAAAGTAATTGTACTGAAAAGACATTTAGAAAGAAAAGGGAAAGAAATGGTATAGGAAAGGGCATTGCCACGACAACCAGACCATTTGCCTTGGCTTAAAATAAAAATCATGCAATTCCTTTTTAAATACTTCTTGGCAGTGGTTCTGGCAACCACTTAAGTGAGGGTGCCATAAGCTTTAATGCCCACCGTCTTCAAAAGGACAAAATGAGCTTTTATAGCCTGGATGCAGCTTTCACAGTGAGTGTTGTGAGAGAGTACGTGCATAAAGGAAAAAACAAACTCCACACACTATTTTTAAAATTAAGTGTACCTTCTTGCAAAGTTTAAAGGCTGTGCCCTTTCCTATATCTTTAGCAGATGACCTTCTGTTACAGGAACATTCTAGGTGTAAGGGACCTTAAGGCACTAAGTTTTCCCAGGTCACCTAATGTGTTTAACGTGAATGTTAGGAGCCCTGGGTCAACTCTGCACTGCAGAAATAATGCAGTTTGACACTGCTTCAACTGTCATGGCTTCATTCTATGGAGTCCTGGGATCTGTAATTTGTTGTGGCACCAGAGTTCTCCAGCAGAGAAGGCTAAATATTTTACAAAACTATAAATCCCAGAATTCCATAGCATTGAGCCATCACAGTTAGTGTCAAACTGCATTGTTTTGGCAGTACAGATTAAAATCTGTTTGGAAGTTAACATGTCCCAGGCGACTGAGAGCTAGGAGACCTAGGATATATGACATTATGCACATATTACAGGCAATTATGGGTAATTGTCTCCACTTTCCTTGAAACTCTGCATCTATTGACATCTATTCACACTCCTTCTGCTAAAAATGCACAGCCACCTGAATGCATGTGAAGCAGGGGGATGGTTACATGTGCAGTCATGCACATTTCTGTGGATTTCAGCAGATACTTCAGTAAAAACCATGAATCTTTTTCTGCAGAGTTTAAGGAGGTTTTTTTTGCCCCTCCTTCACAAAAAGCCTGAACACCTGGGAATCATGTGTGGCTGGGTCACATTCTGTTTGACTGGAATGAGGCATATTTTAAACATGTAGACTAGCCCAGGGTCAGGGTATTTCATCACTCCTAAGTATATTAATCTTTTGTGTTATGAGCAGTGATATATTCCAGTCTTTTACTCCAAGTCTCCTGTCTTTTACTCCAAGTTGCTAAAAATATACAAGTCTCAAGTCGAGTTGAGTCAGTGCATCATTTATTGATGAGTTGAGTCCAAGTCAAGTCATTGAAGTGACTTGAGTCCAAGTCAAGTCCATGTCAATTGACTCAAGTCTACATTATTGGTTATGAGTGATAGGAGAGCTTGCTTCTGGTAGGGTTGCCAGATGAAAGGAAGGAAATATGTAAGGAAGGACAAGGTTCCTGCCTCCTTTAACGGTTGTGCAAAAGACCTGCTGAAATTCCATCTTCAACCAACAACTATACAACTTAGAGGAGTTCTGTCCCTTTTTTCATCTGACAGCCCTAGGTAATGGGGCAGGACATCCCTTCTTTCCTTAAGATTTGAAAATTGGCTTCATACTCTAACAGTTCGAGTCTAACCCTATGAGTCCAGAAACTAGGATCAAAGTGCAAATGAGAACCAAAAAAGGGTTGTGGGGACAGGGGTGGGGGTAGAGAGAGAAATCTAGCCATTTTCTCAATTTTGTTCAGACAGGCTGTCCTAACACAGAGGATTCCCCGGCCTCTGTGAGAGTTCTTTCCTTCAGTGCAATAGGAAGGTGCAAAGCACTTTTACCTGTACTGTAATTTCCATAATTCATGCAAGACATCTCTGCACAGAATGAGTGTTTTTGCCCTTTCTGTAGCTTGGCACACACTCACAGTAAGCACAAAAGGACATTATTATTGACCAAAAATGCACCAGCTTCCCATTGAGAACTTCTCATTTTGAATAGTGCATGTCATAAGGAAGTTTTAAATTTTGTGCTTTTACATGAGCATTCAAAAAAAAAAAAAAAAAAAGGGGGGGGGGAAATCCTCCATCTGCTAATCGAAACCCTCCTCCTTCTTGCAGCAAGGAGAATAACTGTAGTTGCAGTACTATTGCTTTACTACTAACAGCAACAGCAGTAAGAAGAAAGTGGCAAGTAGGCTCTCTTTTTAAAACTGTGCTATTTTGATCCCTATTGCTGTAGGTAGGATCACAATAGCACACAATGCAAAAAGGGACATGCCCTGTTACCCAACAATACCACTACTAGGGTAGCTATAAACTGCCACAGATTTAGAAGACTGATAAAACCACTTGCTTGATTTCCTTAGAAGTCCCTAAATAAAATTTATCCGAGTGGCCTACAGAACTCCAGTTAAAATACCATAAATACACAAAATCATAAGAAGAAATAGGAAATGGTAGAAAGTGGCATAAAAATAGAACACTTTGCTAAAAACACGGATCTACTGCTAAAAAGAGAGCCAGCGTAGGATAATGGTTTGAGTGTTGGACGATGACTTTAGAGACCAGGGTTTGATTCCCAGCTCGGCCATGGAAACCCACTGGGTGACCTTGGGCAAGTCATACTCTTTCAGCCTCAGAGGAAGGCAAGGGCAAACCTTTTCTGAACAAATCTTCCTACCCAAAATCCATGATATGCCTTAGGGTCAGCATAAGTTGGAAATGGCTAAAATGCACACAACAACTGCTAAAAATGGCATTCTCTTATTGGAAATGTTTCCAATAAGTTGGAAATGGCTAAAATGCACACAACAACTGCTAAAAATGGCATTCTCTTATTGATCTCCCCTCCTTTTTATTTGTAATGGTTTGCTCCACCAGCTCCTGACTAGCAGCAGCCATTGGGAACCATAATGATGCCAGGACATGGAAGATGTTGACCTAGGGTGCATCTACACTGTAGAAATAATGCAGTTTGACTTTAGCACCAACCTATAGATTCTTGAGATTTGTAGTTTTACAAGGTCTTTGGCCTTCTCTGCCAAAGCATACTGGTGTCTCGAAAAACTACAAACTACAAATCTCTGCCAAAGCATACTGGTGTCCAACTATAAGATGGAGTCATGGCAGTTAAGGTGGCATCAGACTACATTATTTCTACAGAGTAGGTGCACCCCTAGATATTACAGAGATGGAAGAGGTATTCAACATGGGATCTCCATTTTGTGCAGTGATGTTCCACCCTCAGTTACAGGCTTGCATGTACCCTAAGTCTCAAAGTCAAAGAATGCTCTTAGATGATTATAAAACATTTAGATCTGCATAGCCCATCCCACATAACAGTTGCTTGAATTAATTGGGCCATTATCAGGCAGTACATTTGTTAAGCTAAATGCTGGTTCCATCAGGAATTAATGGCAAGGTCTCATTAACTTTGCTACAGTGGCGGTTGAAACCTACTGTGTTAATCAGGCCACATGAAGGGTTGCCGACTCCAAATGTTAGGATATCCTCTAAGCCTATCAAGTATATGGCTAAATGCCAATGAAATCTAATACTTTCTGCTCCCATTGGGTTTCTTAACCTACTATGGTCACACTTGCAAGGATTTCTTTGTCTGATAGTCAAAGATGTTGATGCCACCTTTATGCCACCTTTGTTTTCACTAGAAGCAACATGCAACCCTTTGTATTGATGAGTTGCCCAAAATTCAGGTTAGGTTTTGGTGTGCCTTGTTGCCACAGTCTATAACATTTATGCTGCAGACATGAGCATGTTTACTTAGTACAAGGTCTCATTGCACTTAATGGGACTTGCTCCCAGGTAACGGTGCATATGACCTGTCTACACAATGCAGGGCCAAAGGCCCAGTTCAAGTGCAGACTGTCTTCATAAGGGAAGGCCAGTTCCTCATTGAATTCACCTATCCCTGGCTAAATCTGAATGTAAAAACTCACCTCTTGCTCTGGATTTTGAAGGAAAATTCAGAGGACTCTGGAACAATGCCAGGTTTACACACATGTCCTGATATGCCATCCAGTGCTGCCACTATTGGCACAAGTCAATTCATCTAATACCATCTCATTTCTGACTTCAGATTGAGCATCAGTGGTGGTGCTGGGTGAACACATGTGTAAACAGCCACCTGGCATTGCTCCAGAGTGTGAAGGTAATGGAGGAATTTGGGGCAACTCCAGGACCAGAATACTCTGAGAGCAGCTTGAAGTTTTCTGGCCAGTGTTGATGAGCTCCCTGCCTAAGGGCCTTTGCAGACCGCCAGAAATAGTGCAAATTGAGTCTTTAACTGCCCTGACTCAGTGCTAGGGAATCATGGGAACTGTAGTTTATTGTGGCACCAGAGCTCTCTGACAGAGAAGGCTCAATGTCTCAGAAAAAACTACAATTCCCATGGTTCCTTAGCACTGAGCCAGGACAGTTAAAGTGGACTCAATTTGCACTATTTTTAGCAGTCTGCAAAGGCCCTAACTTTTAACCTTAACTTTCCATGAGGTTTATAGACTCCTGCTGAACAGGTTGCCCATTGTGAGGCCCAGTGTGTTATAACTGTTAGGTTGGAGTAGTGGACTTTGGACATCCAAGTTCTAGGGCTCACTAATGCACTGAACTCATTGAGTGACTGCCAAGAAAAATTCCTTCCCAACTGCTATTCTGATGATCAGCAGATGCCTTGGGAAAAACTGTAGGACAGTGGTCTGACACATCGCCTGATGATCTTCTCTAGGTTTGCCCTGAATCTCATTTTCTGAGATACCTCAGTGCACTACTTCACCTCCTCAGACCACAGGGCACCTGCTGAGTTTGTCGCTTTTTGACCTAAATCCAGTGGCTAGTCCCAACTAAAGTAGACCTGGTTCATCCAAGGGAAATTAGTGAATCAACCTTATGTGCCCAGGCTGACCCAATGTCATAACCACCAAGGAGGACAAGGCACCACAAAATGTAGGACATGCAAGGAAAATGTAGGCCATTGCAAAAAAGGAAGAAGCTAAAAACACTCCTAGAAATATAAATTCAAGATTCTTAGGGCCTTTGCAGACTGCCAGAAATAGTGCAAATTGAGTCCACTTTAAGGGTTAGGGTTAGTGCTAGGGAATCATGGGAATTGGTTTTTCCCCCCCGAGAGACATTGAGCCTTCTCTGTCAGAGAGCTCTGGTGCCACAATAAAATACAGTTCCCATGATTCCCTAACCCTAACCCTAACCCTTAAAGTGGACTCAATTTGCACTATTTCTAGCAGTCTGCAAAGGCCCTTAGTCATGCTCAACATGGAGGACATTTTGGAATTCCTCCTGGACAGTAGACTGAAATGTAGGACATATCCTGGAAAAGGAGGACATCTGGTCACCCTGTATGCACCTTCTGCTGATTCTATGAACCCCCTCTTGTTGGGATGAACAGATGAACAAAGTTACGCCTTTGAGATCCCACAATGCTTGACATCACCACTATTGTGGAATTCCTGGCAAAGCCCTGAGCATCAGACTCCTCCACAGGTTTGGCCCTATAAAGCAAGGTCTTTTTACCCCCCCCTTTCTTTTCTGCATCCCCATTCCGCAGATACACAGATTAGGCAGGGGCTTCTCCTAAAAGAATGAGCTTTGGCAGTTAATGTAGCACAATCTTAAAAGGATGCAATATCAGCCCCAAGAAGGATGCTCAGGCTGCCTCCTTAGAAGTCTCTCTATACTTGTTCAATGTGTCTTCATCAGTGTCTTGTGACTCTTGCTGGAAACAAGTCCAGGAACTCTCTGAACCTGGGATACTCATTGGGGAACATGGTGAACTCAGAGCAGGTGGTAGCACTTGTACCTTTCTACCATGTTCTCAGATATGGAAGAGAACTTTCTGCACTTTTTCAATCAATGCACTCTCTGAAAGCAAGTGGCCACCCTAACCTCAATAGCTTTGTAGTGGGAATAGCTGAAGGTTTTGCTATCATGTTAGCTATCTTTCATAGGGCTAGGATCTCTTGCACAGTGGAAGACTGGAGTTTACAAGGCAGGCACCATGCTTAGATGTAACAAATGTGATGCAGTTACTTGGCCTTTGGTTTGTGGAGGACAGGGACTTAAAGGATACTTGCAAAATTTCTTGCCTTTAACAAGAAAGGACATTTTGATATATCAAGGGATACTGTTAAGAAAACTGTCAACCATTGTTGGGGACCTCTTTTTATGCAGAAAAATCACTTGTGCAAATAACATGTTGGATGTACAAAAGCCCCAACATTTTCTCTAGCAAACAGTATAGTCTGTGCAAAATGCACAATTTTTGTGTGAAAAGAAGGGTGGTGAGTGTGGTTTTTTTTTTTTGCATAAAAGATTTGTTTTGCAAAAATAAGTGCAAATTTTAAAAAAAGAAAAATGCACAGAAACATTATAATTTGACTCAATGAGGAGAAAACTTCTGAAACTAGTTTGCTCACTTCATGCAAGAAGAAGGAAGGCTTTACACTCCTAGCAGCGGGCACCTACCATAGTTTAGCCCTTTTACACTTGTGTAGCTCATCTGCAGTGTAGAAATAATGCAGTTTGACATCACTTTAAGTGCTATAGCTCTATCCTATGGCTTCCTGGGATTTGCAGTTTTATAAAATCTTTAGCTTTCTCTGCCTCACCAAACTACAAATCCCAGGATTTATGGCAGTTAATGTGGTGTCAAACTGCATTATTTCTATGCAACTTTAGAGGGGGAATGAAAGAAAGCAATAAACACAAAGGGATAGGATTTAAGCACTATTTATTCATCTCCTCTGGTACATGAAAGGCTAGTTGAATAAAGACTGCCTCAATAATAATAATAATAATAATAATAATAATAATAAAATTTATTTCTATACCGCCCAATGGTTACCCAATCCGGGCGGTTTACAAGTTAAAAACAAATTACAGTAATAAGATATCCCTCCCCCCCTTAAAACAATATTAAACAGTAATACAATTAAAACATCAATAATATAAAAGAATTAAATGTAAAAGCTAACAATGAACAGTTAACAATTGTAGCAAGCAAACTCGTTGCTAGTATTGAATAGGAGCCAGGATTGAAAGGAAGGAGAGAGCTGGCCAGGGCCGGGTCATTTAGTCTGGAAAGGCCTGCCGGAAGAGATCCGTCTTGACAGCTTTTTTGAAACTGTCCAAAGATGTTAATTGACGGATCTCGTCCGGCAGGCCGTTCCAGAGTCTGGGGGCAATGATAGAGAAGGCCCTCTGGGAGGTCGTAGAGAGCCTCACTCTCTGAGGCTCTAGGAGATTTCTCCCAGAAGAACGGAGCGCACGGGGGGGATTATACGGGAGGAGGCGGTCTCTGATATAGCTAGGACCCAAGCCATTTAGGGCTTTAAAGGTAATAACCAACACCTTGTACTGGGCCCGGAAGCGAATAGGCAGCCAGTGGAGGGACCTCAAAACCGGGGTGATGTGGTCCCTCCTAGATGTACCTGAAACAAGCCTGACTGCCATATTCTGAACTAACTGTAGCTTCCGAACCAAGCACAAGGGTAGCCCCATGTAGAGCGCATTACAGAAGTCAAGGCGTGAGGTTACCAGTGCGTGCACAACAGTCTCAAGATCCCCTACTTCCAGAAAAGGGCGCAGCTGGCGTATCAGCCGTAGCTGATAACAGGCACTCCTGACTGTCGCATTTACCTGATTTGTCATCAGGAGCGACTGGTCAAGGAGCACCCCCAGACTGCGAACACAGTCACTGGAGGAGAGTGTGACCCCATCCAGGACTGGAGGTTGCAACCCAATTCTTGGTTTCGGGGCCGATACCGTGAGCACCTCCGTCTTGTCTGGATTCAGTCTCAATCTGTTTTTCCTCATCCAGCCCATTACCGCCCGAAGACATTCATTGAGAGAAGAGATGCCATTGGAATTCGAGGCTGACGAACGAGACACGGAGAAATAGATTTGGGTGTCATCAGCGTACTGATAACACCCAGCACCATAACTCCGTATTATCTCACCCAGCGATTTCATATAGATGTTAAATAACATCGGGGACAAGATAGCTCCCTGAGGGACCCCGCAAGTGAGTTCCCTCTTACTGGAACTACAGTCCCCAAGCAGCACCCTCTGGGACCGACCCGAGAGGAAGGACCGGAACCACTGCAAAGCAGTGCCCCCGATACCTAGCCCCTTCAGGCGGCCCAAGAGGATGCTGTGGTCTATTGTGTCGAAAGCCGCTGAGAGGTCTAGGAGCACCAACAGGGTCACACTACCCCTGTCGATGCTCAGACGCACATCGTCGGTCAAGGCAACCATGGCAGTCTCAACCCCAAAGCCTGTCCTGAAGCCGGTTTGAAATGGGTCTAGATAATCGGTTTCATCCAAGACTGCTTGGAGCTGAAGAGCCACCGCCCTCTCGATCACCTTGCCCAGAAATGGCAACAAGGATACAGGCCTGTAGTTACTCATATCCAGGGGGTCCAGGGAAGGTTTTTTCAGAAGCAGCCTAACGGCCGCTTCCTTTAAACAAGGTGGAACATTTCCTTCTCTGAAAGATGCATTGATGATCTCCATAAGGAGCCTCCTCAATGCATCCCCCCCGGACGGCCAGCCATGATGGACAAGGGTCGAGAGGACAGGTTGTCTTCCTCACCTTCCCAAGCAGCTTGTCCACATCCTCGGTACTCACAGATTGAAGCTGATCCAGGATAACTACATCGACGGAGTCGCTGGATGCCTCGCCTATTGACTCTGATTCAATGGTAGCGTCTAAGTCGGCTCTTATCTGAGAGATTTTATCTGCGAAGAAGTTATTGAAAGCGTCACAACAGGCCGTTGTCGGGTTAAGCAAGGGATTTGGCGCAGGGGGTACCTGCGTCATCTCCCTTACCACCTTAAACAGCTCTGCTGGACGAGACTCCGCAGACGCAATACGTGCAGAGGAGAAAACTCTCTTCGCTGCAAGTATTGCCTCCCAATAGGAATGAAGAAAGTTCCTATGGCGAGTTCTGTCAGATAAGAGTCGAGTCTTCTTCCACCTGTGCTCCAGTCGTTGTCCATGCCGCTTCATACACCTCAGCTCCGGAGTATACCAAGGCTTACGGTTAGAAGCAGGACGGCAAGGACGCTTGGGAGCGATCGTGTCGATAGCCCTGGTAAGGTTGGTGTTCCAGATGTTAACCAGAGTATCAACAGGGTCACCGGCATTTCCTACCATTGAACCCTCCAAGGCTCTCTGGAATCCTATTGGATCCATCAGCCTTCGAGGGCGGACCATTCTAATAGGTCCACCACCCCCGGTGGGGAAGATGCTGGCTCTAAGATTCATCTTGACTAGGAAATGATCCGTCCATGACAATGCGGAGGTGCTTACCACCTCCGCCCACGGATATTCCTGTTCCGTACAAAAGACCGCATCGAGTGTATGACCCGCACAATGTGTGGGCCCGTTGACTAATATCCAGATGAGCAAGTGTGAACCAAAATGGCAAATCACCTTCAAACCCTAATTTCAGATCTTGTTTCAAATGGGAACCATGTGGTGTGTAACACTTGGGAAGGGTAATTGTGAATGTGGATCTTTTGAAAGGACTTTGATAGACCATGGTGGCCAAACAGTGGCCCTCCAGAGGTTGTTGGACAGCTAACATCTGCAGCCTCTCCCACATTCAAGTATGGCTGGTTTTGATGAAACCCGTCTGTTATTCAAGAAGTCTGCTACCATTGTCTTCATTTCAGACAGGCAACTCAACTATGGAAGTGGTGGAAGGTTTATACCCTTATGGCCCTGTATCACTCGTCCCTTTGAGCCACAAAGTACCCCATTCTGTGGCACCAATGCTTTTGTTTTGTTGACTTGAAAAACCCTACACAGCTATCTATTCTGTCTACATTTCAAAGGATGTTCTCACTCCTTGTTCCAAGACCAAATCTTGACTCTTCATGGTGGTCTGAGAATTCGTTCCCCGAAGGCAGTGGTGTTTTAGAGTTGGAAAGAATATTCAGCATGCTTTAAAAATGATTGGAAAAATCAATTGGCAGGCAACCACAATGAGGAGAATCTTGCACTGATGAGAACATTCACAGTTTGATACTTATTCTGTGCAAAATTTGCACATTTTCTACACAGGTAACTGCATTTTCTACACAGAAAACAAGATTTCTGTGTAGAATGTTTTATGTGCACAAAAAAATAGCACCTTGAAATTTTGTTCAGAATAAGTCCTGAATGATAGATAATCTTTGAATACTTTGCAGTTTTCAAAGTCTTTCTCACAGGGTGAGGAAAAATGCTATAATTATTCATTGTTTGCTCTGAGACCAAAATTAGCAAAAATTACATCCCTAATGGGGTTCAAATTGTGTTCAGATTCTCCTTGGCCAGGTTTCAAGAGTTCCTCAATGAGAAGATCAGCAATGGTGGAGGAAAGATCACCCACCACTGCCAATCTTCCATGGTGAAGCATAGATGGAGAAGAATATTCGTGGTATCCCATGATGCCCTGAGTTCACCAGGGGGCACCAATATACTGAAAGGCTTAAGCTAAATAGGTCTAGAACCAATCAATGTCTCGATGGGAGGACATCCTGGAACCCTGTTCTATAATGATTTGCACCATGGAATTAAAACTGGAATATAAATGGAATTTAAAAATGAATAATGTTGCATGGTGATGGCCAATAGACTAGGCTCATGTGCTGTGCATGGACTGACCACATGCCCAAGAACATTCCCCAGAAACATCTACCGTGCACAGAACTTTGGGTCAATGAAATACTGGAGAGGCTTTTTGGAAAGCATTTCTTGAATATAGGAGGTACAAGCCCACTCCCCTGAGCTGAATCAGACAACACAATGTTCATGCAATCTCCAGTGGTGTGTGTGTTTTCCATGATTTGTATTTCCAAATAACTGTGGTTTAATCCAACAGGTTTGTAGGAGGATTTACAAAACTAGGTAAAATTTCCATACTTTGGAATTTCAGGGTATGGAGAGATTTAAAAACACTTGCATACATTCCAGGTAAGAAAATCCCTGACTCTTGCATATCTGCTCTCAGCTACAAGTGACTATTTTTTTTTCTGTTCCCCAACCTCCTCACTCCCCACTCCCTTCTTTCTCTTGTTTTTCTCTCTTCTGTTGTCATTACTTTTGCTGACGTTCTTGTCACGGTCTTCTTCTTGTCTGTGACTTTCCCTTGTTTGCAGATACATAACTGAATTTGTGGACCTGGGCAATGTATCAGCCTTACGAACGTTCAGAGTTCTTCGGGCGCTGAAAACAATCTCAGTCGTTTCAGGTGAAAAGAACAACATCAGGTTAAACACTTGGGCCACTGCACTCAACAAAGCTTCCACACCATTCCCCGTAGCAAAATGGCTGTCAGTAGAACGTGGCTTTAACTATGATTGGCTCCTAACATGGGAATGGATGAGTGTAAGGAATGGGGACCTGTCAATAGAATACTTTTTCATATGTTTCCCCCAACCTTCCCAGCTTTCTTTTGTGGTGGGCTTCAAAGGTTCTAACATGTCCTCTCATCCCCATTTTCATACATTCTGGGAATAAGTCAAACATTTCAAACTTGGGTAGTTGGAAGACTAAATTTAGACGTTTTTAAAAGCAATCACCGGTATGAGAACTGCTTGAGGTAAATTACAGCGTATGAAAAAACAAAACAAGAATGACACAGAGTTTCCCCCCCTAAAATATTAATAATAATGGGTACTCAAACAAATTTGACAGTGCTTATCTGGCCAATCTGTAAGCTAAACTTAAATTGAATACCATTTATGGATGGAAGAAAAGCAAGTAAGGAACTGGGAAGGATTTCTCTTGTCCTTCTTCATCATTATCATTCGATCTGATGTAGTTTTGGTCCAAATCAGCAATGCAATTTTGTGTTGAATGTGGGCTCAATCTACTGGAAAGGTATTCAACACAAGCCCCTTCACTACAAATGAATGGCAAGTTTTCTGCTTTCATATGTAGCTCCCTGCAGTTTGTAAAGAAGAGTATCCCAGAGGATCATGTCCTTTCCCCACCTTCTCCCATTCCCCCATTTTAGTAGAATTTGAATGCGCCTCCTATTGTCTTTCTCAGTGCTAAAGATGTTTAGTTATGGATGCTATTCTTTCTCTCTCTCTTTCTCTCTTTTTCTACTCAAATTGACAAAGGAGTTTTCTCTGAAAGCAAATTGATGGGGGAAAATAAACATGCCCTTGGTGTATCTATGGACAGGTCCCATTCTGCCTTCGTGTTTAACATATTTGACCTGCATGGCAAGGTAGAGGAGATGGCAAAACAACCCTGTGCATGATAGTTCCTGTAGATGATTATCCAGAACAGATGTTGGCAATTACAGGTCAAAAATAGTCTAAAGAGACCACTTTAAAAATAAACAAATAAAAAGGGAGGAAAGGGGGGAGGAAAAAAAGAATCAACATCCATTTATGAGCTGAGAAGAACCTTTCAGTCCATTAGACGGCAAACGTTAACACCGTGAAACTCACCATTGAAACAAAACACCAGAGCAACAGCACACATTATTCCTCCAGTTACATTGCATTTAAGGTACAAATGCTATGGTTACTGCAATGATAATTTTCAGACAGTAATTGGTACAATGGATTGTGGTCATTGAAGTCAGTGGCAAAAATCTAATTATCTTTAATGGATCTAGATAACCTCCTACTCACTCATCCTGTGGACCCCGGGCACGAAAAGGAATTGAGAGATGTATAGATTCACATTAAAACACTTTCAACATGTCAAGGTGGTGGTCAGGTTTTGAAGTGGACTAGTAGTCTATACCGCTTAAGGCAGAAATCTATTTTTTTTAAAAAATATAATAAGTAGTCTGTTGAGGAGTTATCTTCTCTTTGATGCAATTGCTGAAGCCATTTTTACAAAAAAGAGGGCAATTTTCACAATGGTGGTGTCGGTCCCCCATCACATTTTGTAGTCCACTCCACCTTCTTCTGAAATGTATCATCCAAGGGGGAACCAGCAAATTAATTTTGATTTTTTTTTCTCAGTGAAAAAAATACCATGGCAAGGTAGGTTTAAGCAAAGCTTTCTCTCCCTAGTCCCTGGCCCCAAATTCACAGAACTCTCATGTATAATCACAGATAGGTGAACTGTTGCTAGTCTTAATCAGCCTGGAAAAGTTTTTTTTCACTACATTTCCCCATATCCACTACTTGAATGGCCAATAGCTAAGAAGGCTTGGGGATTCTGGATGTTGTAATCCAAAATAGAACTCTTCCAATCCCCAACAGCTCATTTGGCTCCTCTCAATTCTCAATATATTTCCGCTGGGAATGGGAATCCCCATATTCACTCCATATTTTGCTTAAGGTGAAATTTCAAGGAAACTCTCCAGTTCATAGTCTTGACTGGTATCTTGATAGTGTCTTATGATGGCTAAAGTTGTACTTATTCCATTTTAAGTACAACTGAAGTCCCCCCCCCACTTTTTTTGCCTCTTGATGTGGAGTTGTAATTCTCTTGTAACTCTCAAGAGCCAGCATAGAATAGTGGTTTGAGTGTTGGACTACGACTCTGGAGACCAGGGTCCAACTCCTTGCTTGGCCATGAAAACCTACTGGGTGACCTTGGGCAAGTCACACTTTCTCAGTATCAGAGGAAGGTAAAGACAAAGCCGCCTCTGCACAAACACTGCCAAGAAAACCCAGTGATAGTCCACCTTAGGATCACCATAAGTCGGAAATGACTTGAAGGGACACACACACACACACACACACACACTTACCCCAAGTCTCTAACAACGTCACCCAATCAAAATTCTTCCAGGACTCACCTTTTAGCTGTTGCAGTCTCCACTCCTTGGCCACTTGGTGGCCAATGGAGAATGATGAGAAGTGTCTGGCTATGTCTGTATAGCCAGACAAAAAAATGAAGACATAATCTGCCATGCTGTTGGTCCTGGTAGATCATAGGATCATAGAGTTGGAAAAGACCCCAAGGGCCATCCAATCCAATCCCCTGCCATATAAGAAGACACAGTCAAAGCACTCCTGACTGATGACCATCCAGCCTCTGCTTAAAAATCTCCGAAAAGGAAGAGTCCACCACACTCCGAGGCAGAGTATTCCACTGTCAAACAGCTCTTACTGTCAGGAAGTTCTTCCTAATGTTGAGGTGGAATCTCTTTTCCTGTAGCTTGCATCCATTGTTCTGGGTCCTTGTCTGTGGAGCAGCAGAAAACAAGCTTGCTTGATCCTCAACATGACATCCCTTCAAATATTTAAACAGGGCTATCATGTCACCTCTTAACCGTTGCTTTCCCAGCTCCCTCATAAGACATGGTTTCCAGATCACTCACCATTTTAGTTGTTCAGAAATAGTCAGCATTCTGCATTTAACTATAGGGACATAGCCAGACACTTCTCTGATGCCCTCCCCCCCCCCCACTCTCCAGTGACCACTAAATGGCCATGGAGTGGAAGCTACAGCTGCTAGAACCCCTGGCGAGGTGAAAGGGGAGATGTACTGTAATTCCATCTCTGCAAAACTTATGATACATTTTCTGATGCAGGATTTTGGATGCTCATGGAAGTTCTGCTATATGTGTAGAATCTGTTGTGCAGAGGCTTCCTCAGCTGCTTCAGTAGCCCCAAACCCTTAAGCAGAGGCTGGATGGCCATCTGTCGGGGGTGCTTTGGTTGGGAGTTCCTGCATGGCAGGGGGGTTGGACTGGGTTGGACTGGATGGCCCCTGTGGTCTCTTCCAACTCTATGATTCTATGAACCCCACTCCCCATTTGAGTTCATAAAAGGAAAGATGCAGCACCTCAGTTGTGTCATGTAAACTGGTCTGTGTACCTCAATTCTATCCTGTAAATTATAGTCCAAGAAAGGTAGCTTTTCCAAGCACCGTCTCTCCCCTGTACAACTTCTTTCATCACCTGGATAAGCCTGTCAGCCTAATAAAATGCCCTTTTCAGGGAAACAGGAAGGATGAGGCATACAGCCCTGTGGAAAAATGTTGTGTTGGAAGTTTTGACAATGATAATTGCATAAGAAGTTGTATGCCTCCCCCGGGAAAATGGTTTTTGAATGGGAAGGACCTGGCATGATTTATCTGGGTGCTGAGCACCATTCCTCATATGCTCAGAAAAGAGCATACGAGGCAAGAACCAAAATAAACATCCTGTGTCCCCATTGCCTTTGATTTGAATACTAAGCAGAAAGTCCTGCTTTACCTCGGGGCATGTATTTCAGCTCCCATCTTATCTTCATTTTGAACCAAATGCAGTCTAGGGCTAGCCTGACCCTTGAACCACTGTGTAAAACCTAGTGTTGCCATGGATGCTGTGTGGGAGAGAGACCAGGTAGGATAGTGCACATGAAGTAAGGAGTGTGCAACTACTATGAGTTGGCAAGTGATATTGATCCCCCATGGCACTTTGAGAGCTGCCCCCCTTGCTGTAAATCCAACCTTTGATACTTTTTAAAAGCAATTTCTTTTTTTTAAATAATCAAAATCCCTCCCATACCTTGTATAGCAGGGGTAGGCAACCTTTCTCCTTTAAGGGCCGAGGGACTTCAGTTCCCAGAAGCCTCAGCCATGTTGGCCAGTAGTCCCATGTTGGCCAATAGCTCCTGGGATTCTGGGAGCTGAAGTCCCTCGGCCCTTAAAGGGGAAAGGTTGCCTACCCCTGTTGTAGAGAGTATGGGGAAAACTTTGGCAGGGTTTTAGGCCTACGAGAGATTCCACCCCCACCCACCCCGGAAAGAAATAAACAAGAAATCAGCTCTAGGGAGTTGGGGCATTTTTATACCCAAATCCACAAATTTGTGGTGCCCCCAAATGGTCTTGAGGGCCGCATTTTACCCACTTATGCATTATCACAAAAATGAGGACAAAAGAGGATACATTTCTGCATAGCATTTGTACATGCCAGGTTCTGCATCTAGAAACCCATTTAACTGGTGGCTTCATTTAGGATGTAAAACACATTCATAATTTTTCTCAACCTTGATGAGTTGGGTACCATGACATGTTGACATATTCAACTGGGAGGAGGAGAGTTAACTGTATTATGATTTTTCTTTTTCCTCCCCCCCCTTTTTTTTTTTTGGTCCTTGGATGAACGTAGAAAGACCATCAGGTTTGGGGTTTTTTTTTGCTTTTGGTGGTTTTTGAACAAAAATGTTCTTTGTGTAAAGCTCAACACTTGCAAGTTATACAAGATAGTGTTCTCTGCATGATTTTTTTTAACCAAAAAGTCCCTAAATGTGAGTAATCATTTAAAACAGTTAAAATTTCAGCTAGCAAGTAGAACATCTTTGATTTTTTTTGTCTCTTTTTTTCATCTAGAAGAATGAAATAAACAAAGATGCTAACATGTGGAAGAGGCCCCATTATACATAATGAAGTGAGGGTGCATTTCCAATGTAGAAATAATCCAGTAGCTCCATCCTAGGGAAACCTGGGATTTGGAGTTTTACAAGATCTTTAGCCTTCTCTGCCAAACAGTGCTGGCGCCTCACAAAACTACTAATCCCAGGATTCTTTAGGATAGAGGCATGGCGGTTAAAGTGGTGTCAAACTGTATTATTTCTATGCTGTAGATGCACCCTTAGTGGGACTTCTAGGTAAACATGCATAGCTTTTCAAAGAGCACTGTTTCCCAGTTCAACTATCAGATCTACAGTGAACATGGGACATTTATGCATGGAGCTACTCACTGAATTATGGAACTTCATCTTTTGTCAGGGCCATTTTGTTGTATTTTTTTCAGAGTTCTACAGAGTTATTTCCATCCCATCCAGTTATAAGTAGACACTTCTACCCATACTTTTCATATGTTCACATATTTGTTTGTGTATATTCTCCCCTCCTCAAATCGAAGCTTTTTGCATGCATTTTAAAAAATAAAATAAAAACTAATATAAGCATTTTCTCATAGAGAGTATTCACCAAATGACTGAACAGAACTGAACATCCTTACTTTGGACATATCATGAGATGACATAATTCATGAATAAAGTTGAAGGCAGTAGAAAAAAGGGAAGAATGCATTACAGGTGGAATCAGTCAGTCAGTTAGTCAGCCAGTCAATCAATTGATCAATCAAGGAAGCCATAGTCTTGATTTTGCTAGTCCTGGGCTGGACTGTTAAGAACAGGATCCCTTGGAGGTCTCTCATTGACAAGGTTGCCACAATTCAAGTCAACTTCACAGCACATGACAATAGGGAAGGTGTTTGTATGCAATTTTCATATATACATATACATATTAAAATATACATATTTTAGTCATACACATATTGTCCCAAATGAATGCATAGTTGTCTGTGCATTGTTTTATTTCCACATTTGTCATAAGCCTCAGAAATGTATGGATTTCTGAGGCAGGATGCCAGTCTTGGGAGGTCTAAGATGGATGGTTAACATCTTCTTCTCACAATCTCACTAGGCTTACAATATTGTAACTTCTAAGGATTCAAATTTAGGGACATGAACAACTGAATATGACCAAAAGACCTACCTTTGCAGCATGGCAACACCCCAACTGAAGTGTTTGTGAGGTGCTTGAGACTGAGGTGCTAGAAAATGATTCTCCTAGTTATGGAGCATATTTAGACAAGTAGTTGCTGTTTCCCCAGTTGCCTATTCCTGACACCCTCTGCAACCAGGAGAGGAGCAGATGTCATTGCCCAGCATGTCAATCTCTACCACCTCAGAAATGATTTGGTTGGGGTACTGCCAGGTTGAAAAGATTGATTGGGGGAGGTGTTGGCATCATCAGACATTGCTACGATGTTGGTGCCCCATCATCATATTTATGTTGATGATGCCAATGTTTTTATGTGACTAAAAGAAATGTATTTTCTTATTCCCTTCTCCTCCTCTCTCTACTACTTCTTATGGGTCACTCACATCTCTTATCTCCCCTTCTGTCTTCATTTCTCTACTAGTTAGGTCAATTTTAGACCTCTTGGCTTCTTGCATCCTCCACTGATTCAAGGCCTTCACAGTCCTCATATCTAAAAACAGGGAATGAATACTAGCCGAATAGTTATTGACACTTCACCTTGGCTAAAATTAAAAACAAATATGGGGGTTCATCCCTAAGTGGGACCTCAAGCGGGGGAAGCCAAATGTGTTTTGATAGGGCCCATGACATTCCCCAAAGGGATTCTACTTCTCCCTCAGATGACGAAGTGGACATGGAGCCTTTTTTCAAATTAAACAAGGGATTTTGAGGGTGAACCAAATGTTTGTGAGGGGCAGTTGTACACTCCTTATAAGCTCTTGGAAGTTCATGTGTATGGAGGAGATGGGAACAAGAGAGAGAAGAAATATTGATAGTGGCACGGGGCTTGTCTGCATGGACCAAAAGGCTCATTTTGCCCCTGTTCTGGTGACATCCTATTTGGATAAAACCTGGCCAAAACCTTGTTCTGGTGCAAATAGTCCAGATGACATCTGCCACATCAGCACCAGAATTGGGGTATAACACCCTTAACCTGAATTTAATTTTAAGAAAACTTGATCTCTTACTCTGGATGTTTCGGGAAGATCCAGGACCCTCGGTTCTTGTGCTGGGGCAGCTTCTGTATGCACATCCTGCTGACCCACCCTGTGAGTCTGTCCTAGTCACTTGCTCTGAGGTCAAAACGAGGGGCCCAGCCATGTGATCATTGCTGGACATCTTGGTCTGACCTCAGAAATGAGTGACTTGCTCTTAAATGGGAATAGAGAGGCAGGTAACCGGGGAGAGGTTGGGGCACCTCTGGGGCCAGGATACTCCAGGCTGTCCCTGGGGTATTCTGGCCAGTGCAGACAAGGTCATGGTTTTGAAAAAGTTATATGAATCTGTGGCCCATGAGATTCCTGTGTTGCTAACAATGCCACAATCAAAGTGAACTATTTTATCCTTGCCATGTGTTCACTCATGCTATTTATTGTTAAAAAGGCATGGTCAAGGAGGCATTCCATTAAGGAGATGGTAAAATACAAGGAGCTAATAACCAGAAGTGCTAATCACAAATTCCCTTGTCCTTTCCAAGAAAGAGGAAAAAAGGTGTTTGATGTTTATTGCTGTTGATTGCCAACATCTGGTACGGATGCCACTAAGAGCAATAACACAAATAATGCATTTTGATTTTCCCAAGAGACTTTGGGGATGGGGATGGGTAAATAGGATGGAGGAATGCTCTTAGATTTCCAAAGCTTGATGTTGTTATTATTAATGCTTTACTTCTCCCTCACCCTCTGGCTTCTTATTTGTGGTAGGATCCCAGACTAGGGATGGAAAGAATATTAGAAAATATTTGAAATAAACGTATTTCTTGAATAGTGGTAACCTTGATGTGGAGAATCCTAGATTCACATGAATCTTCACAGTTTAGGGCTTGTTCCATGCAAAATTCATATGCATTCAAATTCATTCATATGCATATCTTCTCCTATATAAAATGGGAGTTTGATCATCTTTCTTCTTGCTATGATTCTGATTTATTTTTAAATCACGTCTCCAAAACTGCTCTTTGCATTTCAAGATATAATGGCTCTCCCTGGGCATCCATGGGTTAATCTGAGATGTAATGGATTTAAACCACAAGAAGGTAGATTTAAGTTGAATGCTAGAGACTATGAGAGTGATTTCACATTGAAATTGATTATCTCTATGGATGGTGAGTTTCCCGTCATCAAAAGTTTTCAAGAAAAGACTAAATAGACCTCAGCTGAAGGCACTGTAATTTTTGGATGTTCTGCATCCAATGGAAGGTTGGGTTAGATGAGCCATAAGGCTTTCTCTAGCACCATGGTGACTGAATCTAAGATTTAGATAGCAGCTTGTAATTTTGCTTACACCATCTGGAAAAGGAAGAGCTAACCTTCCTCTTCAGTCCTTGACAATCCCCAAGCTGGTCAGGCTTTCCTTTGTTGTTATTACATAGCAAAAAACAAAGCTTGAAAAAGTTACTTTTGGCTTACAACTTCAGAATCCTCCGGACAGCATGAATCCACTGCTCCAAAGTACTAGAATCTGGCTCTGCTTTTAATGAAAGATAAGCCCCACGTTTCATGCACAGTGTTTCTGAAAGGCTTTCCAAAGTTTTCAGGTGTGATAGTATTTTGTCAAAAAAGGCACTGCAAACATGCACATTTAAGGGGTATGTGTAGGCTGCCATTGCTGTTTTGCCTGCTCCTTCTTTACTAGTGAGAATCGGCACAAAGCCGGATGGCCAGTTGGGTTTGGTTATATGGTGGTTGACCCAAATCCCATCCAGACTAAGGTCATTCTCCTCAGTGGCCACAGATAGACTTCACTGTGGATAATTTCCACTCCTGACTATCCTGCTCCCCCATCCCCATTCCTGTCCTTTTATTGAAGACACCATGATCATAAATAGCTCTTTTCTTTAGATTCAGCCCTCTTTAACATAGACATGACCCTTGCTTCCCTGATGTCCATAGAAGTTTTGACCCAAACATTTTCAAACAACACTTCTCTGAAGATGTGCATTGATTTATTTGTGCTTTTGTTCATTCTCCGGTAGCCAGCAACTACTGTTTCCTGTAAAACAAAACAAAACAAAAACTCTTTAGAAATAAGATATTATAATTCTGGGGGTGGGGGGGGGGGAGGGAAGAGGGTCTGTTCAAAAATGACCACTGATAGCCTTGAGAGTAGGGATAAAAACTGGTTTTTTTATCTACTGGACTTTAGGACCTTTTTTTGGTGAGATCTTGTAGCACCTTTGAGACTACTTAAAAGAAAGAAGTTAGCAGGATGAGCTTTCATAGACTTCAGTCTATTTCCTCAGGTGCTTTCCCCCCGGTTTTTATTTTATTTTAAATAAAATGTTTCCCAGGCTTTGGTACCTATGCGCCATCATTATAGTAGTTTGATACCACCTTAACTGTTATGCCTCTGTCCTGCAGAATGCTTAGATTTGTAGTTTAAGAAAGTGCTTAGGACTCTAATTGTCATTGCAGACTGCTAGAAATAGTGCAAATTGAGTCCACTTTAACTGCCCTGGCTCAGTGCTAGGGAATCATGGGAATTGTATATTTTTTCTGAGACATTGAGCCTTCCTTGTCAGAGAGCTCTGGTGCCACAATAAACTACAGTTCCCATGATTCCCTAGCACTGAGTCAGGGCAGTTAAATTGGACTTAATTTGCACTATTTCTGGCAGTCTGCAAAAAGCTACCAAATCCTGCTGCTCAGGGGAATGGTAAGAATCCTAGCCTCACCCAATACAAACTCTAGTGAGTATCATTTAGGATGCAGCCAAGACAGCCAAACTAGTATCAAAACACTATTACTGTGCAGTGCAGATACATTCTTTGCTGCTGCCAACATACCAAAATGTTACTTTTGACACTAGAAGTGACCCTTACCTAATTTTGCTATCCCCCTCCAAATGGGACAACAATGTTATGGGATTAGATCAAGGGTAGGCAACCTTTTTGAGCCGGGGGCCAGGTTGCTGTCCCTCAGACAATTGGGGGGCCGAAGCACCAAAAATAAATAAATAAATAAATTAAAATTAAAAATTAAAATAAAAAAATATAAAAAAATATGCATGCACACTCTCTCAGCTCCAGAAAAGCCATGGCAAACCCCCTGTGGAGATTTTGCCAAGAAAACCCCAAGAACAAGTAATAACAGCAATAATCAATATCATCATGGTGGGTGGTGGTGGCGGCAGTGGCAGGACCGGCCTGGGGCCGGTCCAAAGGCCTCAGGGGGCCGCATCCGGCCCCCGGGCCTTAGGTTGCCTACCCCTGGATTAGATAAAGTACTTCATTGCTTCCCTATTAATGTAACATAAAGTAAAAAATTTAAAAAAGGGCCAACATGATGTAATGGTTTGCATGTTGGACTAGGATACTGGAAGTTCAGGGTTCAAATCCTGCTTTGGCCATAGAAGCCCACTAAGGGGGGTTGCAGACTGCCAGAAATAGTGCAAATTGAGTCCACTTTTAGGGTTAGGATTAGGGTTAGGGAATCATGGGAACTGTATTTTATTGTGGCACCAGAGCTTTCTGACAGATAAGACTCAATGTCTCAGAAAAAAAAAACAATTCCCATGATTCCCTAGCACTAACCCTAACCCTAAAAGTGGACTCCATTTGCACTATTTCTGGCAGTCTGCAACCCCCCTAGGTGACCTTGGGCAAGTCACACACTCTCAGCCTCAGAGGACAGCAATGGCAAACCTCCTCTGAACAAATCTTGCCAAGAAAAACCCAGGATATGGTTGCCTTAGGGTCACCATTAGTTGGAAATGACGGGAAGGCATGCAGTAAGAAAATAATGAAAGGAGGGTAGAAGAATTCCTGCATGAGCCATATTGAAAAGGGCAACTCAGAAACGCTGCAAAAGTTCAGGGAAGGCCACCTCCGCTGGCTCCGAAAGGTCTCTTCCCTCCAGCCTAATAAGAATACTTGCTTCCATGTTGTTCAATTTAATGCATGGGTAGCAGGAGTTAAACTGATGCCTTCACAGCTCGGTAAACAGTCCATCCTGTTAAGCTGTAAGGCGCTCACCCTCCATTGGCATCATATCAGCGTGATGGATTATTTCTCCCTGTAGATTGGATCCCGGCTGAAATTCAAATAGATCTTAACAATTACTTTTCAAAGGATGGCAGCTCACTCTGGGGAGTAGAAAGCCCTTTGGCAATGTTTTGCATGCTTGCCTTTCTCACTCATCCCCATCGTTCATCCTCGACACCTGAGATCTCCCTTGTAATGGGCAACCTAGGGGGTCAGCTGTTTTCATTTTCACTAGCCCTCCTGTTGTGCCATTCATGTACCTCTTTTGAGTTGTATGGGGCCAACTATAATTGAATATTGCAGAGACAATCACAGTTTAAGCCCATATGTACACACATACACACAAACAATACAACAGATTGCACAATGAATTTGACACACATGCACTGTCCAAAAGGTTCTCTGCATCCAAAGTGGTTCCAATGCAAACTCTTTTGCCTGTGCTGCTTGGTTGTATTACAAAGTGCATGCAATCCTAAACCCTATTTTATTTTTATTTTACTTTTTTTAAAAAGTACAGAATAGGCTACATTTGCACTGAGGAAATAATACAGTTTGAAACCACTTTAACTGCCATGGCTCAATGCTATGAAATTTTGGGATTTGTAATTTTGTGATCTATTTAGCTTTCTCTGTCAGAGAGCTCTGGTGCCACAACAAACTACAAATCCCAGGATTCTATCGATAAGATGGAGCCATAACAGTTAAACAGTGTCAAAATGGCTTAATTTTGCATTGTGGCAGCAGTCTCCTAGCTTAACCCACTATACCAGTCCCACTGGACCAGTTCCACTTAATCCCAATATACTAGTCATCACCCACACCAAGAGATGGAGATCTTTTCAGCTGGTGATCAAAGCACAGGCGGATGACATTTCTACAGTTATCCTCCTGCACCTCCTCTTGGTGTGGCTGCTGCCTGGTAAAGGTGGTTTGGGAGGGCATTTACAACTTTGACATAGTGCTATGATTGTGACTAGTGAATATAGAGCAGTTACAGATCTGTAACTCCCTGGTACGAATCCATAACTGCAATACAAAATGGCAGGATTTTATCCCAGGATTCCCCAGTAAGCCTGACCACTAGACAGGCAAAGTGGAGTAATTCTGTGACTTGAAGGGTTGGTCTCCACCGGCCAGAATATCCAGGCTGCTCCTGGAGTATTCTGGCCTGTCCCTGCCCCGAATTTCCTCCATTACCTATGCATTCTGGAGTGACACCTGGTGGCTATTTACAGAGCATCTTTCTGTGCTGCCCGGCACCACCATTGTTGGCGCAAGTTGAAAATGAGGTGCCCAGCAGCGAACACATGGCTGGCACCTTGTTGTGACCTCAGAGGGAGCAACTCACACCACCATCAGCAGTGCTGGCAGCACAACTAGATGTTGTATAAACAGCTGCCCAGCATCACTCCAGAGTGCTCTGGATTTTCTGGAGGAAAAGGTGAGTCTTTTTAATGTGGTTTAAAGCAGGGATGGCCCAGATTCAAGGCAGAACCGGCCTCATGTCATGAAGACAGTCAAATAAGGACTTTAACCCTGCATCGTGAAGACAGGTTGCAACGAGGGCAGGGAGAAACTGTTTCATTTGGTCCATGTAGACATGCCTGAGGTTGCCCCAAAGCAACTTTTCCAAACTCTGGTTGGGGTCTTGGATGGTGTGTTCCCTACCAGATGCAAAGGCATCCTGCCAGATGGGTGTGGTGGTGTCTCATAGAATGGACGCCCCATATCCCACATGTTCTCCTGAGTAGGTGGCCAACAAAGGTTTGTTTAAGTCCACTTTAGGCCACCTGCTGTACGTGGTTTGTGGACTGTGTTTTGTTCAGTGGCCCACAAAATGTGAATTCCTGTCTTTAGGGACAAAACCACAGGCAGTATACTGGGGAGGGAGGGGGGGGACAGAGAGAAAGCACGGAAGGGGGAGGAATGCGTATCAAAATGAAATATTCTGATGCCTGAGAAGATTAAACGTGGGGAAAAATACCCAACATGGAGGAGATTATCTTTCTATTTAAAACCATCATAACTGGATGAATCAAACACACTCTGGAAACTGTCCTGAAAAATTAGCAATATTGGGACCATGCAGCTCCCAAATACCTAGCCCAGGTGAGCAACCATTGGAGACTTTTTTAAAAAGACCACTATCCATTTATTAGATTCCTGATTTTTTTTTTCGCCATTCATTTTTGTTAGGATGAGGTGGTTCTTTAATTCCCAAGTGATCAAAATGCTGACTGGTATACACATACCAAACGGCACCGCAAGGATGGCTTGCAACCTCTGATAAGAGATCTGGCATATTAATACTAGGATAAAAGTCATACAGGAGTCACTGCACTGCCTGTTTTCTTGAAAGCATCTGACAACTCCCTCTCATGTTACTTACTGACTAGGGAAAGGGTTATGGTTTAACTGTCTCCCCTCCTATCATCCAGTAGATACAAAAGCAAGCAAGCAAAACACAGATTATTTTTTTTTTGAAAATACCTACATTTTAAAATGTTTTACCTACCTTTCTTTTTGGGAGCTCAGGACGTTGCACAGAGTTTCCCATACCTCCTCACAACAACAGCCCTGTGAAGTAGGCTAGATTGAGACCAGGTGCTTGCCCAGAGGTTACTGAATGGGCTTCATAGCTGAGTAAAGATTGAAGCTAGAAGAGCCAGCATGCATAATTGTTTGAACTGGACTACCATAGTGTTGGACTACAACTCTGGAGACCAGGGTTCAATTCCCAGCTCAGTGATGGAACCCCATTGGGTGACCTTTGAGAGTCACATTCTCTCATCCTTAGGGGAGGACAATGACAAACCTCCTCTGAACCAATCTTGCCAAGAACACCCCATGACAGGTTAACCTATGGGTCATCGTAAGTTGGAAATGACTTAAAGGCACACAACAACAGCAGCAACAGAGATTGAAGCTAGGTCTCTGAGACTTAAACCACTATACTACACTGGCTCTATAGAACATGAGTGGGCAAAGTATGCCCTATGGGCCATATGTGGCCCACAGTGTCATTTTTGTGGCCCCCGGGCCATATCAGGGGCTCCAGATTGGGCCCAAAGAGGGTAACCATTTCTCTTCAAACTTTTTGACTTTTGTTAATTCTTTAGAACACCCTTCTCTGCCACCATCTCAACATCTGAACTTATGGAATTTTTTTAATTTGACCCATTTGTTCCATGATATACAGTCAGCCCTCCGTTTTTGTGGGGGATCCATTCCGGACACACACACACCCATGAAAATGGAGACTCGCCAATATTCAAGCCCCATAGACTTGAATGGGGCACGTCCCATCGATTTTAACAGAGGTTGCCCCTCCATGAATATTCAAAACCAAGGACCTCATGCTCGTGAGAACGGAGGGATGACTGTATATTGTATTCATGAATGTTTAACTTTTCTCAGTGGATTATGATTTCAATAAATTTTAATTATTTAAAAAAACAACAACAAAGAACAGATTGGCCCCAAACACTTCCAAATGCACTCTAGAGGGCATGGGTTCATTTCCAATGTATGTTTGGCTCTCCCTGGGTCAGTTTAGTCCCAGGAGAGGCTTTTTCAAAACCAGGAACTAAATAGAAATTGACATCTGTTTTCTGTTGTTAAACATAGAGCGTGTTCTGGATCTAAATGCCCCTAGAGGGCATTAAGACAAGGTAAAAATGCTCCCCACATCCCCAGAGGATGTTTAGGGGCCAAAATTTGTGGAATTTGGTGTGGAATTTGGCTTCCAAGATGTCCTGGAGGAGTAATTCAGACCTCTAGCCCTCTATAGTTGCTCACCCTGGCTATAAAAAATAGGGATGGAAAATCCAGATGCTACAGTTCTCATCCTACCCAACCACTGGCTAAACTGGGTAGGGCTGATGGTAGTTTAAGTCCAACATTTTGGAGATGGGGTATACAGCCCATGCATGTTTTCTTACTCTTGTGATGGAGTCCAAGCAAATGCCACCATGTGGAGTAGCTTTGCATATGTATGGCTTTACTGTACGTGGCTTACACTAAAGTTTGGAAAGGTTCCTTTTTTGGGGGGGGGGGCTTAGAACTCCCCGAGTTCCTCAACCATATGACACCATTGTCTGACCAAATCAATGCATGCAAAATGCCCATCTTGTGGAAAAGGACATTTAAAAAATACATATATTAATGATACAATTGGGAGGGAAATCTTGCAAAATGCAAAGAATAGGACAAGGTGCATACAGAAGTATGTAGATTAGGAGAAGTGTGCACAGAGGATTGTAATCCTGAAGGCATGGAACTGCCAAATTAACAATTTGTAACCCGCCTTGGAGCTTTTCTGGCTCTATTCTAAATAAAGAAATAGCTTTGTAGATTTTCACAAAAACTACAAGCTGGCTAAAAAATGGAAAGAAGTGAAATTATGTTGGAAAAAGGAAGAAATTAGTGAAACTGGAACAGACACCTTTCACACTACAAAATTATGGCCCTACATTTCCATTTTAACTGCCTTGGCTATACCTTGTGGAATCCTGGAGTTTCTAGTTTGGCACTAGAGTTTTCTGGATGAGAATTCTAAACATCCCTCTCTAAACTGCAGTTCCCAGGATTTCATAGAGTGGAACTAAAGCAATTAAAATGGGGTCATAATATTATAACTTGCTAGTGTAAAAAAACCCCAGACATTTTGAGTTCCTTCATGTAGTAACTAGTATTTCATTAAACAATCAACTTTTTGTCCTGCACCTCTGTTAAGTTTGGACAGGAAAGGTCTCCTCCTTCTATCCATTATATTATTGCAACTTAAAGTGTTGGACTATGACTCTTGAGACAAGAGTTCGAATCCCTGCTGGGCCATGGAAATCCACTGGGTGACCTTGGGCAAGTCACACTGTCTCCCCACCTCAGAGGAAGGCAAAGATAAACCCCCTCTGAGCCAATCTTGCTAAGAAAACCCTGTGATAGGGTCACTTTAGGGTCGCCATAATTCGGAAATGACTTGCAAGTACACAACAACAACAAGGAATCTGGCCAGCCTGATATTTGGGATTTCATCTTCCAGTATCTTCAGCCAGTGTGGCTAATGGCAAAGGGTTCTGGGAACTGTAGACTCAGGGTGCATCTACTGTAAAAGTAATACAGTTTCATAGCACTTTTTACTGTGTAGCTACATCCAGTAGAATCCTGTGGATTCTAGTTTTACAAGGAATTTGGTCTTCTTTGCCAGAGAGTGTTGGTGCTTCACAATACTACAAATTATGGGGGATGCAGGCATGGCAGTTAAAGTGGTGGTAGACTGTATTATTTCTACAGTGTAGATCAGGGGTAGGCAACCTTTCCCTTTTAAAGGCCGAGGGATTTCAGCTCCCAAAATCCCAGGAGCTATTGGCCAACATGGCTGAGGCTTCTGGGAACTGAAGTCCCTCGGCCCTTAAAGAGAAAAGGTTGCCTACCCCTGGTGTAGATGTACCCTGAAATACCCAAAAGAGAAAGGTTTTCCTGGTTTTTTTTTTTTTTTTTTTGTATTGGAAGTCTTCTTAGGAGATTATCGCACTTGTAAAAAAACCTCTCCCAAGTTGAATTCCAATTTGGGAGGCAGCCAGGTTCTATCATACGGGTTCTGCTGCCGAAGCTGCCGGCCGAATACAGCCTGGCTGCATCCGGGGTCCCAGGCGCATTCAGCAAGCTGCTTTTCAAAGTTGGAAAAATGGCTTGCTGAGCATGCATGGGACCCTGGATGCAGCTGGGCTGTTTTTGGCAGCAAAACTTGTGCAACAGGACCTGGCTGCCTCCCGAATTAGAATTCAAGTTGAGAGAGGTAAGATGTTTTTTGTTTGTTTGTTTTTTTACAAGTGTGATAATCTCCTTACTTTTCCATGGCTGAGGCCCCTTCAGAATGAGATGTGTCCTTGAAGATATTTTTTCAATAGAAAAGGTGATTGATCAGTGTTTTTAAAAAAGTAAAATTTACCATTTTTTAAAAAAAAATCTGTAATCCCCCTCCATTTGTGTATTTGATGATGAAGGAGAAAAGCATTTTTCTTCTGTTCTTGCACCAACCGAGCCACCTGGGATTCAATAAACAAATAAACAAACCTCAGCTAATTCACGGTGCATGGGAAAAAAAAACTTAATGCATTACTTGCTGATGTGGGAAAAGGTGACACAGCTACATTTGTGCTTGTTTGCTGTTATGGTTGAGATAATCCTGAGCCCACAGTCCTAAAAGGAGGAAGCACAAAACCTAATCCAGGAACAAGAAATGCCACAATCAGTTAACAGACTGCAGCAAGAAAATCTATGCTCTGGATGCACCTTTAGAAATTGTTTCCAGGTGGGTTTCTAACTGATGGACTGACTGACTGACAGCCTCATTTGATGGTTCTGTTCCCACATTGCTAAAATTTCATCTGCCAGTCATTTACCCAGGCTTTGTGGCCACGAGCCTCTAAATCTACATCAGCAATGCAGAAAAAATCTGGTTTTACACCACTTTAGCTGCCATGGTTCAATGTGATGGAATTCTAGTAATGGCTCTGCTTTGGTGCCAGAGCAAATTACAATTTCCAAAATACCATGGCCTTGGGCCTTGGCAATTAAAGTGGTGTCAAACTGGATTATTTCTGCAGTGTGGATGCATTCCTTGAGAACAATCCTGAAAGGCACTGGTTTTCAAACCTTCTGCCTTCATCAAATTTTTGCCATTTCCTTGCTGAGAAATTCAGAGCTTGAAAAAGTTAGTTTCCCAGGCTTTGAAGAAAACTGCATGCTTTTGGCACAGAACCCTCCTCAGCTGTAGAGGAATCTGGGGAAAGTTTTAAGGTGTGCACCAGACTCATTTAAACTTTTCAAGTCAAGGCTCTTGAGCTGCCTCTTCAGCAGAAAAGGGCACATAGAGGGCTCATACTTTGCTTGCAGAAGAACCTGCTTTTATTATACCCCTGCATCCAGGAGGGTAAAGAATATTCACAAATTGTCTCAGTCTCAGGAAGAAACGGAGTCTCAACAAAAATTGGCAGTTTTGGAGGAGATTTTGCACCACAATGAGAGAATAAAAGGACAGACTTTCCCCATCATCATCAGCAATAGGTTAGCATTTTTTTTGTGTGTGCATAAAAATAATCTCTCCAAGGAAGTCGCATTTTTTTAAAATCTCATTTTTTGTGCAAAAAACAACAACACCTTCACATTTTTTTTGTAATAAAAGAAATGCAAAATAACCCTATCAAAAATCTGCAAAGAAAGAAAGAAAGAAAGAAAGAAATCTCATGGTCAGTAAGGATAAAACTTGGATGTTTTCATTCTTGTATGGACAAATGAAATAAGCAAAGATTTACATCCCTAATCTCTACCCGAATGAGAATGGAAGTTGCTAGTGATAGGAGAATGCTGTCAGTCAGGGCAGACAATACTAGGATATCTGGAGACATTCTTTGAAGCTGCTTTCTGTGGTCACTAGGGTGGCAGGTGGCCCAAATTTCTTACAGCGAAGTTTACCTGCTATTACCAGAGCTTGAACTTGGAAAAGTTACATTTTAGGCACTAACACCACCAGATCCCCTCCATCATCGACATACTAGGCAATGGATTCTAGGAGGTGTAGTCCAAATGTGAAACTTTCCTAAACCCTGTCCATTAAGGATGGTTTGGAACTCTTATCAGGTGCTTAGTTAAATATACTTAACTAAGGGCCTCGGCAGACGACTAAAAGAGTCGTCTTCCGGGCAGGGAAGAGGAGGGGCAGCCGCACGAGCGGCGCCCCTTCCTCTCCCCGAGGTCGCCCCCAGAAGCGCCGGCCGTCCGCACGGCCGGCGCACCAGGGATGACCTCACGGCGCAGCGTCCACATGCGCTGCGCCGTTTGAGCCAGGGAAAGTGCGCCCGCCGTTTTTAGGGCGCACTTTCCCTTACATCTAAAAGGAGCGCCAATTTGGTGCTCCTTTTAGATGCACCGCAGGAGCGCCGCGGTCCGGAGGCTGAACTCCGGCGGCGCTCCGACCCGCGGCGTCTCCGGGGCCTCCGTCTGCTGAGGCCCTAAGTAACCTCTCCTGGCCCAACTCCTCCCAAAACGGATGAAGTGTCATTCTGTCATGCTGTGATCACTGGCAGAATGGATCTCCTTCTCCTCATGAAGCTGATGCCCAATAAAGCAAGTTTGGAGAGGAGTTACAATGGTGGCAATATCATGTGGCAAAGTCAGAATGACTAAGTAGTGATCATGAATATGAAACAGTTATCTAGATTGACTCATCTGTAACTGTTTTATATTCACAATTGCTACTTATTGGTGACAAATTTGACACTATTGCCATGATCATAACTTTACCAGGTATCAGGTGCATGAGGAGAAGGAGCTCCATTCTACTGTCAATTGAAGTGTGGATGGATGACATTTCCTTCGGATTTGAGACAGTCAGGCCAGGAAAATTTTAAGTATACTTAATACTTTGGTCCAAAACACAGTGCAGAAATAATCCAGTTTGAGACTGCTTTAACTGCCCTGGCTCAGTGCTAGGGAGTCTGGGGACCGTAGTTTATTGTGACACCAGAGCTCTCTGACAGAAAAGGCTCAATATCTTACAAAACTACAGTTCTCAGAATTCCATAGCATTGAGCCAGGGCAGTTAAAGTGGTCTCAAACTGGATTATTTCTGCAGTGGGTTTTGGACTTTAGTTAAGTATTCTAGTTAAGTATACTTTTGCAATAAAAGAAATGCAAAATGAGCCTATCAAAAACCTGCAAAAAATCTCACTGTGTTGGTCAATGAGGAAAAATGCATGGAAAAATTAAACAAACAAAGGGGCTAAACAGATCGGCAAAATATGCTGGCTTTTCGGCTGCTTGGGGACGTGGTGCATGCAACCCACACACCCCAAGCTACCCCCAAGCTAGCATCACACCGCCTGGTTGACTACACAGTGGGCAGCATCACGACATTCCAGCAGCATGGCGTTTATACGTTGGAAAAATTGCCACTGCAGTGGCAAAGGTGCCTTTTTCCAAGTGCAAAAAAGAACGGATTTTTGTGCCAGGAAAACACTGGGTTGGGGGTGTGGTGTGCAGTTGCCGTGGCCCCAACCTGGCATTCTCAGGGGCGGCGTGATGCCACTCCTTCAGGGCAGTCTGTTTAGCCCTAAAGTCGTCAATATAGGATTACAGTTGATCATCTCATTTTGGAACACCACCTCTGGAATAAATTTCCAAAGGGCCATTGTAGTTCCCTCCAGAAGAATACATCTGAACAGCACATCCTTTGTGAGGATTTGTTTGGTCTCAAAACCATGACTAACACAATCAGCCAAATTAGTTGTTTATGGAATACCTCCTTTCTTTTAAGGAACTGTTTCCTACTGCGCATTGTGGGAATGAGTTGTTGTTTCTTCTTCTTCATCTCTTACCTCTTCCACAATAAACACTTGACTCATGCACAGGAAAACTTGGTCCTACCAAATGTTAAGGTCTAGATGTCTCTTCCGACAAACCACAGACACATTAGCATTAAAGCAAATAGTTTATGAGCATCCAAATTTTGAGAAATTATCCAAATTCACCCCATGTCAAAATCTGAAATGCTGAGCTGCATCAAGTTAACCAACTGAAATTTTGAAAAAATATAAAGGGTTTTTTTAACTGAATGTTTAAATATATAAATACCAAAATGGGGGGGGGGGGAGAGAGACAGAACAAGAAAAGAGAAATACATATGATGTGGATGTGAGCTAGGTATATACATTAACAAAAGCTGACTATATTTTCAGAAGCATGATTTCTTGAAGCTGGCATCAATAACATATGGTTTATTACCCAATATGCATATCCTTCCTATCTAATGGGGTAGAAACTTACAGCTATTTTCCTGTGTTAAAAAGTTCTGTAGAACACCAAAAAACTATTATCTATACACATCATGTTAACAACTATAGGTTACAAATATAATATGAGCCATTGTTATATCTCACTTGTATTTCAGCAGGAAAATAATAATAATAATAATAATAATAATAATAATAATAACAACAACAACAACAACAACAACAACAACAACAACAACAACAGCTCCCTGGAATCAATAACAAATCTCACTGAAATTAATAGTTGAATCATATTAGTAGGGGAGATAAGAAGCCTAGATAGGAAGAAATTGAAAAATTTAAAGATAGGATAATTTTTACTTTGCTTAGAAAAGTGTAGGAACTCTAGAAATTTCACTCTTCCCTCATGGAAATTCTTTTCATTTACCTCAAAATTCCAACCAATGTTTTGCCTGAGCTGGACCTTCCCAATTCGTCTTGAATTTTGCCACAGGCGAAATTCATTGGGAATTCTACCTCTGCCATGCATTTGCAACTGGGAAATATTTGGGATGGGTGAATTGTAAATACTGACACTACTGGCCAGAGTAAACATTCTTAGTTGAAGTACCTATGTGGTGATATTTCAGTCTGTAAACTTCATCACCTTTGTCTCCTTAGGTCTGAAGACCATCGTAGGTGCCCTTATCCAGTCAGTTAAGAAACTTGCAGACGTGATGATCCTGACCGTTTTTTGCTTGAGTGTTTTTGCCCTCATAGGGCTCCAACTCTTCATGGGTAATCTAAGGCACAAGTGTGTCCGAAATTATGAGGAATTTAACTCAACCAACGGCACCTTCGCTTCAGACCAGAAGACGTGGCCAACTTTGGATGCCTTCCTAGATGATCCAGGTAAACTACCCTCTTTTCTTCTGTTTGCTAAGTGTGATAGATTTCTTGTTTCCAGGCTGTGCCTGAATATGTGAATAAATGTAATGTGATATTCAGATTTGACACCATGATGAAACTTGGTATACTTCAATAATTGGTATACTTAAATAACCAGGCATACCTGCGGAGGTTCCCCATCTTCTATGGGCCCCAATGTGATGTTCAGATTTGACACCATGATGAAACTCAGAATTTTCCATGCAAAATTGTAAAATGCCAAAGAGCCCATCTTGGCAATGTTTGCCCCTTTCTTAACTGGAATACTTAAATAACCAAGCATACCTGCAGAGGTTCCTCGTCTTCTACAGGCCCCAAGGCTTTCAGACAGTGGTGGGAACAATTCTTCCCATGGGCCATGTATGTTCCAATGTGATGTTCAGATCTGATACCATGAAGCAACTCAGAATTTTACATGCAAAATTGTAAAATGTCAACGAGCCCATCTTGGCAATATTTGTCCATTTCTTCATTGGGATATTTAAATAATGAGGCACACCTGCAGAAGTTTCTCATTTATGGGCCTCAAGGCTTTCAGACAGTGGTGGGAATCATTATTCCCATGGGTCATATATGGCTCTGAGGGACATTTTGGTGGTCCCTGGTCCCCTGTCCTTCAAAAATGGATTTGCTGCTCCTGCAAACCTCTACAACAGGGTTTGGCAAAATGTGGCCTATCTCATGCTGATGGCCAAGGCTCACATTTTTGTCACCAAAAGCCGTCTGGAGGCATGGAGGCATTTTTGCCACATTTTGGGGGGTGCCGGGGCCATTTTAGGCCACAAGAGCCTTTTTTAAACAGATAGTGAACAATAAGTAACTTCTGCTCACTTTCTGTTGTTAAAAAAGGCTTCTTCTGGAACTAAGTTGCCCGACATGGTGAAAATGCTCTCCAAAAAGTGTGTTTGTGGGGGGGAGTTTTTTTAAAAAATTGCAGTGGGGTGCAATGGGGAGGCTGAAACCCTCCAAGGCATCTTCAAGGGTTAATATGCCCCCATAGACTCCTACAGTTGCCCACCCCAGGAGAAGCACTTTTCCAGCAGAACAAATCACAGGGTTTTGTTTGTATGTGTGCACTTCTCTCTGTGTGAGAGATATGGTCTCCCTCCCCCTGGAAGTGAACATCTGGTACTTCTACCTTTGGAAAAGTGTAAAAAGGTACATTTCTGGAGTTGATGCAGCCCTGAGTGGGCCCCCGTAGAGTAAAAATTGATCTCCCAACTGGCCAAAGTTGTCCATGCCTGAATTAAGAGGATATTAAGAGGGATGCCACCTTAGCAAGAATCATGTTACAAACCTCATTTTATAAAGCTGCTTTCCTCAGCCTGGTTGCCCACTGTTATTGACGGGGCTACAAGTTCTGTCATTTACTTACTCACACAAACAGGGATCCAGAAATGATGAGAGTGTAGTTCAACACGTTTGGTGGTGCAGTTGAGGAGAGACCATTGCAAGCTTTGGATTCTGGTTTGACATTTCAGCCTGAGCAGTTTTGCTGAACGCTTCTGTTTGTCCCGACTGACTTGTTGATTGCCTTCACTGTCTCTCTGTTTGACTGCTTGGCAGCTTCCCAGCCAAAGGTTACAAAGATCTGCTTCCTGAGGTGGAGTATCTGTTCATCTCCAACCACCAGCCTTGTCATAAATCCAATATTGTCTGCTGTGTGGTATTAACTGGTTGGTTTTGTTGGCTTTTGGATACTTTATGCCAGTGGTCCCCAACCTTTTTATTGCCGTGGACCGGTCAACAACTCTGGCAGATGCAGGAGTCCCGTCCCTGCGCTTATTATCGGGACTCACAGAACCCGCTGCCGCCGCTGCACAGAAGACGCAGTAGCAGGGCGGCCCAGTACCATTTGTTCTGCGGCCCAGTACCGGGCCATGGACCGGGGGTTGGGGACCACTGCTTTATGCGACTATTATCATAGCTTTTAATTATCACAAGAGTCTGTTTCTGGGCTTGCTGGTAGGACATCCCTAAAATCTTTTGGAAATTTGCAGGAGAACATAGGATGGCAACAGGAGAGAAATCCTGGAATGAAGGATC
The DNA here is from genome assembly GCA_026167975.1 of Phrynosoma blainvillii. Taxonomy (NCBI): domain Eukaryota; kingdom Metazoa; phylum Chordata; class Lepidosauria; order Squamata; family Phrynosomatidae; genus Phrynosoma; species Phrynosoma blainvillii. Next base: position 8,792,631 of record JANUYF010000005.1, read on the forward strand.
AGCAGTCCCACCAGGACACAGTGCTGAGGATCATATACTTCTAGAGCAGGGCTTGGGAAAGTTTTGGGCAACAACCTCTGGAATATAATAATAATAATAATAATAATAATAATAATAATAATAATAATAATGTATTTATACCCCGCCCCTCTGCATAGCAATCGGGGCGGCTTCCAACATAAAATACAATACACTAAAAATCAATCCCAACCCAACTCTCCCACCCCTTAAAAATTTATTAAACAATCCTCAATCTCTTATTGATGTGAGGATTCTGGGTGTTGTAGTATTATTAGAAATACAGTTGCCCTTCTGTTCTCGCAGACTTAAAAGCCACGGTTTTGCATATTCATGGAGGGGCAATTAAAATGAATGGGGTGCCCCATTCAAGCCTATGGGGCTTGAATATTGGTGAAGCTCCATTTTTTGGGAGAGGGGCTCTGGAATGGATCCCTCATGAAAACAGAGGGCCAACTGTAGCAATAGCATATATATTTCTATACCACTTAATAGTGAACTCAGCACTCCCTAAGCCAGGGGTAGGCAACCTAAGGCCTGGGGGCCGGATGTGCCCCCCCCGAGGCCTTTGGACCGGCCCCAGGCTGGTCCTGCCACTGCCGCCCCCCCCTCACCGCCCCCCGCTGCTGCTGCCGCCCACCATGATGGTATTGATTATTGTTGTTATTACTTGTTCTTGGGGGGTTTCTTGGCAATATCTCCACAGGGGTTTTGCCATGGCTTTTCTGGGTCTGAGAGAGTGTGCATGTATATATATTTTTAATTTTTTAATTTTTTTTTAATTTTTAATATTTATTTATTTATTTATTTATTTTTGGTGCTTCGGCCCCCCAATTGTCTGAGGGATAGCAGCCCGGCCCCCGGCTCAAAAAGGTTGCCTACCCCTGCCCTAAGCGGTTTACAATATGTAAGCCAATTGCCCCCAATAAGCTGGATACTCATTTTACTGACCTATGAAAGAATGGAAGGGTGAGTCAACCTTGGAGCTCTGGGATCAAACTCACAACATTGTGGCTGCATACCAGCATTTAACCACTATGCCACCAGGGCTCCTGTTGGCCAGCGTCCTGTTCAATAGTTATGAGATCGTAAAGTGGATTTAGGATCTCATAACTTCTGGGAATTTACATTTAGGACTTTATCACATTGGCGGGGAGGAATTGGGAGTTTAAATGGTGATTATCCGATAAAAATCACACAGTCGCAATTAAGATCACGATTAAGATTTTCACACACAGAATGATTAAAGAGTCATTATCTCAGGAATAAGCAAGCAATAAACAGGAACAAATCATTCACAAATCATTCCAATTTTCCCCATGTGATAAAGTTCTTACAGTTGTTAACAACCAAATGTGACCCTCCACACCTACCTTTTCAGCCTGGCAGTATCCCAGATGAAGGGTTTCCAAGGTGGTGCAGATCAGGATGTTAGCAAGTGACATCGGTATCATTCTCCCAGTTGTGGGGCTGCTTGAGACAAGCAGTTGGGTCAGGAACCTGAGGGGTTTCTCCAGCTGTGCACTCCATGATCAGAAGAGTACTGCAGACATCATTTCCCAGCACCCTGATCTGCAGTTCATATGGAATTTTCTTTTCTATATGAAAAATTTGTGGCCAGTAGCACAATACACAATTCCAGACTCATGTTTGGATCAGTCTCAACTTTATCAGGATAGTGAAACAAAACAAGCATAAACTGGGATGAGAGAGAGAGAGAGAAAGAAAGGTGCATGTCTGGGCTGGTATATTGCGGAAGGGGAAAGAAATCAAATTAATAGATGAAAATTTACAAAACTCTGCCATGAACCAGCCTGGGCAGGAAAGATTGAGGAACTGCAGAGCAAAGGGAAAAGGCAATTCAGCACAAATAAATTGGGAACTGGATTTCAACATTGTGGGGGTTCTCTGCCAGTTTGTCTCTCATTTCTATCTCTTTGGCACATGGTTTAGCAATGTTGCCACTTAAAAAAAATCTTTGACAGTCAATTAGTTCCAACCAGAGTGGACCTATTGAATCAGTTGGTGAATAGTGAGTGAGTAACATATCTTCCAACAATTCACAGATGAAATCTAGGGCATGTGTGTCCCAGCAGCATTGTGAGGAAGAACACAGAAGCTAGGAGAAGTTGCAGCTGTTTGCTTGAGCCTGCACCTAGTGGGAAAGGCAAGATTCTGCTCCCTTCTCTCCTTTCCATCCCCTGCTGAGTTAACTGAGTGCAAATGACTTTTGCATTTTGAAATTTTGCAGCAGTTGAAGTAAGCTAATGACAAAGAGGAATAGTGGGAGGGGAAGAGAGAGAAACTAGGACACTTTAAAAGCAATTGAAAATTTGGGATGGCAAAAGATTAATCAGGAGTGTTCCTACCAAATTGGAAGATGGGGGGGGGGTATGGAGTAAAACACATAGGTAGATCCAAACGATTCAATGGATTAATTGGGTCTGACAATAGAATTTAGGCCAGGATTTAGGCCTGAATGGACGAATGGATGCCATTTGTAACCAGAAATCCAAATATTTCCAGGTTTATGAGGTGTTCCATAAATAAAGGGAAAAATCTTGGTCTGTAGGCCTTCAATTCATTTCCCAATTCATTTATTTTTCTTGTCATATGTTTTTCTTGTTGTATATTTTTAAAAAAAACAACACAAAGAACTTTTGTGTCCAGATATGAACAATAGTGCTGGTAAATCAATCTCTTTGTAAGTATTATGTGGTGATGAATGACTTAACATCATTTGAGGGCTATTGATCACACTACATAATAAGATTCCACATTTCAATTGCAGGAAGATTGATGTTGCAAATGCAGACAAAACGAGGATTAGGGATGCTGAATTCGATAAAACAAGGACTAGATTAAGTAAAAGCCTGTCATTGTTCATTAGGAAGTGGTGCTTCAGCTAGAATCCAGGACAGCCAGTTTGCTTAGGAGATTGCAAGCTATTCAGAGAATCCAACTGTGTGTTGCATGCCTTCAAGTAATTTCTGACTTATGGTGACTTTAAGGAGACCCTATCATGGGGTTTTCTTTGCAAGATTTGTTCAGAGGAGGTTTGCCATTGCCTTCCCCTGAGGCTGAGAGCATGTGACTTGCCCAAGGTCACCCAATGGGTTTCATGGCCAACTGGAACCTAAGTCTCCAGAGTCATATCAAATGCTCAAACCACTATGCCAGGCTGGCTCTATTTCCTCCCAAATGTTCATGTGGTACAGCCCTCTTAGATTTATTATTATATTATTATATTATTATTAGAGGGACTCCAGGGGTTCTGGGGGCCTCTGGAAAGAGGCCTGGTGTATCCCATTCCCATGAACATCCCAGGATGTCACACAAATCAGTCAAGAGTCAGGAGAGGAATTTTGCTTCTTTTCTCCTGTCAATATTTCTGGAGCAGCTGAAAAGGTATGCTCAATGGAGCTCATGTAAAGGTAGGCAGACACTGTGAGTAGCTGAAAGATGTTGGATGTTCATACACTATCCAAGGTGCTGAACCTATTTGAGGGGTAATTCTCAGCACTCGAGTAAGTCCTTTAAAGTTGAAATTAAAACCAAGAGCAGATTAACTGCTCCACTAACATGGAAGTCACCAGCTACCAATATACAGAAAGGAACAGGGTCTTCACACTCACACCAGGGATATCACAGGAACGCATCCATAATAGGCTTGCAGTCAGGTTTGAAATTTGTAATTTTTCAGTTTGGAAGTGATTGTTTGCTTTTACTGTTTTGGAGGGAGGGAGTTTGCCTGTCACTAAAATTATTTTTTGAAATAAAACATGAGCATTTGGATCAGTTTAAGTTTGTAGCCAGTTTGGCAGGAATAGTAAGCCAGAATTTTGACTGTGGCTAGCATGTCATGATGTCTGAATGTAACAATCTGGCCTGTCTCTCGGTCAGAATAAGACACAGAAATAAACCAACATGGATTGATACTCTTTGCTTGTTTGAATGTCACAATAAGCAAACTATAGCTAAGAGGTCTGTGGTTTGTTCACTTGCTCCCATTGCAAGCGCTAGCACTCTGCTTGGTCCTTGAGAAGTCAACATTGCAGAATTCAGACTTATCAGTGTGGTCAGCATATCCATGTGTCCTTGTCAACACAAACAGATAACTCTGACTGGCATGAGTTACTTTATCCAAGAACTATGATGTGGTACAACAGGAAGTGAGACATATATAAGCATGAAGACAATCAACCTATAATAAGAGCGCTCAATTATATAACAGAGGCAGTGTGGTGAAGTGGTTTGAATATTGGGCTAGGACTCTGGGAGGTTGAGATTCGAAATCCTCCTCAGCCACGGAAAGCCACTGGGTGATCTTGGGCACTCTCTTAACCTCAGAGGAAAGGAATGACAAACCCCCTCTGAATAAGTCTTGCCAAGAAAACTCCTTAGGATCGCCATAAGTTGGAGATGACTTAAAGGCAAATACATGAAGAAAGAATCTTACGGCATTTTAAAGATTAACAAATTTATTTCAACAGATCTAAGGAAGTGGGAAGTAATCCACGAACAGTTGTGCTAAAATAAATGAGTTAGTCATTAAAGTGTTGCAAGACTCCTACCTATCTTTTATACTGAAACAGAGTCTGGAAATTGCTCAAATATATGAGTTGGCACCTGTAAAAGTTCCCTTATATGTGCAATTGTACTTATGCATCAGATGTATTCAGTTCATGAGTGCCTAAGCAGAGTTCCACAAGAGTAACAATTTCACATGACCTTAAATTCTATTTGTCCCTATTAGTGAAGCCATTGAATCAGCTGCATTTACCTATGTCTTGATGCAATGAGTATATTATATTTTAGGATGTAATTATTCAATAAATTAGTTCTCAAAGGAAGCAATGAGCTCAATTTTCATCCCACTGTGAGAAAGTGTAACAAAAATGCACAGTTTTGGAAGACTTTGCAGTATAGGATTCATTTTGTGCAAAATTCACACGTGGTTGTTTTTAAGTAGAGAAAACAGCATTATATCTGTTCAAACTCCCTCCTCAATATGACATCCCTTCAAATATCTAAACAGGGCTATCATATCACCTCTTAATCATCTCTTCTCCAGGCTAAACATACCCAATTCCCTAAGTCGTTCCTGCACACTTAACACATTTTTAAAAATCTTTTTTCAAATGTTCTGAAGTATTATTTCCATCCCTACTTTACTTGGGACTAAGCAACAGGATTTCAGCCAGACAATTGCACATTCCTGAATGGTGTGTTGTCATAGGAAATAAGTTTCAGCTTGTCATTGATAAACATACAGGGGAAAGGCTGTGATGTAGGAGTAAGAGTATTCTGAGCCTTACTCAGAATGTAGGTTCCCCATGCAGACTGGCCCTATCATTGGGTGGGATAAGGGAGCAAATGCTGGGGGCAGAACATAAAGCATGCTGTTACAGATTCCCAAGGATATAGCAGTAGCAGCTACATTTCTATGCTGCTTCATACTAAACCAAGCAGCCCCTAAGCAGTTTACAGTATGTAGGTTAATTCCCCCCAACAAGCTGGGCATTCATTTTGGTGACCTCAAAAGGATGCCAGACTGAGTCAACCCTGGAGCCCCTGTCTGGAATCAAATTCGCAACCTTGTGTCTGTGATTGAGTGGCTGCAGTACCCGCATTTAACCATTGCTCCACTAGAGCTCTCTAGGACAGGGGTAGGCAACCTTTCCCCTTTAAGGGCCGAGGGACTTCAGCTCCCAGAATCCCAGGAGCTATTGGCCAACATGGGACTATTGGCCAACATGGCTGAGGCTTCTGGGAGCTGAAGTCCCTCAGCCCTTAAAGGGGAAAGGTTGCCTACCCCTGCCCTAGGATATGTGCACCATATTGCCTGATGCTGCCAGTGAAAGATGCTGGAGTAAGGGTTAAATCTCAAACCAAGCCAGATGTCACCCATCCTATATCTGTGCATTTAATTTTTACTGCCCAAACGTAGTATCCTATTCTTCTCCCTCTTGAAATTCATTTTGTTAGTTTTGGCCCACCTTTCTAATCTATTAAAATCATTTTGATTTTTGATCTGTTCCTCTAAGGTATTAGTTGCCCCTCCTAATTTAGAGTCATCTGCAAATTTGATAAGTAGGCCCTCTATTCCATCATCTAAGTCATAGAATCATAGAATTGGAAGAGACCACAGGGTCTATCCAGTCCAACCCCCTGCCATGCAGGAACTCAAAATCAAAGCATTGATAAAGTCATTGATAAAGATGTTGAATAGCACTGATCCCAGGACAGAACCCTGTGGCACCCCCACTGGTCACTTCTCTCCAGGATGAGGAGGAATCATTGTTGATATCCTTTGGGTTCAGTCAGTCAAACAATTACCAATCCACCTTGAAGTAAAGTGTGACTGCATATACCCTGAAGCCCTTTGGGATTGGTGAAGAATGTGCACTTGTGAGTGCGCACACCCCTTCAGAAAATAGATAATACTTGAAGAAATACTTGAAGAATACTTCTGCTCATCAGAAAAAAATGTGCACTACTATATGGTTAATTTTAATGTGTGGGTGGACATTACAATTTCTAGGAAAGAAGCTTAAGTTTTCAGGCATTGAAAAATATGTTTTAATGGAGATATTAAGGGTACACTTAGCAATAAAGTGCAGTTTAAGAGTTATGACTCAGCCTGGATTTATGAGATGTAAATAGCAGTAAGCAAATACACTGTCTGCATAGGAAGGAAGACAAAGAGATCAATAGCAGCATGCATCAGGAACATGCAATCTTTTTTTCCCCTAGTGGCTGAGTTTTTGTTTTTTTTTTTAAAGTGGGTTCCTCAAAGTGAACACTTCCTTTCAGGTTCATACCAGATGCATGACCCATAAGATAGAATACAAGCTGCAGAAATAATGCAGTTTGATACTTTAATTGCCATGGCTCAATGTTATGGAATCCAAGGATTTGTAATTTGTTGTGGCACCAAGGCTCTCTGACAGAGAAAGGCTAAATATCTCACAAAAGTACAAATTCCATAATTCCATAGCATTGTGCCATGGCAGTTAAAGCAGTGTCAAACTGCATTATTTCTGCAGTGCAAATGCAGTCTTATTTTCTGTGCATCGAGCCTCCCAGCCTCCTATGTAAATGGCCATTGTTTCTGTTTTGATTGAGGTACCAAACTGAATCGACAGATTTCATCTTCCCCCAAGAAAGAAGGCCATGGTTATGGCTTGGAACATTAAACTAAGTCAAATCATTGGCCCATCTAGCCTAGTATTGTCTAAATTGTTTGACAGTGGTTCATGTTTCCTGGGTGCTAGACAGTAATGCTCTTCCCTAACCCTAATTGGACATTCCAGGGACTGAACCTGTGACCGTTTGCCGGCAAAGAATATGCTTTACTCTTTAGTTAAGATCCTTCCATAGTTGGTGAATAATAATCTGACTAAATCAAATGGAAAGTTTATATTTCATGCATTAACCTGTGCAAGAATAATATACGCAAAGTTTTGGAAGAATCCAAAAACCCCATCACTGGAGCAATGGCTTATCAAACTTTATGAAACGGCGGAGATGGACAAAATGACGGCGTGGATGAAAGACAAAACAGATGAAGAAGTCCTGCTATGTTGGGAAAACTTTTATAATTATTTGAGATCTAGATGGAAATGTATCTTATGAAAAAACACAAATTGTCAACACAGATAAACATATCTGCTTTGAGTGTACTTTCCTAGGTAAATATTAAGTAAAAAGCATGTATAGAATGGATCTAGATAACAAAGAGCAATATTGTGACTACATAAAAGGATTATTTAAATTAGGAAAATAGAAATAGGCTGTGATGTGTTAATTTGAATTTAGGAATCATTAGCGATAATGAGGAAAATTTATAGATATACATGTCAACAATGGAAGTTATAGACAGAAAGCTACACAAACCAGAAAAGGTGAAGGAATCAGAGAATATTGATTTATTTATTTTTTCAAGATTAACAAGGGAAAATGTCAATAAGTAAATAAGTTTCAAGAGGAAGGAAGTTAAATTTTATTATTTTTTTAGGTAAATAAAAGAAGATTGTATAAGGTTGAGCATGATTATGGAAAAACAATAGAAATGTATCTTATGGAAATATTTGGAATATTTGGAATATGTATATATGGATAAGAGAAGTTATACTCTAATATATATATATATATATATATATATATATATATATATATAAAAGATCCTTCCATAGTTGACTGAATGCATACCCTCTAACATGTCACAGCTGAAAAAAGGGATTTGTGTGCTGAAGCAACTTCAAAGTGCAATCCAGATGGCAATATTTATTAATGAGGGAGAATAGGAGTGGTTGCAGAAGTTTACTTTTGCCTAAGCCTACTGGGAAGGGTAAGATTCTTCCCTCCTGTTCGCCTCTCTATTCTCTAGAATTACCTAAGCTCAAACTATTTTTGCACTTTGAACTCGGATTGCAGCAATTGAAGTAAACCAAAGAAAAAGGGTGGGGGAAGTGGGAGGAGAAGATAGAAATAGGGGTATTATAAAAGTAGCTGAAGTGGTAGGATGATAGAGTATTAGTCAGGAGTGTCGCTGCCAGATCTGGACAGTCGGAGGGTATGAAAACGAATCTTCTGAAGTGCTAAGGTCTTCAGAGAGCTTCCTCTTTCAAGTACATCAGCTTTCTCAGCTTAGGATAAATGGAGCTTTTTGCTTGTAACACTGTACAATGGGGCCTCCATATCCATTGAGTTTTGGTATCAGGACTCTCCGTGGATGCCAAAATTCATGGCTACTCAAGTCTTATTATATACAATGGTATAGTAAAATGGCATCACTTGCATAAAATAGCAAATTCAAGGTTTGCTTTTTGGGAACTTTTGTGTGTGTGAATATTTTTGAATCATGGTTGGTCGAATCCGTGGATGCAGAATCTGTAGATACTGAGGACCGACTGTGCTTATGGAATCCCTTTCAAAAGGACTACATCTACATTGGAGGTCCCTGGTATAGCTACAGAAAACAGAGGGTGTGGATGAGTGCTTGGAAAAGTTATGCAGAGACTATATACTCGGTGGCGTCATTGGGGGAGTAAAGGGAGTACGAACCACACTATGTGCTACCTCCGATGAGGGGTGACCCGTGGTCAGGCCTTCCTCCTGCTGCAGGGGGATGTGTTTGTGGGTCAGTGCTTCTGTGCTTGGCACATGCCCCTTCCCTGCTGCCCAATTCTCTCCCTGAGAAGGAAGGTAAGCAACAGAGGAGGGTAAGCAAGGTAAGCAACAGGAGGAGGGGGAGGAGAACTTCTCAGGGAGAAAGCCAGATAGTGGAGCAGCCATAGCAGCGAGTGTTCATCTTTCCTTTCCCTCTGTTGCTTGGCTTCCTCCTCAAGGAGGAGGACGAGGAAGAGGAAGAAGTGAATGCTTGCTTCTCATAGCTACTCCACTGCTTGGCTTTCACCCAAGGAGCAAGCTGGGTAGTGGAGGAGGAGGGGCGAGTGCATGCCCCCCATCCCCTCCACTGCCTCACTTGCCTGGCTCTCCTTCTGCCATCTTGCATGGCAACTGATAGAGTGAGTGAGGCAGAGGGAGGGGAGGAGAGGGAAGGGAAGGGAAGGGAAACCACTGCTGCTACTCCCCAAGTGATGGGCAGATGGGCAACTGGAGAGGGGGGGACTGGTGAGTAAGGCAATGGAGGGGATGTGGCAGGCCATTCCCCCCCTCAACAGCCCCCTTGCACCAGGTGACACCAAGGCTAGTGAGGCCACTGGATGCCCCAGCTCATCCCTCCCATAATGCCTTGGCTCTGAGGACCCTCAAGGGCAAGCATTCAAAAAGGCCAGTTCTGAGGAGCTGCTCGTAGTGGTCGCTTTCTAAAGCAGAAATGGCCCTCCTGGAATGAGACGGAGAGAAATTGTACCTTTGCCTCCCTCTGGACTCCACTGCCTGAGGTGACTTCTCACAGGGCCTTGTGCTAGGGCTGGCCCTGGTGAATCGTAGGTTCATAGAGTTGGAAAAGACCTCACAGGCAAGAATACACAATCAAAGCACTCCCAACAGATAGCCATCCAGCCTCTTTTTAAAAACCTTCAAAGAAGGAGATTCTACCACGCACTGAGGCAGCATATTCTATTGAACTGGAATACCATGAAATTGAAATGGAAAATTCTGGTTTCTTGAGACACCTCCCATTTTAACTCCTCATTGGAAGTGTTTGAAATGGTTCTTTTAATATCTCGCTTTTAAAAAACTCCCATCCATCTTGAATAATAATAATAATAATAATAATAATAATAATAATTTTGTATTTCTAGCCCGCCCCTCTGCTCGGCAATCAGGGCGGGTTGCAGCATAATTAAAAACAGAAAACAGATTAAAACAACCAATCCCTATTTCCCCAACCCTCCCACTCCTTAAAACCAACCCTCCCACTCCTTAAAACTAGATTAAACTAACATGGAATTAAAATACATTATGCATAAAAACTCAAAAAACAAAACAAAAACAATGGGCAGCATACAACAGTTATAGGGGACACAAGGCAGATAGCCGGGTTCCTTATAACCGGAAGTTATTCCGGGAAGGCCTGCTGGAAGAGATCCCTCCTGAACTCCTCCTCTTCCTCCTTCTACTTCTTTACTATTCCTGACCACAGGATCACACCCAGTATTTCCTTAAGTTTACCAAAAATCAGCTTGCCTAAAGATTAGAATCTGTGCTTGACTATACTTGGCATCCCTTTCCACTGTATAAGAAACTCCAGGAGAATGTGATCACTCCATTACAAAGGGGACCAAGGAAGATTCTTCTGGTGGGTGGTGATGGGATGTACTTCATTGGCAGGTGATGGACGTTTTCATCCCTGATTGTCTTGGCAATGGGTGTTCCTTTGCCAGCTCAAAGGCCATCTAGTCTCTCACCTGCGTGATTTCCGCTCTGGCATCTTCTCTGCATTGCTCGAGACACTCAAGCTGCCATGACTCAGGCTCCTTTGTCATTTGAAAGGCTGGCTTTCAAACCCAGTTATTCTTGTGGCTGGAAAGTTGTGCTGGCAGATTCTACACCTCTGCTTGAGAGGAAGATGAGTTACCTGCCGGAGGGAAGGAATGTTTTCAGATCTCTGGGAAACCTGTTCCTGCTAATCCATCTGGAAAGGTGGAGGTTTTTCAAAGGCCAAGGATATGTAGAAGCAAACCAAAGCCAAAGAGCATCTCCTTAAGAATCAGATGTCAAAGAGCGACTTCTTAAGAATGAGACTAGTCTGGCCTGCAACTATGGGATAATGTACTTGTATGCATGGCATAGTGGTTTGAGTGTTGGACTGAGATTCTGGAGACTAGGGTTTGATTCCCTGTTTGGCCATGAAACCCACTGGGTGACCTTGGGCCCATCACGCTCTCTCAGCCTCAGGAGAAGGCAATGGCAAAGCTCATCTAAACAAAACTTGCCCAAGAAAATCCCATGATGGGTTCATCCTAGGGCCGCCATAAGTCGGAAATGACTTGAAGGCAAACAAGAACAACATGCTCCCACTTTATGGATCCTCTCCCTCTCACACCAGTTTCTGGTAAATCATGGCCTCTCTTTTGCCTTTTTGAAAGTGATTTGGGAACTTCTTCCTAAGGGGAAAAAAATCATTTGCCAACTGAGGAATTGCCCTTTTTATGCTTTCCCTGCTAATTTTTTGTGAGTTGAGAACTAGAATCATAGAGAGATAACAGTGAAATCTATCCCCTTCTATGCTTTCTGCCTTCAGAGAGAGTTGTTGTTGCTGTTGTCCTTATTTCAATATAAAAGAACATGGAAATTTGGGTTGGCATTACCCATCTGCAAACTGAAGTGCTATAGTCCCCTTTACCACTGCAGGGCTGTATACCCTTATTCCACTGTGTATGTCGCTTTGTCCCATGTTCAACACAAAGATATAAATAAGCCAAATGTCCCCAAATAACAGTCCCTGCATTTGTGTTACTCCAGAGCAATTTCCCCTTGAATGGAACTGTTCCAGGTTGGGAGGGGAGGAAAGCATGCATGGCCCTTTTATCTTTTATCTATCCTGTAACTGGCACGAGGCTGTGCACTGCACATTCCTTCCTGCTGCGGTCATGCTGTTTTGCTTTATAGGCGCCTTGTCACATCCCAAGACAGCTAAGTTCCACTCAACACCATCACACCCTGCATCTCTCCAGTGTGGTGGGGACAGAAAAAACCCAACAAGAAGAATACTTGAGCAAATAGCTGCTCTTTATCGATTCTAAAATAATGCAACTCCTCTGGAAATAAGGTTCTCTTTGGGTGCATTTGTATTATCTAAGGCTTAGATGTTGTTTTCAAAAAGCCAGGATTGCTGCTCAAAATGAAGGTGGAGGGAGTTTGGGCTGCAAGAGTGTCCTAAATTTCCTCTCAAGCTCTTTTCATAGTGACAGCATACCTTGGAACATTTCACATGTGAAAAGGTGGACAGGTGTGGCCAAGAACAACACAGTGGAGTCAAGAAAGCAAAAAATCTTAATGAGGAAGAAAACATGAGCTAGAAGGCTCATGGTCATAGCAGCTGGTAGATTCTGGAAAGTGTAGTACGATCCTCAAAGTGACTGCCCAGATATTCTCAAGGCACCAGATCCTGTCTGCTCTTGGAAGCTAAGCAGGACCAGGCATGGTTAGTGCTTGGAAGGGGGATCGCCAAGAAATACCAGGTGCCGGAGGCAATGGTTAGAGGAAGTCAAAGGGAACCTTTTCTGAGTATCCTATAAAAAGACCCAGTAAAATTCACAAGGCTGCCATAAGTTGACAGGTGACTTGAAAGCACACACACATGTACATATTTCCTCAAGTAAAGTTTCAAAGATTTTAATATAGTGCATCTTTCTCTACACTGGTGCTCTCCAGATGTGTTGAGCTACACCAGAAGTGGATATGAGATGTGTGTGTGGGGTAGTTTTTCCCCATTGTGCCCCCACGCTGGGCATTGCAACACACTGGAAATGACATCAGGTCACTTTTGGGTGCCATTTTTGGGTGGGTTTTGTTTTTATGCAGGAAAAAAGCATTTGGCGGGTCATATAAAAATCCATACTTTTGGCTCCAAAACCTGCCCTTGACATACATGAGATGGGTTTATAGTTGAGTATATATATATAGTATTATTGTTGTTGCGTGCCTCCAAGTAATTTCTGACTCATAGCAACCCTAAGGTGACTCTATCATCGGATTTTCTTGGCAAGTTTCTTCAGAGCTTTTGTTAAAAACCTTGGAAACTGACAATAATCTTGTTGTTGTTTTTTAATTACAGTCAACCACTACATTAAAGAGGGCACTACAGATCCATTATTGTGTGGGAACAGCTCAGATGCTGGGTGAGTATTGCTTAATGGTAGCTGAAAGAAGTAATGGTGAAATCATTCTAACAGATGTTGTATTCATAGGAATTCACAGCTTATACATTGGTATTGGTAGCAATGCTGAGGGTAATGTCATTTTTGAAGCAGTAGAACATCTTTTTTTCCCCTATGAATTAGTTCATGTAACATATTTTCCTATTGCCTTCATGATACCTAGCTCTTAGGCATCTTAAATTTCTCCTTACTTTATTGGGGAGGGGATGGGTGGGCAAAAGGATTATAGTGGAGTAAAGGAGATGTGGTAGAACATTTCCCCTACAACCCTATGTTCATGCTGTCACATATTCCTGTGCATGTGTAATGTACATTTGGAAATATTTCTTTTATGTTGTGAAATATTTTTATTGACACCATCACCTTGCCCTCACAAATGCAAGATAAGATCCAGACTCGGTTAGTTGAAACAGGTCCTGGTGAAAGTGAGAGGACTTTAGCTCAATCGTCACAACTAAATTGTTACATTGGTTTTGGCAGAAATGGGCAACCCAACCTAGGGATCTATGAATCAGTCAATGTCTGGTTTATGTCTTTTTGGAACTTACTCATTTCTATGTCTGTTCTGTCTGATTTCCACATTGTTTTTTAATTTATAAATTATGCAAAGACCGACACTTATTTTAATATATGCAACTGTCCCTACTTATGATTTATATGCAGCTTTACCTAATAACAAGATTTTTTGAATGGATCTTTTCCCAGTTTTGGTACATGATTTTTGAGCCAGGATCACAAAATTAAAAAACAACAACAACCCAACCCAACAGAATCTGAAAGATAAATATATTCTGCATATTCATTGAGGAAATGTGAATTAGCTTCATTTACTTTTAAAACCTATGAGCCAACATGGTGGTGTGGTTGAATAATAATAATAATAATAATAATAATAATAATAATAATAATAATAATATGTTTATAAACCACCCCTCTGCTCGGCAATCGGGGCCGCATACAACAGATTAAAATATAACAAGTTAAAACAGTTCCATACTCCCACCACTAACCCACCCACCCCTTAAAACAGAATTAAACTATCATGAAGTTAAAATCAAGTCAAATCAAATTCAATTTAAATTTGAAGCATTGGACTAGGACTCTGGAGACCAGAGTTTGAACCCCCATTCAGCCATGGAAATCTACTCAGTGACCTTGAGCAAGTCACAATCTCACAGCCTCAGAGGTTGGTAATGGCAACCCCCCTCTGAAGAAACTTGCCAAGAATAGCTCATGATAGGGTCATCTTAGGGTCTCCATAAATTGGAAATGACTTGAAGGAACACAACAAAGACAAAGGTCGAAAAGTCAGTGGCTATACTGGCTAGGGGATTCTGGGAACTGTAGTCTAAAAAAGTAACTTTTTCCATTTAAAAATGTGGACCAAACAAAATTCTCCAGTATCTCTTACAGAATCTTATTCGTGCTTACTCAGAAGTAAACCTACACAAGGTCAGTAGTTTCTCATATTTCCTAATATTTCAACCATAGGATCTAATGACTCATTATATGTTCAGTTCTGTCATAGTTGCAGGAAGATGGGAATCTTCCCTTCTGAGGGTCAGTAATAATAGAAGCAGCGACAATGATGAAACTTTCCAGGCATGATAATACAATTTTCCAAACAGTGAGGGGAAAAGGATGATGTGTCCTGCTTGTTCAAAGCCACGTTCTTTTGGAGTCTTATTACCAGTTCTTTCTCAAGCTATTAGTTTTTTTCTCCCACTAGAAACTTGATAATGTGTTTGGTGTTATGGATTAGTGCTTTTTAAAAAAACAAAGGAAAGAAAATGGAAATACGGGTGTGAGGCATTGGAAATACAAGGGAGAAACTGACTGATGATTAATTCTAGCATTCTTCCTTTGGAGATGGAATAACAGAGCCATGTTTTTAAAGTCCTTTGGCACATATTTCAGTGACATCTAATTATGGAGATCCAAATACGATTGTTACAAAGTAGACTGACAGCTGCCATCTTCAGATGTTTGTCAGTTCTTATGCATCTTTCCATGTATCTGTGCATGTTAATCAATGTGGGACCACACTCCATCACTGTGCTATGCCTGGTCTCTCCAGTCCACAGTCTTTGGCATGCCATAGACACTCAGTTCTTCTGCCTATCTGTCAGGTGGTCTGCTAAGACAGAATTCCTGATTTTGGAAATAGGCTAAATAGGGCAGTATTAGTCCCAAAGAGAGTAGAACCACTGAAATGAAAGGGAATTTTTAGTCATCACTTACATAAGTCCCAATGATTGTAACTTTATGTGTCTGTAAGTACACAAGCACAGAGATATGTGACAAAACAAATATAGGGTTCCTACAACTCCTTAAAAACAACTCCCACAGGCTGCTGCTGCTTTCCGCTGGGTCAGCCACTTGCGTCGCCACCGCTGCCAAAACGCCGCACGCAGAGAGAGGAAGAAGGGCGGTGGCCCTAGAACGCATCTTCTCCCGCCGCCACCGGCCAAAGAGGGCTCGCTGGAGCTTTTTGTGGGCCAAGGTCTTCCAGCCCTTGGAAAGACGCCTGCGTCGCCACTGCCGCTGAAACGCCACTCACTGGGAGGGAGGAAAGGCGGTGGCCCTAGAACGCGGTTTCTCCCACCACCGCCACCGCTTGCCGGGGGGGGGAAGAGTGCGGGTGGGGCCCTAGAGCGCGGCCACCTGCTCGCCGCTGCCGCCGCCGCCAAGAAAGGTTTGTTGGGGCCTTTCTTATAGGCCCAGTCCTTCCGGCTGCTTGGCCGCCGCTTGCCGGGGGTGAAGAGAGCGCGGGTGGGGCCCTGGAGCGCAGCCACCTGCTCGCCGCTGCCGCCGCTGCCAAAAGAGGTTTGTATAGGGTTGGAGGAAGAATGTTCTACCATATCTCCTTTGTTCCACCATACTCCTTTTACCCACCTGTACTCAGTGGCATCTCTGCCACTGGTGTCACCTGGTGCTGGAGGGTGGGGCTTGGGAGGTGGAAGGGGCAGGGCTTGAAAGGCAGAAGGGGAGGGGCTTCGGCAATGAGGCATGGGCATGACCTTGGGCAGGCCAAGTTCACGCCCATGCCTCCCCCCGCCCTGCCATGGGCTCCATCCTTGTCGCCACCTCCTTCTGCTCAGAGGAGTAAGGAGCAGTGGCAAGCACCCAGGAGAAGTGTGTGTACTTCTCCTGGCAGTCCTCAGCGCCAGCCCCTTGTCCTCAGAGGAGAAAGGGGTGGGACTAAGGCAGGGGTAGGCAACCTTTCCCCTTTAAGGGCCAAGGGACTTCAGCTCCCAGAATCCCAGGAGCTATTGGCCAACATGGGACTATTGGCCAACATGGCTGAGGCTTCTGGGAGCTGAAGTCCCTCGGCCCTTAAAGGGGAAAGGTTGCCTACCCCTGATGTGAGGAGAAGGTCAAGGATGCCTGAGCTGAGGTATCATGAAGGCAGTAGGAAAATATGTTGCATAAACAATATTCCCCTTGATAAGAAAGAATGTCTTGACCCATGAAGACATCTCATTGAAAATTGGCCAACCATCATGAAATTTTTCAGCTACTTGGAATTTTGTGGTGAAGATTTTGGTTGTACAAAAAAAAAAAAAAAGTTTGAAAAACCACATCCTCCACAAAAATACACCGTTTTAGCCCCAACCTAATGTTTTGTGTAAATGAGGTTGTCATTAAAAAGTACCAAAATGGAGGGAGGGGGGCTTTGAAAAATGTACAAAAAATGCTTGTAATCTTGCCCAGACAGGAGAAAGCGTTTAAAATCCTTATGCAAAGATTTGCATCCCTGAAAGGTTGACAGGAGAACCTGAAGTTGACACTGTGGTTGTTGTTGTTCACTGCCCTGAAATTGACCTCGATTCATGGTGATCCTGTGAATGAGACTTCTCCAAGATCCCCAGTCTTCCACTGCTCTGCTTAGGTCCTGTAAATCCATGCCTGTGGCCTCCCTGACTGAGTCTATCCATCTGGCTTGCCACCTTTCCTAGCATTATTGATTTTTCTACTGAATCATGCCTTCTCATAATGTGGCTATGGTACAACAGCATAGTATGAGAGTTCAGGCTTGATCTGTTGAAGGACCCATTTGTTTGTCTTTTTGGCTGTCCATGCTATCCTCAGCACTCTTCTCCAGCATCACATCTCAAATGGGTTGATTTTCCTTTTATCCTTTTTTTCCCCATGGTCCTGCTTTCACATCCATACCTAGTGATGAGGAATAACATGGCTTGGTTGATTGGCACTGTATGTCTCCCTATTTCTGGTGGATTTAATCATGATGAGACAACTTTTGAGATGTGACCTGGTCACTGAATTTGTAAAACTATGTTCTCATTATTATAAGATCTTATAGAGTTAGAAGAGGGCACTTTTAGAACAGATGGGGGTCCAGTTGGTGATCAAGTTATGTAGACTGTTCGATAAGAGAGAAAGGAGTGGTCCTAAGAAACCTAGTCAGTTGCATGAGAACCTAACTACATGATATTAATCTAGCTTTAGAAAGATAAATAGGTAGACAGAGAGACATATATACAGTACATAACTTGAGTAGCAACAAATCTGTTCTAAAAGTGCCTCTTCTTAACCCCTTAAGGCCTTATAATACAAGAATCTTACAACTCCCCTGTTACAAAAATTTCGCTGGCTGCCATTTTGTTCCTTGGCACAATTCAAAATGCTGGTTATGACTTATAAAAGCCTATACAGCTTAGGTCCAAGCTGTCTGACAGACCATATCTCCCAATATAAGCTTGCTTGTACCTTAAGAGCCATAGAAGAGGCTCTTCTCTTGGGCTGCATTCACACTGCAGAAATAATGCAGTTTGAAACCACTTTAACTGTCATGGCTCAATGCTGTGGAATTGTACTTTGTTGTGCCAGCAGAGCCCTCTGACAGAGAAGGCTAAATATCTCACAAAACTACAATTTCCAGAATTCCATAGCATTGAGCCATGGCAGTTAACATGGGATCGAACTGGATTATTTCCACAGTGCAGATGCAGTCTAGATCCCAGAGTGGATTCACTGCCCTGCTGATATAGGAGCCAGAACCTGCCAGTGGTTAAAGGTTTAGGAACCCCTACTCTGGACAAGTAGATGGAGGAGGTTGAAATGGCAGTCCTACACTACCTTTCTGATAGATCTTAAAAACATGGGCCTTTTGCAAGTATTGAAATTGTCAACAAAGCTGCTTTGGCAAACACCGAGGGAAGAAATTAAGGCAGTGGGACAACGAAAAAGATATCACAGGAAAGCACCTTTGACAACCACATCCTAATGATAGTTGCTATAGAAACCTTAATTACTTGGACACAAATTTTCATTTATAGACAGAGGCCAAAATGATTTTTTTCAGTGTTCGTAGGGTGATGCATCGTACTTTGCAAGTTTGCAAGTGTTTTGTTTTGCCACACTCTATAAATACAAGTAATTTAGATGGAGAACAAGGCCTTAGAAAGTTCTCCTGTAAATCTCACAGCTATTTTTAAAACCTCTTTACAGTACTATTCCTGTTGTTGCTGCTGCAGTGTTTTATTAGAAAATCCCTGTGAGCACATTTTTTTTTTAAAAAAATCAGGTACCTGTCATTATTTCAAAACCTTTTTGTATGCAAAATATTTCATATTTGATTGCTAAAGCTCATTATAGGATTCTGTGTTTGATCCCAAAGAGATAATTTTGTATTAGGGCTATCAGCTTTAACATTATAATCTTCCGGTGCCCAGGGACAGAGCTTGGAAAAATTAGATTGTAGAATGGTAGTTCTAGCCAAACTCTGCTGAAGAGTGGGCTGAAGGGTGGCTCACATGGCCGAGTTGGTTGGTTGGTTGGCCCAGATGAAACATTTAAGCCAGGGATAGGCAACCTTTCCCCTTTAAGGGCCGAGGGACTTCAGCTCCCAGAAGCCTCAGCCATGTTGGCCAATAGTCCCATGTTGGCCAATAGCTCCTGGGATTCTGGGAGCTGAAGTCCCTCGGCCCTTAAAGGGGAAAGGTTGCCTACCCCTGATTTAAGCCTTTACATTTTCTTTTAATTATATAACATTGCATCTGTACCCAAGCATTCAACCATGACACTTAAAGTGGTTTCAAACTGCATTATTTCTGCAGTGCAGATGCTGCTAAGGAAGGCAGTTAGCATCATATTAGATCAGGAGTGGACAACTATGCAGGTGTTGGGGCCAGATTTCCTCAGTCCCTCCTTGGGTGCATCCAGATGTTGGTGCTCTCAAATGCCTCCATGCTTGGCTGTATATAGCCAAAATGGCTACCAGAAGTGACATAACAACACTTTGGGGTTGCCATTTTGACTAGTATGTGGCTGAAAAATATTTTGCATATGTATTGGTTGGGAATTCTGGGGGATGGATTCAGGGAGGTGTGGAAATGTGTTTTACATATTTTTGCATATATCTTTTCATCTTTGGAGTATGTCTTTTGGCATGGTTTTTAAGTGAATAATCACTGAAAATCACATCAAATATTATATATTTGAGACTTGGGGAGCCTGAGGCAGTTCAGGGGCCAAATACAACCTGTAGTCCACACTTTCCTCACCTTTGAGATCCATCAGGAACCCACTTAAACCAGAGTTTGGGGGAGTTACTGTTGTGGATTATGAATTCCAGAAATGTTCAGCCAGCATAGAAACCACATGGGCTTCTGGGAACTGTAGTTCCCAAAAAAATAAACTTTCTCATGCTTGTATAGTTTATTATCCTCTCTCTGCTGGGTGCCTCTAAGAAGTTCACAAACATCGCAATGGATCTCCTCCATTGTTTGACCCCTTGTGTTGGTATATTCAGAGGCACACTATTGAACAATAGGAAGTTTCCACAATACTCTTCTATATAACTAATGACTATTGATAAATCTGGTTGTTCCTCCTATGGGTTTGTTGTTGTGTGCCTTCAAGCTGTTTCTGACTTATGGAGACCCTAAGATTTTCTTGGCAAGATTAGTTCAGAGGAGATTTGCCATTGCCCTTCTCTGAGGCTAAGAGGATGTGACCTGCCCAAGGTCACCCAGTGGGTTTCATGGCCAAGTGGGGGATTGAACCTTGGTCTCCAAACTATGCCATGCTGGCCTCTTCCTATGGGTAGTCCCCATACAAAGCTTTCTCGGCTCATCATGTTTACCCATAGCTGTTAATATCAGGAATGTCTATTTCTATTTTTGATTTGGCAAAGAGACCTTTTAAGTGTCCTGTATATGTACTTGCCTCTATTATTGAGGAGGGACCAGATGGATGGATGAATAGATTGATGCTTTTAACTGTCATTTATCAATCACACTGTGATCTTTGTTGTGGTTAATTGTGTGATGTCTGCTCCTCTTGAAAGATGCTTTGTGCTAATAGAAGACGCTGACATTGCCAGATCCTCTAAATAAGTAGATAAGTTGATCATTTGACAAGCTTTTCTCCACCTCCTTGGGCTTGTATGCATTCCAGAATGAGGCTTGATAGATACTGTAATCAAAAGATGAAGACTTCAATCAAAGCCTGTAGTTTCTTTTTCAAAGTCTTTCCAGATATAGTCCAGGGAATCGTGGCGTCCCATAGAAGTGTACCATGGGTCCTGCGGTGAAATGATTCATTTTCTGAAGTACATCTTCTAGTGCAATGGTTCCCAATCTACATCTGGACATCATGTCCTCCTGCTTGACACAGTATATGAATAAAAATGTTTTGTCATTTAGTGTGCATATTTTTGTTCACATATTCATGCTTATTCATATTTTAATGTCTTATAAGGAAATTGCTCTCCTCTTCCTCTCTCAGAAAGAGGGTCCAAGTGCCCTCCTTGCCTTTCTCTTCCCCTCCAGGGCAGAAAATGTTTGGGAGGAAGAGGAGAAGGAAGAAGAGAAAAGGAGGAGTGGGGCATCCAAATCTCGTGCCCCCCTTGAGCAGGTCTCGCGCTGCTCTAGGGGTCCTGCCCCACAGTTTGAAAACCACTGCTCTAGTAATATTCTCCTGCAATATGTTCAGTTATCACAATATTTGACATTTGTAGACCCTAAACCCAAACATAAGTTTAGGTCAGAGCTTGGAAAACTTTTTTTTTAAAGATTATAACTCCCATACCCCCCTGGGATCTTGGGAGCTGTAATCTAAAACAATAACATTTCCAGACTCTGCCCTAAGTATGGGTTACAGGAACAGAATGAGGAAAAGGACAGGAAGGTGCCTCTACTCCTTTTATAATAAGCATGCCATCCCTTCCCAAACTCTTTCCAAAGGATCACCAGAAATTGAAATAACTGCCCCAGTTCTCCTCCTGTGAACTGGAATTACAATACAGACCTGACTTTTATAACTCAAGAGCACTTGGATGAGAAGCGGACTAACTAACTACTGAGAAGGAGCTGAAAATGATTCAGTCAGGAGATAGAGTCTGGCATCCTGTTGGGGACGTACATACGTGTAACTGAGGGTGCATCTACACTGTAGAAATAATCCAGTTTGACACCACTTTAACTGCCATGGTTCCATCATACACAATCCTGAGATTTTTAGTATTGTGAGGCACCAGGATGCTTTGGCAGAGAGGTCTAAAGACCTTGTGAGATTACAAATCCCAGGATTCAATAGGGTAGAGTTACAGCACTAAATGTGGTGTCAAACTGCATTATTTTTACTGTCTAGAATCACCCTAATTTTTGGTTTTTGTGGAGAATTCACTACATCTTTCACACAATGACCCAAATTCTTGCAGAACTCAACTTCTCTTTGCAAAGTTTACCCTTTCATGGCCCTATGGTGGTTGGTGAAGAGCAAGGGGCTTTGGAATAACATCTGCCTATTACTACTACTATGGATCAAGGCAGGGAGCAGCAACAGATTAAAATACAACACATGACATCAGTTAAAACACATTAATTAGTATGACAAATAACATCAGTTTAAAAGAACATGTGATACATGTTAAATATTAAAATACATATTAAAACAGCAAGTCTATAGTTTAAGATTCATAATTTAAAATTCATCATTTAAAAATCATCTGGATAGACCTGCCAGATGATCCCATATGTCAGAGGTGATCACAGGCCACAAGGAAACCTTTTTGACCTCAAATGTTCTCTTTTTGGCCCTCTAGGCCATTTTATGCACAGGATATATAATAATAATAATAATAATAATAATAATAATAATAATAATTTATTTATACCCCACCCCTCTACAGAGCAATCGGGGCGGCTTACAACAATTTAAAATACAACAATTAAAAACATTCCAGATTCCTACAACCCCCCCCCGCCCACGACCCGCACCCCTTAAAATAGAATTAAACTAATTAAATTTAAAATCAAACATATGACTGTAATAGAATAACAACAATGGCCACTATATGTAGCAATTTGGCCACTCAGAGGGGGGACGAGGGGCAGAGCAGATCCAAATATATTATCCCTGCAAGGAGGTTATTCTGGCAAGGCCTGCCGGAAGAGATCCGTCTTGACTGCTTTCTTGAAAGCCATCAAAGATGTACTAAGACGGATCTGCTCCGGCAGGCTATTCCACAGTTTAGGGGCAGTAACAGAAAATGCCCTCTGGGAAGTCTGCCTGAGTTTTACCTTTGGCTGTTGAAGCAGGTGCTTCCCCGCTGAACGGAGGGCATGGGGGGGTCATATGGGAAGAGGCGGTCCCTAAGATAGGATGGACCCAGGCCATATAGGGCTTTATAGGTCAAAACCAACACCTTGTACTGCGCCCGGAAACTAATTGGCAGCCAGTGGAGCGATTTAAGCACTGGAGATATGTGCTCCCTGCTGGATGTTCCAGTAATTAATCTGGCTGCCATATTTTGCACTAACTGAAGTTTCTGGGTTAGGCACAAGGGTAGCCCCATGTAGAGCGCATTGCAGTAATCTAGGCGTGAGGTTACCAGCGCGTGCACCACAGTTTCTAGGTCTTTCCTGTCCAGGTATGGGCGCAGCTGGCGTATCAGCCAAAGCTGATAACAGGCACTCCTGACTGTCGCGTTCACCTGATTAGTCATGTGAAGTGACGAGTCAAGGAGTACCCCCAGGCTGCGCACATGGTCCTTGGAGGAGAGTGTGACCCCATCCAGGACGGGGGGCTGTAATCCCGAACCCGGATTTGGACCTGTAACCGTGAGCACCTCCATTTTGTCTGGATTCAACTTCAATTTGTTTTTCCTCATCCAATCCATTACCGCTCTAAGACAGTCATTGAGAGGAGAGACGCCATCAGAGGTCTGAGACGATGATTTGGTCATGGAGAAATAAATCTGGGTGTCATCAGCGTACTGAAGACACCGTGCTCCATGCCTCCGAATGATCTCCCCCAGTGGCTTCATATAAATGTTAAATAACATCAGAGACAGGATGGCGCCCTGGGGGACGCCACAATTAAGCTCTATTTTAGAAGAGCAACTGTCCCCGAGCCTCACCCTCTGGGATCTGCCAGAGAGGAAGGAACGGAACCACTGCAAAGCAGTGCCTCCAATTCCTAACTCTCTCAGCCGATCCAAGAGAATGGCATGATCTATAGTATCAAAGGCCGCTGAGAGGTCCAAGAGCACCAGCAGGGTCACACTACCCCTGTCGATGCTCAAGCGGAGGTCATCGGTCAGATATGATCCTTTTGCAACCAGAAATGACCTCTTTTGTGTCAAAAATGGCCCATCTCTCTCCAAAAGTGGCATGGGGGAAGAAAAACAATCTAGGGACATAAAAATGGCTTTTGGGCACTGCATGCACCCATCCTTGCCAAGGCCAGATGCAGAATGACAAAGTTATTGCCCCAGACCCCCAGACTGGATGATGACATTGGTAGGTTGCTGGTTATAGGTGATAAGCCAAATGCTTCTCTGCTCTCCACTGGCCATTCAATGGCTGTGGTGGAGGACCAGAGGAATGTTGGGGTATGCAGACAGCGAGGATCTAGCATACACACATGCAGAGTAGATGCATGTAGGCAGGAACACCTAGAAGCTGGTCTTCTGTGAAGAGTCTGCTCCAGAAGGCAGAGGGAAAATCCTCCCACATGCAGGTGCTGCTTTCAGCTTCCTGACATGAATAGCTAGGCAGCGAGACTTCACTCAATGAGGACTTTAATCTTTGTTGCAAATATTTACAAAGATACACGGAGTGCCAGACATCCGTCTTGAATACTCACAGCTACACAGACCAACAAAGTGCTTCGCTAACCACCAGCCACAACTAACCAACAACAGAGGTTCTGACTCTCTCCCATGTATAGGTGGTCCTCTTGGTAACACGTGACAGCCATGCACTAATCAAACCTGGCTGGTTTCATTTCAGTGCCTGTTGCATCAGGATTGTTGCATCGGCCTCCCATGATGCATACCTGGCTTGTCTCACCTACTGTGCATGTTGCAACAGGTCTCCCATGATGCACAGCTCACCAAATGCTGACTCATGCACCTGCCATTTGAACTTAGTAACTCTGTTACTATTGCTCCATTTCCTTTCAGTGGCCACATCCATGTCATTTTCTAGACCAGGGTGCCACATGGTCTTGACAAGAAGGAAGGTATGGGAGATGCATTTTAGTTCTACTTAGGTGGAACTTTACGCTACATCTCCTGGTGTAGTAGAGCAGCAAAGATATAGTCAATATTACAAATCAATGCAGAACTGTGAAGTCGTAGGCTTTCATGGCCGGCATCCATAGTTTTTTTTGTGGGTTTTTTCGGGCTGTGTGGCCATGTTCTGAAAGAGTTTCTTTCTGACGTTTCGCCAGCATCTGTGGCTAGATGCTAGCCACAGATGCTGGCGAAACGTCAGAAAGAAACTCTTTCAGAACATGGCCACACAGCCCGAAAAAACCCACAAAAAAACAATGCAGAACTGTATATATGTATACTGACTCAAACCCACTGGACCATCTAACCCAGTATTGTCAACTCTGACTGACAGCAGCTTTCCAGAGTTTTAGCCAGGATTCTTTCCTAACCTTACCTGGATATCCCTAGAATTCCTTGATGGTTAATTCCAAATAGTAACCAGGGCTCAGGTTGCATAGCTTCCAGACTCAAACAAGATTGGATGTGTTCAGATTGGTTTTTTTCTCTGGTGTGTGTGTGTGTGTGTGTGTGTGTGTATTTCTGGGGCATGCAGCAAGGAAAGTAAACTTTAGGCAGCAAGATTTGGAGAAGAGATGGAGGCAAATGTTTTGAATGATGCAGCAAGACCTATTAATGCTTCAGAGCTTGGCAACTTTACTTTTTTGGTTTATAATTCTCAGAATCTTCAATTGATTATGTGGTCTGGGATATTTTGGGAATTGTACTCTACAAAAATAACTTTTTTAAAAGGGTTCCACTAGCATTTTGTATACACATTTTGATGCTTTGCTTTAGGCAGCAGTACATTATGGATTAGGCATGTCTTCTTTCAATATTTGCCAATGATGCTGGTGATTTTAGGACCAGTTTCTATAGTAGTGTGGCCAGTCCTAAGCTTTATGCCTCCTCATTTGTTCTTGTTTTGTTTTGTTTCTCTGCAGTTCCTGTCCCAAAGGGTATCGGTGTCTCAGAGCGGGTGAAAATCCTGACCATGGCTTCACAAGCTTTGATACTTTTGGCTGGGCCTTTCTCTCCTTGTTTCGTCTCATGACGCAGGATTACTGGGAGCGCCTTTACCAACAGGTAAATGACTCATTTAATCTCAAGTCAAGCTCTTTACAGTCTGCTTATAGACTACTTTTTAAACTGAGGATGGAGAAAAATGGTGAAACAGTGTACTTAAGAGTCCCAAGCTGCTTGCCATTATAGTTTCCTTCCAACATTTAGAATAGTTAGTTCCCAAAATCTGAGGCAAGGCCATGTTGACTAGGAGATTCTGAGCAGGGTCATCCAAAAGTAATGGTGAATTTCCTGCATTGGGAGATGTACATATATCACATAGCTACATCTCTGTAGCTATGTTTCCTGATGCTACTCTCAAAAACTCACCTTATATGGAGCACAGACTTGTCTTCCCAACACAACAATTTCCATTTTGTGAAACAGCATGGAAATGCATGATAAGCATCTATAGAAACTTCCAGAGGTCCTTGTAGGATCTTTTCAAATGACATCCCTACAGTGTATCCAGCTACAAGAAAATAGCTGGAAGCACCGCCACCATCCCACTCTCAGACAACACAGAAATGATTAGAGGTGGGGACTGCACTTCTTACAAGGTGAGCTTTGGGGGGATTTCAGTCATTGGGTTCAGAAGAGAATTCTGACCTATATAACCATCATAAAAGTGGTTGCAGTGGTGCAAGTCCAATGTACATCATTGTAATTCAATAAGAGGGTGCTAGTCAATGTTTCAAGGCTCTTGCGTCATGCGGAAAGAATCTCTCTAAAATGAGCATCATTCAAATGTCCATTACACAGGTTCCAGTTGTCATCCCCATCATCATCAGATATGTGCTGATCCAGTCAACAGGCCACATAGTAGAATTCCTAAAATTAAAATATAATACCTAACAAGATAAATCCACAAATAGAATCCATAGACATATAACACACAGCAGTATATTATTCCCCATCACCATGTACAGATGTGAGAGCTGGGCAGTGAAAAAAGCTGATAGGAAGAAAATCAACTTATTTGAGATGTGGTGCTGGAGGAGAGTGATGAGGATACCTTGGACGACTATAAAGACAAACAGTCCTTGGAAGATAAGTTGATGAAACTGAGACTGTTGTACTTTGGCCACACCTTGAGAAGGCACGACTCACTAGATAATACAATAATTCAAGGAAAGATAGAAGGCACTAGAAGGAGAGGAAGACCACATGTCAGATAGATACATCAGGGAAAACAAAGGCCTGGGCCTGAAGGACCTGAGCAAATAGGTGGAGGACAGGAGGGTCTTGGAGATGTCTCACCCACAGAGTCATCATGAGTTGAAGTAGATTTGAGGGCAGTTAACAACAAACAGCCAAGTATGTAAATCAAGTGATCCTGTGGAGGTTCTCTCTATATGTAGATTTTTCAAATATTGTCCTGTTTTTTTGTGTGTGGGTGGGGGGGATACTCTAGTAGGAAATCCTCATGCAAACATGATCCACTGCTTTACTGTAAGAGCAGAAAAATGTGGCTGCTTTTGGCTAGAATCTGTTGGTGCACTACACTAGTATAACTATGACAGTGCAAGCATGCAGCAGAAGGAGGGGGAAAAAGGCCATGGCTGCAGTGATAATGAAGGAGGTAAGGCAACAGAAAAATGAGCTACATAGAATTGACAGACTTTTGCCTGCCTTTCCACCTGTACTGTACAACTCTGGAAAAATGGCATACCTTAAGTTGCTAAGTGATCACATCTTCTCCATCCTGCTAATAGAACATGCCCATGGGTAGCTGGTCATTTCCCATGTCAGTGGGGCAATGAATCCACTCTGGGTGAGGCTGAGCATTAAACTACCCAGGATCTGAACTCATTTTGGAGATAGAGTTCAACAGCCTTGGTAGATCCTTTAAAGTTTGGACTAAAACACAGAGTGGGTTCAGTGCCCACTGACATAGAAACCACCAGTTGCCCATATCTGCAAGATGCAGGCATTGATCCAGGGTCGCCATGCCTCACACTGATAACACAGCTAAATCTAGTAATTTTTTAAAAATGTGAAACATCTCTCTCATTTTGTTTGTCCAGACTCTTAGATCTGCTGGCAAGATCTACATGTTGTTTTTCATGCTGGTCATCTTTCTGGGCTCCTTTTATCTGGTCAACTTGATCTTGGCTGTGGTGGCCATGGCATATGAAGAGCAGAACCAAGCTACCATTGCTGAAATGGAAGCAAAGGAGAGGAAGTTTCGGGAAGCCATGGAGGCACTGAAGAAAGAACAAGAGGTCTGTCACCTTTCTAGTCAATGGTCTTCAAGTAACCAGTGTTTGTTGTGTTTCCTTTGATTTCTCTCCCCCCCCCCCCTCCCGACTTAAGCTGCATAATCACAAAGTCACATTGTTCCAGGCTTGCAAAACTATGCCAGTCAAACCAGGCATGACATGAGTGAGTAGCATCCTCAGGCAGTTACAAAGGTAATGTCCCAGCTGGGTCCATTATAGATTGCTGTCCTAGGTCTTTGCAAGAACTCATACCATAAAGAATGTCCCTTAGCAATGGTAATTGACTTGTGGCCATCACCTTTGTTTCTAACAGTTCCAGATATGTTCAGACATAAGTCATTCCTAGGCATTTTGGGGAGAAATTGGCTACTCCCAAAAAAGAAGATGCTGACACACCTTCACAGTGTCCTGGACTAACTCAATTTTTCATATATTGTTGGAAACAAAGATTGTGGCCACAATCTAACTGCCACAGATTATTACCCATGGACCATAGAAGACCACCATTGTGACCTTGTAGAGGGTACCCTTAATTTTAGAGTGAACTCTACTACAGAGTACAACAGAAAATTCAAAAGTTTGAATGCTTTCTCATGGTTGTTTAAAAAAAAAACCTTGCATATAGCAAAGCGGATGGCTAGATAGAGTTTGGAAGCTGGCCTTGATATTAACAACAGACTTGTAGAACCCATAAGGCAAGAGGACAGATTATAGATATAGAGGATAATTTTGAAATGACATGGTATTCTCATGTTTGCTTCAGAAATGAACTTTGGCCATAAAACTCCATTGAAATGTATATCATTTTGGACCAACACATTGTAACCCTATCTATCTTGTTACTTACAGCTAAGCTTACTTGAACTTGGTTTGTAATTATACATGGGTAATTGATAACAGTATCTGATTATGATATTAAAAAATAATTTAAGAGAAAGAAAAGCATATCAGATAATGGAGTCTAGTCTTGCCCCAATATTCAAGTTCTCTGAGTGCAAAACCTTTAGGGAGCCTGTTCCCCAAGGATAATCCTGGCTCCTACCTGGAATGTTCAGCTTTTATTTGATGAAATATGTTTTAGTTTCTAGCCCTGTTCCTCACTTGGATGTAAGGAAAACCTGCAGGCAATAGTTAACTTGAAGAAGTAAACTTGCTCCCATTTTTCAGTGTTCTAGCCAATGAATACATAATCTATAGGATAACTGAAAAGCCCTACAAAACTCAATTGTATTTTATTAATATTTAATGCAATTATATTCTAAGAATTTCCAGCTGTCTACATTTATGCTCTGGCTGTTTTGCAAACATTTTCCTTCCCCCATTAGCCCTGGATTACAAAAGTTCTGGTTATAATTCTAGTGCAAGTAGAGTCCAAAGCAGAGGTACAGTTAAGGAAAAGCTGAGTACGTTTAGCAAGTGCTGAGTTGTGATTTTTCTAACCATGTGGATCAGCTCTTAAAAGAACTCATTTCTGTGCTACAAAATTTTATTTTGTGGCTGTATTTCGAAGATGTCTTAAGGCATGGTTGCAAGTCTTTTGCTGATCCAGACAGATCTTTGTGTTCTTAGATGCTTGCAGGATTTTCCACACTCTAGAGAAAACAGAGATGGACATCTTTTGTAACATTTGTATTGTTGGCCTTCTTTGCAATAACCTAGTGCTTCTCAACCTTTTTGTGTTCTCCCACCCCTTGTGCACATTATCTTCTTCCCTTTTTCCTGCCAATCCAGTTTAGTATCTCTGTTCTGTAAATGAACATGACCAATCTTTGGAAGCAATTGTGCACTCACAGCCCCTTGCTATATATAAGGGCTGGGATCACAAGAGGACTTGTAAAGAATTACCTCCAATGTATGACTGAGTTTTAGAACTGAAGGGCACCAGTGCTCTGCCCAGTGTGGAAATCTTTACGTCCCTGACAGATGACCTTCTAGCTTTGGTTGAAATACTTCCAGTGAAGGAGAGGCTATTGCTTCTCAAGGCAGGCTGTTGTACTTCCAAATGTGGAGCCAAAATCTGCTTCTTTATCATTTGCACCCATGCGTCCTGGGTTCTGCTCTCTGGTGCAACAGAGGACATATCTGTGCTATCTTCTGAATAGCAGGTTTTCAGGTAGTAGAAGATTGTTGTTGTTGTTGTTGTTGTTGTTGTTGTTGTGTGCTTTCAAATCATTTCTGAGTTATGGCAAGCCTATCTTAGGGTTTTCTTAGCAAGATTCTTCAGAGGGAGTTTGCCATTGTCATCCTCTGAGGCCGAGAGAATGTGACCTGACCAAGGTCACTCAGTGGGTTTCCATGGCCAAGCCAGGATTTGAACCTTGGTCTCAGTGTGCCCCTAAAACTCATGGGGGAGGGAAACATATGAATTGGGTCAGTGACTGAGGGCCTTTGCAGACTGCCAGAAATAGTGCAAATTGAGTCCACTTTAAATTGAGGCACTGCCCTGACTCAGTGCTAGGGAATCATGGGAACTGTAATTTATTGTGGCACCAGAGCTCTCTGACAGAGAAGGCTCAATGTCTCAGAAAAAAATACAATTCCCATGATTCCCTAGCACTGAGCCAGGGCAGTGCCTCAATTTCAAGTGGACTCAATTTGCACTATTTCTGGCAGTCTGCAAAGGCCCTGAGTTGGCTTTGTGGGGCAGGAATGTGCATCCCTGATGTCACAATGCAGATTATGGCACACTGAAATCAGGCTCTGTGTACAAAAACACATATGCAGGGCAGCCTGAGGTGCAGCGTTCTTACCTCCCTTCCTCCAAAAGTAAAAGGAGTTTCTACAAATCTTTGGACACACACACAGGTATATGTTGTGTCTAATGAATTGTTGCTGCATGCCTTCAAGTCATTTTCAAATTATGGCAGCCTAAAGCAAACCTGTCAGAGGATTTCCTTGGCATGATTTGTTCAGGGGAGGTTGGCCATTGCCTTCCTCGGAGGCTGAAAGAGTGGGACTTACCCAGGGCCAATAATGGGTTTTCCCCAGCTGGGTGGAGATCTGAAATCTAGTGTCCCAGACTCCTAGTCCCACACTGAAAATCATTACACCAAGCTGTTGCTATGAATACCTGAACATATGTGCATAGTAGAAATGAGAGGACGATGGTACCCATTGCAAACTGGGTAAACATTCTGAACCAGGTAACATAGTGATGTGACAACAACAAACTTCTCCAACCACTGATGCATTAGACTACAATTCCCATCGCCCAGCCAGCATGTTTGTTGAGGATGAATAATTAAAGTAGTTTTCTCCTGACTACAGGGGGGAAAATTCCTCCACCATATTCTCCCTAAGTTCAGGTGGCCCAAAGTGTGACGGAAGAAACTACTTTGTGTAGAAAAATGTGGGTTTTTGTGGAAAAATCCAGTTTTTTAAGCCAAAAAAGTTTTCAGGAAACACTCTTTTTGTGTTGAATACAAGGAATTTTCCACAGGAAATCAGTCTTTTGTGCTAAAAAGGGTGTTTGTTTGTTTTTGCACAGATGCCTCCAAATGTTTTCCTGGGCAGAATATTTTCTCAGCAACATTTTGCAATGTTCAAATTCTGGGAGAAATTGCACAAGATTCTTGCTCATCTTGTCTTCCCAAATGGAATACTGGAGGTTTTTCCTGATTGTCAGGAAAGCTGTTTTTGGTTTACCTGGAAACAAATGGAATGAATGTTGTTTTCATCTCTACTCCAAGCACATTTGCCCCAGGGTTCTGCAGATACTTCTCTGACCCTCCATATTTCTCCAATGTTTTCAGTTCCCAGAATGACAAATCATGCACCAAGAAGCCTCTGTTGGGCACAGTTTGCACTCTAAATGTGATTTTATTAACAAACAAAAAAGAAAGAAAGAAAGAAAGAAAGAAAGAAAGAAAGAAAGAAAGAAACTGAGGTGACCAGTCAGGGAGATCCATGGGCACACCCTCAGAAATTGCATACCCTCCAACATTTTGCATAAGAAAACTGAGACATGTGTGGCCAGACGACATTGATTTTGCCTGAGCCTCCTGGGAAGGAGATTTCCTTCCTTTTCTCCCCATTCCTGCCCGCTGAGTTAATGGGATACACATATTTGTGCATTTTAACTCAGTTTGCAGCAATAGAAGTAAGTGAAGAACAATGGGGGAAAGTTAAAGGAAGAAGAGAAACTGGGACCTTTTCAAAGCAGCTGGAATAATGGGATGACAGAGGATAAATCAGGATTGTCCCTGCCAATTCAGAACAGTTGGAGGGTATGAAGTTGGCCACTGCTGGTCTACCTTACCCTACTCTGTTTCCAGGGTTCTTAGATGGTAAAGTTAGGTAACCATCATCTACATGGTCAAGGGTCACATGCCAGTGTTGATACTGTCCCAAAACATTGGGGCAGAGGCAAAATTCCCTACCATGACATTGTTCTTTCTATGTAATTTCTGCCTTTCCCAGGAAAGCAGAAGTAACAGCCTGCTATTTCTGCTGATACAGATTTCTTTTCCATTTTTTTTTTTTTTTGGCAAGCTAAATCTTATCCAACAAAGTGACAGAACCTGCTGTGACCAGGGATCCAGGGTGATAAACACAAATTGTGGGCTTAAACAACAACAACAACAACCCACATATATAATACACAGATAAGATGGACTTTTCTCCTCCACATGCCTGGACTGCATGCTCTTTGCATCAGCTATCTGGAAGAATCACTGCAGGAAAAGTCTGATAACACCAAGAGGTGTTAGAAATGGATCTGAAGCCAAATTCAGGGTGTGCGTTGGGCAGAGAAGAAAATAGTCATAATATTGTAGCAGAAACTGGGAATGGGGGGAAAAAAGCCCAGTGGCGATTATGCAGAAGGAACCTGCTAGCTGAGATGGATAAAAAAAAAAAAAAATCACATTAGGCAAAGGCAAACTTTTCTCTTAATTTGTATTTTTCACAATCTGTACAGCATCTACAATGAGGTGGTTGTTGTTGTTGCTGTTGCTGTGTGCCTTCAAGTCTTTTTGGACTTATTGCAGTTCTAAGGAGGCCCTATCACAAGGTTTTCTTGGCAAGTTTCTTTAGGAGGGGGTTTGGCATTGCTGTTCTCTGAAGCTGAGAGTGTTTGACTCTCCCAGGGGCCATGGGTTTCCATGGCTGAGCAGGGATTCAAACTCTGTTCTCCAGAGTCATACTCCAACTTAAACAGACTTAAAGCCATGCAGTTCTGGACTATATCATTTTACTGCCATGGAGAACATTTTTTAATTAAATTGCAGACCACTCTTCCTCCTAGAAGCTCAATGTGGGTTACAAGGTCTGCCCTGCTTCTTCTCAGTCCAATTCCCAGTTTATCTTTGTAACAACCCTATGGGATAGAACAGGTTGGTTGAGATGGCAGTTGCCCACTAGCAGTCTGAAGTAGTATAGTCTCATCTGGGCTTTGGCATAAATTTAAGGCCAGTACAGACCTGCCAAAAGGGCTGGCCTGGGGGTGGAGTCGGGGTGTGGCAACCACATGCCGGCCACCCTGAATCTGCCCCCACATTGTCCTCACGCTGCCCACCCAGATGATGGGTGGCGTCAGGGCACTTGCTCCCTTGGCGCAGCATACAGACACGCTGCGCCAAAGGAGCGCAGAAGAGCCACCCCCCACAGCGGCAAGAGTGGCTTTTCGCCACTCCAAAAAGGAGTGGCATTTGCCAGCTCTTTTTAGAGTGTTAAAGTGCTGGATTGGGGCCATGGCATGCAGTTCCCACGGCCCCGATCCGGCACTCCCAGGGGCGGCACAGAGCCGTCCCTTAGGGGCCATCTGTACAGCCCTTCGTTACAGGGGAGTACACTGGCTTTTGTTACATTTGTACCTTCTGAAGACATGATCTGGACTTTCGTCAAGCTCTTGCCTCTTCCAAAGAGATAGCGAGACCTTGGAAATGTTACTATTTGGATTGCAAATCCTAGAATTCCCAAATCAAAATAGTTACAGCCATGCTTACTGGGGGATTCTGGGAATGCAGTCCAAAATAATGATTCCAAGCCCTGGAGGTAGCCAACCATTGACAATGATGGTTATTATGGGGCCAAGGATCCCACGCCAATTGAGAGGAGCTTCCTTCATGCTAATCAGAGCTATTCTATTCCATCTCTGCCCTGGTGTGCCTGGCTTATGGCTGATGAGTTGTTTTATTTGCACAAGAGCAACACTGGCAGTGTTTAAACAGCTGACCCCCTGCCCCTCGCAACTATTATTCCACTTGTTGAATAATGGGATGCTAACGGCTGTTTGAAGTTGGAAGATCAATAAAGCAAATCTGAGAAGAATGCTAATTAACTCAAACTAATGGTGTGGGCTGCAAATATTAAATGAAAAGCCATTAATTTCCTCCTCCTAAGCATCAGACTATCTTTGAAGAAGATGATGATAATAATAATAATAAAAAGCCAACTGTCTACTTGTAGCTGGCGGTCTGCATTCTCATCATCAGTTAACACATGACAGTGGACTGGGATGTTTATTTATTTTATTTATTTACTGTATTTATACGCCACTCTTCATCCACAAAGGCTTTCAGAGTGGCTTATGGATAGTTAATTAGACAGTTCCCTGCCCTCAGGCTTACAATCTAAAAAAGACATGATACAAAAGGAGAAGGGAATGGCAATGGAGAAAGGGAATAAGTCCAGAGGTTCTTCTCTCTCACTCAGGCCTGGACCATGGCAGATGGACTGGAGGGAGGGCCATAAAAGAAAAGGCATGGGTAGTGCAGGTACATTGAAGCATGTACAGTGAGACATATACACTATGGCAGGGGTAGGCAACCTTTCCCCTTTAAGGGCCAAGGGACTTCAGCTCCCAGAATCCCAGGAGCTATTGGCCAACATGGGACTATTGGCCAACATGGCTGAGGCTTCTGGGAGCTGAAGTCCCTCGGCCCTTAAAGGGGACAGGTTGCCTACCCCTGCACTATGGGATGACTTGACTGGTACAGCAACCCATCATTTGCCCAAAGAAATTTATGCACTGTTTTCAAACACAAGGATCTACTGCAAGTTCCATACACACTCCATACACATGCATTGGCTTGATGTTATTTCTGGGCAAGGAAATCATTGTGTAGGACACAGCCCTTAACTTGCTGTAGCTAGAACAGGCATGGAGAAGAACTGACTCTTCAGATAATGTTAAACTGCAGGTTCCACCATCCCCTAGCTTGCTGGCTAAGGCTAAAGTGAGTTTGCAATCCACTAACATCCGGACAGCCACATGTTTGATGGACAAAGTAGTTGTGTCCATGCCCCTCCAGAGATTAGCCTATCATGGTCCTCAGATTGTTGGAAAGGAAGGGGCTGAAGAGAAGGGGAAGGAATCAAAATGTTTTGTAATTTAGAAGAAGCTAGTCAGAGAATGTGGTTTCTAGCATAATGTAGTAGTTTGAGCATTGGACTATGATTCTGGAGTTCGAATTCTGGCTCTGACGTTTCTTCAGAGGGGGGTTGCCATTGTCATCCTCTGAGGTTGAGAGAGTGTGGCTAGCCCAAGGCCATGTAGTGAGTTTACATGGCCAAGCTGGAATTTGAACCCTGGTCTCCAAAGTCATAGTCCAATGCTCAAACCACTACACCATGCTGGAACACAACCAGAAATGAGGGGTGCCATAATTAAAAATTTGTGGTGGTGGTAAAAAGAAAGAAAGAAAGAACCTTCATCTTCACCTTCAAATGTGAAATTGAAAGTTTCAGGGAATTTCAGCTCCCACATACTAGGTTTTCCATTTATGATATAAGAATCTCACTTCAAAGAATGCAAATGAATGCAAAGAATGTGAATGAATGTCAATGTATAAGGATGCAAAGACAGTCACCCTACCTCATTGCATAAATTTTCTGGCAGATTGTAAATTATTTGGCTTTCTTGAAATTCTACACATGTTTGGCCTGAGGAGAATTCTCCCATTTGTTTAGAACTTTGGATGAAATGAAAATAAGCAAGAGTAGCTTGCATAGTTGAAGTTTGAGACACATGGTCATCAAACACACCATTAAAAATAGTAACATAGTTCTGCTTCATTTGCCTTCTTTTTTTCCAGGCATTAGCTCGAGGAATTGATTCAATGTCACTCAGCTCATTTGAAATGTCACCTTTAGCACTGAAAAACTCCAAAGAACGGAGGAGCAGAAGAAGAAAGAAAAAGACCTCAGGGGCAGGAGATGATGGGGAGGACCAAAAGGGTCCAAAATCTGAATCAGAGGATGGCCAACGGAGGATGGTTAGTCTTTGCCTTTAAAAAGTGGAAACTCATATGCAAGTTTCATCAAAAGTAATAGTCCTGCTGCAAGGGGAGAGGTTTCTATGCTAGCTTGGATGAGTTGGCTCAAGTTAGCTTACAGAGTAGTAGCTCCAGATTCTGTTTTCTGAATCCTCTGGAGGTTTTGGTCTGCAGATATCTTACTTCAAACACATCTCGTCTGTCTTTGTACATCAGTGTCTGGATTGAAAAACAAGATCTCATTTTATACAGATTATTATCGTTACTTATTTCAAATGGATGGTACATCTTTGACTCTCCAGATTTTTTGAACTTCGGCCTCTAGGAGCTTATTGCAGCACTGCCAGTCGTTAAGAATTGTGGGAGCTGTAATCTGAAATATCTGGAAGAAAAAAGGCTTCCCATCCCAGATTTAAAATATTGGTATTTTTACTTCTTATACATTACTAGTCTCATATTAACCTCTGGTCTCTTTCCAACTCTGGTTTTGTAAATGGGAAGTGAGCAAATGGATGATCCCCAGTGACAAAAATCATGGATTTATTAGTATGTACTTGTGTTACAAACATTTCTGTGTTAGTTTTTTGTGGGTTTTTCGGGCTGTGTGGCCATGTTCTAGAAGAGTTTCTTTCTGACGTTTCGCCAGCATCTGTGGCTGGCATCTTCAGATGGCTGGCAAAACGTCAGAAAGAAACTCTTCTAGAACATGGCCACACAGCCCAAAAAACCCACCAAAAACTATGGATGCCGGCCATGAAAGCCTACGACTTCACATTTCTGTGTTACTCCTGAAATACACAAATTTGATAGTCTAATCCAGATACTGATTGCAGACAAAGGGGTGCTTCTATTACTGATTTTCATTTCTTTTTGTTGAGCTATCTCCCCCTATAAGAGGAACCCTACATATATTCACACACAGTAGCAGCTGATGGTTTTTATATCAGCCATGGAAGCCATTGATCCTTTTGTCCCTGTGTGCCTGTCTACAACAGGCACAGTAAGCAGCAGATGGTTTCCATATCTGGGGTTTAGTCATACTTCAGATTATACTTCCAAGGTGATAACCCCAATCTCCCAAATATCCCCTTTAAAATCCAGAATAAAACTCAGAGTACATTCACTGCCCCATCACCATGAGATAACACAAGCTGCCATTGAGACAGATGCATGAACTTTCTTTTGTATAATACATGTTCTGTAGCCATTTCATTTATTTCCTCCCTTTCACTCCCTTCTGTATAGAAAAATGAGTAATGATCCTTACCTTATTCAAAGCTTTGCATCCACTCTTCCAAAAGGGCATGTCAAAAAACATATCATGTGCACCTGAGGAGGACCACCCATCAGTCTATTAGTTAGTAGCATAGTATCTGCTTTGCATGTGGAAGCTCCATAGTTCAGACCTTGGCCTCCAGAGGTAGATCTCACATTCTGAGAATGGGAAAGACTGTTATTTACTTGCAGCCTTGTAAATAACAAATGAAACACTGGTCTGGCTCAGTATAAGGTGTTTCTGGTGTTTATATCCATAATCCCATGGGATGAACCTGTGCAATCTGGTGTGATACAAACAAGGGAATTATGGGCTGCTACGAATTCATGAATGTTTATTCAGCTTCACAGAAATAATACAGCAAAGAGCTGTAGTTACCCCCCCCCCCCATTCCACATTACCTACTTCTTTCCCTGGAAGTGCTAACCCACAGGTTCCCCAAACTGTCAATTTAACAAAGGCAGTCTATGTAAAATCTCAGTGTCCTTAATTGTTAGTGCCAATCACAGTTGGTGCACCAAAAGTCTGTATAGGAGAGGCACAAATGTGATCTATAAATGACAAAAGTCACATACAGAACAATATGCTCAGAATGATTCTTCTGTATGTGTGGCAAATGAATGGATTCATTTTGTAGTTTCCTTCTGGGTTTCACTATGTGTGTGTGTGTGTGAGAGAGAGAGAGAGAGAGAGAGTTCCCTCTTCTTGTTTAATTGAGTGTGTTGCCTTGCTAATTACAAGATTGTTCATGCCAAAATGGCAGAGTGAGCTGCTGTGGTCTTAACCGATTTTGGCACGCTAAATAGAAAGTGTCAGGATGAACGTAGAGTGAAACAACACATTTATTTATGTGGATGAGTACCTTTTCATCTTGCATTGATGCATTTGTCATGTACAAAGAACATGGCAAGAAGGGCTGGGCTTAACGATACATCTTCTTTGCAAAAGGGTGTTTAATGCCTTTTGAAAGGAGTGAAGTGAATGTTGTCTTTGTGCAGATAAATCCCAGTCCCCTGCTCCCCTAATTATACTAACAAGAGGAGTCAACTTCAATTACTAGTTCACAGAAACCAGATTGTTTGCCCATTAATAATGCCTCTCATTCTTTGCCATTACTGGCCAGAATAGTCTGGGTATGTGGTTCCCAATGTTTTCTATGCCCCATACACCTGGGAAAGGTATGATCATTGTTTGCACCCCTACAAAAATAATGTCACATTTGAAGATAAAGAAGTCTATTTTTTAATTTTTGAACCACAATTGAACCACATACAATACTGGGGTGAACAAAGTGAACTTAAAAAATAAGCTTTTAACTTGGTGCATAAAATGCAAATCTCAGTTGAGCAATTAGATTTTAATTTATTCAGAAAAAATGTAAATAGTAAAATTAATCCCAATTGTGAACATAAAATTAAATTACTTCTTTGCTTCTAATTCTTATTCATGATTTTGTCAAAACGTGAAACTTTCTTACTGACTGCGATCTACAGGTCTGCCGGTGGATTCAGGTGATTCCTATTTTTTGATTGACAAAAGAAAACTGAATCCAGATTAACACAAATATCTCTGTCGCTCCCCCCACCTCCGAAATTATATTTCACACCCCTTGGGGATGTGGGCATCCCAGGTTGGCAACCCCTGTTTTAGATGGTTTACAGTGATATAATTGCTGGTTACACCAGCCTAAGTACATTTGAAGAGGTTGTGCAAGAAAGTATAGTGTACCTCCTTACACAGTGTCTTTGTGACAACTTCAGAAGGATAGCCAGAATTTCCTGGGTGCCACTCCTTCCTCCTTGTGATTTCCTGGGAGATCTCTACTACCTAGTGCTGGCAAAACTGTGATCCACCTCATGTAGGAGTATGAGTTGAGGCAGGAAGAATCAATAACATCCTAACTCACCTTTGATTGTTTTTGGAGCTTGAGCCACTGGAATGGTAGGATTGAGTTAGAGGGGAGACTTCCCATCTCCTGGAAGCTGTAAAAGTTGTCAGGCAGTTTGTGGGCCAGCTGTTTTAGAACAGTGCTTCAGCTTCCTCCAGTTTTGGGAAACTTGTTTAACCCAAGGCAGATACCATGATGTACATAAGTTATATACAGGCACACACCAGTTAACAAACCCTCTGACAAAGAAGCTCCTTTTTATGAAGTCTTTTTATTACCTCCTCACCCCACTTTTCTTCTCAACCTGTGTCTAGTTGGAAGGGTTTTGGGGATTTTTTACCAGCATTGGCAGTGGGAGTATGATGAAGAAGGGGGGTAAGAGAAACATAGACTTTGGGTGTTGGATATGACACAGTGGCTTAGGGGGTGAGGTGGCTTAGTGGTTAAGATGCCAATTCTGACAGTCATAAAGTCAGAAGGTCAGCAGTTCGAGGCCCAAGTGCCGCGTGATGGGGTGAGCTCCTGTCACTAGTCCCAGATTCTGCCAACCTAGCAGTTTGAAAGCATGTAAAAGTGCAAGTAGATAAATGTCACACCGAGGCGCGGCATGAATAGGCCTCTTAGGCCTCACTGAACTACAAGCCTCAGAATGCAACAGGAGGCAGCCAGAGCAGTAAAAGTAGAATAGCAGCACTATAAGAGTGTTGTGCAGTAATGTAACAGCATTCTGTGAAGTCATGCTGACCACATGACCACCGGAGTCCACAATGCTGGTTCTTCGGCTTAGTAACAGAGATGAGCTGGTTATGACTAGACATTCATGTCAAAGGGAAACATTTACCTTTACTTTTATGCAGTAAAGTTTGAGCTGGGAAAGAATGGGATTCTACTTTTGTTGATCCTACTGTAGCTGTCTGTGCCTGTCTACAACAGGCATAGTAAACAGCAGCTGCCTCCAGAATCCCTCACTGAGTATACATGAACAGTAAAACAGAGAGAAAGGGAAAAAGGATGATGATGATGATGATGATGATGATGATGATGATGATGATGATGATGTATTTATACCCTGCTCTTCAGCCAAAGGCTATCAGAGCGGCTTACAAGTGGATTAATGACGGTTCCCTGCCTTCAGGCTTACAATCTAAAAAGACAAGACACAAAAGGAGAAGGGGATGGTGGTAGGGAAGGGGAATAAGTCCATCAGATCTTCTCTCCCTCAAAAGCCTGGACCAAAGCAGATGGACTGGAGGGAGGGCCCTTCTTCTTCTTCAGGCTAGGCCCAATGAGATGGTCTGCCTTCTCTCCCTCCAGATGATGCTGGATGGAGGGAGGGCCCTTCTTCCTCAAGCTAGGCCCGATGGAGATGGCCTGCCTTCTCTCTCTCCAGATGATGATGATAAGACAGATAAGCCTGTCTGACCAACTAAAAACAAAACAAAAGTATAGATCTGTAAGTCTAGCATCCAAAAGGTAAGCATAAGAATAGCAGCAAAAGTAGAGCAGGGAGCCTACCTTCTGTGGGCCTAGCCCAGAGAGG
The DNA here is from genome assembly GCA_026167975.1 of Phrynosoma blainvillii. Classification (NCBI taxonomy): domain Eukaryota; kingdom Metazoa; phylum Chordata; class Lepidosauria; order Squamata; family Phrynosomatidae; genus Phrynosoma; species Phrynosoma blainvillii. The sequence goes on from JANUYF010000005.1 coordinate 8,833,732, forward strand.
AGAGAATTCCAGAGAGTAGGAGCAGCTAATGTGATAATGCAGAAGAGACAAAGTGCATTCTAGGGCATGATCTCCTCAGATCTCACAAGGCAATGTTGTTCTTGTTCTTGTTAACTGCCATCATGTCAACTTTGACTTATGGCAACCCTGTGAATGAGAGACCATCAAGTCACCATGTTAGCAACAGCTCGCTAAGGTCTTGCAAACTCAAGGCCACGACTTCCTTGATTGTTTCTGTCTACCTGGAATGCAGTCTTCCTCTTTTCCTACTGCCTTCTACGTTCCCAAGTGTTTCTGCCTTTTCTGTGAGTTATGTCTTCTCATGAAATGTCTAAAGAACAACATTCGCAGCTGAGGCTGCATCTACACTACATCGAATTATGTTTGTCACTGCTTTAACTGGTGTGGCTCAATGCTATGGAATGCCAGGATTTGTAGTGTCACAACAAATTACAAATCCCAGGATTCCATAGGATGGAGCGATCAGAGTTAAAGAGACATCAAATTGCATTAATTCTGTAGTGTGGCAGCAGCCTCACAAGGCAATAGTTGGTTTCAAAAGAGAATAACCAGAATTATTATAATACCGAAATACGATAGTAGAGTAAGTAAATCCTAAAAGTAAATCATTTGTAAAATCTACTTCCTCCCTCCCTCACCTCTAACTTTCTTTCCTCACCCTCTTTTGTGTTCTTCAAGACTGTCCTGGGTTTTACTTCTGGCTCAATGGAAAATTCAGTGAAGCGCAAGGTCAGCCACGGAAGTGTCTTCAGCTTCCGGTTGCGTAGCAGGGACATTGGCTCAGAGGCGGATTTTGCTGATGATGACATTAGCACTGTTGGGGAGAGTGAGAGCCAACGTGGATCCTTGCTGGTTCCAAGGAGTGGAAGGCGGCTGAGTGTGCAGAGCCAAGCAAGCCATAGCTCTCCAAACTACACAAGCAATGGCAAGAGAAACAGCTCGGTGGATTGCAATGGCGTAGTTTCACTGATTGGAGGTGGAGGAAGCCCAGACCCAACAACTCCAACAGATGTGTTGGTGCCACCAGTTATTACAGACAAACCTGGAACTGATGACACGGTAGGTTTGCTTTTATTTTTACATTGCATTCAAATTAACTATGACTTGAATTGAATTATTAATCCCAACCAGTGTAGACTCACTGAATCAGTTGGATTTACATATGTATTGATTCACAAGTCAACAGTTGATTCATTGGGGGGAAGCAGTCGGTGCAAAGGGCCGTTTTGGGGGCAAGGAAGGGGAGGGGCAGCTGCACGGTGGGCGCCCCAACCCCTTCCTGAAGGCACCATCGGAGCGCCGGCCCCTCCGCACGGCCGGCGCTCCGACGATGCCTTCCCGCTGCAGCGTCCGGCAACTTGTGGAAGGAGCGCTATTTTAGCGCTCCTTCCAGGGGCGGCGAAGCTGCGCCGCTGGGCCGAGGTGTGCAGATACCTCGGCCCCGCAGCGCAGCTTCCTGGGGCGGCCCAGGGCCGCCCGTCTGCTTCCCCCCATTGTCTCCTATAGTTGAGGTTCACCAACAGGATCAAGAACTTTATTATCCACCAAGGACAGACAGAGGCTACCATCCAGCCATGTGTTTGGGTTCCAGAAGCTCTTCAAGAAGAATTAGAGCTTAGGAAAATGCTCTTACCCAAGTGCTGGGGTTCTGGGAGTTGTAGTACAAAATAATAACATTTCCAAATTCTGGGCAGCATAACAGTGATTGACTGGCAAACAGATAACAAAGGATGTTGGTGCCTCTTGCTTCTAGGCTGAGTGAGGCTTGACGTATCACAAGTTATAGATGACTGAGATGAATTCATAAACAATGTGTTGCTACAGTTACAGAGTCTAGTGGTCCAGTATCCTCGAAGATGCCCACCACACACTCGTATTGCTTTAAAACTCTGGCCCATAAACATAGCAGTGAACATGACAAGAATGATAGGTGAAGAATTAATTATTCGTAAGACATGAAAATGATCCCAGATCTGATGTTTTACCCATGAGAACCAAAGTTTCAGTTGGCAGTGCAGTACTAAGAATAATAGATCGTGAACTGGAAGAACTTTGGTCTGAAGCCAGTAATAATAGGGATGTAATAAAAGACATAAAGACACTTCCAACAGACAAAAGGAAAGTGAAGAAACCATGGATGACAGATAAAACGCTACAAGCAATAAAGGAAAGAAGAGAAACAAAACAAAAAGGAGATAGGAATAAACTAAGAACCATGAATGCAACAGTACAATGGCTAGTGCGTAAAGATAAGGAAAATTACTACAACAACAAATGTAGAGAAATAGAAAATAACAACAAAAAGGGAAGAATGCAAGACCTATTCCACAAGATTTGAGAAATCAAGGGAAAGTTCAAACCAAGGACTGGGATGCTCTATGACAGGCGTAGGCAACCTTTTTGAGCTGGGGACTGGGTTGCTGTCCCTCAGACAATTGGGGGGCCGAAGCACCAAAAATGAATGAATAAATAAATAAATAAATTTAAAAAATTTAAAAAAATGGATGCACACTCTCTCAGCCCCAGAAAAGCCATGGCAAACCCCCTGTGGAGATTTTGCCAAGAAAACACCAAGAACAAGTAATAACAACAATAATCAATATCATCATGGCAGGTGGTGGTGGTGGCAGGACTGGCCTGGGGCCGGTCCAAAGGCCTCGGGGGGGCGCATCCGGCCCCCGGGCCTTAGGTTGCCTACCCCTGCTCTATGACAATAAAAATAACATAATTCAAGACCAGGAAGGAATAAAAAGACAATGGATGCAATACACAGAATAGTTATATAAAAGAGATGAAAACATGAAGGACACATGAAATGAAGAGCCATATGAAGATGAACCCCAAATTCTAAAAACTGTGAGGTGGAAGCTGCAATAAAGGAAATGGCAAAAAAACAGATGATATTCCAATAGAACTGTTGCAATCCACATAGACAGTCACCTCTAGTGCTAACCAACATATGTCAACAGATATGGAAAACAAAATGATGGCCAACAGATTGGAAGTGATCAATATACATCCCCATTCACATAAAAGTAGTCACAAGAGACTGCAGCAACTATAGAACCATAGCACTAATCTCCCATGCAAGCAAAATCATGCTCCAAATTCTGCAACATAGGATCCAACCATACATGGAGAGAGAAATCCCAGAGGTCCAAGCAGGGTTCAGGAAAGGAAGAGGTACCAGGGATTACATTGCAAATATACTTTGGACACATGATGAGAAGGCATGAATCGTTGGAAAAGACAATAATGTTAGGAAAGGTGGAGGGAAGTAGACAGAGAGGAAGGCCACAAGCTAGATGGATGGACTTTATTAAAGAGATCTACGAATATGAGTTTGCAGGAGCTGGGCAGAGCAGTAGAGGAAAGGGGGGCCTGGAGATGTCTCGCCCATTGGGTCGCCATGGGTCAAATCGATGCAAAGGCAGTTAACAACAACAAAAACTTTCTGTTTGTCTTGCTTGGCATTCCTGTCTATGCTTTGCTCCTGCTGTTGAATCTTCTTCCATGATTTAGCTGCTGTTGCCAAGGTCCACTTCCATGTCCCTGGTCTTATATGTACTAGGAAAACCCCGAATAATTCTTCACAGAGTGACTTGCAGAGTTGTATACTTTATGGTTGGAAAGCTGTTAGTGATATACTTGTGTTTTACGCATGTCATGTCCTGTTTTATGACCCAGCATGGTGTTGTGGTTTGAGCACTGGACTAAGGGCCTCGGCAGACGGCTAATAGGGCCGTCTCCGAGACCCGGAAGAGGAGGGGCAGCCGCACGCGCGGCGTCCCTTCCTCTTCCTGAGGTCGCCCTGGAAGCTGCTGGCCCTCCGCACGGCCGGCGCTTCCAGGGCAACCTCCCTCCGCAGCGACCGGACGCGCTGCGGAGGATAAGTCAGGGAAAGTACGCCCGCCGCTTTTAGGGCGCACTTTCCCTGAAATCTAAAAGGAGTGCCAATTTGGAGCTCCTTTTAGATTCGCCGCAGGAGCGCCGCGGTGCGGAGGCTGAGCTCCGCCGGCGCTCCAACCCGCGGCGTCTCCAGGGCCTCCGTCTGCCGAGGCCCTAAGACTCTGGAGACCAGGGATTGAATCCCGGCTCAGCCATATAAACCCACTGGGTGACCTTCAGCAAGTCACACTTTCTCAGTCCCAGAGGATGGCAATGGCAAACCCCCTCTGAAGAAATGTGCCAAAAAAACCCATGACAGGTTCGCCTTGGGGTTGCCATAAATCGTAAATGACTTGAAGGCACACAGCAACAATAACAAATGTTTTGAACAGGGCTCAAGGGGCAATTCTCTAGCATCTTGCACCCTGTCTAAAACTGTCTTCTAGCACCTACCAAGCATGATGGGGATGCTATTATGGTAATGGAGAACAAAGACAATGTAACCTCCAACATTCCACAGATGAAAACCAGGACACAACATCAAGCAACATCAGAGTTGTTATTAATGAGGTAAAACACACAAACTAGGAGAGGCTGTAGCAGTTGCTTTTGCTTGAGCTTACAGGGAAGGGCAAGATTCTGGCTCTCCTATCCCTCTGCTGAGTCGAGTGCAGACTACTTTTGCACTTTGAACTTAGTTTGCAACAGTTAAAGTAAGTTGAGGACAAAGGTGGGAAGTGGAAGTAAGAGAGTAAAAGTGGGACATTTTAAAAACAGTTGAAAAAGTGGGACAATAGAGGATTAATTGGAACTGTCTCTGCCAGATCAGGAGGGTATGAGGTAGGTGGCCAGGCAGAGAGGACTTAGCTCTCGCTCATTCCCATTGCAGATTGCTACAGAGATAGAGGAACAAGGTTGTCATTCTGTTCCCTCTGTGTGTAGCAAACTGCAGTGGACATGAGAGGCAGGCTCCACTGCAGAGTCACTTCCATCCCTCTCTATGGTTTCATTCCCACTACAGAATAAACCAGTTTTTGAGTTGAATTGATGAAGCAATTTAGTGCCGAATAGACTTTCACACTTTTTGAGCAGCTATCAAACCTTACCCGTTTCAATTTAATCCACTTCCCGTTTACATTAATCAATGAATTGATTCAACATGGAGTTGTGTCACAGGGCTACTGTGCCACAGGGAACCGATTCAGATCCGCAGCTCGTTCACTTTAGCACTGAATTGATTCATTGCAAAAGACGTGGGGAATTCAGTGGATCTGGAAGAAGCGCTTTAAATGGGTTTAGTGCTGGGGCTCTTCACAAACCGCATCAGGGAATTGGCGCAAGTGCTAACAAGGGCCATTTAAACTGGTTCAGATCCTCTTGCAAATTGGTTTATTATGTAGTGGGAATGAGGCCTATGTATACTCTATTTCTCTCTCTCTCTCTCAGGACTTTTAATGGCTGTAGGGCACCTTCCTGGGGGCAGGGGAACCATAGGGCAATGTACAGAAAGTAGTTATGCTTCACTGCTAACTCTCTTACCTGTTGAGCAACACCTGGTGTCAATCCCTGCCAAGACTTGTTTCTCTGGCTCCAATTCTGAGCTCCTGTTTGTACCTCAGTTCCTGCTAGTTAGATCATCAGAGGAAATGTCCTGGTCCAGCACAATTTCACAGTTCCTTTGTTCATTGTGATTTTTCAAAAGGTGGAGATGACAGTGAGAAAATGGTTATGTTATTGTGAAAGAAAAGCCCTTAGAGAGTATGCAAGATAAAAGGGGACATGAAACTACCGCATACATACGGGTACTAGTATTCTCATAAGCTACATATGTATGTATACATTTCCATAAAATTGCCATATTTTAGTCCCATGGAAATAATCAAATGATGTGAAGACAAATATTCTTTTTTTAAAAAAGAAATCTCAAAGTTGGCTTCATTATGTTTCAGTTATGTTCCATGAGAAGGGAAATTATTGCTGTGTTATGAAAAAGTAGATTGCAAATTGTTTTTCTCCAAGACTGAAACTAAAATAAACCTTTGTAAATGAACTTAAACTTAATTTGAGGTGCAACAAAATAGAAGTCTTCAAACTCTGCCCCCATCCAGCGTCACTGCTATCTTAACAATTAAAACACTGCATCTGCCTGGGTGTCAGACTTACATCTAAATCTATCAACTTCTTCTCTCTCAGGTTGTCTCAAAATATGCTAGAAGACCCCTTTGGATGTTAAATCTAATTGTTAGTCACAATTAGAATAGACCTATTGAATCCATGGAACTTATTTAAATGTTGAATTGCTCAATCCCCATTGATTCAATATATTTACCATAATTGGGACTACCAATTGGATTTTGGTCTAGATCTTACAACACACTGCAGTGATTCTCATGGTCAAATTGGCTACAGGCAGCAGCAAAGTTATTTTTTAGGATTACATGTCCAAGATCTCCCAGCCAATATGGCTGCCCCCTACCAATGGTTCCCCCTATGCTCTACCACACATATGTAGCCCCCCAGTATTATTCGATTGCAGCTTTGTCAGTCCATCATCACAGCCTATACTGGTTAGGGTTGACGGGAGATGCAAATCAACAACATCTGGAAAATCACATGCTCTGCAGCCCTACCCTAGAAGCATACATATTTTCTTGTGAAGTGTGTTTCTTGTTGTTGCGTGCCTTTAAGTCATTTCTCATTCATGGCGACCCTACAATGGTTCCCCCCCCCAATAATTTTTCAGAGAAATTTTGCCATTGCCTTCCTCTGAGGCTGAGAGCATGTCACTCCCCCAAGGTCACTCAGTGGGTTTTGTGGTATAATCAAACCCTGGTCTTTAGAGTCATAGTCCAACGCTCAAATTACTATGCCACACTAGCTCTTGTGTTTCTTTTGAGCCATCTTTAATTTCTTTATTCATTAGTGTGGACTCTGCACCACGTGCAAATAAACGCTTAGCGTTCTTTATTTTGTTCATTTTCTGCTGTTGTTCCTCTGCCCCATGAGTCGTGCATTCATCTCCCACTTCAGTTAGCAGGAGATGAGAACACTGAGCTTTAACAAAGAGGTATATTGGTCTAAATCCCATGGATGCTGGCAGGGATCTTCCTACTATTCTTGGCACCATAAATTGTCCATTTTGGGTCCTGAAACCATCACGTGGACTTCTCCTCTGATGCTACATTCTGGCCTTTTAAAAAAAAAAATCTTCAAATATCTCTTGAAAATTAACTTTAATGGGCAGCTAGTGGAAAGCACTCCTGGCACCTCTGTGGTTGTCTAGGAAATCTCACCGAGGTGCTAAGCAACAGATGCTCACTTTGGTGATGCAGAGGAAAAGATGCTCTCACTTCTGCAGACTAGGCTTGGAATTTCATCAATGGAAGCCCATGCGAAAATGAGCTAAAAAATAATTGGCTGAAAGCCTAGAGGCCTGATAGATGCAAATCCCTTTTTAGAACAAAGATGCAAATAATCATACTAAATGGTTGTGTTAAATTCACCCATGAATGGTATTTAGTGCTGATTTTTTTTTTAAAGTTTGTGTCTGTTCACACATCATTTATATGCCATGAAAACATCTTGGCTCTGAAGATTCCTGGGAAACAGTGGTGTGCTGGAAGCAGAGTTTGAAAGCTTGCTTTGTAGGGCTACAGGTCTAACATTCCCCTAGCCAGTGTGGCACAAGGCAAGCCTACATGTTGTAGTCCAAAAAGTAACATTTGAAACCTCTGGTTGTGAGTGCTAAGAATTCTTCATTGGGGATCTGTAGTTCTTTCCGCCAACATCTCCCAAAATAGAGCTGCTAGGGGATCCTGGGACAGGGCTGTATCTGTTGTAGTAGTTCACGGGGCATTATTACACCAAGGACTTAGATTTTTTTTTTTTGTTTTATTTTTTATTTTGTACTGGGAAACAACATTTTGGTCATAAAGAATGTAAATATCATACTGTGGCTACTGAAAATTCAGAATGCCAGCTTCATAGGCCTCTCTTGAGTGAAGCAGAATGTTGTCACAGTTCAGTGTTGATTGGTTGTGTCAGATCCTCCCACAGTCCCAATTTGGTAGGGACAGTCCCAGTTAATCCTCTGCTGTCTCATTTTCTCAGCTATCTTTAAAATGTTCCGGTTTCTCTCTCTTCCTCCCACTTTCCCCCTTTGTCCTTGGCTTACTTCAATTAATGTGCCCATAATACAAAAGTAGTTTGCACTCAATTAACTCAGCAACAGGGAGAAGAAGGGGCAGAATCTTGCCCTTCTTAAACTTAATATATAAACCCCAGGGCTTTTCTGATTAAAATAGTAGATTTTTGTTTTCCTCTTCTTTAATGACTTTTGGTCTCTTGTTGTCTGGCCATGTCATTTTGACCACACTTCTGTGTGACTCAGCCACATGTGTCGCAGTTGTCATCAGGGAAATGTTGGAGAGTATGTCCTGTGAGTCTGTTAAGTGGTCAGAACAAGCTCTGCTTCAGATGCAAATGGAAAGTGCAAAGTATTGGGCAATTGCACAAGAGTGTAAGAAAAACATATTTTCCAGATGATGTCTATTTCTATGGAGCCAGCCTTAACATTGTTGTTGCCTCAAGCAAAACAATGCCACCAGAGTCACTCCTAATCTTCTGTGTCTTTACCAGCAATGGAAGTGAAGAGGTACTCTGTTTCATACATGTTCTTGTGCAGTGATGGTGAACATTTTAGGAGCCGAGTGCCCAAACTAAAAGGAGGGACAGGACTTCCAGCGGGGGGGGACTTCTGCCCTCCGGGGGGGAACTTCTGCCTTCCGGGGGACGGGACCTCCAGGGTGGTCTCTCTTTATATAAAGATGTGTGATTTCTCCCATGTCTACATCAGAGATGTCTTTTAAAAAAAATCTTGCAGGAAGCAAGGAATAATTTTAGCAATTTACTTCCCAGCCTCAGAAATCTTTGAATACTACATAGGTTTCAGAGACTATTCTCTATTCCTGGTCTAAACATTCCAGGTATTTTCAGGGGAATTTCCCAGAAACTCAGTAGACTGGACAGCCATGCACCCCCTTACCTTCCATCACCATTCTCCGCAAAGCCCCCAGTCACAGCCTGTCATGATAGAAGGGGGCACTTGGCCACATGGTGAAGCCAGGAACCCTTTTTCACCCTTATGAAATGCAGTGGGGGCCTTCAGAGACAATAGTGGTACTAGCAGCATGGATGAGGTGGCGGCAGCAGCGGTGGCTCAATGATGTGGCAGAGTGTATGCATTTGAATGCCCACCTGTAGCCACACTGGCCCGGCTTGGTGCCAGAGGTGGGAACATACCAGATCATCAGGCAAGATACCATGGGGTTGGCCCATGGTAACCTGCCCATGTGTCCAGGACCTTTGACGCATTCCTTGTAAACTTGTTCTAGAATCAGAATATTTTTGGTTCTGTTAAGAAATACAATTTTTCTGGTTCTGTGAAATGGTAAGATGAACCAACATGGACTGATTTTTAATTCAAATACACAAAAGAAAGAAAGGAAGGAAGAAAGGAAAGGAAAGGAAAGGAAAGGAAAGGAAAGGAAAGGAAAAAAAAGAAGAAAAAAAAGAAAAGACCAGGGAACCATTTTTGACAAAATCCTGGAACAAGTTGTGGTAGACTTGTTCTGTTTCCTTTTTTTTTTTTTTCCATTTTGTTCCTTGCCTGCTGATAGGGCTAGCGTGGTAGATTTTCCTATTTCCTGTCTAGATATACATATGTTTGGGTGGCACTGTGCCTACACCCAAGCTGTTCAGCCTGTTTATTTGTGGAAATCATTTCCTTTTAAGCCATGACCATGTTAGAAGGAAGGTCAGCCATTCTTAGTTAACATTGGGAAGACTGCCTAATGTGCCAGGAACCTCCTCCTCTATAGCAAATCAAAAGTTGTCCATCCCTGATGTGTTCCTGCCTTTGTCACACCTGTTGGTATTTTTGTGTCATTCAAAAATATTAATAGGGACCAAGAGTGGAAAGCAAAGATCTTAGGCTTGCCAAAACTGGCAGATGAAAATGTTCAGCACACACTGTGAGAGAGGATCCATGATTGCAACCATACACAGAACAAAAGCAATGCAATATCAACTCATGGGCACTTTCTCATAGCAACCTCCAGAGAGGTCCTATATTCTGTAACAGCAAAACCAATACAGTCCTTATGGCATCTGGAAGATGGGCTAATATAATGGTATATATGTTTTGTGCACATTTAATCAGCTACATAATGGACTGTCTAACAGAAGCTTCCCTACAGTGTGTCGATCATGGGCAAGAACCTTGCATGTGTATGGCTTTCTTGCTTTGCTTGCTTGAGGGATCTTCTGATGAATGCATTTGCTCTCTACTGATAGAGTATATTTTGGATATCATAGAATTATAGAATTCTATGGTCCTCTTCTGTTGATAGATGGTCTTGCCTTTAAGCAAGTTCTTCAGCTATTGACTTTTCCTGCTCTACTGTTGGAAAAGCTGGAACAGTAAGACATTGCAATGGGGAAAGAGAGTCCCTCTCAAACTAAGGCTACCAGCAGCCGCAGTGCAGGACCTTAACTTCTGTGCCACTAGCACTCTGCATCAGCAAGCTTGGCAGATGAAACTCTGTGCTTTGTAGGGATGGGAAACATATTTGTTTTTATTCATTTCTCTGCCAAGAAAAATCTTGCCTAACTTTTGATCAAACCTGTAAGGAAGAATAATGCAGCAGCAAGATTTCTGTGCAGTTCCCACCCCCACCCCCCGGGAGGTTATTTTGCACAAACATATATGTTTGTGAAATGCAAACGATTCTGCAAAGGAAATAATTAGTTGTTAATGCAAAAACAAAAACAACCCCCCAAAAAAAAACAAAACCCACACACACAAAAAAGCAAAACCATGGTGTTGCCTGCACAGGAAATATGTTTTCTTAACAAAATGTGGATTTGTGTGGAAAAATCATGTCTTTCTGTGCAAAATAATTTTCTGGCGCACTTCTTAAGATGTGAATGTTAGAAAATACTGTGCAAATTGCTGCTCTCTTTTGCAGCAGGAAGAAAACTCTGGGAATTAATCATCCTTGCATGTGAAGATGATACTGAGAAAGATTTATATTTGTAGTACTTTAAAGGTGCCACATAGACTGCTGTACTGATAGAGATGTGTTCAAAACAACAAGGAAGCCCATCAAAAAATAGTGAATTGTTGTGAGATTTTTCACATTTCAGCACCTTTTTTGTGAAAATTTTATTTGAGCAAAAAAGCCATTTTGTGCCAAAAAAACCCCCAGACTTTTTATGCAAAACACACTATTTATGCAAAAATATCTATTTTGAAAAAAAAAAACCTACCAAAATATCTTGAAGTCTGAATAATCAGTGAAAAATATACAAAAGCTCTTGTTATCTTGCTCAATGGAGAGAAAACTTTTGAAATTATTTGTACATGAAAGAATAAGATAAGTAAAATTTTACACCCTGGAAATAAACCCCTAATTACTAACTAGGGATGAAAGAATCTGTCAGTTTTGTCTTCTGCCATATTTGGGGGGGGGGGATTTAAATCTCAGGTCCCAAATATTAAGAAATGTGTAGATGTTGGTATTTTTTCAAAACCATGAATGATCTTCCTCATTTTCATTAGCAAATTCAGTAGGTGCACCACTTTCCAGCATAGAGGAGATTATGGTGTTTATCACATTTTAAAATAAACTGACTTATCCCTGCCAGTTTGAAGTCTCTTACAGGATGTAGCTGGGTATTATGACACAGAAAATGCCACCGATGCTGCTGCCCAGCTGCATCCCACCTAAAAACTTACTACAAGCTGTACCCAGATGGTTGATTTGTTTTGCTTTGGGTGGCATTTTCTGTGTGATAATACCCAGCTGCATCCCGTAAGAGACTTCAAATCAGTAGGGCTAAGTCAGTTTATTTTAAAATTTCATGAACTCCTATATCGCACCTGTTTTCCATATGGTTAAAAATGAAGAGACTCTCTCTCTCTCTCTCTCTCTCTCAAAAAAAGAGCTGATAGCCAAAATTTAACATGATTATTATGGTTGAATACAGAAATAAAAACCAAACTCAGAAGAGTTATGAACCAAAACCTCTTCACCCAAGAGTCTGTCACTTCTACCTTTTTCTTGTTTTAGTTTGTTAAATGTCAAGTTATTTTCCTTCAAAATATGAAGAAAGTTTGATCAATTCTTGTCACAAACTAACAAAAATGAATTTTTCGTCCATCCCTAGTACTAGCCCTGTCACCCACAGGAGCATGTAGGGCCTTTACAGACTGCCAGAAATAATGCAGCTTGAGGCCACTTTAACCGTCCTGGCTCAGTGCTAGGGAATCATGGGAATTGTATTTTTTTCTGGGACATTGAGCCTTCTCTGTCAGACTGCTCTGGTGCCACAATAAACTACAGTTCCCATGATTCCTTAGCACTGAGCCAGGACGGTTAAAGTGGCCTCAAGCTGCATTATTTCTGGCAGTCTGTAAAGGCCCTTAGTCAGTAGAAATTCTGCAGCCAGGAAATAAAGCTAAACAAAATGCTGGACAAGAATTGTTACCGAAGCTGTAGGCTAAGGCCAAGGGAAAAGCTTCAGAAGTGTGTCAAGCCAAGTAGGAAGAACTGTGAAAGGGCTAGAAACATCCTTGAGAATCCTTAGAGAAAAAGTGAGCTTTGCAAAGATAAAATCTTTATGAGAACATTTTTGTTGTTATCAACTGTTCTTGAGTCAACTCCGGCTCATGGCGACTCTGTGGATGAGACAATTCCAAGTCTCTCTATCCTCCATTGCTCTGCTTAGGTCCTGCAGATTCCGACCCATGACCTCCCTGATTAAGTCTATCCATCCAGGATGTGGTCTACCTTTTTTTCTACTACCTTCTACTTTTCTTAGCATTATTGTCTTTTCTAATTAACTGTGCCTTCTCATGATGTGGCCAAAGTACGACAGCTTCACTTTGATCATCTTGAGAGTTCAGGCTTTATTTTTTCCAGACTCATTTCTTTGTCTTTTTTGGCCATCCACTGTAGTCTCAGCACTCTTCTCCAGCACCACATCTCAAATGAATTGGTTTTCTTCTTACCCGCTTTCTTCACTGTCCATTTCTCACATCTGAACATGGTGCTGGGGAATACAATTGATTGGATGATTCTAACTTTTGTGCTTAGTTGTATATCTTTACTCTTTAGGATCTTGTCTAGTTCTTTCATAGCTGCCCTTCCCGTTCCTAGTCTTCTGATTTCTTGACTTCAGTCTCCATTCTGATCAGTGTTTGATCCAATGTGTAAGAAATCTTTAACTATTTTGATTTTACTGCAGTGTAATTCTGTCCACTTGAAGCCAGTAGTTCATGATACATAATGAAGGGCTTATTTAGATGCAGTCTGTCATTTATATTGTGGTCTGTCTAAGTCACTATTAATGCCTTAAAAGCTTCTCAATTTATATGGCAAATTAAAGTATCATTGGTGATGAAGCTTTGAGTTTAGTACCTGCCTCAACTCATAATGAGTTTGATTTTTTTGAGCTTTCTCAGAAAATTCTCAGAAAAAGTAAGGGCCTTTTTTGACCTTTTTCTTTCAGTTTTATTTGTTTACCAGCATATTTGCATTGAGTAGTACACAGAGTACATAAAAACACAAAGGCCCAATGTTCCTTGTATAAAATTCAGTGGTACATTAAAAGAGGAAGATTTACATTAGTGAAAGTAATAAAGGAGGCAGATATTTTCTACTGTTTTGTTGTATCAAAAAGTATCTTAAGTTTCCCATGTCTCTATGAATTGATTTTCAAATTCTCAAATTCCCAGAGCCATTTCAGTGAACTCCCACCCCCTGGGGTCTAAAATTGCTTCCCAATGCACTCTAAGAGATGTGAGGGGTATTTTGCCACATTTTGGCCCTTCTGGACCAATATAGACCCAGAACAGACCTTCTTAAAAAAACAGGGAGTGACGTCTGTTCATTTCTTGTTGTTAAAAAGCCCTCTCCTGTGCATAAAATGGCCCAGAGGAGCCTAAAAATATATCAAAAATATTGCCTTGCCCTAAAAGTGTGTTTGAGAGCCTTCCATATCTTCCTACCCCTCTTTTAATGGTTGTGTAGAATAGGAGAAAATCCTGCTGGAAGTCCCTCTTCCACACAACCATTAAAGGGACAGGAGTCCCATCCCTTATGTCCCCTGGCAACCCCGAACCAATGGACAAGGGTGGACAATGGACAAAGCACTGAGTAGTGGTGTCACTAGGGGGTATGCTTTCAGACCTGGCTATGGAACAGAGACAGCCTTGGTCGCCTTGGTGGATGACCTACACAGGGAACTTGACAGAGAGAGTGTGTCCCTGTTGGTTCTATTGAACCTCTCAGTGTCTTTCGATACCATTGATCATAGTCTCCTTCTGGGCTGCTTCTCTGAGATGGGACTAGGTTGTACTGTTTTACAGTGGTTCCATTTCTTCCTGGAGGGGAAACCCAGAAGGTGATGCTGGGGGACTCCTGCTCAACTCCCTGGCCATTGGCCTGAGGGGTTCCTCAGGGTTCTGTGTTGTCCCCAATGCTATTTACCTTATACATGAACCCACTGGGAGAGGTTGTCTGGAGTTTTGGGATGCAGTGCCATCAATATGCAGATGACACTCAACTCTACTACTCCTCTCCACCTCAATCCAAAGAGGCTGTCCTGTCCTGGTCTTAAGCCAATGTCTGTCATCAGTAATGGAGTGGATGAGGGAAAACAAGTTGAAACTTCATCTAGACAAGACAGAGGTGCTACTGTTCAGTTGGAAGGCTGAATCAGGGAATAGGGATCCAGCCTGTGTTAGATGGGGTTACACTCCCCCTAAAGACACAAGTTCGCAGTTTGGGGGTACTCATGGACTCTGCTTTGAACCTAGAGGCTCAGGCCTCTGCAGTGACCAGGAGGTTTTTTGTACATTTAAAGCTTATGCTCCAGCTGTGCCTGTTCCTTAAGATGCCAGATCTGGCCTTGGTGGTACATGCCTTAGCTACATCCCACTTGGACTACTGTAATGGGCTCTACATGGGGCTGCCTTTGAAGAGTGTTTAGAAACTTCAGCTGGTCCAAAGAACTTCAGCCAGGCTATTAACTGGGGCAGGTTACAGAGACCATACAATGCCACTGTTGAAACAACTTCACTGGCTGCCAGTTTGTTTCCGGGCACAATTCAAAGTGCTGGTGATGGCCAATAAAGCCCTATATGGCTCAGGTCAAGGCTATTTGGCAGAACATATCTCCCTGTATGAATCGGCCCAGGCTCTGAGATCCTCTGAATAGTCCCTTCTCTCTGTCGCACCACCATCACAAGCATGGTTGGTGGGATGCGAGAGACGGCCTTCTTGGTGGCTGCCCCTTTTTGGTCTTCCAAGCCTTTCAGGGGGAGAGGGGTGTGGGGTTTAACATTTGTGAATAACCAGAACTGCGAATGTCAAACCCGCGAATATGGAGGGCCAACTGAACTACTACTACTAATAATAATAATAATAATAATAATATGGGGGTTTGGACCACACAAAGTGACACCTAAGACTGAATGATCCCACTGCTGCCCAAACATCTGCCTTTGCCCAGAAACATGCAGTTATGTTTGCTTGTGTGCCATTAAAATGATGAAGATATGGTATGAGTGTGACGAGGCTCAGTGGGAGGAGAAAGGAGAGTCCCCAGGTTGTTTTTTTAAAAAAATAATAATTAAAAAAATAGTTTTTAAATTTTCCAAAAAAAATTAAAAATATATTTTTAAAAAGATTTTTTTAAAAAAAATCAGTTTACCAAATTTTCACCTTAAGCACATGAAACTATGTATATGTAAATACATTTAGGCTGTGCATATGATATTGTAATTTAAACGTATAATTTTAATTGTGCTAGTTTTTCACGTTACAACTATTACCGTTATATTCAATGATATATGGGTGTTACTGAGCAACATTAGTACAAAACCATCACTAAGGATTCTGTATGGTGTGGTACAGGAGGAGGTCAATGGGGTGGGGGTGACACCATGAGTTACCACACTGGGTGACACCAACCCTAGTGATGCCACTGGCACTGAGGAGAGGGCACTAGCATCTTAGGGATCCAATGTCAGTGGGGTACTGTTCCCCCTCTGGTTTTCAGTCTGAAATCTGTGTCATCTATTTTGGGGTAGCACCCTGGATAGTTCCCTATAGGTTGCACTAAGTCTCTGAGTGGATTCACCATCCCATTCATATGGAAGCCACCAATGGTCATTGCTACAAGGGAAGGGGGCTGCTAGAGCCATTTGTTGTCATAATCCTTAAGGTTAGATGCTACTATGCATGCTCAGGGGTGCCCTTCTTCTTGCTAGGGTGTATGGGAGTTGTAGTTTCCTGTTCCTCCCAGTTCAGTGAATTGGACTGGGAATTGTGCCAAGCTCCCCAATAGCAAATGATGACATGGTCTCTCCTGCCTCCTTCAAAAATACTTTGGCTTAGGGAGAAGAGTACTAACAGGACAGCCTGACTGATGGCTGATTGCCATTATGAGCTGGGCCTGAACCTCAGAGGCTATCTGTGACTCCGGGGCATCTAAACTCTCCCAGGTCTGAAATGTTCTACCATCTCTAAGTTGCAAACATTGCCAAAGAAGCTTTTAAGATGCAGCGTATCTTCCCATAGCACTAGTTTTAAAACCACAACTCTCAAAAAACAGATGTATTTGATAGCTCTATAGATCTTCATTTAGATGTAAATTGTAGCACAATATATTTGTCTCCATGGGATCAGGCCAATTCGAGGGGGAAACATTTGCACTCAGCCCAGACAGAGGAAGAAATAGATGCGATCCACCAACACCACTCTTGGGTGTATTTTTCTTCCTCCTTCTCAGTTTCTTGGCATTTTTCTTACCTGTCTGGATTTGGTAGAGAAGGCCACCTTACCATTCGGCAGAGAAAGGCTACTGCCTCAGGTAGAAGATACTGGGGGACAGCAGTGGAAGCCCAACTATTTTTCCTAAGCCCCTGAGCCTCAACCATGGCTTTTAATCTAAAATATTTCGGTATATTTGGTCCCACCCTTTTTCTTTTCCCCCTGCTTCCAAAGAACATACCAGGTATTATCTAACCAGAAATGGAGATATTTATTTATTTGAGCCTTTATATCTCACCTTATATCTGAAAATCTCAGGATGGCTTACAATAAAATCAATTTCAAAGAATAAATAATAACAACAATTTAAAAGGTTAAAATGCATTAATTAGTTCATCAGTTAAAAAAACCAGACAATTTAAGACTGGTTAAAACAATTTTAAATAATGCAACCATAAGACATGCACAGCCAATTAGGCCTGAAGGCTTTGATAAAAAGCCAGGTTTTGATACAGCACCAAAATGATCCCAAAGTTGGCCAACCAGGCCTCCAGAAGGAGGGAATTCCACTACTGGGGTGCCACTGTTGAGAAGTGGCCCATATCCCCCACAATGTGTTTCCCCTACTGGTGCAATACAGAGGAGGACCTCTCCAATAGATCTCAGTTCTTGGGCAAACATATATCGGAAATAGACTTATCAGAAATTGATATATATGAAATTATCCCCCAAGTACATAGCTACAATCAGCTCTTGGGCCAAGAAGGTTTCCCATCATTGCCTGAAACCCAGGTGGAAATCATTCCACTTTCCTGATGTTGTTGAAGTGCAACTCTTAGCAGCTCAAAGCTAGCACAACCAAGGTGTGTGGGGAGGTGTAATTTGACTACATCTCAAGGGCTGTACCTTTCTAGTCATTGCCTAAACTGCTGCCCTCAGGTGCAGTTAAGGGCTCTCCTATTGCCAACACTGGATAAAATTCATTTGCTTCTGCAAGCTCTTTCTATACATGCAACTGGGGAGAGGAGGCCAGCATGTTGTCCTTTACCTGGGGGGGGGGGGGGGATGCCTTTGATCGGCCCTGCTGCTGGATGTTTCCTTGAACATGTTGCTATACTGAGGGGTCACAGAACTGTCCCTTGGGACCTGTGGGCCTGATTGATAGGATGTTAGGAATATTACTCACTATTTGTCTGGGTTGAAATTGATGCTTTTGCTTATGATTTGCTTATGATTTCAGCAGCTTTCAATACCATCGACCATGGTATCCTTCTGAGTCGCCACTCTGGGATGGGGCATGGAGGTACTGTTCTACAGTGGCTCCATTCTTTCTTGGAGGGGCGTTCTCAAAAGGTGGTGCTGGGGATTCCTGTTTGACTCCTTGGCCACTGGCCTGTGGGGTCCCACAGGGCTCACTCCTGTCCCCTGTGCTTTTTAACATCTACATGAAACCACTGGGAGAGGTTTCCAGAGTTTTAGAGTAAAGTGTCACCTGTACATTGATGATATCCAGCTCTACCACTCCTTTCCACCCAATTCCAAAGAAGCTGTTTCTGTCCTAAACTGGTGTCTGGCTGCTGTAATGAACTGGATGAGGGCAAACCAATTGAAGCTTAATCCAGGCAAGACAGAGGTGCTCCTGGTCAGCTGAAAGACAGATCCAGGAATAGGGACTCAGCCTGTGTTAGATGGGGGTAACACTCCCCTTGAAAACTCAGGTTCGTAGTTTGAGGGTACTTCTGGACTCAGCGCTGAGCCTGGAAGCCCCGGTATCAGCAGTGACCAGGGGTGTCTTTGCACAGCTAAAACTGGTACACCAACTGCACCCATTCTTGGAGAGGTCAGATCTGACCATGGTAGAATATGCCTTGGTTACATCCCGTTTGGATTACTGTAATGTGCTCTATGTGGGACTGCCTTTGAAAAGTGCTCAGAAACATCAGCTGGTCCAAAGAGCTGCAGCCAGGCTGTTAACTGGAGCTGATTACAGGGAACATACAACTCCCTTGTTACAACAGCTCCATTGGCTGCCAGTCCGTTTCTGGGCACAATTCAAAGTGCTGTTTTTGACCTATAAAGTCCTATACGGCTTGGGTGCAGGCTATTTGAAGGACTGTATTGCCCTGTATGAGCGCCCCAGAGTACTGAGATCATCAGGAAAGGCACTTTTCTCTGTCCCACCACCCTTTCAGGCACGTTTGGTGGGAACAAGAGAAAGGACCTTCTCAGTGGCTGCTTCCAAGCTTTGAAACTCCCTCCCTACAGAAGCCAGGATGGCTCCATCCCTGCTGGCCTTTCGGCAGCGGGTAAAGACATTTCTATGCTGCCAAGCCTTTGCTTGACATGGATGCTGTTTTTGTTTTAAAGAGTTTTAAATTTTTAAATTTTTAAATTTTAAGAATGTAATGTTTGTAATTGTTTAATTGTTTTTTAAACTTCACTTTTTTAATGTTTTCTACTGTTTTAACTTGGATTGTTTTAGAGTTGTTAGCCGCCTTGAGTCCCTATGTTGGGAGGAAGGCGGGATATAAAGAAACAGAATAATAATAATAATAATAATAATAATATGAGTGCAATGAATTCAACCAACAAAAATGACTGGTGAGACCTACAATCCTGAAAACTTGGTTTACACCAAGTTTCTTACACAAAACACTGATTCAGGGCATATTTTCCCAATCTCCTGCCTTCTAGATGTGTGTCCATCTTGGTTGCAGGTAACAGGAGATGTATTCAAAAGGGAGGATGCCGGATTGAGGAAGGCTTGATTTAAGGTCATCAGGTGTGTGTGTGTGTGTGTGTGTGTATGAGTATGTGTGTTATTCATTGGATATGTTTGTTCAAGCAGACATCTCCATCTGAAGACATCATCAAGAAACAGTTTTTGTCACCCCAGCGCCTTTCAGTAGATCAGCCCGAGGAACATTTTCAAAGGCAGCGAGCTGTGAGTGCTGTCAGTATCATCACCAGTGCCATGGAAGGTAAGACGTTTCTTGATAAGTTGAAGGGAGAAGGGCATTCTCAAAGTATAGCTAAAGAGCTGTAGCAAGATGGTAGGCCACTTCGAACAACAAATCCCAGAATTCCCCATGCTGCCCATTTTCATGAGGGGCCTCTGGTAGTTGTACTCCAAAAGGCATGTGGCCACGTTCTCAGCCACCACCCCCCCCCCCCCAGTTGTCTGCTGAAAGACACAACGTGGAGGAATCAGGGGTGGGAAATGTGCAGCCTTCCACCTGTTGCCAGCTTGCAACACCCATGGGCCTGATTCAGTGAAGGCAATGGTGAGGGATGATGGTGGGAGCTGTAGTTCAGTAACTTCTGGAGAGCCAAACATTTGCCATTACAGAGGACTATGAAAGTATCTCACAGAGATATTCCGTTAACCGTCCTTGGGAAAACATAAGAAAAAAAATCCCTCTTCTCTATCCTTGTTAAATTTTATCTATTGTTAAAGTCTATGAACAATAGGTTTTACTCTCCCCCTCCAGATAATTTCTTCCCTCCCTCCCACACCTAATTCTGGTGTAATCTTCCTGCGTATCTCAAAATAGGTGACTATTAGGGAGTGGTGTGAAAGGAGTTGTAGCATAAGCTTGGTCTACTTCCATCAATGCATCAAGTCTACAAAAGCTTAGGCTACAACTTCTTTCATTCAGTTAGTCTCAAAGGTGCTACAAGATCCCTTTGCATACTGATATTCCAGACTAACATGGCTACATCTCTGAATATTAGGGAGAGAGCATCCTTGTTGTTGAATGAACTCTACATAGAGACTTGCTGACATCTGCATTATGGTCTTCTACAGCAGTATTTCTCAGGATGTCTGATGCAGGAGAAAGACAATTATCATTTCCCAACATGCCAGGGACAGTCACTAAGCTTGAGCCCACTGGATATTTTTTCTTTCTTTCCTGGAAACTTGCCGAGGGACAGCTGTGTTCCAGGGATCACCACTTTGGGTAACACTGTTCTACAGCACCATATATACCCTCTAACTGTTGTAATTTGGCAGGGACATTCCCAATGAATCCTCTATTAATCCTCTATCACCCCACTTTTTCAGCTGTTCTTAAAATATCCCAGTTTCTCTCTCTTACTGTTCTCTCTCCTGTTCTTATTGCTGGCTCCTCCATGCCATCTCCTTCCACCTCCATGTTGGGAAGGAAGAGCTGTGGAAGAAGTTGTGGTTTTGAAGATGTCAGAGAAATATCATAGAATCATAGAATCATAGAGTTGGAAGAGACCACAAGGGCCATCCAGTCCAACCCCCTGCCATGCAGGAACTCCCAATCAAAGCATCCCCGACAGATGGCCATCCAGCCTCTGCTTAAAGATCTCCAAGGAAGGAGACTCCACTACTACATATTGCAGTACTTTCAGTTAAAGTTTATGACAGGAGCCCCATCTCAGCTCCAATCTGGTAGCTCTACCATAGGGACCATGGGTCCATTCTTGACCCAAAATAGGGTACACTGTGGTAGTAGCCCTTCACAATGGGATGATGGTCAGTAACTCTCTCTATGGCAAAGTTGTGCAGCAGGTGTGGATGTGTCTAGCCCTTGCAGTTGTCTACCCCAGTTGTATCTGTGCAACGAACAATTTGGTTACTGGATGGTACAGAATGGTAGTACTTAAATAAAGAAATGACATGACAATTACTTCTTGAATTAGTGATGTGAAGAGATGCACCAGAATATTCTTCTTCAATTCTTCTGTATTTAAATATTTATTTTATTTTTTGTTGATGTTTTGTCCTTCTGCCCTCCAATCTTTTCCTGCATAGGATTTACCTAGGGAATTGTTCCTCAAGGTTGCTTTTCTTTAAAGTGATCTGGTAGATGAAGAATGCTTTCAACTCAAATGTTTCTAAGTATTCAGGATATTTATAAATAGAAACAGCTTTGCAACAATAAAATATCTACAGAATGGAGTCTGGTAAAAGAGCTGAAATTTCTGCTTTAACTTGACATTTCACATTTGAGGTTGCATATCTGTGTGCAGGAGGTTGAGGCAGTTGGAATGGAGTGTACCATTTCAAAGGACAAGTGGGAGAGTAATGTGTCTGAATGTTACCCCACATAAAAACAAACTCCAAACGGAAAATGAGAACATTGGGGAGAAAAGTTCTAGCCCAGCCCTTTGCTGATCTTCCATCTGCAGGGAGGTTTTTCTTCATAAAATGTAGAAGTGATTTCAAAAATACCTTTGGATACTGTCCATCATTTCACAGAAGAAAACTGGGACACGTGTGGCCAAGCAACATCAGAGAGTGGTTAAGATGGCAAAAATTATTAATGAGGAAGAACAAAAAGGGTCAGAGACTCTTCAGCAGTTAGACCAGGGGTAGGCAACCTAAGGCCTGGGGGCCGGATGCGGCCCCCGAGGCCTTTGGACCCCAGGCTGGTCCTGCCACCGCCACTGCCCCCCGCCCCCGGCGCCCCCCGCGATGATGATATTGATTATTGTTGTTATTGCTTGTTCTTGGGGTTTTCTTGGCAAAATCTCCACAGGGGTTTTGCCATGGCTTTTCTGGGGCTGAGAGAGTGTGCATGCATATTTTTTTTATTTATTTTTAAATTTTTAATTTTTTAAAATTTATTTATTTATTTATTTATTTATTTATTTATTTATTTATTTTTGGTACTTCGCCCTCCCCCCAATTGTCTGAGGGACAGCAACCCGGCCCCCGGCTCAAAAAGGTTGCCTACCCCTGAGTTGGACTTTTGCCTGAGTCTATAGGACTTGTGCACCCTAAAGTCATCAGATCCTACCTGATCTGGAAGCAAAGCAGGGTCAGCCCTGGTTAGTACTGGGATGGAAGACCACCAACAAGTACCAGGTGCTGTAGGCTATATTTCAGAGGAAGGAACTGGCAAGTCCACCTCTCAATATTCCTTTCCTAAGAAAATCCTATTAAATTCATGGGGTTTCCGTAAGTTGACAGTTGACTTGAAGGCACATACACACACCACATTGGAAAGAGCAAGTCTCTCCTATCTCTTTTCCCTCCCACCCCCCCACCCACCCCATAGTTAAAGGAGTTGCAGTTTGAACTCAGTTTGCAGCAATTGAAGTAAGCTGAGGACTAAGAGAGAAAATGAGAGGAAGAGGGAGAAACTGGGACATTTTAAAAGCAGCTGAAAAAGTGGGGTGGCAGGGGATTACTCAGAACTGTCCCTACCAGATCATAGGATCCCTACCAGATCCTCACTATCTGAAGGGCCTGACAAATCCTGCTCCTGATTTAAGCCAATGGTTTTGGATTGCAGGATTATATCTAAATGATCAAGAGCTTGTAAATAATAATAATAATAATAATAATAATAATAATAATATTTTGCTCTACAACCCTCCTAATCCCTCTGTCACTGGCTGGAAGATTCTGGAAGCGGCAATTCAAAAATGTTACTTTTTCAAACTGTGAAATGATCCACTATAAACAATGCTGACCTTGCTCTGCTCAAAGATTTACATGGGGGGTCGTGGGGGGGGGGGGGGGGGGGAGAGAAGACAGCCCATGCTTAATTTTGTGTTGCTTCATGAAGAAGCAAAGGATGGCAGCAGTCCAAATGTTTCTGCATGGGTTCACCTTTAACCATGACTGTCATGATTGCCATGGGTTTCATAAAGGGAAGCTTGCAAGAAAGAGACATATAGCTGATGTAGTTATTTGCCATGTTACGCTGGTGCTAGAGTTGGCCAAGCGGCAGGAGACAAGGTCATTTGGATAAATCTGGATTTTACTTTTACTTGAAACAACCCATCATAGGAATTAAAGGCCTGAATCCTATTGTTAGGCAGAACTAAAATAGACCTATGGAATGAGTGGATTTACACATGTGCTGGTGAACCATTCAATAATTGTTTCAGTGAGTATAGTGAGAGCCAGCGTGACATAATGGTTTGAGCATTGGACTGTGACTCTGGAGACCAGGGTTTGATTCCCCAGCTTGGTCGTGAAACCCGCTGGATGACATTGGGCAAGTCACATGCTCTCAGCCTCCGAGAAAGGCAATGACAAACCCATGATAGAGTCACCTTAGGATCTCCATAAGTTGGAAATGACTTGAAGGACACACCACCACCACCACTTTAATTGTAACTATTGAATAGGATTTCATACGCTTCAACATTTCATAGATGAAAGCTGTTTCCAGGAACCAGGTTTAAAAAAAAATAAATTAAAAATTACTGTTTTTGTGGCCAAGCAACATCAGAGTGTGGTTTAGATGGCAAAAGGGTGAGGAGCAAGGAAGAACTCATAAACTAGGTGAGGTTGCTGCAGTTTACTTTTGCCTTATGCTATAGGGAAAGGCAGCATTCTGCC
This sequence comes from Phrynosoma blainvillii, assembly GCA_026167975.1. Classification (NCBI taxonomy): domain Eukaryota; kingdom Metazoa; phylum Chordata; class Lepidosauria; order Squamata; family Phrynosomatidae; genus Phrynosoma; species Phrynosoma blainvillii. The sequence continues at coordinate 8,857,810 of JANUYF010000005.1, forward strand.
CCCTCCTCTCCTTACTCCTGTGCTGAGTTAATGGAATGAAAACTATTTTTGCACTTTGAATTCAGCTTGCAGCCATGGAAGTAAGCTGAGCACAAAGGGGGAAAGTGGGAAGGGGAAGAGAGAGAAACTGGGACAGCAGCTGAAAAAGAGGGACAGCAGAGGTTTAATCGCAACTGTTCCTACAAAATGGGGATAGTTAGAGAGAATGGGATATAGGCCAGGACTGGAAATTGTGATGCCCTTAGATGTTGTTCCACAACTCTGGGCACTCTGAGCTAACATACAAATAGTGAGGAATGCTGGGAGGTATAGTTCGACAACATCTGAATGGCCCACATGATTCCTACCCCTGATTTAGACCAAGGCTAGCTTTTTTCCCATCTTTTGTTTTGGTTCCACTTCAGCTAACAGACTAATGGCCAGAGCATCTGACCTGATATGGGGATTTTCTTGCTTATTCCCCGTTACCATTTTTAAGGATGTAAATATTTGACTTTGGGGCCGAATACCTAATCTTGGAAACTAAATAGGGTCAACTCTGGCTTGTACTTGGAAGGAGGACCTCCAATGAATACCAGGTGCTGTAGGCTATATTTCAGAGTAAAGATATGGCAAAACCACCTCAATACTCCTTGCTTAAGAAAACCCTATGAAATTCCTGATGACCTGAAGGCATATGTACACAGGCACAAAAATTTGGCTATTTTGCTTTCAAAAGGAAAAAAAAAATTACTTAGCTTTATCCCTGCCAGGAGGTAAAACAAATATTTTTGTGCATTTCTTGTCTGCTATTTGCCTGCTACAAAATGTTTCAGGGAATTATGCTGCACAGAAATCATATGACTTTTTTGTGCAAGAATAATCATTTTTGGTACAACCCCGCCCACGCTTTTACACCAAATTCTGCTGTTTCCAGGAACCAGATTTTTTTTAAAAAAAAAATTAAAAATTTCTGGTTTTGTGCACAAAACACAGCAATGTCACACACAAAAAATGTGTGGGGTTCTGCAAGCAATGCTTTTAGTGGGAAAATTTGCAAAACAATGAAATAAAGAAGATACAAGTGAGGGTTTTTGTGGAAAAATTGTGCTTTCCATGGAGAATAAATTGATTGTTCATATAGTGCTCTCTCTTCCCAGGTGTTTCTAGAAGCACTGGGTGATTATTTTTGCATGAAACATGTTCCTGTAGTTCTAGTTAATAAGTCCTATGTATTGTTATTGTTATTGTTATTGTTATTACCTTGCAATCTGTCACCACTGTGTAATTCGACAGTAGCTACAAGAGCAGTAGCGGATCAAAGCGCAGAAACACATCTGAAGACAATAATAATAATAATAATAATAATAATAATAATAATAATAATGTTTATTTGTATCCCGCTTATTGCCAGACAATCCAAGCGGCTTACAATAAAACCCTTATAACATATTTCCAACATATTTCATCTTCTTCATGATGAAAAATAACTAAAGGTGCAATGAATTCAAAGATATAGCCATGTTAGTCTGTAGAATCAGCATATAGAGAGATCTTGTAGCACCTTTGAGGCTAACTGAAAGAAAGAAATTGGCAGCATGAGCTTTTGTAGGCTTCAGTCTACTTCCTCAGTTGCATTTGGATATAATAATAATAATAATAATAATAATAATAATAATAATATGTAGAGAGATCTTGTAGCACCTTTGAGACTAATTGAAAGAAAGAAATTGGCAGCATGAGCTTTTGTAGACTCTAGTCTACTTCCTGGCATCTACTGACCTGCATGTCATGTGTGCTTTGCTCCTTCTTTCTTAGAGCTTGAGGAATCCCAGCAGAAGTGTCCTCCCTGCTGGAATCATTTTGCTGTGAGGTTCCTCATTTGGGACTGCTGCCCATTGTGGCTGTTGATCAAAGAAAAAGTCAAGTATATAATCATGGATCCATTCAGCGACCTGACAATCACCCTTTGCATTGTGATGAACACTCTCTTCATGGCCATGGACCATTACAAGATGACAAAGGAATTCGAGGATGTGCTCAATATTGGTAATCTGGTAAGGGGACTTTTGTGATGTGGAGTACATTTAAGCAGGAAGGAAAAAGAATTCCCTTGATAGGAGTTGAATAATAATAATATTATTCATGTTGAATGTTTTGGGGTTTGGTTTACCTTAGAATCATAGAATCATAGAGTTGGAAGAGACCACAAGGGCCATCCAGTCCAACCCACTGCCATGCAGGAACTCCCAACCACACCCTACAGTCAGTTACAACTAGACATTCATGGAGGGACCAGAGCATGGCCAGTGATTTTTGGAGTACAATTTCCAGAAACTCCTTGTCTGTATGGTTTTGTGCTGGCCAGAGCATTCTGGGGATTGTAGTATGAAGGGATAACTTCTCCTAGGTCTGAGAAATAGGGCTTAAAAGGTAAGGGGGCGTTGAGGAGGTATGTGATGGGAGGATGCATTGATTGATGGGAAGAAACATATTGCTTCAACTGATGAGGGTAGATTAAATCTGAATTGGCTTCAAATTAAGATGAGCTGTTAAACTTCTTTTGATGGGAGAGAATAGTTCAGCTGTCTCCTGAGCCCAACCAAGATGAAGCCAAAAGGTATCTGCTCACCTCTATTCTCTAGGCAGGGGTAGGCAACCTTTCCCCTTTAAGGGCCGAGGGACTTCAGCTCCCAGAATCCCAGGAGCTATTGGCCAACATGGAACTATTGGCCAACATGGCTGAGGCTTCTGGGAGCTGAAGTCCCTCGGCCCTCAAAGGGGAAAGGTTGCCTACCCCTGCTGTAGAGTCACACATGATGCAACAGCTTCATGCCTGAGTGTGCAGTCTCACCAAGAATGCACAGCCAGTCTTGACTTTGCAGAGAATGGTATAAATTGTGTTCTTATGACTGCAGGAAACCACCCATGAGGATATAATCTGCTAACAGTTTACTACCCTGTTCCCTTTCACAGATCTTCACTGGGATTTTTACAACTGAAATGGTCTTCAAACTCATCGCTTTAGATCCCTATTACTATTTCCAGCAAGGATGGAATATTTTTGACAGTATAATTGTTACTCTAAGCCTGATGGAACTAAGTCTTTCGAGTATGGGGAACGTATCTGTGTTACGCTCCTTCAGACTGGTAACCTATTTCTTTTTTGGTTCATCTGTCTGTCTATCTGTCTGTCTGTCTGTAATACAGAGATATAGAAACCATCACATGTGTAGCATCAGTCAACACTGCTCTCCTCAACAGATTAGCATGTGTGTGTTAACCTGTTGAAGATGACAAGGTAAGGGGATCCTGTGCAGGTGTGAAAGGGCCTTACCAAACAAGCAACACCAGCTTTTCAATCCCCAAGAGATGACTCAGACACTTTCAGATGTCATTCTCATTTTACTTACATTTCCATCATAAGACTTTAAGAAGAGGATTGCTAGACCAGACTAAAGGCACATCTTAGGGTGCATCTACACTTCAGAAATAATTCAGTTTGGTACCACTTTAACTGCCATAGCTCCATCCTACAGAATACTGGGATTTGTAGTTTTGTGAAGCATCAGTACTTTTTGGCTGAGAAGGCTAAAGACCTTGAAAAACTACAAGTTCCAAGATTCCATAGATTGAAGATACAGCACTCAAAGTGATGTCGTTATTTCTATAGTGTAGTCCGGCATTCTGTTCCCAGGGTTACCAACCATTTGCCTATTGGGAAAACCATTAGCAGGACATGACACATGAGTGCAATAGGAACCTCCTATCCATGCTCCCCAATGGCTGACATATAAAAGCATAGCACCTCTCCTCCTGGAGGGAATATATAGCCATTATGACTGGTAAATATCAGCAGCCTTCTGTTCCATGAATTTCATCATCACTATCTGCATAGCAAACCCACTGCTTCATTACACATTTCTCTTCCATATATGAAGAACATGCAGCTCACATATTTGAAAATGAAAAGGTTACCAGCCAGACCGAAGCTGAAATATTGCATTTTGGTGTTTCTTTTTGTGCATGTTCTGCTGATCCTTCCTGGTTTAGGCTATTTTTGGCACTTGTTATAACCACATTCATATTGTTTTGATGCTGTTCTTCTCGGCAATATCTCTTCCGCTTTTCTCTCATTTATCATTCCTCTGACTTCACTTGATATTTCATCCAATCAGCTATGAGGACCATCATGAGTTTGTTGAGGATGTCATGATGATGATATCATAAATCAGGAATAGTATGCACTGATGGTCAATCGGTCAATTTTGACCTCACTACTCCTTTGATAGGCCACAGCTTCCCTCCTGATATGGCCAGAAATTGGGCAATTGGAAGTTATTTCTGGTCATTTTTGAACTTTTTTCCTCCCATTATCCCTCTCGTTACAGTGGAGAAACAACAAAAACATTGTTTAGGGCCAAAACCATGCCTAGCAAAGCTTCTTTTTCCACTACATCATCATCATCATCATCATCATCATCATCATCATCATTTTTTCCAAAGTTGCTAGGGCCATAAAAGCCTACATGGACTCTGCAGAGGGCCATATGATTCTCACTTCTCTCATGGATGCTCATAAACCAGGGATGAGGAACCTTTGACCCTTTAGATATTTTGGATTTCTAGGCCCTAGAAGCCCCACTCTACAAAGCCAATGATGATTGGGATAACTGGGGATCAAAACATCTAGAGGGGCAAAAGGTTTCCCCACCACCATTGTAAGCAAACCCACTGTGGCTCAGAGACTCATAGAATCATAGAGTTGGAAAAGACCACAAGGGCCATCCAGTTCAACCCCCTGCCATGCAGGAACTCTCAATCAAACCCAACAGGAACTCTCACTCAAACCCATGCAGGAACTCTCAATCAAACCCAACAGATGTCCATCCAGCCTCTATTTAAAGACCTCCAAAGGAGACTCCACCAGCCTCCAAGGGAGTGTGTTCCACTGTTGAACAGCTTTTACTGTCAGGAAGTACTTCCTAATGTTGAGGTGGAATCTCTTCTCCTGTAGCTTGCATCCATTATTCTGGGTCCTGTTCTCTGGAGCAGCAGAAAACAACCTTGCTCCCTCCTCAATATGACATCCCTTCAAATACTTGAACAGGGCTATCATATCACCTCTTGACCGTCTCTTCTCCAGGCTAAGCATACCCAGTTCCCTAAGTCGTTCCTTGTAGGGCATGGTTTCCAGACCCTTCACCATTTTAGTTGCCCTCCTTTGGACACGCTCCAGTCTTTCAACATCCTTTTTGGATTGTGGTGCCCAGAACTGGCTCCAACCACCTATAGATGGAAGCCTGGGCCAGAACTATTTCCCCCAAATGCTATTGTTTAAGGAATATTTTGATGAAATTTCTTTAGGTTCCTTTTATCACATCATCTTCATCTATTTATTTGTACGCAGTTTTCCCACAAGATTGTATGCAAAGTGATTCATAACATATTCAAATATTACCTTGAAAAACAATCTTGTATTTCTGTTTGTTCAACAATTTCATATAAAAAGAACAGGGCCAATTAACAGATAACTATAGTGTTAATAAATAAGTGGCTAAGAAAATATCAAGCAAAACAGCGCTGCATAAAATATAAATAAACCTGACCTAGGCTACCAACTTCAAACTGAACAGGAAAACAAATGAAGACAGATAGAAATAAAAAATACATTACATGAAAGATCAAATAGAGTTTCTTTCCATAAAGAAATAACAATAATAACATAAGCAGCATTAAAATTATATTTTGTCTTAGTGTACTTACATAGTTTTTCAGGGAGCAACACAATTCAACCAATCTTAAAGATTAATAAAATGCTAGAAGTTTCTTTCTTTCTGTCCTCTTGTTTAATTTATGTATATCTCAATTGCCAAAGCTCCTGGCAAAGAAATGTCTTTTTTTATAAAGTCTGTTATGACCAACTAGCCCTGCTTTCTTCCTTATCCTCTGTCAAGTTGGAAGGCTTTTTAGCAGCTTCAGCATTGGGAGGTTGGTGAAGGAATGCTGGAGCAGGATGGCCAGATGTCCTCCTTTTCTAGGACATGTCCTACATTTCACAATTCTGTCCAGGATGAATTCCAGAATGTCCTCCATTTTGAGCATGACTAAGAAGCGTATATATTTGTTTAATATTTATATTTATGTTAGTGTGTTTAGTTTTTATTTTGCAATGCCCTACATTTTTCTTGAATGGCCTACATTTCACGGTGCCTTGTCCTCCTTTGTGGCTATGATGTCTGGTCACCCTGGGCTGGAGAAATGAAGACTTTTAGTGTCTGGTTGCAGCAATATGTCTGCAATAAACAATAAAATAAAGCTTGAGCTAGGAAAGAATGGGATTCTGCTCTAGCCTATCCTCCTATAGCTTTGTGTCCCTGTCTACAATAGGTAAGCTAAAGAGCATTTACTTTCAGAATCCATTACTGAGTCTTTGTGAACAGTGAAACAGAGAGAAAAGAGGAGACTGGATAAGACAGTAGACTACTTTACCAGTTCTCCCCACCCCACATGTTATATGAAGCTATGTTATTTACTTTTGTGCATATGAAATGTATTTCACAGATCACTTAGTCTGGACACCAAACTGGAAATCATAATAAAACTGGACGCTGATGAAAGGGGGAAAAATCTCTCAATGCATTTTGGACGATGCTTTCAAGTGGTCTCTAGAAAGATCAAATTGTTTTTGTTTATTGGGGCAAGGATTGCATGACGTGGGCCATGTCCACATGGGTCAAATAAGACATCCTCCCACTGTCCTCATAGCAATCAGCCCAGACGATGCAGATCCCAATCCTCAATTCTGGTGCAAACTATCCTATGATGTGCGGCCAGTTCAGCACCAAACATTCTTAAAATGGATTTTAAAAACTCACCTTTTGCTGAGCATCTTCCCAGAAAATCCAGAATTCTCTGGAGCAATGCTGGGTGGCTTTTCACATGCACATCCTGCTATGCCATCTGCTGCTACCATTACTGACATAAGTCTCTCCCTCTGAGGTCACAATGAGGTGTACAGGCATGTGAGTAGTACTGGTCACCTTGTATCTGAGCTCAGATGGAGCAACTCATGCCAGCAGTGGTGGTGGGCAACACAGTAGGATGCATGTGTAGACAGCCTCTCAGCATTGCTAAGGAGTGTGGCGGTAATGGGAGGGAGATGCAGGTTAGCTCTGGAGCCAGAATACTCCAGGAGCTGCCCAGAGTATTCTGGCTGGTGTAGATGAACCCTGGAAGCAGTCACTGGGATGGCCCTCTCCTGTGGCCACAACAAATGTGGCAGGACTCAAAGAAAGCCCTCCACCAAGGATCTCAAAACCCAGGTATGGTCTTGCTCTTCAGCATACACCTTAGTTAAGGTAGGGTCTTTACTGCCTGAAACCGGAGCAAAAGCAGCCTCATTTTGGCTGTATTAAGAAACCAGTCGCATCACTCTCTCAGTACAATTTTGAATCCACCTTTTTGGTTTGTTCTTGCCCAGTGCCAGCATTATTTGCCCCATTTTGCTCTGCTGCAAGTGTTTAGTTTTGTTCCTATGGTTTGCCTTACAGCTAAGGGTCTTCAAGCTTGCCAAGTCTTGGCCAACATTAAATACTCTGATCAAGATCATTGGAAACTCTGTGGGTGCTCTGGGAAACCTCACTGTTGTTCTAGCCATCATTGTCTTCATTTTTGCTGTGGTTGGAATGCAGCTCTTTGGGGAAATGTATTATAAGAACGTCAACAAGATCAGCACCACAGGACAACTGCCACGCTGGCATATGAAGGACTTCTTCCATTCCTTCCTTATCATCTTCCGCATTCTTTGTGGGGAATGGATTGAAACTATGTGGGACTGTATGAGAGTGGATGGACAACCTCTGTGTCTCCTGGTCTTCCTTCTGGTCATGGTGATCGGGAATTTGGTGGTAGGTATTACAAAACATATATATTTTTAAAATGTATTCTTCCTCTGCTTTCTTACTGTGGGTACCAGATTTCAAGGGCTCCATAGCTTGAACCAAAAATTTCCTAGCATTGAGGCTGGGCCTAGCAGAGTGAGCTCAGATGCTCGTCCTTCATGGTGCTTGCCAACTTCAAGACCAGTGCATCACTGGTCTTGAAGCTGGCAAGCACCATGAAGGACTTTAGGGCCATCACAAGAAATCAATGGAGAGAGTTCACACATCCAAACTACCCTGATTGATTACTCATGAGTAGGATCAGGATCTGTGTTGACTGCTCTGAGCAAAATCAGTCAGTACTGTGTTTGGTTGGGTCCTCAAGTCACTTTTCATCCAGGGAACTAATTACAGACTGCCAGAAATAATGCAACTTGAAGCCACTTTAACTGTCCTGGCTCAGTGCTAAGGAATAATGGGAACTGTCATTTATTTTGGCACCAGAGCTCTCTCACAGAGAAGGCTCAATGTCCCAGAAAAAAAAAATACAATTCCCATGATTCCCTAGGACTGAGCCAGGACAGTTAAAATGGCCTCAAGCTGCATTATTTCTGGCAGTCTGTAAAGGCCCTAATTCTAGACAAGGGAAGGCAAAAGTCATGCTGCTGAAACCAGCATGGATATGCTGAAAAAGAGGTCTCACAGTTTCCTTGTCTTTTACTTGATAGCATAGCAAGGAGTTGGGTTTCTTGGGTTTCCTTCTAAGGATCATGGTTCTGAGCTTGTGCTTTTGAATATGTCATTGTTGAGTATCCAAAGTAGGTTATTTACTTCATGCACATCATATTCTGTGTATATCCTACTCTGAGGTTCTGGGTTTCTCCTGCCATTTTGTCACACCTGGAGCACATTGGATGGGCTTTAAATGGATTCCTGGAATCACAAGGGATATAGTGTTACTGTATGTGGTTTCTGTGTTTGTTGTGTGATCATGTAAGCTGGGTGACTGCATAAAACAGCCTTCCCCACCTTGGTGTCCTCCAGATGTGTTGGACTGTAACACATTATTTCCAGCCAACATGGCCATTCATTGAATGAGGATGATGGAACTTTAATCCAACATGTCCTGAAGGCACTACACTGGAGAAGGTCAGGGTAGGTCTTTGGTATCCAGCTGAACCAATCCACACTGTTGAAAAATTCATAAACATGCACACACACCATTGCCATATGTGGCAGCTTCAATCTGAAGTGTCTGCCATATGGCTGCATATGACATTCTCACAATCCACTATATTAATCTAGTCTAGAAGTGGGAACTTGTAGCACTCCAGACATTGCCATGCTCCCATCAGCCCTACCCAGCATGTCCAGTAGTTAGGGATAACAGTTATCACTGTTCAGCAGCATCATGAGTGTCTCAAGAGTCCTGCATCTGATCAAGCCTTCGGGATCTGTTGACACCAATCAGCTGATTAAGCTTCTGCAAAGCTTTCCTGATATTGGCGAGGCATGTTCAGTATAGGGTAACTTATCTGAGCCTGAATTTATGATATGTGTGATCATCTAGGTGTTAACATTTGTGGCTGGGAAAGCATGTCAACAATTCCTAAGCCTTTGGCGTAAACTCATGCTTCCTGAAATGCGTGCTGGCACATCACAGTACTAAGGCAAGGCTGCCAATTTCCAGTCAGATGATGTTAGTCATTCCTGTAGAATTGAATACCTTGACCACAGCCACCAAATTAGGGTCTGTGTAGCTCTCTTTAGCACCATTATAATGCAGCACCGTAATCACAATGCAGTCTGAGTATCATCGATGCATGCTGTCAAGGGTCTGATGAAATCAGGGAATGGATGGAATGCATCTCCCACGCATCACAGCAAAATGACCTCAGGCCTATCCAACCTGTATAATGATGTTTACAGTAAGATTTTGCAAAATGGCTCAGCAGGTTTCAGATGGAAATGAAGGTCATGAGGGTTAATACAGCAAACCACGGGCTGGCAAGTTACTAAGAAACGATGGAGTGCCTCATTAACGGCACTTTATCAGGCATCCTGATGGTGCCAACAAAATGTAATTGTACCCCATTCTGCATCATATAAACTGACACCAAGGGGTTGTGCCATACCACCTGTCTCTCTGAGGAGAGTTTTGTGGTGTGATTTTGAACCTGTTTAACAGCCTTGCTTAGCAGAACAAACCTAGCTGCTGAAAGACAAAGAGGAAGCCTTAGGAATGGTGACCTCTAAACCTCAGGGCCCTGACATCCAATCTGTGTGATGCATTTTGTTCATTTTATTTCTGAGCAAGGTGGCAGATGAATAGAGTTACCGAATTCCTTTATCATAATGGAGAACCTGGGATTTCCAGTGGCACCACTCAGCAAAATATTGCACTGCTATTGTAGCTTAGCAGGAAAGTAGCCATCTGTTATATGTTGTGTTTGAATATCTTTACTGTTGATAACCAGAGGATGTTATTGCTGCTGCCATTTCAATAAGGGTTGTTTATGTGACCCAGTGAGCCAGAGAGTGGAGGCTTCTAGATGTTTTTTGCCCTGCCACTCCCATAATTCCTCACAGTTGTCTATTCTGGCTGGGACTGATGGGTGTTGTAGGCCAAAAACACCTGAAGGGCCAGAGTTGTCCATTGTCTTATAATGAGGCTGGTTTTGACCTGGTTCTTTAGTCAGAGCAATCTCTCATTCAAGCAAAGAGCTAGGCACTCAGACTACAGCTTTTAGAGAGCTTCTGTAACCTTCCAGATAGACAGCCTTTGCCTCACCACACCCAGCATCTCCAGGCTTCAAATACAAGCATCATGCTCTTAGGGCCTAAGCAGACTGCCAGAAATAGTGCACATTAAATTGAGGCACTGCCCTGGCTCAGTGCTAAGGAATCATGGGAACGGTAATTTATTGTGGCACCAGAGCTCTCTGACAGAGAAGGTTCAATGTCCCAGAAAAAAATACAGTTCCCATGATTCCCTAGCACTGAGCCAGGGCAGTGCCTCAATTTAATGTGCACTATTTCTGGCAGTCTGCTTAGGCCTTTAGTCTGGGACAATTGCATAGCATTTTTGTTCACAATCATGGAAGCTTAGAGATGTGCACCTCTAAGCTTCTGTGACTTTGAACAAGAATGGCTTTGAGTGCTTGGATTTGATGGAGTTGGGCAAAAGAAATGAAGGAACAAGCTTGCAAAAGAGATCTGGACCTGCCAGTAAATGAGACCAGTAAAGGAAAGCCAGTTATCCCTGCAGAGAGTATTGGATTGATCCGCAGTCTGTGGATTCATATCCAAGGAACCAGAGCGAGGCACAGGTTACCCTTCTGCAAGAATTCTGACTTGTTCTGATTTTGAAAATGAATCTCAATCATGCACCCCATTGCGTATTAAGTATTGAAAGATGATACATTATTTTCTGCAATGAAGTAAAAATGTTAGGGGGTTATGGCAGAGGTGATGGGAAGAGGAGACAGTGTGGCTGGCAATAAAGTTTTGGTAAAGTTGAAATGCTTCCGTTTGAATTTTGATATAATATGTCTGTTGCGTATCTCCTCTAAGTATGTAGGTCATGTTTCCTTTATATGGTAATGCAGTTATCATCTGAGACAATGTTTACATTCAAATATATATTTCCCCCTCCAGGAAGCAAATGTCTGTACACAAGAATAAGAATAACATTTTTGAAATAATAGTGTCTTCTTAATTTAGAGGCGGGGAGAGAGGCAAAGGCTGCATTTTTTATATGCGCTTTTATTTCTGATGCCTGATACCCCAAAGTGGATGTTACTCTTTTTATCAACAATATCCCCTGACTTCTAAATATTTAAAAGATACAAAGTAGTTTGAGTGTATTTATTCAAGAGATCAAGAACCTTCTTTGAAAAAAAAATCTAGTATAGTTAACTATGAGAGGGATTAGGTGCTGAAGGGAGGCATTTCTTCAGCTCTTGGATAAATTCAGCTCCTGAACTGTGCCATTTTAAAATGCAGGAAATGGTGCCAAATATGAGAATATGAGCAGGGCTTTGCAGGCTACCAAGATTGCACATGAGTGTAGGAAAAGAAAGAGAGAGAGAGAGAGAGCTGGAGGGAATCACGACTTTAATTTATTTAAAAATGGATGTTTCTAGTCCCTATGATGGCAAATAGATGCTAGACATTACTTGCATTCAGTTGTTCTGGAATTTAGGTCAACACATGCACACACACAGAGACATACGCATGAGGAGGTGTAGTATGTGGTCTTAGTGGTCTCTCCTTGTGTATTTCTCTCATTCTCACACGGACAATGATTTTCTCAGGAAGAGAACCTACTTTTTATTTATGGAGTCTGTCTATCAGAATGCTAGAAAATCATTGCTGAGAATTGCAATAGAGAATCTCCATGCATATGGTGATGGAAGTGATGGCCAGTGGCCACACCAGCTAGGGAGTACTATCAATTGTAGTCCAAAAAAGTAACTTTGCCAAGCTCTGGCTAGATGGGATGAAGTACCTCCTGTTCAGTAGAACACAATGTGATGTGTGAAGATGGTCCAGCAATCAGTTATGATGGGAAACGGATGGCTTGAAGGCAGGGCCAGATTAAGACTTTTAGAGGCCCTAAGAACTTAAAAGATTTTAGTGCCCCCATATTATCTAATTCAAAATATAAACAACAACAAACAGTACAATAAAAATTATTTTTTAAAATGAACCCAAACCTGCAGAATGATGGAAAATAATGTTTACTTTGATATACTTTCACTTTATTTATGTTTGAAAAGTTTTCTCCTACCTTTTCTAACTGAAGAGTCTTTGATCAGATCCCTAAAACGAATCTTACATAACACATCTGCATCTATATGTAGTAGAGATAAACCTGCCTTGTTGTATAGTTGTTATCTTGGGATTTGCACCATTTGCAGTTTTGAAGTTGAACATGAGTCAACAGTGTGATGCAGCAGCTAAAAAGGCCAATGCAATTTTAGGCTGCATCAATAGAAGTATAGTGTCGAGATCAAGAGAAGTAATAGTGCCACTCTATTCTGCTTTGGTCAGGCCTCACCTGGAATCCTGTGTCCAGTTCTGGGCACCACAATTCAAAAAGGATGTGGAGAAACTGGAGTCCAAAGGAGGACAACTAAAATGGTGAAGGGTCTGGAAACCAAGCCCTATGAGGAACGACTTAGGGAGCTGGGGATGTTTAGCCTGGAGAAGAGAAGGTTAAGAGGGGATATGATAGCAATGTTTAAATATTTGAAGGGATGTCATATTGAGGAGGGAACAAGCTTGTTTTCTGCTGCTCCAGAGACTAGGACCCAGAACAACTCCAGGAAAAGAGATTCCACCTTAAGATTGGGAGGAACTTCCTGACAGTGAGAGCTGTTCGACAGTGGAACACACTCCCTCGGAGAGTAGTGGAGTCTCCTTCCTTGGAGGTCTTTAAGCAGAGGCTGGATGGCCATCTGTGGAGATGCTTTGATTGAGAGTTCCTGCATGGCAGGGGGTTGGATTGGATGGCCCTTGTGGTCCCTTCCAACTCTATGATTCGATGATTCTATGTTTCTTCTATGCACCATATGGTCGATGGTAAATCCAGCAATGGAAAATTTCTGTGGTGTCCCCCTTCCATTTATGACCCAAGCATGAGCCTATTTTACTTCATGGTTAATGCAGCGCTGCATGAAGAGGAAAGTTGCTTGAACCAAGATTAACTGAATTGAGGTGTAAAGCAGCAGCTTCTAGTTTGGCTAGGTTCCTGAAAGATTCATAAGGTGTAAAACAGGAGAAGCTGAATACTCAGAAGATCCAGGAGTTGAAGGACCTGGGTTTCTGGAAGGTCCAAGGCTTGAGTCTATCCTTGACTGGTCCCAAGCACATCCCACACATCCTGTGAAGATGCCAGGACCTCCCCAAAAATCTTGCAAATGTTTGTGTCTCCACTTTTCATCTAAATGTTGCTAGTCATGCCAGCCGGTGGGTGCTATGCTGAAGGGACAATGAATCCACTGTGGGTTTTAATGCAAATGTTTAAACTTTCCAAAGAGCTGAATGCATTTGGGGACAGGGCTGAGCAGATATCTTTTTCAATATTCAGAGTAAAGTACACTATTTCCCACTTCTCTGATATGGCAGCTCTCACTGGGTTCTATCTTAATTCCAAGAAATATTCTTTTTCTTTCTGAAACCGAGCATGTGCATTCCTATCTGTAATTGAGAAGCACAAAGGAATAGATTATTTAGGCACTATATCTATCCCTCCTCCCTTTACTTCCAGATGTAGTAGTTTGCTACCTGGGTCATTTTGACCCACATTAAAATGAAGAGTAGAAAGCACCCTGCCTGCTTCCCATTTTACTATCAGAAGAGTGTGGTTGCTCAGTTGCTTTCTTTTTAAAAATATTAACCCTTTACTTTCTAGGAAGGAAGCTTTGTCCAGATTTGACCTGTGCAGAACTGATCACTTTTCACCAATGATCTGAAGTTCATCCTCACTCCACCCCTGAGTGAAATCCCATATTAGACAAATAGAAATATGGTGGATTTGGCAAATGAAGGGTTACCCTTCTGTTCCAAATATGTCCCCCCACAAGAAGGGGCAGCTAAGCAAAGAAGATTGGGAGTTTTAGCTCCAATAATTCCTGATCATTCTTGGGGTGGGGGGAGGTTCATAGCAGCAGAGGACCTCTTTCATAACCAGAAGGCCACAGAAAGGCATGGATTCTTCTTAACACACAATTTTCCCTTCTCCAACCTGGCTGTGATATGACATCTTAGACTACAATGCCTATCAGCCCCACCAAACAGAAGCTCTAGTCTAAAAAGCTAAGGAGCACTAGGTTGAGAGTGTCTGATGTACTGCATTCATGGAGAAAAAGAGGATGATTTCATCTTGGACTTGGCCAAGTATTCATCCAGCCCAGTATGTTGTTTCCAACAGGGGACATGCTGATGGTCTGGATGCTCAGAAGCAGCTTGCTTATCTGTTTGTCCCCAGAGTCTACCGTCCGCTCTAAAGACATGCTGGCTCTGTTTGTAACAATTCCTTTCAGCTGCTATAGCTAGTACCACATCATCTAAGGTAGGGTTGGGCAATTGCTGTAGGTCTTGAGAGGGGAGGTAATTTTCTGTCCTTGGGCCCTAGCAGGGGCTTCATGGACTGCAAACAATGGGGAGAATATGGAAGTGGCTGACCATCTGTTTTTGGTTTTGAAAAACTGATATTTTCTGATGTTAACATTTGCAGGGCAATAGGCTTCAATCTGCTTACAAACCAGGAGAAGCAGTTTACCCTTTGGAGGCTGACAAAAGGACAGTCTTAAGAAGCATTGTAGGCTACGAAAACCCTTGTAGCTGCAGGACCACACTCTGTGCTCCCCATTGTAAGAATGATGGCATAGGTGAAGCTGTGACGCTCCAATGTTTTGTTTTGTTTTTAATTGAAGTTCTAATCTCATCAGTTCTATATGTACATTCTTTCACCAAGTGGAACCTCAAGGCCAGAACTGTGTTGTTGACTTGTGGGTGCTTCCTTACAGTTGCAGTTGTATGTTTTTGGCCATTGTGCAATGGATAGACTTAGTTCATGATTGTATAAGCAGAGTTCCACAAGTGTATCCATTTTGACATGCAGGCAGAATTCAGAGGCATAGCCATGTTAGGCTGCAATATCAGTATGCAAAAGAATCTTGTAGTACATTTGAGACTGACTGCATGAAAGAAGTTGTAGTGTAAGATTTCATAGACTTGGTCTACTTCCTTGGATACTTGGAGTGATCTGGTACCCAGGAAGGACCTTTATCACCTGTGTGAACAGTGATAGAAGTGCAAAAGTTGTGGGTGGGGTGATGAGGAGTCATGTTCAGTTTTAACCATGGTTTTTGAGGGGCAAAGGCAGAAGGAAAGATGTTGCCTAGGGGGAGGGTGGGTGGATGGCCACATGAATGGTGGAGGGTGTTTTGGGATATGGTGTATGCAGGCTGGGATCTGGAAAATAGATATGATAGACTGTCACATTCCTGGATTGTGTGTAACCATTTCTCAGTGCCTTCATGTGTACCACTTACTCGAAGAAAAACAAATTTAAACTGAATCCAGACAGGACAGAGTTGCTTACTGTCAAGACTCCAAATCTGGGGCTGCAGGTGTGTCAACCAGTTCTGGATGGCGTTACACTCCCCCTGAAAGACTGTGCTCACAGTTCAGGAGTGCTCCTGGATCCATCCCTCTAAATGTCAGCTCAGATAGATGCAACGGTCAGGAGTGCCTGTTATCAGCTTCGGCTGATACGCCCTGTCCTAGAATTGGAGGACTTAAAGATGGTAGTGCATGTGCCGGTAACCTCAAGGCTGGACTTCTGCAATGCACTCTACATTGGGCTACCTTTGTAACATATCCAGAAACTCCAGCTGGTTCAGAATATGGCAGCTAGATTGGTTACAGATACTTCCAGGAGTAATCACATCACACCATTCTTTAAAAAAAATCTCTCAATTGGCTGCCAGTTAGTTTCCGGGTAAAGTACAAAGTGTTGGTCATTACCTTTAAAGCCCTATATAAATTGGGTCCAGGTTACCTACAGGATCACCTTCTCCCATACACTCAGGTCCTCTGGGGAATGTTTCCTCCAACTGGCCAGGACTAGACTGGTAAAGGTTTCCCAGAGGACCTTTTTGTCTGTTGCCCCCAGACTGGAATGACCATTGGAAGACATACGACAGCTAAAACTACTGACTCCTTTTAAAACGGCATCTCTTCCAGCGGTCCTACCCAGTCAATTTTATATCATGACTTTTAAATTTGTGTTTAATGGTTTTATAATAATGTGTTTTAATTGTGGGGTTTTGTGCTTTTAATTGTGTTTGTATTTTTAAAGTGTTGTACCCTGCTTTGAGGAGAGGCATGGAATAATAATAATAATAATAATAATAATAATAATAATAATAATAATAATAGAACAAACCAGTGTGCATTTTATGCTGCACAACAGAACAACACGCAGGTTACAATTGGTTGCATAGTGTGGGTATTCAGCAGAAGGGTAGTGTAGCACAACCACAGTGAAACAGTGCTACATTGGATCTCAGCCCAAGTGTTCTAAACTACAAGTTTATCTTCAAACATGGCCTTAAGGACTAAACTCTTGCATGGTTTTTCTGTTTTTTGGTGTGTGTGTGTGTTTGTTTTTGTTTTTAAATGGAGGGACAGGCACGGATTCTCCTTGTGCTGAATTCTGCACCCAATCCCAATGTTTCCATGTCCCAGTGTGGTTGTAGAATATACACACAGCCTTGCCTGTAGGAAAGGCAGATTAGAAGAAAAGCTGGGAAGCATCCAGAAAGCCCGAGGCAGTGTCTGAGATAAGGAGAGAAGAGTCGGAGTCTATTACATCACCTTGGACACCTCATTAAGCAGAGTGAATTCATCTCCAGACACATCCTGCTTAGCCAAGGAGAGGAAGCTCTAGCAGATGAATAAGCACATTTGGGGACACAAGCAAGAGACAATTGTCATCACATTTATAATCCTATTTGCTTCCGTTCTGCTTGGGAGGGTACTAGTTTGGTGCTATGTTAAAATCTGCCCTTAAAACTTTCTCTCTCTCTCTTTTTCTTCCTTCCAGCGTTTTTTTTTTTAAAATAAAAAGGTGGCATACAGGAAGCCTGTATGATGCCATAGTTCGTAAGCATGTCAGGTTTGGATTAGACTTAGGTTCAAGTGCCCCCTCTCTTTTAAATTTCATTGGGTGCCCTTAGGCTATTTGCTGTCTCTCAGTATTATCTACCTTGCAAACTTCTTATGAAGCAAAAAGTGGTTTCTGTGCCCTGCCCTGTGAGAAGAAATATGAGAGATGATACAACAGTTTTACAAACAATTCTGCTCATCTGTACATCCCTCCTCAAGGGCTGCATTCGTCCTGCAGAAATTGGTCAGAGTTGCAGGAAGTCCATGGTCAAGCTCAGAACAAAAAATATAGATGGTGCGCTTTCTACTTTCTTCTTCTCTCTATCATGCGTTCCCCTTCTGTCTTTCCTTTTCTGCCACTCCTGTTCCTTATTTCTGCAAGCCCCTTTCCGTCTCCCTGCCACTATTACAAAATAAGACTGACTCCCCCAAGTTGCCCACCTCTGCTTTTAATGGCTTGAAAGCAGTGGTGTGGAGGTTCAGTTCTGATATGAAATTTTTCAAAGAGTCCAAAAACAAAGGCAGCTCTGTTGCTAAAGCCATCTCAATGAATTGGTTCTAGCAGGTTTCCCCTTTGCGAAGAGCAGGTCTGTTGTGAAGCTAATGGATTTTACTTAATTGACTATTCAAGCCCAAGCCACCCCAAAAGACATTGGATTACCACAGGGATAATTCAAACACATTTCATGGCTGCTGGGATAATACATCTCTCCCCTCCATTCACATGTGACTGTGAAGATTGCAGCTAAATTCAGAAGGGAGTGAGGAGGAGGTAAGCAACTCATTTCACCATTTTTGCCAATTACATTGCCTTGGTGCTTAGCACTGTGAGTGCTGGCTTCCCTACACCATGATGCTGGGAGGACTGGAAAGGGGGAAGGCACCAAGGTTGCATCTACACTGTAGAAATAATGCAGTTTAATGTCACTTTAAGTGCTAAGCTCCCTCCTACGGCATCCTGGAATTTGTAATTTTACAAGGTCCTTAACCTTCTTTGCCAAAGCATGCTGGTCCTTCAGAAAACTTCAAATCCCAGGATTCTGTAGAATGGAGCACTGGCATTTAAAGTGGTGTCAAACTGCATTATTTTGACAATGCACCCCCAAGTCTCTTCTGGTGCTAGCGATGGAAAGATGATTTGAAAATATTTCAAAATTGGTTGAAAGGCATGGCTGATACTCTGCATCAGAGATGACTCTGAGCCTGTATTTGAAGGCATTTCAGGCATGCCAGAGAACTGTACCACATACCTCCTTTATCTTAGCAAAGAAAGTTGTCAGCCAAGGCCTTATATGTCCACCTTGCTATCCACAGAATCAAGGCATGAGATACTAGATAAACCCGATCTCTCACTAGACAGTACAAACGATAAAAAATTAGACCAACTATAAAGCCCAAGTGATAGAAAGTGCTGAGGAATTTCCAAAAATTAGACAAATACAAAATAAACATGAGACATTCTTAACTTCCCCCCCCTTCATTCTTAAAGTCTCAAGTAATTATCAACATTAATGTGATTTTTTTTAAAAAAAGTCCTAGCTATAACTGGCATTTATTATATACAAATAATAAATGCCAGTTATATCAAATGTGTTTTGGCTGTCATGCCATACAAATGCTTGCTGCTGGTATTTTGCTTTCTTCATATTGAAGGTGCTTGCTGTGTATTATCTCAGTGATCCTTATGACAAAACTATAAGGTAGAATCAGGGTTATTATCCCCATTTTGAGTGTCCATCTGTATGTGAGCATGAGGGAATGGTTTGCCTCAGTAATCAGCAATGATGGGATCCTGTGCCTTTTCAAATAATGTTGGACTACATCTTCTATCACCCCATCACTGGTTGTGCTGGCTGTGACTAATGGGAGCTAGAATCCAGCAACATCTGGGAGACCACAGATATCATTCCATTTAGGAGGAAGAGAACAACTAATGTGAGTTTTGAACTGAAACCCTTCAGACTCCCATCTAACCTCTAGGCTGCACTTTCTCTGAAGAAGGTCAGGGGAGTTACAGAAAGGGAGATATTCTTTGCAAGATTCCTCATGTAGAAGATAACTGGATGATTTTGCAGGTTGGCCCATATACCCTAAAGGCACCAGATTCTGTCTGATCATGGAAGCTAAGCAGCATCAGCTCTGGTTTGTATGTGGATGGGAGACTACCAATGAAAACCAGATGCTGTAGGCTATATTTCAAAGGAAAGAACTGGCAAAACTACCTCATGAGTATTCCTTTCCTAAGAAAAACCTATGAAATTCAAGGGATCACCATACATTTGCAGGTGACTTGAAAGCACATACAGTCAGCCCTCCGTTTTCATGGGGGAATCCGTTCCAGACCCTCCTGCAAAAATGGAGACTTGCTGATATTCAAGCCCCATAGGTTTGAATAGGGCACGCCCCCACAGGCGCATGCCCCATTGATCTTAATGGAGGTCACCCCTCCATGAATATTCAAAACCGCAGATCTCAAGTCCATGAGAACGGAGGAGTGACTGTACACACAAACACACACACATTTTGAGGAGGCTGTTTATAGCTTCCTTCCTCTCCCAGAAGCTTAGGCTATTTGCAGTGCAATCAATGTGGGCACCGGTTGAGGCTTTCGGGTGGCTTTCTGTTCCTTCTGTACACAATGCTCTTCTGCCACACTGTAAAGTGACCTAAACAAGAGAGCACAACCTTCTGAGTACCAAGATAGTAACTGTGTAGAGAAATGCTGGGGCTCCAGGCTAAATCTGGCTTTCGTAGCATCTCAGTGTGGCCATCTGGAGCATTGTTTTGGGCTTTCCCAGTTTCTATACAGGTTGCCTCCACTTGTAAAACACTGAAAAACCTCTCCCAAGCATTCATTACTGTATGTGGAACCTTGAACATACAATATATTGGTGTTTTCAGTCCCACTCTTTTGCCTTTGGTCCAGCTCACCACTGGAATGCACGTCCAAGAAGTTCTTGAGGTTACAAGACATGCTCCACTTTTAGTTTAGACTTTAAAACTAAAGTCTTATCCAGAGTATTGGAATAAGGCTGGGGATAACCTGATTGAAATTGCATTGCCTAACATATGAGGCTCAGCCCGGAGCCAGAAATCAGGAATCACAGTGTACAAGCCAACAGTTAGGGTCAAGTCATAAGTTAGGAGCAGGATGCAGGTTTCAAGAGCAAGCCAGAAGCAAAGCATAATTGGCTGAAATAAGGGATAAAATATCGGGAGCAGGGAAGAGAAATCTTGCAGCCCTCCAGCTGTTGTGGAATTGCAAGAGCTGTAGCCAGCATAGCACATGGTGAACAATGCTGGGAGTCGCAGATCAACAGTATCTGGAAGATCAGTGTGATTCCCATCCCAATCCAATTGCTCTAGCCCCAACAGTGTGGTTTGAGCATTGGACTACAACTCTTGGGACCAGGGTTCAAATCCCTGCTCAGATATGGAAACCCACTGGGTGACCTTGGAGAAGTCACATGCTCTCAGCATCAGTGGAAGGCCAAGGCAAACTCACTCTGAACAAATCTTGCCAAGAAAACCCTGTGATACCTAGAGTTGCTATAAGTCAGAAACAACTTGAAGTCACACAACAAACAACAGTCCAAACTAGATTAGAGCCATTGAATCAACTGCTGAGTAATATCAACACATAGGTAAATTGCATTGATCCAATGGGTCTACCCTACTTGAGTCTATCAATTGGATTTAGGCCATAGATAGATGGATGGATGTATAGATGGATGGATCTAGATGAAGCAAGCATTTCTCTTTTCTTGTTTTGCTTTAAGCTTACAATGCATGACAGGCAGCATTCTCTCACTTTAGAGATGTTCTGAATTGGTCCTTAATAGGTGTCTGAACACTGACACTCGTAACACCTTGCATTGCATTCATCTCACTTGCCGGGAATTGATCTCACTTTCAACTGCTATATGCTCTTTCTTCTGTTGGAATGGAAGGCTCTATTTTCAGTATTATTCTTATTTTTTCTTTATTTGTTTGGAAAGTTGAAAGTACAAAAACATAGTATGTATAAAACACAAGCTACAAAAGCTGCAGAAGTAAGCACTGCTAGATAAAAAGTAGTACTATGATAAGAGCTGTCTGACAGTGGAATAGAGCAGCTGTTCAACAGGTGCTTGACCGTTGAATAGAATGCCTCAAAAAGGGTGGACTCTCTCTCATTGAAGGTTTCTAAGCATCTTGGTGTGCTTTAGCTCTAGATTCTCACACTGACAGAAGGCTGAACTCAATGCCCCTAGGCATCTGGACTCAATGCCCCTGGCCATCTGTCGGGGATGCTTTGATTTTGAGTTCCTGCATGGCAGGCGGGTTGGACTGGATGGCCCTTGTGGTCTCTTCCAATCTATGATTCTATGATCTCTTCAAGTTCTATGATATATAAAAAGCGAGAGAATAACTCCATCAAAAACACTAGCAGCATTATTCTATATGTGTCTGTGCATAAGGACTTATTCCCAAGTAAGCCTATATCAGTTTGCAGCCTGAAACTATCAAAGGGGAGTGAAAGAATGAAGAATCATAGAGACACCAAGGGCCATGCAGTCCAACTTCCTGCCAAGCAGGAATACTCAATCCAAGCACTCTTCACAGACGGCCATCCAGCCTCTGGTTAAAAACCTCCAAGGAATGTGACTCCACCATTCTCTAAGATGGCATATTCCAGTGTTGAGTGGCTCTTATTGTCAGGAAGTTCTTCCTAATGTTGAGGTGGAATGTAATGTTTAGGTGGAATTATGTGGATAGGATGATGAATTATATGTTCTTATAAAATGTGTGGGAATATACCTATTCAGACCTATACATTAAACCAGTGATTGACCTATGTGTCCAAAACAGAGCAAGGGATAGGGATGAAGATGCATTTTGGGAAACATGGCTCTCCTTCTTTCACTGTCTGAATGAATAAGACCAATGGTCTACCACAATCAAAATCCATATTCAGGAAAGACGTCTTCTACTGGAAAGATGATCCACTTTACAAGTGCTGATTTCTGCTAAGACCAACTCACTTGCTAAAATACAGATCTGTAATCTTTTATTGCCTGGCCTAAGGATTTCGGAGTTTCCATTTTTAACTTTTGTTTTATTTCACGTCTACTATTATTAATATATAGTTTTGACAGTTGGTACTCATGGCATAGTGTAATGCATGACTTCTTGTACTTTTCTTCCAAAACAATGAAGTTTTTAAATAGATTGACATTAGTGAACTGATTAATTGATTACATGACCAAGCAGGGAGTTTGAACCAGGATGTCCTTACTTTCAGTCCTGTTCCTTCCTAAGGAACTTTTTGGGGTACAAGGAGATCATGACCCCATCTGCCAGTAACACACATTTGCTACTGTTGTTTTATTATTTACTAAAACACCCAAGAAACATTTATACAGTAGGTATTCTTTACAATCAAATGGAAAAGCTTTTCCTGAACTATGATCCTTGAGATTGCAGGGGTGGGGGTGTGGGGGAATCATTCCTTAAATCTCTGTATACCTATAAAATTAGCTTGTCAGTCAGGAGGTGTGATCCCTGATAGCAAATCGGGCTGGCCAAAAGCCTTGGGATTTGGCAGGAGTTGTTCCCCTACTGATTGAGGTTTTATTTTGTTTTTTAAATGTTCAAATGACATACCTCCTGTCCTGGTCCATTGTTCCTGCAATTAGTCCATAATTCCTGCAATTAGCCACAACTTTTAAAACCAAAAATAGGATGTGGTGTTTTTTCCTGACTCCTGGGAAATTCTAAAATAAGCAGCATTTAATTTCCACATCCATTTCTGTTGTCTTGGTTCTTCCGCAGACGTCTGGGCAGTCCCTTTCATGATGGAAAGAATGGCATTGTGTCCTTTCCTATAAAGGTTCTCCTCTGACTTTTCATTCCCTCAGTACATATCCAGGGAGAGAAGGAAACCCCATCTGACCACACTTCATGTGAGAGACAAAACACCAGCTTCAAAATATGCTACCCAGACATGCAAGTAGATCAACAGATCCAAAGGATTTTGGCCAGTTTGGATGAGCCCTCAATCAGAAGACTAGGCTCTCTGATGAGTTTCCCTGTGCAGGCAATTGTGGTTGCTTTTTAAAAATGTATGACCCTCTTCTTCCAGTCTGAAATGGTGCAATCTAGGAAAAACTTGATTCTGTTACTAAACACATATAAACCATCCCTCAGTTTCATTAGAATAAGAGCTGGACTAGATATATTAGTGTATTTTATTTAGATATCCGTGTATCTTTCTTATATATTCATGTATTTTATTTAGATATTTAGATATTTATGTTGACTTGCTTGTGTACGTCAAAATGTCACCTGGCTTCATCTTGAACATTACCCTGTTTGATCACACTTCCTGATGAATGAACTGACATCTGTATCCCATGATTTTGTATTGAACTCTTGAAAGTTGCATTTCCATTATGCTAATTTAAATTCCTTTTGTTTCTTCCACCAAGTTCCGTATCCTAATCTCATGTCCGTGATGCCCAAAATAGGCAGGAAAACCCTTGCTCTGACATCCCGAAGTGAATTAGGTGGCACAGAGAACCATCTCCTTATTGAGACAGAAGATGGCTCTGGGCCACACTTCTCCACACTTGTAAAATGTTTACACAGAGCAGGAATTTGTTATTGATGTTCAAATAGTATAATAAGAAAGGAGACACTATGTTCCAGAGGTAACATAGCATGAACTAAAGAACTGTGACTTGTTAGGGTTGAATGTTGCACTTCCCCTAAAGCAAAGTTCAGATATATTTAACAATGAGAGATAAACCAGTTTCCTCTTTCAAGAGTGGCTACCCTACTGTGCATCCCTAGCTGGGCACCATCTTCAAGTGACAGTAGCATATGTGTTGTTTTGAAAAACATACCTATTTATCTAAAACAATTAAGACATTGGTACAGCAAACTCTAGTCTACAGTCTGTCAGGAAATGATCATGACCATGTCCAATTCAGTGCATGCTCAAAATTCATGAAGCAGAAACACTGTCTTGGTGGATTAGATTGGCATCCACTGTTCAGTCTGGTTTGTGCTAATATCCCCAGGTTGATAGAATACAACTCTGGAGGTCAGAAATTCATTGAAATTCAAGAAACTAGAAAGGATTGTGTGTGGTGTAAGAGGTTGTGCCCCTAATCTAGAAGGATTTAGTATGCTTTTGCGGGATATTCCCAGATTTAAATCCTGTTTATCTGTGGGATTTAGATGCTTCCCTCCCGTGTGATAAACTTGTTTGTCTATATCAGGGGTAGGCAACCTTTAACGGCCGAGGGACTTCAGCTCCTAGAATCCCAGGAGATATTGGCCAACATGGGACTATTGGCCAACATGGCTGAGGCTTCTGGGAGCTGAAGTCCCTTGACCCTTAAAGGGGAAAGGTTGCCTACCCCTGGTCTATATAGACCAAATCTACAAAAGCTTATGCTACAGCTTCTTTCGCACAGTTAGTCTCAAAACAGTTATCTTTGAGCTGTCATCTCAAAGGGTAAGAAAAGCAAGACAAATCACAATGCAGTCCTATCTGTAAGTTTCATTGTGTCCAAAATGTAACATGGAGTTGCTTGTATTCTGCAGGCAGAAGTGTGTGTGTGTGTGAGTGAGTGAGAGAGAGAGAGATTGAGAAACAGCTGTTTAGAGGTCAAACTATGGCCAAGGAATAGTTTTAAGGCTAAGATGCTCTCAGTCTGACTGCTGGTATGCTCACAGGAAGCTTCTTGGCTATTACAAGTAAGCCTTTTGCAAATTCTTAAAGGTCAATGAAAGCAGCTTTGTAATGAATAAGGTAAATATGGCTAAGATGGGACACACAGCTATCCTCTTTTCTCAACCGTCTTTGTCCAAGTTCTTATTTGAAGCTAGCCCAGCATACAATTCTGCTAGCACACATATATGGAAGTCCAGGTGCCAGAGAGGGAAGACAAAAGCAAATGGTCTGGAGGTGGCATTAGGAAGCCACCAGCGATGCCCTTTAGCCAAGAAATTGCCATTTAGGTTGGGAGCTGCTTTCAAGGCACCATTTGATACCTATTGCAGAGCCTGGCCAATGCATTGTATAAGGAGGTACTGGATGCCTCACTATGCAATATGAAAAAAGTAGTTATGGTATACTAATCCCCAGATAAACCAGGGAAAAGCCCATAGAGGATTGTGTCCAAAACAAAACAAAAAAAAGCACACCACATTCTGGTGGGCAGTGTCAGTCTGGAACATTTGCACTTGGGGGTTTGCACACACAAACACTCATTGTAGAACCCAAGAGTATATCCGTAGAAAAACAGACTAGGCTGGGTTTTTTTGTGGGAGAAGGAAGTGATTGCCTGCACAGTTATCGCCTTGAGGAGATACAATGAGTTGTTAACTAAGGAAACAGCTATGAACACATGCTGATAAGTCGTAGACACAGTATTTATTTAAAACTGACAACACAATAGGTCTACCTGTACATTTCATTCTTTGCATTTTTTGTCCTGATTATCAAAATACTCTTTTCATTTGGGGGGGGGGGGCAAGAACAAGGTCACCAGTTATCCTTTCCTTTCAGTTATATTTCGACCTTTCTAATTTAGGTTATATATGGACTGGAAAAGCTTATTGGGTCCATAAAGAGCATGTGCCAGATGGGAACTGCCATGGTTTATATAGGCACGTTGAGCAAGGATGTGTGTGTCAATGCAGATTCAGGAGTGGTTCTGACTTTACTGAGAATATTTTCTGCTTTTCAGATTGTGCACTTCAGAATCTGCTATATATCAACATGAAGGACTGAGGGAGAGCAGTTGTTGGTGACAATTGCATAGTAATGGACTACAGTTGGTTTTGACTTTTGAGGATTTGATTATTTGTGGGTTTGATTAATATGTTCTCTCTAGCAATCTCTAAGTCCTCCAGTGCAACTGCCAGAGGTTGACCATAGAGTTGTGCTGGAGAACGCAGAGGGTCCTAGAGAAGACACTTCTCTAGGCATTTGTAGGTCCTCCAGCATGATTCTATGATCAACCTCTGGCAGATGTTGACCATAGAGTTGCAGTGGAGGACCTGGGGATTCCTAGAGTGGTGTTCTGTTAGGTTAAAAAGAATATGTTTTTTATTTGTGGTTTAACCATATTCATGGGGGTCCTTCACCCCTAACCCCAGCAAATGTGGAGGGACCATTGTAATATGTCAAGCCAATATTCATGGTAAAGATCATGGGTTCCACAGCTTAAATCATTTGGTATTCTAGACCAGCTGGTCCTTCTTATGGGGTAGGGACTACTGGTCCCATCATCACTGACCATTAGCCATGCTAGTTGAGGCTGGTAGAAAGTGGAGCCCATCAGCATCTGAAGTGCCACAGGTTGTCCATCTATCTTCTAACAGTCATATAGCCCTCAAAAGCAAATGGGCATTTAATAAATGCATGACAGGCAGCATTGCAGAAACCATGGCTCACACAATGCCAATGCAGGCAGGTAGCCAAGAGCACCAAAACTGACTTGCCAAGAATACAACTCTGGAGATCAGGGTCTGAAGCAGCCATGGACACCCACTGGGTGACCTTGGGTGAGTCACACTTCAGAGGAAAGCAAAAGAATACCCCCCCCAAACAAATCCTACCAAGAATACTCTACTTTAGGGTTGTGATAAGTAAAAAATGACTTAAAGGCATACAAAAAACGAAATATACTATATAATAATTATTACTATCTGATCAGTATTCTCTTCTCATCCAAGTACTATATCAAGTTATTAGAGTTTTGTCTGCTTCTTAACAGAAACTGATGTGGATGTGCCCCTTTCCTGAGGTTCACATGTTTTAACACTTTTAAAAAATACATCCATGCAGAAGATGGAGCATACTTGTTTTCTGCTGCTGCTAGGACCTGAATCAATGGATTCAAATGTATAAGAAAGGAAATTCTGTCTAAACATTAGGGTGAACTTTGTGATGCTAATTACTATTCAACAGCAGAATATGCAACCTAAGAACGTGGTGGATTCTCCTTCACTGGAAATTTTTAAACTGGGGTTATACAGCCACTGTTCAGGGATGCTTTATCAATAGATCCCAGCACTGACAGGGAGCTGGGTTAGATGATCCTTAGGATTGCTTCCAACTCTATAACTTTATATAAGGTGGTGGTCCACCAGGACCTTGAATCCTTCACCTCATATTATGTACTTGAAGCCACATAAACCAAGGGACTGTCAGAGCATGACAGTTTCTTCTACCTCTATCTCTTCTTACTATTAGTACTGTTCCCAATAGCATTATCACATGCCCTACCCACAAATCTCTTTTCCTTCTGTGTCTTCATTTTCCTTTCTACCTGGGTGGGAGATCCATCACCAGCTGCTGAATCTGTGAACTTGCAGCCATTCCAAATTCAACAGCATTGGATGTCAAAAGCACGGGATTATGACTTCAATGCCGGATAAAGGAGAAAGTGGGCTGGGAGAGAAGGAATAAGCCTCTTAGCTCAGCGCAAATAGCTGAAATAACCCAAAAGGGAACAATATAGCAGATAACTGGTCATGTAAATTGCTTTTGGAAGGAGTGCCTGCTTTTATAAACTTTACTCTGGGTTGGTGATATACAAAAGGGCTAGAAAATGTATAGGAAGCCATTCTCTGTTGGCAAGGAGGAGATGGATTAGATAGTGGGGTGTCTGACTTTTCTCTCAGAGCTCTCACATTGCCGATTCAGTGAAATTGCTTTTGTGTCCTATCTCTGTTTGCAGGCTCTTTGGTCCCAGTTTTTTTGGAATGAATTGATTCCGTGTTTTCAGTTTCTAGAAACCATGAAGGCAAGATAGTTTTCTCTCAAGTATTTTACATTGCACATTTTGGCAGGAATGGTGTGAACTCTTACATCAGAATGCAATCAAGTTCTGCTGGAGGGTGAAGAGAATTTTGTCTGATTCTGTGATTAATATCCATAATCCCGTTGTGAATATTTTTTGCTCTCATTGTACTGTGTATTTTAATAGCTACACTTTCCCTGGCTCTCCACCCAGTCCTTCGGTAGACCTGAAGCCAGCCACTGTTGTGATCAAATTTAATCCTTAAGCAAATCTACTCTTCATTTTGATTCCAAGGAATGGGTATGTTTAGCTTGGAGAAGAGAAGTCTGAGAAGTGACATGATGGCTATCTTTAAATATCTGAAGGGATGCCATGTAGAAGAAGGAGCAAGGTTTTTTGTGCTGCTATATGGACTAAAACACAAACTAATGGGTTCAAATTACAAAAAAAGAGTTTCCAACTTTATATTAAGTAGAGGTTTGTTTGTTTGTTTGTTTATTGTAAGAGCTGTTCAGCATTGGAATAGTCTGCCTCCAAAGGTTGTGGCCTCTCCATCTTGGGAGATCTTTAAACAGAGGTTGGATGAGCATCTTTCAGGAGTGTTGTAATTGTGTATTCCTGCATAGTTGGACTAGGTGGCCCTTGTGGTCCCTTCCAACTAAGGTTCTTAGGAGGTAGGGTTGTGAATCTTCATAATGTTCATTCTCACAGGCAGGAATGAGTAATTTTATCATTTTTCTGCTCACTGTGAGAAAAACTATTTGCAGTTCAGGGCTTAGTCTATGGGGTGTGTGTGGATATTTTCTTTTGCAGCAAATGGCATTTTTTTGTGCAACCCCTCCCCCCAAGTTTGCCCAGAATACAACGTTTCTGAACAGAAAACAAATTTCATAAATATTCTTGTCATACTTTGTAGAGGGGGTATGGTTTTTAGTGGTCAAGTGCTGGAATTCAGACATGGAGTTTAAAACAAGGTGGACCATGGTGACAGGTCTAATGGCTGGTTTTCTACCCCAAAAGTGTCTCAGGAGTATAATTCACCCTTTAGAGGATGGGTGGTGCAGAAAAGGGCTGGTCCAGGGATGATGGATGGGCTGAGGACCATGAAAAGTACCTTAGAGGCTACCTAAATCCCTACACTTTGCCCAGACCTGGTCTTTGCTGAGTGTCAGCTGGCTGCCATTGTTCAGCCAGAAAAAAAGGTGACTCTGTAGCATGTTGCACAAGCAGGTATTAGATGCCTGAAAAGGTATTTACACAACCATAACCCCTGGTTTCACCAGCATAAGTCTGCAGTCTTTATATGCCATAAAGAAATTGCTATTCACCATTTTGTATGCTAATCTAAGAGCCAGAATAGTGTAGTGGTTTCAGTGTTGGACTATGAATCTAGAGACCAAGGTTTGATTCCCAGCTCAGCCATGAAAACCATTGGGTGACCTTCAGCAAGTCACACACTCTCAGCTTCAGGGGAAAGCAATGGCAAACCTCCTCTGAACAAAGCTTGCCAAGAAAAGCCCATGATAGGTTTGTCTTAAGGTCTCCATAAATCAGAAATGACTTGAAAGCACACAACAACAACAACAACAACCTCAACAACCTCTAATTGTTGGGGGGGGGAGAGGCACTTGTGGGATTTTTCTTGCGAGATGTGCCAAATAACTTGGCTAGCACTGTGTGCTTTGACATGGTGGGTGTGATATGTTCTTTGCTTTTCTACATCAGGCACTAAAACCTCCATATAGGAGTATGTCATTCCTGTCCCAGGAAAACCTGTTTTGTTGGGTGACACCATGCCATCCAAACCTGTGAGACAATTTTCTGCTCTCCATGACCCCAAGTGAGGTGTTAAGTGAATACTGTTGGCACTCAGGACAAACTACGATTTTGGAGAAATGGCAGCCTCTGAGCAATAGAGATGCATGATCTGGGGGGTGGGGTGGGGGGTGAGATTCTTGTTTAATTTTGAAATGGAAAGCACATTTTTGGTTAAATGTAGATTTATATTTTTCATGTGGTTGTCAGATTATAAGGATAAATAAAGCAAAAAATGGATCCATGACTGACAATGGAAAGGTGGGTAGATTGACATCTGAAATATATGGTAGGTCAGAGGAGGACAGTAACCACAGCAACAGAGAGGCTACATAATGCTCCAATTCTGTGGTGTAATTTGGGCAAAAGAGTCTCCCTCGTCTCTATCGCAAACTCAGGTTGTGAGCCATGTTGGGCTCTGATCATAAGTGGAAGGAGACAATGCATTGTTCTCCAAGCAGATATTGATAGACAGGAGTAGATAACAATGAAGGATGCCTCTTATTTATGGATTTCTACCTTGGAGATACTGAAGGAGCCAAGGAATAGGAAGGGAAATGGGAACAGGATTTGAACAGAGGAAGGCAAAAATGGTCTCTTCACATTTTTCACATTACATGTAGGCATTAAAATTTGGAGGTGCTCTTCTTCTAAGCATACTCTAGGGAGGACAGAAACTCCAATAGATTTTTTTTACAAGGGGAGCAGACTGCAGTAGCTCATTTAATACCTGTTTTCTATTCCAACTATTGCACATGATGTCTTTGTTTCCTTTCCTAAACTGGCACTACATGGGTACCCTGGCAGCCATAGTGAACCTTCCACAGTGCTACACAGATACTCTTATTCAAAGTGGAAAGCAGAGGCCAACACAAAGAAACAGCAATGATCTAGAAATTCTGCTGCAAAATGTAGAAACTTCGCTGTTTTGGGGAGGGTAGGAAGATATTTTCAGAAATAAGAAACTGCAGCCCAACTGTAAAATTTACAGCTTTTTATTTTCTGAAAGCAATGGCTCTTTGGACTGGTTAACACAGTGTTGGTTGGCTGCTATATATGAATAGCCAGCACAGATCTAATATCACAGATAACTGTCCCAAAACTTGAGACCTAGGAATAGTCCCTGATGATTCTCAGCTTGTCATTCCTTGCTGTTTAATTCTTTCCAAAATTTTATTAATTAATATTTAGGTTTGGTCTCTTAAAATTATTGTAAGCCACCTTGAATCCCATCTTGGGAGGATGGCAGGATATAAATTCAATAAATAAACAAATACAAATAAATTCAAACTCTCAAACAGATGCACACACACAAAGAACATATTTTCCTATTTTAAAAGTAAAAAAATCTCAGGTAAAAGGGCTGTTCCCAAATCAAAGTGAAATAAGGGGATTGTTCCTTTTAAGGAGACAGCAATAGCAATGGCATTTACATTTCTATACTACTTCATAGTGAACTTAGCACTCTCTAAGTAGTTTACAGTCTGTAAGCCAATTGTCCCCAACAAGCTGGGTACTCATTTTACCGACCTATGAAAGGATGGAAGGCTGAGTCAACCTTGGAGCCCTGGGATTGAACTCACAACCTTGTGGCTGCATACCAGCATTTAACCACTGTGCCACCAGGGCTCCTTACAAGATAAGGAACATTTAGCTCATCTGCTTCTAACCAGAAACTGGATGTAGAGCAAAGTGGGGGATGAGCCCTGGCACCAAGACTGGAAGCAAAGCAGGGAAGCTAATTAATTAAATGCATCCATCCCCTGGAGAATCTTTGCAAGTTGCAGCAACCAATCAATCAAGCCTTACAAATTATAGCAGGCTGCTGCTCTACTAGTTGAGTTGGAGACTTGCACACAGCCCCTTCCTCTTACCCAGATTTGAGCTCACCAAAATTGGAGAACTTGCACCCTCATCTCCCACCTGGGGATGACCCATGAAAACTGGAGATTCAGGACCAGGAGACCCTGAAATCTGGCAACACTGCATTGCAACCCTTCCGCAATGATAGATGCACATAAACAATGCATGTGGTGTAAGAAAAATGTCCACAGAAAGGTACACAAAGAAAGTGACAGGTTTTCTTTTCTGGATGTGGATAAAAAACCACACATAGAAGCGGATCATACAGATTGAATATAGAGATAAGAAAAGGGGGACTCACTCCCCAAGGATCTAATAATAATAATAATAATAATAATAATAATAATGAAGTTTATTTATACCACACCCCTTTGCATAGAAATATAATCTTGCATCCTACATTTTAAACTTTGTCAGCATTCAAACCTGCATTCTGAAACTTCAGCACATGTTGATTTTATGCCACCTTTGGTTTTTGTGTGAGTCTCTGCTCATCTTGACAGGGTGCTATTTATTTGATTTATTTATTTATTCAAATATTTATACTGCACCCTTCTATGATGGAAGCTATGCCTGGAGTAGCTTACATAATTTTAAAACAATTCACAAAAATATAAAGAAGAGAGAAATCAAAGATAAGCACAGCAGAAAAAGAATTGCATGGAATTTACTTATTAGAATATTATAGAGAGAGAGAGATGCAAATTGGATATAAATAAAGTTGAAAAGGAAGAGGAGAATGGGGGGACAACAACAAATTTCTTTTTAGTGGGGAAGAGTGTGACAATGGTTAAAATCAGTGTTTCCCAAACTTTGGTCCTCCAGAGGTTTTTACTTCAGCTCCCAGAAGTCCTGATTGTTGGCCCAACTGGCTAAGGCTTCTGGAAGCTGAAGTCCAAAAGACCTGGAGGTCCAAAGTTTGGGAAACACTGGGCTAAATGACTTGTGAGTCTGCTCTACCTACTACCAAAATGATAAATCCTGATGGACAATCTCGGCTGATGCACTTCCTTTTATAGGTCTGTGTCTTTAACTTGACATGGGCTGCACAGACCATCCTTGAAATACAAACCAGTAGGAACTGTGTATCTCTTTGTATATTTTTGGACTGTAACTCTCAGAATTCCTCACTATTGGTTATTGTTTGCTAGGGATGCTTGGAGCTGCAAGGGCTGCATGATTCCCACTCTTGAAATACATGAAAACTTTGAATAGACAAGATCAGCATCATCTTGAGATTGCCATATTAGCGACTGAGCCTTAAACATCCTGATACTTAGTAATGATGCTAGTCATTCTCCCCTTCTATTCTACAATAATTTTGCACATTTTTTTCCACACTACAAGGTACCCAAAGTACTCTGCTATTCAAATGCTGATCAATTCCATACCTCAGGGTGGCTGCATAATGTGCCTTCAGATCATGCATTGAGATCTATCATCTTGTTTAAACTACTACATTGCAATTTCCAGCGTAACAACTTCATTTGGAGCTGGATAATTTTGTATCCAGCAAATTTCTGCAAAATTAATTTATTAACTCCAGAATAATTCCAGAAGAGGTTGTTATTGTTTGTTGTTGCAAGCAATAGTTTTAATTTTAGTGCACTGTGGTGACTACCAGTAAAGAGGATGGTTTTGGTATGCCTGCCTGGTCCACAAAATACTATATTACACAGCTTCTAAGGATTTTTATCACACAAGGCTTGAAAAGTGGAATTAGAGCAAGATAGTAGCATCTGTGACCGTACCTTATCACATGATGCTGTCTGTCCAGTAGCTGGCCTCTAGTCCGTACGTTGCTCCACTCTGGAACCACAACAAACTATAATTCCCAGAATTCCATAGCATTGAGCCAGAGCACTTAAAGGGGTGTCAAGCTGAATTATTTCTGCAGTGTGGATGCAGCCAAAGGTAGTGCAGAACCTGGTCTACAGTAGCTGATTCACCACAGCTTCATTCTTGCATTGGAAATACATACACAAATGCACTCTGAGTATTGTTCACAGCAAGAGCAACAGAAGGAATGATTGAAGTGAAGTGATAGCAAGCAAATGGGCTTTGTGCAGAAAATGGTTTGATCTGTCTCATTCCTAGTCTGTATGTCTCCAAAGCAGTCTACTCAACAATAATAGTAAGCAATGAGGCCTGAGGTTGAGTTTATTTTGGTCAACAGCATGGACTCCTGAGTGAGCAGTATGCGTCTTGTGTATGTATGTGCAGAAGTGTGTGCAAGTGTATTGTAAAATGCTATCAGTGAAAACAAATACCTTATGAGAAATGATAAGCCAGAATGAAAAAGTGCTCTGTATACAAGAAAGGGTGTGCTGAGATTATGTTACACAGCTGGGAAAAGGGGAACACTTCAAAGACTGAAAGAAGAAAATCTATTCAAAATGGGACATTAACTTAAATGGGCATGTAGTTGAAGGGTTCATCTGCTTTAAATCAGTGTGAATCCTGAGCCATTGTACTTTGCTTGAAAAAAGAATGTCGCATAATGATTTATGTTGCATGTGTCTGATAGCTTTACTCCTTTATAGAGTCACAGGAGGTCATGACATCTGTAGACCAGGGTGGCTGTCATTTGGGGCTTTGTCAAATCTAGTAATACAGGATGGGTATCCCTCATCTTCAATAAAAAAATTCAAAATACTCCAAAATCCAAAATTGTCCACATGGGTAGCTGAGATAGTGACACCTTTGCTTTCTGATGCTTCATTGTACACAAACTTTTTTCATGCACAAAATTATTTAAAAAGATTATGCATAAAATTACCTTCAGGCTATGTTTCTAAGGTGTGTGCAAAACATAAATGAATTTCATTCTTGGACCTGGATCCCATCCCAATTTTTTCAGAGGGGCTTTGCTAGTGCCTCCCTCTAAAGCTGAGAATGTGATTTGCCCAAGGTCACCCAGAGGGTTTAAGTGTAAGATGGGTGCAAGGTCCCATAACAAGTTTTATGTCTCACTGGTAGGTTTGCCAGGTTAGTATAATCCCAGGCCCTGAAATTTTAGAGCCAAAAAAATGAGACCTAGAGATGACCCCTTGTAATATCATAGATGGCAATTTCAAAGTATCTTTGGGAGACAATGATGATTAAGATCTGTAAGTCATTTAGGGGCTTGGGGAATGGAAAAGGCCCATGAGATGCACATTCTCCACTCCTGCTCTAACCACTACACTTCACTGGATCTCACTACTGCCATTGGTGTGTCATTTCATCTCCCACTTAGCACAGAACATAACCAATCAAATGTTTGAGGCCAAATAGTGAGTGAGTTTTAGTGGGTGAGTGACAACGTGGATTCATTTCTTAATATTCAGCCCTTCTGTCCACCACCCGAGCTGTAGCTGAAAATACTCTCCAAGAGTTTTCTGCTTGGCTTATTGTACATAACAGCTCTGTGTTGCTTCTTGGGGAAGCAACTTGCATGGTTTAACACTACTAATCTGTTTTTGAAAACCAGATGTGCAGTTCCTGGCCACTTCCAGGTGATGTTCTTTTTATAATTTTGGACAATCTCTGTGACCCCTGCAAGAAAACTTTCCCCTGGGCCCGCCAGAGTTGCCCACCCTTGATCTAAAGAGATTGAAAAGGTCTTTTTTTACTATTGTGCCATTCACTTGTTCACACACATGTTGGACTCATCTAATGGATTCAAATAACTATCTGTTCCACTCTGAAAATGAAGTTATTCTCACTAGACAATGGAGAGATGTGCCATTGATGGCCAAATACATTCATGCTAATCACAGTGATTACAGTGAGTGCCTGATGGATTAATAATGATAGGATACTTCAGATCAAGTGGTAGCAGTGTAATTAAGGTCATGCCGGCTTGCGGGAGTTCTTCGGTGCAGATTTTAGTAATTAAGCTGAACAAGACCAAGAAATCAGGGGAAACAGCAATGTTCTCTTCTGCATACATCAAATATCATCCAGACTCCAGTATTTGGACACCTTGAGATCTCTGCTTTCACAGACAGAGAAATGTTGGACTGCCAATCTAGAAGGATGCAGCAGGGGGTTATGAACACTGCAGTCTTAACATCTGGAGGGTGCCATGTTGAGGAAGGCTGATGCATTCATTCTTTTCTCTTTTCAGCAACTCAGTTGTGCTCAGTTTCATTGGCTGAAGTTGGCAACTGGCTAGCAATTATGATTCTATCACTCTTGCTCATTTTACTTGTTTAAAGCACTATCTAGAACCTCTTGGCTCAACAGGGCTGCCAAGGTGATATACAACATCTGAGGAAGTAGGCTCAAGCAGGTGGGCAGAGCCAAGTCAATCATCTTCCTTCTACCATGCTCCTTTTCAGCCCATGGGAAACATTCATTTAAATTAGTGGTTCCCAAACTCTGTTCCTCCAGATGTTTTGGACTTCAGTTCCCAGAGTCCCTGACCATTGGTTAAGGTGGTTGAGACTTCTGGGAGTCAAAGTTCAAAACACCTGGACCACCAGTTTGGGAACCACTGAAAATGGAAGGAAGTAGAGTGGACCTTTGAATACAGTTGCGAATGGAGAAACGTTCTCTCTGGAACTGACAGTGTTATGGCATGAAGACATATTTCTTTAATCCATCCATCCATTATTTATTTTACACCCCACCTTTTCCTCAAAGTTTGGACTCAAGTCAGCTTTTAAAATAGAGATTATTATAAATAAAACATATGTGGATAAAATATACAAAATGTTATTATTAAAACTGAGAGCCAGTGTTAGACTACAGCTCTGGAGACCAGGGTTCGATTCCCCACTCGGCCATGAAACCCACTGGGTGACATGTGCAAGTGACATGCTCTCTGCCTCAAGGGAAGGCAATGGCAAAGCTCCTTTGAACAAACCTTGCCAAGAAAACCCCATGATAGTTTTGCCTTAGGGTCACCGTAAGTCGGAAATGATTTGAAGGCACACAGCAACAACAAAGTATTAAACTGTCAAGAAAATTAAAACTATTTGAAGCATTAATTTAAAAGCATAGGATACAAGTAGCACAGCGCTTTAAAAACAAACGAACCATTTTTTTGTAAAACAATCAGTTGCTAAATGCCTGCTGGCATAGAAAGCTCTTTCCAGCTGCAACCTACCTTAGAATGATTGGAATGCCCTAAAATAGAACTGAGATTTTTTTTTCTTCTGACCTGAGTCCAAGAGCATTCTGAGGAAAGGCAAGAGTTCCCTTCATGGTGAATTCATTTTGACTAAGACCTTTGCATCAAAAAGCTGATATATTTTTGTCACTTCAAAATAAGCATCCACACTTATCCTAGGATATGTTGTGAAATACAAATATAGCAGTAGAGTAACTTTCTTTCTTTCTTTCTCTCTCACTTTTTTTAAAAGCATCTAATTTTGGAAACGCTTTCATTTTCTCTGCTTTGCAAGAATGCATGTGTCTCCATTTGAAAGCAGGACTATGACTGCAATGGTTAAAGGTGTTCCCTTGCCATATACCAGGGTTGCCCTGAGATAGGTTGTCTGTTTTCCAAGTAGTGGAAAAAGGAAGGTGGTGCAGGGGATTGTGTAAGTCACAAGAAATGGTTTGTCTCCTTCGCTCTGATGAAAGCACATTGAGTGGGAAAATAGTGTGTGCATTGCAAATTGTGTGTATATATGTGAAGTCCAGATAGAGATGGGAAATTGTTATAATATACTAAGTCAAGATTCTACATCATGCTTGGGATATGCTACTGAGTAGACTGCCTTGGATAACCTTATAGAGTACAATCCCCATATCTGTGGAGGATATGTATGTGAACTTACCATGGAAATGTGAAACTGTAGATAATAGCAAACCACATTGAAATAATGATTTCTGAAGGATGTTGAGTATTGAGTTGTGCTGGAGGAGCTAGCAATTCCTAGAGAGAACACCTCTCTAGGAATTTCTAGGTCCTCCAGGGCAATTCTGTGGTCAGCCCCTGATAGAAGTATACCAAATAACTGCACAGGAGGACCTAGAAAATGCCCACAGAGAACACATTTTTTCCAGATATGAGTGAGTGAAACTGTGGCTTCCAGTTCTGTGGATATGGGGGTTATACTGTACCTTATTTCGTTCACAATTCAAACCTATGGGCATGATCCAATGCCATGTTTGTGTGATGTAATTCTATAGTCACATAGTTACACAATGGCTGCAGTATACCGCCCTTCTGCCAAATACTAGCATTGTGCAACCAACTGGGTATCTGCCAGTGTGCCTGCTTATTGCCTTATGGTGCAGTGGGGAATATACAGTAGCCACTTCTGGAATCTCAGTGAATCAAGTGGTTTATTGAAGGTACTGACAAATAATCATGCACCATCCAAGAATATGCAACTGGAATTCTGATGGTTAGTCCCAGTTAGAGTAGCTCTATTAAATCATTTGTTGACTGGTGGGGCAAACCAAAAGTGAATCCAATCAATTCAATAGTTTTCCAATAGATGGGATAAACAATAGGATTTAAAGCCATGGGAAATGGTTACACCTATGGAAGTTCACTTATGCAATCACAAATTCAGTATGCTCATTGCACAGTAAACAAACAAAAAGTTCATCTGCATGTGAAGAGAACTTCAGGTGTATGGCACCAACAGGCTAGTTTTCTTAGGTATGTCTTCCAGACACCATGATAAAAATTTCAGCTTATGGTATTTACATATTTATTTAAAGGATTTATGCCCTCCTTTTCAGGCTAAAGGTCTTCCATAGGAGTTTACAGCTCAATAAAAACAAGACACTCTGGAGAGTGAGCTGAAGAAGCCTTGTCCCTTTGGATATTTTTAAAGCAAGATTTTTTGGTATAAAAGAACTAAAACAGCAGGGTGTTATTGGGATCTGGAGTCTCTAGTCTCTTCAGGAAACATAAGAACTACATGGCTGAATCACACTGTGGTCCATTTAATCCATCTTTCTGTTTCCAGCTGAGCATTCAGC
This sequence comes from Phrynosoma blainvillii, assembly GCA_026167975.1. Classification (NCBI taxonomy): domain Eukaryota; kingdom Metazoa; phylum Chordata; class Lepidosauria; order Squamata; family Phrynosomatidae; genus Phrynosoma; species Phrynosoma blainvillii. The sequence continues at coordinate 8,896,763 of JANUYF010000005.1, forward strand.
GCTCCCTCCTAACCCTCCAGATTATTCATAAGGAAGTCATCAAAAAGAAGGCCATCTCTCTGAATATCTGCCTTCACATTTGTCAGTCCTCTGCATGTAGTTAGCTATCATAACTGAGAGCTGTAGGTTTTTGGTTCTCCATATGTTTAGGGTTTCATCTCCCAGAATCCCCATGAGTCCAAAATATCTAGAAAATCAGACCACTCTATCTGTTCCCTGTTGATGACTGAGGTCTTCCTGATTTCTGCAGTTGGTGGCAAAATTACACAATTCACCACAAGATCAAGGTAGCAGGAGACTTGGGGTAACCCTGAGGTAGACAAGTATTTAAACACATACATATACCCTGGAGATGGAGGTAGGAGGGGACTCTGAAATAGGCCATAACAACATGGAGTGGAATGTTGAGTGAATGAGAGACAAAACCCAACCAACCAATAAACAGGTAGGGAATCAAAGACATAACTATGGACGTTATCACACGTGGGCCAGTTTCGTTGTTAAAGAGATAATAAAGTGGAAATGAAGCATCCCGAAAATAAAGCGAAAATAGAGCTTAATTACGCAAAAGCTTTTCACACGTAATTACAGTAATAACGGAATTAAGTTAAAAGCGAAAAAAAAGACGTTTTTAACTTTCATACACAAGTGAAAAGAACCTGTACATGTACTGGAAATGGGTGTGTTTTGTGACCAGACTCCTCCTCTTTCCAGGGCGGGTCCTGCATTTCCCAGGAGGAAATGTCAGACTGTCCTCCATTTGGGGTCATGTCCTCCTGCACAGGTCCTAACCCCCTTCCGTTGGGGTTAGGACCTCTCAAGAGAGCAGAGGAGGAGGAGGAGGAGGAGGAGGAGGCTGGAAAGGCAAGGCAAGGCAAGCTGAGGCAAGGGAGGGATTGAGAGGGGGAAACTGGAGGTAGCTCCCATCCCCCTCCCATAGGCCTTTCCCCTTTGTAGGACCTGCAGGGCAGAACGTCATGGTGAGATGGATCTCCAAGTTGCTCCACAAGCACACCCCACACTTGCACCCACATCCACCCACAGCTGCTGCGAGGGAAGCCTTTCCCCTCCTTTTCCCTCCATCCCAAATGCCAAACTTCTCCTCTGTCCCAAACTTCCCTCGCCTTGCCTTGCCTTGCCTTCCCTGCATGGCAGGAGCCCGGGACTCTCCCTCCCTGGAAGCCCATCCTCCTCCTCCTCTTGGCCCTCTTCCAGGTTTTAAAAGAGAATTGTCCATGCGTATTTGCTTTTCACATTACAGTAAATGCGAAATTACTGTAATTTCACAAATGCATTTCCTCTAAACTCCCGAAATTAAAAAGATCTCGGATAATACCAGTTTCTGTCCAGTTTCTGACCAGTTTCTGTGCGACGTCCTGTGAAATCGTGAGGCACAAATTCAGTTTTTGTTTGGGATTTGTGTGGATTAACCAACAGATTTCCCCCGTGTGATAACGTCCGTAGAGGCTGGAAAATCAGTATGCAAAGGGATCTTGTAGCACCTTTGGGACTAACTGAAAGAAGCTGGGAGCATGAGCTTTCATAGACTTGAGCCTACTTCCTCATGTATAGGAAGTAAGCTCAAGTCTATGAAAGTTCATGCTCCCAGCTTCTTTCTTTCAGTTAGTCTCAAAGGTGCTCCAGAATCTCACTGCATACAGTGTCTGGAAAGGGAGGAGAGAGGAGTCACACAGATATCAGTGAAAGGGCAGAAAGGACAATCTTATTATCTGGACAGATCATGTTCTGCTTCACTCTGAGAAAGTATTTTAAAATGCTCCAGGAACTGGAACAGAGAGCTACCAAGACTTTGAGAAATACCAGAACAAGGGGCTGCCTGGTAAACTAGAAGTTGTAGTCCACAAACTAAATTTCTCAAGTATTAGAGCTACCTATAAACATCAATGAAGAAAACAAATACATTGAAGTGGATTGGGTAAAACTGTGTCCACACACATGAAAACATGGATGCGGGAAGACGCCAATGAGGACAGAGCATGCTCAGTGGCTATACAATGTGGACTGATTGGAACATGTGGAGGTGGTGGGATACCACAGTGTGGCTGGCACCCTGAACAGAAGCACTCATAAGATTACAACCTTTCATTGCAGGGCATCACTTATTCTTTTAACTAGCATCTCCCTAGTCAATTAAACAGTGTGTGAATAAGTACGGTACTCCTTTTTTTGGTTCATACTAGATCATTATTAACTTGGGCAGCCTTACTTTGGAATGAAACTATTCAGAATATATGAATTCGTAATATGAACCATCATGAATAAATGAATATGAACTCCCAGGGTGATTAACACAGTTGCATTACATTTCAGGTGCTGAACCTGTTTCTTGCCTTACTGTTGAGCTCATTTAGTGCTGATAACCTTTCCGCACCAGACGAGGATGGGGAGATGAACAACCTGCAGCTTGCCTTTGCCCGCATCAACAGGGGGCTGAACTACGCCAAGCGTGCAATGTGGGATTTCTGTTGCAACGTCCTTAGGCAGCCCAAAGCAACTGCTGAGAAGAAAGCCATGATGAAACTCACAGCCCAGAACCCAGCTGTTGTCCACAACTGCATCAATAACCACACTGCTATGGAGTTTGGCAAAGAGGAGACCCACCAGGAGAACCACATTGGTGATGATGGGGCTGAAAGAAACAGGGTGAAGCAGCAGCAGGTGGCCAATGACCACAATGATGACTTTATGACCAACCCCAATCTTTCCATCTGTGTCCCCATTGCTGTGGGAGAGTCTGATATTGAAGATGATGACCAGAGCACCTTCACAGAAACGGACCAGGTAGGCTCCTTCTCAAAAATATGGTGGCTGACTTTTGGGGGAAGATTATAAATCAAGTCCAAGGTAGAAGCAGTGGTGCAGTTAGGTAATTTTAGACTCTAGACTTCATGATCTTACAATTGACCTTCTTAAGAAAGTAATATGTGTTTCATCACTTACTCCAAACTATGGTAAGTTAGCAAGCCAGCATTTGAAAGCCTGCCTACTTCTTTGGCTGTATATAGCTCTGGCCTTCTACCCCAAAAACCTACATTGACAGCTCCACTATTCTAGCCCATGCCCAGGACACACCATTGGGACACGGAGGGACACTGGGTCAGAGAGTCCAGCTCAGGATCTGCCTCCAGAGAGGCCCCAACATCTCCTCCAAACCTCCTGGGAAGCCCAATGGGGGATTCCCCCCGGCCTGGAGGCCCTGGACAGTCTCGGACCGGACAGCCAGCGCTGGGAGGCTCCTGGACGAGTCCCTCCACCTGAAAGAATGGGGGGGGGGGGAGCAGCCTCTGTCAGCTTCGGAGGAAAGATGTGAAAACAACGATCCCAATTTAAACTGGTTTACAAACTGGTTTAAAATATAGTGTGAATGACCCCTTCACTTCAGGATAAGCTCCCATGGCTAGTGGCGAAGGTGTGGCCATCTAACTTAAATAATAGCATTGCCCACTGCTATATTTGAAGACTCTGCTTTTGAATTTGAATATCATTTCAAGATAAACTGGTCTATGTGTACTACTAAACTTTTCCTTAAGGAGTTTTGTTTGTTTGTTTTTATCATTCTGGCCTATAAGGACCCTTAACTGATGGGTCATTTCTTCTCCCCAAGGAACCCTAGGAATTGTAGTCCTGGCTGAATCCGCACTGCAGAAATAATGTAGTAAGACACCACTTTAACTCCCATATCTCAGTGCTATGGAATTCTAGGGTTTGTAGTTTTGTGAGATATTTAGCTTTCTCTATCACAGAGCTCTGGTACCACAACAAACTACAAATCCCAGGATTCCATAGGATGGAGCCATGGCAGTTAAAGTGCTTTCAAACTCCAGTGCAGTATTTCTCCAGTGTAGATTCAGCCTCTGTGGAGAAACCAGGGCCCCTAAACAGAGAATTTTCAACATCTGCTCCATATTACGATTGCTAGGGATTCCTTTTGCGAAATTGTAACAGTCAAAAGGGAGTAATTTACAGTCAATATCATAGCAGAACTATATTGTATTTGTCATCATTGCTATGGTTGCCATGAAGGCTTTGGAAAGGGAGAATTGACTTTTCTTCACTCTTTGGGAATCTTTTATGAGTGGGCATATGATGCCGTATTGAGAGTTAGTATATCTTGGGAATGCCTCTTGTTTGAGAGCAATTGCTGTGAAAAATGTCTATATGTAAGTCAAAAATGCAGGAAAACCTCCATGTACAAGGATTGGAAATCATATTATTTGGGGATGATGCCAAAGGAAAGGTAAGCTCTAGAAAGCTTTTTTTTTTTCCCTGTAAGAAGAGAAAACAGCAAATGAGTTTCTAATCTCACTTTCATTTTTGACATCTTCATGTGCTTTCAGCATCTTGGGGAAATCTGGATAGAGGCTTATCTTGTGCAGTGAAATGGACGTTTACAGGATTCCTATTTCTTATATCAGAAGAGGCTGACTTGGTGTTTACAAAGGCATTTGTGGCTGAGTGTGTAAGAAATAACCAGATATCAGCATGTGAGGGAGCAGGAGGAAAATTGAGGAATCACAATGCTGGCTCTTGAATTTCAGGGCTGTTTGGGTATACCATTCTCTGTGGCCATCATGAAAAAAAGTGACATATATAAATGGAGGATTCTCTTTCCAGATATTTTGTGCAAAGCAGAAATGGTAGTCTTGTTAGAATACTAGATTGTCTGCTAGTTTGAAGATCCTTGGAAATGCCCAACACACTCACACTCTGGTGCCAGGTTTTTATTGCTAATAGTATTCCACAGGTGTGATGATTCTGGCGTAGTTATTCATATTTTTTTTTAAAAAATGTATCCCAGATGTCTATAAAATAGAATGGCATGCAAGGCAGAGAACTGTTTAAATATTTGAAGGGATATTGCATTGAGCAGGGGTAGGCAACCTAAGGCCCGGGGGCCGGATGCGGCCCCCTGAGGCCTTTGGACCGGCCCCAGGCTGGTCCTGCCGCCCCCGCCGCCCCCCGCCATGATGATATTGATTATTGTTGTTATTACTTATTCTTGGGGTTTTCTTGGCAAAATATCCACAGGGGGTTTGCCATGGCTTTTCTGGGGCTGAAAGAGTGTGCATGCATATTTTTCTAATTTTTTTAATTATATTTATTTATTTATTTATTTAATTTGGGTGCTTTGGCCCTCTGTTATTTTTGATAATTATAGAACTGTTAAATAATAAGATAAGGTCAGATAAAGAAATAAAAGGTCCTAAAATTAAGGGTTCTGAGTTTAAAATCAAAGCTTACGCCGACGATTTGATAATCTTCTTAGAAGACCCGGTCCTTGGAATAGATAAGATTATGAGAACTTTGGAAAAATTTGGTAAGCTTACGGGATTTAAGTTGAGTAAAGAAAAATCAGTGATCATTACTAAAAATTTGTTAAAGAAAGAAGAGGAAGAATTGGAAGGAAAATCTCAGTGTAAATAGTCAAAAAGGCAAAATACCTTGGAATTGTTATGTCTAACAAAAACACTGATTTATTCGACTTAAACTATGGGAAAATGTGGAGGGAAATGAAAAGAGATTTGATTAGATGGTCCCGGTTGAAACTTTCTTTAATTGGCAGGATTGCGGCAATCAAAATGCTGCTTCTTCCAAAATTTATCTTCCTTTTCACAAATCTCCCAATTATCTATAATAGTAAACCTTTTTCTGTATGGAATAAGGAGTTAAAGAGGTTTATTTGGGAAGGGAAGAAGCCTCGAACTAAATGGAAGACATTGTTGGATAACAAAACTAATGGGGGCTGCAGTTTACCAGATTTAGAATCATATTTTCAAGCATGTTCTTTGATCTGGATACAAGACTGGATAATACTTAAAGATAAAAAGATATTAGATCTAGAAGGGCATGATACAAGATTTGGTTGGCATGCGTACCTTTGGTACGGGAAAGCTAAAATTCACAAAGATTTCAGCCATCATATAATCAGGAGAGCCCTAATCGGAACTTGGGAAAAGGTGAAGCTAAAATACTATCGGGGATTACCAGGGTGGCTCTCACCACAAGAGGCTCTTTTAAGTAGATTTAGGTAGTCTAAAAATTGGTTGAAATACGAGGATATAATAAATATAGAAGGAAGTAATGGATATAATAAATATAGAAGGAAGTAATTATACGAGGATATAATAAATATAGAAGGAAGTAATATTTAAACAGAAGGAAGTAATACAGCTGAAATCTCTTACTGATATACAAACCAGAGATCCTAACTTCACTTGGTTTCAATTTTACCAAATCCAGGACATCTTTAAGCAAGATATGAACAATACGGAATCTATTTGATGAAAAATGAATTAGATGACATTCTGTTTTCAAATAAACCTAAGATAATAGCCAGACTATATGATGCATTAATTTCTAGGAAATTGGAAGAGGACCAGGTCAAAGACCATATGGTACGATGGGCAAAAGATATAGGTAGTGAAATCTCTTTGGAAAGTTGGGTCAAGGCAAGAACTGTAACATCGCAATTTATAATTAATCAAAACCTAAGGGAAAATTACTTTAAAATGGAAATAAGATGGCATTTTACACCAGCCAGATTGGCCAAAATGTATAGCAACAACAATTTCATGTGCTGGAAATGTCATAAAGAATATGGTTCCTGGATGCATATGTGGTGGAACTGCCCAAAAGTAAAGGAATTTTGGCGATCTATTCACAAAGTAATATGTGAAATAATAGAAATATCTTTTGAATGTACACCACAGTTGTATTTGTTAAATATGATTCAAGAGAAGGAAATACGAATAAGGAAAGATATTTGGAAGCTTTTGCTATATATGCTTACGGTAGCTAGGATGCTTTTGGCTAGTAAATGGAAGGTGGACGAAATACCTACAATCGACAGCTGTTTAGATAGATTATTAAAAATAGCGGAACTTGATAAAAAGGATGAGATAGCGGAAGGCAAACCTAAGAGTGTGATCAACTTAATATGGAAACCACTTTATACCTTCTGTAAGAAAAAAATGGGAAATTTGATTGTGTCAACATCGTTTGGTTCCTCTATGAAATAACAATTTTATAAAGGGAAATATTGTGGGAAGTAATATGAAATTGGGGTATAAGAATATATAACGTAATATAGAAGTGGATAAAATTGTAGGGGTATGGCAAACACCATGTAGACTAAGATATGTCTTTAACTCAATTCTTAATTTAACTTAATGAATTCAATGGACTGCAATGCAATACAGCTATATAATAATGTTCTAAAAAAGAGGAAGGACGGAATAGGAGATTATGATTTGGATAATTTGTGTGAGGGAGATATAGTGACGAAACATATAATGATAAGAATTATTGATCTTTATTTTGTACTCTATGATAAACGGGCTTGTGAATTTTATGTGTTTATACTTTAAATTGTCAATAAAATTTATATTAAAAAAAAAAAGGGATATTGCATTGAGCAGGGGTAGGCAACCTAAGGCCCGGGGGCCGGATGCGGCCCCCTGAGGCCTTTGGACCGGCCCCAGGCTGGTCCTGCCGCCCCCGCCGCCCCCCGCCATGATGATATTGATTATTGTTTTATTACTTATTCTTGGGGTTTTCTTGGCAAAATATCCACAGGGGGTTTGCCATGGCTTTTCTGGGGCTGAAAGAGTGTGCATGCATATTTTTCTAATTTTTTTAATTTTATTTATTTATTTATTTATTTATTTATTTATTTTGGGTGCTTTGGCCCCCCAATTGTCTGAGGGACAGCAACCCGGCCCCCAGCTCAAAAAGGTTGCCTACCCCTGGCATTGAGGATGGAGCAAGCTTGTTTTCTGCTGCTCCAGAAAATAGGACACAAAACAATGGATGCAAGCTACAGGAAAAGAGATTCCAACTCAAAATTAGGAGGGACATTCTGACAGTAAGAGCTGTTCAACAGTGGAATAGTCTGCCTTGGAGACTGGTGGGGTCTCCTTCTTTGGAGGTTTTGAAACAAAGGCTGGATTGTCATGGATGCTTTGAAGAGACCTCGAGGACCATCCAGTCCAGTCCTCTGCCATGCACAATCAAAGCACTCCAGACAGATGGCCACCCAGCCTCTGTTCAAAAGCCTCCCAAGAAGGAGACTCCACCAGTCTCCAAGGCAGCCTATTCCACTGTTGAACAGCTCTTACTGTTAGAAAGTTCTTCATTATTAAGCCTTTCTCTGGGCCCATCCACGCAACATAATTATAGCACTATATCCCACTTTAAATGCCATAGTGACATCTTATGCAATCTTTGAGCTTGGCATAAGGTTCTAAACATCCCTCCCTCATCCCTAAATTCCAGGATTCCACAGGATGGACCCACATATGGATTCATAGTTCTGCAACTGCATGGTGTGAATGGGCCCTATACCTTTGGTATTAGGGATCCTTGTCAGCCCTTAAACCAGATGATATTAGTTACCAGATCAGTGCATAGGAAAAGGAAGCTGAGATGTATACTGGGATGATGAGACTGGGAGGTGTTCATCAGTGAGGACCCAATGGCAATTGTAATGAGTACCTGCCATTATTATCGATCTTATTAAGATGTTGGTTGTTTTAACCCTTGATATGTTTAATCATATGATTAAAAAAATAAAAAAATAATTATGGTCATGTCAGGCTTATCAACACAGAAAGGCAGCCTGATGAGGATTCTTCAATCCCACCAGGGAGAGTTGCCAGATGAAATGCAGGACAGGGACTGCTGTACTTTCAGAGGTTGATCAGATGAGAGAGAATCACATCAAATGTTGCTTGTCTGAGTTCTCACCTCCATCATGAGAGTGTGGCACAAGATGGTCTCCCCCCCCCACCATCATGCTTAGCACAATTTTGTGTGTAAAGGTGGTTCTAGATAATTTTTCCTTTATGAAGTTGTGTGTGTGTGTGTGTGTGTGTGTATATGTATATATATATATATATATATATATATATATATATACACACATACACACATCTTTATTGAATAAGTCTCCAGACCATTTCAAATATATATGATAAAAATAATGATAAAAAAGAAAAATATATATACAGAGTTATATTTGAATCAGGTTACACCCCTCTTATAATTTGCACAACAGTCTATTTGAGGCCCTTATCTACTTCTTGCTTCCGTAAAATAGCTGCTTTCATTGCAAACAAGGCAACCCTAAGAGTTATGAAAGGCTCTAATCCTTGCAATAACAGAGACATCTTGCTTTCATCATCCCTTACTCTCAAATTTCTGAGGATGGGAGCCAGATATTTCTCTCTGACACCATTATATAATTGACAATGCAGCAGATAATGTGCAAGATCTTCAACATTAGGCGCCCCACATATACAGAATCTATCAAGAAAAGGGACACCCTGGTATCTTCCCTGGATCACTCTTGAATCCATTTGTTCAAAGCAAAGGTTGGCAAAAGCCTTCTGATTTTATGAAGCTATGTGCACACACACATACAGCAAAAAAGGACAGAATGATTGTTCACAATGGTGTAAACAACCCATCCAGCCCATGCGACAAGAAAAAGTTACCATAGTTTTGAATTTTGTGCATTTAAGTAATATACAAAAATTGGTCTTGCAAATGCACAAATTGTCTTGGAGACAGAAAGAAAATCCACACTGTCTCATGGCAAGGAGAATTTTGTTGTGCCTTCTTGTTTAGGGAGAAAGGATGAAACAAGTCGAGGTTTATATCCCTAGATATGTGAGGGTCTTCTACAGAGCCAGAATAGCCATTTGGCAGAATATGCTAACTGCCTTAGGCCGACTGCAGAACTCCTTGCTGTCCTTCTGCCCACAAGTGAAAAATCTACTCTCCCAACTGGCTTTTAGGAACTTTTTTCAAAGGCTTTCATAGTGTGTTCTTTTACTGAGCTTTGTATTTTACAGATTTGTTTCAAGTTGTTCTCTTTCTAGGCATAGTTTAAGTACATTATAATAATAACATCTGCATTTTTACTTACTTCTTTGTATTTTTATCTGTATTTGTTTTAATTTTTGTTAACACGTTGAGTCTTACTTTTGAGGGGAAAGCAGGATATAAATCAGAGCCCTCCCCCTTCTCCTTCTTATCTCAAAAATCCCAAGTGGATTATGTGGCGTGGGTGATTCTGAGATTTGTAGTCTAAAAAGTAACTTGTCCAAGCTCTAATCCAAATGCAGGATTGAGAGAGAGTGAGAACAGCAGTCTCGGGCTGCTTCTGAGTCCCCAACTACTTCTCTTGAGTCCTCCATTTGTTCATTTTCATTGGAAGAATGGGTACCACACAACTCTCCTGCTACCTTAAAAAAGGCTGCTCCACTCAGCTGGGGTGAAAATATTGCAAATATTGAAGAGCAGTTCAACTGTTGCTCTTGTCCGTTATGTGTATTCAAGGAAGCTGTGTCTCTTGTTATGCTGGCCTTTTTCATCTTATGCACTGTTCTTGTAGACCAAAAATGGAAAGACATTGCAGCGTTCTCATAGAACAATATTTACATCCAACTTGCTTGACCAGACAACCCACATGTGGGACCCCCAGCAGAAAATTAGAGCTTGGGGAGTTGGGTCCCATATTTTGGGAATGAGACGACTGAGAAGCGACATGATATCTCTCTTTAAATATATGAACAGATGTCACATAGAAGATGGAGAGAGCTGATTTTCTGCTGCTCCAGAGGCTACAAGATGAACCACTGAATTGAAATCGCAGCAAGAGAGATGCCACGTAAACATTAGGAATAACTTTTTTTTTTAACTATAAGAGCTGTTTGAAACTGAAATACATTGTGGAGGACTCTCCATCTTGGGAAGTCTTTAAACAGAGGTTGAATGGGCTTTCAAGAGCACTTTTGTTATGTATTCCTGCATGATAGGGGGCTGAACCTTCCAACTTTAAGATTCTATGATTCTATACTTTTTTCCACTATAACTAGCAGGATCCCTCAGTCAACATGGCTACTGCAAACCATGGCCACTGGCCATGCTGGCTGGGAAATGCTAGGTTTTAGGCCAAAAGTAGCTTTTTCAAGTTCTGGACATAATGCACATAAAGGACTTTATATCTGTCACTGTGCACTTCTGCTAAACATATGTCTAATAATAATAATAATAATAATAATAATAACAACAACAACAACATAATAAATTTTTATCCTGCCCCTCTGTGTAATGCAACCGAGGTGGCTTACAACTTTAAAATATACATTCATATCCCACAATCCCACCCCCCTTAAAATACAATTAAATAATGACGATTTAAAACACATTTAAAATAATAACACAAAGAACAAAGAAACAAATAATAATAGCTACAGCCGAATCAGGGATGAGCAGGATGGCTGTCTTTTGATGGCCGGGATATCTTTTCGGGAAAGGCCTGCCAGAAGAGATCCGTCTTAACAGCCTTTTTAAAGCTGTCTAAGGTGGTAATATGACGGATCTCATCTGCCAGGCCATTCCATAATCTGGGAGGGGTAGCCGAAAAGATCCTCTGGGCAGTTGCAGACAGTCTAGTTTTTATCGGCTGCAACAAATTCCTCCCAGAGGACCTAAGTGCGCAGGGTGGATTATATGGGAGGAGATGGTCCCAAAGATAGGTTGGACCCAAGCCATTTAAGGCTTTAAAGGTGATAACCAACACCTTATAATGGGCCCGAAAACTAAATGGGCAACCAGTGAAGTGATCTTAGGTTCAGTGTTATATGGTCTCTTCTCGTTGTTCCTGAGACCAACCTGGCTGCCATATTCTGTACTAGTTGAAGTTTCCAGACCATATATAAGGGTAGCCCTATGTAGAGCCCATTACAGAAATCAAGACGAGAGGTACCAGTGCATGCACCACAGTTTCAAGGTCCCTAACTTCCAGGAAAGGGCGCAGCTGGTGTATCAGTCGAAGCTGATAACAGGCACTCCTGACCATTGCATTTACCTGATTTATCATCTGAAGCGGCGGGTCCAGTAGCACCCCCAGTTTTGCTGATGATCATCTACTGAGCTGCTGTCCTTCATTGTACAGTAATGGATTGCCATTAGTCATATAGCCTCCATCTCCCCTAACCCCATTACATCTCTGAATCCATACAAATTCTGAAGCCTTGAATCAAATTCCTGAGGCTGGTTCAAACAAGTGTCCCTTTTTTAATCCCATATATTTAAACCTTTTGTGAAAAAAATACCAAAATTTTGCAGGATTATAACTCCTGCTAAAGGAATTCATCCCGAGAAAGGAATAAGAGAAGAACTGTGTACTTTTTAAGTCTTAGTTTTGAGAGCTAGGCAAGACAGTGCTAATATTTTGCATGCTAGACCAACAGAGATTTTGTCAATATTATTACTTCATCCCTTGAGCAAATCCATCTTATGAGCAAGTCCCTCATCTGAGGGGACCCTAGCAACATTCACAAGATTATTTACCAAGAGAGTCTGCAAATATTTAGCTAGTGGTGGAAGCTTGGTGAAATTGGAGATAACAGCCAGCTCTGACATTAATTTAAGAATGATGCCAATTTGGTTGCATGAATTAACTCTTGATATCTACTTAGGAGAAGCCAGCATGGAGTAGTGGTTTGAGCATTGGGCTATGGTTCTGGAGGCCAGGGTTTGAATCCCTGCTCAATCACAAAAACCCATGGGGTGACCTTAAACAAGTCATACTCAGCCTCAGAAGAAGGCAAAGGCAAAGGAAAAAGCCCTCTAACCAAATCTTGCCAAGAAAACTCTGTTGCCTTAGGGCTGCAGTAAGTTGTAAATGACTTGAAGACACACTGCAACAACAATCTGCTTAGGAAATGTATTCAGGACATTGGGGAGAAGAGCATTGGAGATAATTCTGGAGCCATGTCTAGCCCACAAAATGCATTGCTTACATGCCTGCCCACTCTTACTCAGAGCTTGGAAAAGTTACATTTTTGTACTAGATCTCCAGGAATCTTCCAGCCAGCATGGCAGCTGTCCATGCTAGCTCAGCTATTCTGGGAGATGCAGCGCAAAAAGCAATTTTTTCCAAGCCCTGGTCATATCTGTATTAGGTATTTGTGGCCAAAATGACACAGATGGATGCAGTTACTGATTGCTAGTTGTGGCTTCTAACCATTGGACCACACTTTTAATGCAATGTACCGTTTTGTTCACTGCATCTCAAAAAAGGATCTTTTATGCTAAAAAGGGTATGTGGGGAGAGCAAGCAAAAAAGGATCAAGGTGCTAGATCAGTGTGGTAAGGAAAGATCACAGTGGATGAAACTTGGTAGTTTTAAAGTGAAATACTAAATCTAGAGTGAGTAGCAGATGCAGATCAGCAAGGATCTGTATCCAGGACTCCTGCATCATTATACTCTGCCACCAGTTAAATTGTCCTTCTTCTGCAGGCCACATGCCTACCCATGTATATGTTTATCTATACAAATATCTATACATATTTGCTTTTGTGTGTCTTCACATTGTTTCTAACATGACAACCCTATTACAGAATTTTCTTGGCAAGATTTGGTTAGAGGTTTATCATTGCCTTCCCCTGAAGCTGAGAGAGTGTGACTTTTCCAAAGGCCATCTATGGAATTTCCATGGAAGTCCTGTTTCCCTCAGAAATCCAGCCTCTGGCATGGGATAACACTTGGTGCCGGAAGCCCATTTAGTTTGGGCACTCGGTGCCTAAAAGGTTCTGTTATAGGCTATCTACATAATACTGTACATTATATCAGTATCAATATGATTGATAGATACACAGATGATGTGAAAGCCTGTTTGTTTTCTGTTTGGAAAGAAGCATAGAAGTGGGAATCTAAAACACGGTGTGAAAAAATACATGGTTTTCTCCATTGTGCACTTTGCAATAATTTTTCAAAGCAGCAGGTGTGTTGCTTCACCTCACATGACTTCTCTCTGCAGCATCTCTTGCTTTGGTGGGGAGGAAGCTAACTTAGTAAACATACCTGAAGCGACCCTAAAAGTTGGGCCATGCCATGATCCCTCCCGGTTTTGAGGTATTGTTCCCTTGGAAATATTAGTCACTGTCTTTCCACCCACTCACCCTCGGATAGCTACATCCTCTGCAAGAGACCCATAGTCAAGAGAAATCTAGTGGCTTGGCCATGATGATATTGTTCTTATACTGACTGGGCAGAATCCATGGAGCTGCTCAAGGAGCTGACTTATTTTTCCGTGATCTAGAATAGGGCGGGCAATTGTGAGTGGTCTGGGGGTCTATGATCCTCTGGAGAGCTGCCCAAACTTATTTTTATTATTTATTTATTTTAAAGGATTTATATCCCGTCTTTCTCCCACAATGGGACTCAAGTCCTAAAACTACAGATATTCTAATCAGTCCCGAATTATTCTTCTTGTCAGGGTTTCTTGACAACTGAAAAACATCTTTTCAACCATTTCTCTTTTTTTGGTGGGGGGATATTTTTGATTATGCTTTCATCCCAGACTTCCCAAACTGGGAGAGAAGAAGTGTTTGGGAGTCCCAAACTGATTCTGAAAAATTATTTTTAAAAAACTCAAAAACCTAAACAGTGTGGTGGGAAGATGTCGGCTATTTAAAAAGGCAACCACTGCTCTTGGACTAGGGCTATAAATCATCTTCACCACAACCACTGTCATCATAGCCACTTAAGACCCCATATGAGAGAGCCAGTGTGGTGTAGCAGTTTGAACCCAAACCCTTCTCAGTCAGAGAGCTCTGATGCTACAACAAACTACAAATCCCAGGATTCTGTAGGATGTAGCCATGACAGTTCAACTGATGTCAACAGCATTAATTCTGCAGTGTAGCAGCAGCCAACATCTTTGCAGTATGAGAGCTCTAGATCTCTGCACTTCATCATTCCATAGATAGAATTTGCTGTCATTCATCTAAGGGGAAAAAATAAAGGCAGTAGATGGATCAGTGTTCTTTAATGAATATTCCTGTCTCATCTATCACAGGGAAACCCGGCATTTTCTCTCTCTCCATATTCATTCCATGGGGACTCCTGTAACGAAATAGATTTCTCTTGGGAGTCACTGCTGATATAAATCAGAGCAAGGAAAAGAAATTCAGGTACCTTGTGACAGAAAGTCTAGAGCGTAGGCACTATTCCCTCTACACATACAGGAATCCATCTTATAACAAGACTGCTTGCCAATGTGATTAACCTATTATGCCGGAGGAGCTTAGGATGTTGACACACTTGTTTCTGCATTTCCCCAAAGCATGGTTAACATAATGGATCCAATAACAAAGTTAAGAGGGAATCACTCCATGAAAGCATGGTTCTGCTTTGTTGGGGGGAGGCAGCATGGCATAGTGGTTTGAGCTTTGAGCTAGGACTCTGTAGACCAGGCTTCAAATCCCAGCTCAGATATGTAAACCCACTGGGCGACCTTGGGCAAAGCACACTCTCTCAGCCTCAGAGAATGGCAATGGCAAAGTCCCTCTGAAGAAACTTGCCAAGAAAACCCCCATGATAGGTTCACCTCAGGGTCACCATAAGTCGGAAGTGATCTGAAGGCACACAACAACAGCAAATGATGCAATAGATTCTTCTCTCTCTCTCTCTCTCTTTTGATTTCATCACATTTTATTTGAGTCTTTCTTCTTGTAAGACTTTCTCTGAGACAAGACTACTACATTCCATGTCTCCAGGTATAACTATTGATAGTTTTCAAGCTTCCTGTCTATTCTGACACTAATAGGCTGCAGACAGCAAGTTTGCAGAGTTTTTGCAAGCAAGCTTTAGATATGCTTATTTGCCCAAGTTCACCTTTCTTATTCTGAACAGTCCTACTTTGCATTTACCAAAATGTAGGTGCAGAAATGTCTTATGGACCGTTGCTTGGTTTCCATCAAGAAAATTACGCTATATGCAAGACAAACACCAATTACATAAATGCAGAAAGGATTTGTGGGACAGGGATTTAATGTGTACAGTCCACATGAGCTATAGGTCACTAATTTATGGTATACTGTTCTTTGGAAAACCAGAAGGGCAGGGTCTGAACATGTGGTTCATTCCATATGGAAGAAGGACATAGAGGAAGAGCAAGAGCAAGTGCAAGTACATTTCGATATTGCTTATCAGGGCACTTAAGCACTCCCTAAGTGCTTTACAATATGTAAGCCAATTGCCCCCAACAAGCTGGGTCCTCATTTTAGCAATCTCAGAAGGATGCAAGGCTGAGTTGACCGTGAGCCCCTGACTGGGATTGAACTCACAACCTTATGGTTTGTGAGTGAGTGGCTGCAGTACTGGCATTTAACCACTGTGCCACCAATGCTCTTGCACATATGGTGCAATACATTCTTAGCACTCCTCATCCAACCCATTTGAAGGCTCAGCTAGAGGAGTGTCATGTCCGGGAGATATTTGCCTCGTCCTTTTTAGTCAATGGGCCTTTGTGTGGGTGGCCCAACATTGCTGTCAAAAGTATTACAAATTTCAACCTGTGATGGACACTTCTTGTTTGGTAGACAGACAGACAAAGAGTTCTAAGATCTAGAAATTGTTGTAAATAGTGTGTTGTCAGGCAGGGGCATCACTGGGAGGTAAAGGGATGTGGGCCACATGGGTGACCCCTCGCGGGGGGTGTCACCCAGTGTTCTGGTAGAAAGAGGCTGCCTTCTGGTCTAGGGTTTACTGCTCTGTGGGTAGACGTAGGACGTTTTCACATGGGGCTTTAGGAGGACGCATTCCTACCTCCGTCCAGCCCCACTCCGGCTCCATTTCCAGGTTGTTCACACGTGCGCGGCGGCAAACCTCGCCCCTTCCGGTGCCATCCCTGCATCCGTCCGGTTCGTCGCTCCGTGTGTTCAAACACACGGAGCCCTAAGTCCGGCCTCACTCCGGCAGAAAGGCCTCTAATTCCGGCTTCAGCGGCGGAAAGGTAATTCCGGGTGGCAAAAGGAATTAGCCTGCCGCCGCCGGAGCCATTCCGGAATCAGCGGCACAAGCCGTTCCGGAATGGCTCCAGACGGCTTTAGGGACCCCCGTGTGAAAACGTCCTAGGACTCTTGGAGAATGATGGTCCTTAGAAGGAACCAGTCCTCCCGCCTGCAGGTGGCAAAGAGGTGCTTCATTGTTTTTGTTAGTCCCTCATTCATAGTTACAGCGTTCTTGCACAATGGGGAGATACAATGTTTGGTCAGAACCACTGAAAATACACATGGTTATAAGAATCTTTGTCTATTTTTGTTCATAAAAAGAATATGAAAGGCAAGTTAATTCTAAGGTTATCTGATTTTAAACCAACTAGTAATAAGGGCAGTTTGGAAGAGGGTGGTCTTCTTTCCTTCCTGGGGCCTCCAGTTTTATATAGCAGACCGACAGCACACAGAAGTACCTCGTCTGCCCAAAGAAGTTGAATTTTGAGGCTCTTAACCATGTGACCTTTGCTATGATCCATTTGGGAATCAGTAAGCTAAAAGGGGGTAGGTGGAAGATAGGAATGTAATTCTTCACTAATTGTCTTCTCAAATAAAGCAATAAATACTTTTAAGAATGTTCTTCCCACTACAAGAAAGTCTTTGAAAAATCACACCGTTTTTTAAGCCTATTTGCAATTTGGAACTTATTTGGCGCAAACTTTGCATGTGCTTGTTTTGCACAGAAAATGGCATTGTCTGTGCAGAAAATATTTGCACAGGCATTTCCTGCACAGAAAGTGCTGCTTTCTACACAAAACAACTTTGTGCAATATTACACAGAATAACCCCCAAACTGAAAAATTCTTATCAGTCCAGGATTGTTCTTGTCAGGGTTGCATTGCACTTAAAAAACAAACCATGTTTTTAAAACCATTTAAAATATTTTCAAATATTCTTTCCATCCATACTGGAAGGGAAGGAGAAGATTTTAAGGGATAGAGAGAGATAACACAATAAGTTTTTTTTTTTTTTTTTAGGGGTGGATGAGAATTTGACTTTTGCAATAATTCATGCAGCTGTTTCCTTCTCTCCAAAATTCAACTTGTAGACAAAGGAAAGTGGAGTTGAAATCATAGAAGACATTTTCCAATTCTTTCTTTAATGATTTACTGTGTGTGTTGTTGTTTCTGATTTATGGTGACCCTAAGGGGGACCTATAATGGGGTTTTCCTGGCAAGATTTGTTCAAAAGAAGTTTTCTACTGCTTTTCCTTGAGGATGAGAGCATGTGACTTGCCCAAGGTCACCCAGTAGGTTTCATGACCAAACTGGAAATCAAACCCTGGTCTCCAGAGTCATAGTCCAACACTCAAACCACTACGCCACGCTGTCTCTTAATGATTTTAGTGCAGGCTGTTTAGCTTCATAAAAAATTTAATATACATGTAATAGTTAAGTTTTGCAATAGTTATGTAGTATGTTTTGCAGTAGTTAAGGAAATGCAACGGAATTAGATTTTTTCACTTATTAATGATTAATTAGATACATTAACCCTTTCTTACTAACTTTGCTATCTCTAATAGGCTATATGAAGATCCCAAATAGGTTGGAAAAGAGGACTGCGGGGAACGGGGAGGTAACACCAAAGCAGCTGTATAGAAATAATAATGAAAATAGATATAATGTGGTTTTTTGTTCATGGAATATTTGAGCCTTTGCTGCAACCCATCTTTATCCTTGAAATTTTTCTCCAGTCCAGAATATGTACAGCCTTGGTTAAACTGGATCAAAGCAAAGTTCTACTCCAGTTATTTAGTAATGTTCGCATATGCAATGGCTGGGTGAACTTAATGCTGAAATAATCCAAGCTTTGATGAAATTCTGTTGT
Source organism: Phrynosoma blainvillii (assembly GCA_026167975.1). NCBI lineage: Eukaryota > Metazoa > Chordata > Lepidosauria > Squamata > Phrynosomatidae > Phrynosoma > Phrynosoma blainvillii. The sequence goes on from JANUYF010000005.1 coordinate 8,915,462, forward strand.
CAGTATATATTATGTGACCTGGACACATTTGCACAGATAATCTCACCTTATTCCACAACTGTGGCTACTGTGCAAATGGAGCTGAACTTTTGAGGCAGCTGCATCCATCATGTCTTTCTATTTCTTACTCTTCATCTTTTTGCCAGTTTGGTGGATCAATGGTGCACCACATTCAGCACCCCTTCCGGGTTGAAGAGGGTTTCACAGCTCTCTATGGCTGCAAGCATTAGGAACGGCAATCATTTTCCCTTTTCCCTTACGCGCTACTAGTCCAGCTGAGCTCCCACTCCAGTGAAGAGCATCAGATAACACTCTTAACCAAAAGGCTAGGCATTGACTTTGAAAGAAACCCTTCGGACTTTCCAAAAAACTATGCCCATTATGCTGTTGAGCACAGCGATCTGAAAGTTCAGATGGAGAGATAACATTTCTGCTGCTCCTGACAGGTGTGGAGTTTAACTGAGAAGAATTTTAATTTCCGCAGACATTTCTATTATCCTGTCAAATGGTGTGGCATCAGCCACCCTTTTCCAAACAAGTGCCAGTCTGAGCTTTGTCCTAATGCAATGCAACACACTTCTGTAAAGAGCCTATGTCTAGAGAAAACGAGAAGAGACACATTTCCTAGAGCTAGCAAAAGGGATTCATACCTTTTGAATGAATGTTTTCAGACAGTTCAAACAAACAAACAAGCATCTGGGGCAATTTTTTTTCTTTTTTTAATTAAATAATTTTATTAATTAAAATCACAAAAAACAATTGTTATTATTTACAATTTCTTCTACTAGGTCATATAACCACATTATTCCATTTTCCAGTCTTCACTTCCTGTGCTGTGAATGCATTAGTGTTTAATTATATTTCTACAAACCTCATTTTCCTGTCATATGCCAATTTATACATTACCCAACATAGATCCAAAGGATTAATGCCATTTTTCTCTAGCGATTATAGATTATAATTACCATTATTATTTAATTAATCTTTAAATCCCCACGTTGCCATTACACCCCAATGTTTACTTATATATTCTATTACTTGCATCACTCAAAATTGGGAGCAAGTAATTTTCTGAGCACTTGAGAAAAGTTACTTTATTAGATTACCAGTCCCAGAATTCCCTAGCAAACAGGGCCCCTGGGAATTGTAGTGCCCCAAAAGGTAATGTTTCCAAGCTCTGGATTTTTGAGTACCCATTGTAAAAATTACCAGGCCAACAAAATAGTGATGGCTTTATGGCTCTTGTTGTTTTTCTCTTGAAGAACTTGGCTCAGTAAGCCAGTAGCCCTGGGTTCAATTCCAACATTTGTAGAGAAGGTAAAGAAAGAATTCCACCTGAAAGTCAGGAGAATTGTTGCCAATTTATATCAACAATGTTGAGCTATATGGGCCAAATGTATAACAAAAGATAAGGCAGCTTCCTTATGAAATATCTAATGATGACTTTGGTTACTTAGTTTGCAAAACTGCTTGGCCTCCAACAAGTTGTAGATAAAAACTGAGGCACATTCGGCAAAGCAACATCAGCATTTCATTAAGATGGCAAAAAGCTGTTAATGAGGAAGAACAACAAACTAGGAGAAATGCTCTCTCTCTCTCTGGCTTTTCTTCGCAAACGAAGATTCAGGAAGGACTCATCCCACGCTTTCTGCAAGCGCGCTGATGACTAAAAAGGCCAATCGAGATAAACAAGTCTGGTTGCAGAAAGCACAGCAGAAGATCTCCTTGGGTGATGTTTCCGGGTTGTGATTCTTTCTGCGTTGTCGTTTCTCTTCGAGACTTGTTCGGCGTGACTTCTCAAATAAGGCTGCAGCATTGTGGATAGTGCGTCTCCATGCCTCCCGATGTGAGGCCAGGGTGGACCATTGTTGGTGATCAGTTTGGCCGAGCCTGAGATGTTGTTTCAGGGAGTCCTTGTATCGCTTTTTTGGAGTGCCCCTATTACGCTGACCCGTGGCGAGTTCACCATAGAGTACTGTTTTTGGGAGGCGATGGTCCTCCATCCTAGAAACGTGCCCTGCCCAGCGCAGCTGCGTTCTCAATAGCATGGCCTCAATGCTGGTGATCCCTGCTTGCTCAAGGACAGCAACATTCGTCACATAGTCAGTCCAGTGTATATTTAGGATTGTGCGTATACAGCGCTGATGAAAGCGTTCGAGGAGTCGTAAGTGTTGGTAATAGGTGACCCATGTTTCAGACCCATAAAGGAGAATAGACAGTACAATGGCTCTATACATACTGGTTTTTGTGCTCCGCCTCAGGTGTTTGTTACTCCAGACTCTTTTGTGAAGTCTTCCAAATGCACTGTATGCCTTTGCTAATCTGTGGTCGATCTCTTTGTCAATCTTGGCGTCTGAGGAGATGATGCTTCCCAGGTAGGTGAACTGCTGAACAGACTTAAGCACAGATTTGCCTACAGCGATGTGGGGATGGTGGTGTTTGTCCTGTGGTGCAGGCTGGTAGAGAACTTCCGTTTTCTTCAGGTTGACTTCCAGCCCAAACATTTCTGCAGCTGTTGCGAAGCAAGATGTTAGCCGCTGCAGAGCTGCTTCTGTGTGGGCAACAAGGGCAGCATCATCAGCGAAGAGCAGCTCAAGGACTAGATAGTTTAGAGTCTTAGTGTGAGCCCTCAGACGGCTTAAGTTAAACAAGCTACCATCAACACGGTAACGTATATAGATGCCGTCTTCTTCTTTGAGCTCTGCTGCAGCCCTTTGGAGCATCATGCTGAAGAAGATTGTAAATAAAGTTGGAGCAAGAACACAACCTTTCTTCACTCCGTTAGTTATTAGAAAGGGCTCTGAAAGAGCATCGCCATATTTGACTTGACCATGCTGGCCCTTTATTAAAGGAGAAATGCAGCAGTGTGCTTTTGCCAGAATCTATTGGGAAGGGTGTGCTTTCACCCCACTTTCTCCTCTCTCTTCACTGAGTTAACTGAATGCAAACTATTTTTGCCTTTTGAACTCAGTTTGCAGCCATTGAGGTACACTGGGGACAAAGGGGGGAAATGTAAATAGGAGAAGAGAAATTGAGCCATTTAAAAAACAGATGTGAGAGCAGGGTGGGAAAAGATTAATCAGGACTGGCTCTACCAAACTATAGGTATGAAACAGTGATTTGAACTCAGTTTTGGAGTTTATCACACGGGAGAAACTGGGAGTTTAAACAGTGATTAACCTGTGAAAATCGCACAATTGACATTAAAATGTGTTTAAAATGACATTAACACATGTGCCATTATCCCGTGAAAAACCAGGGAATAACCAGGCAAGAAACAGCCAAAAGTCATTCACGGGAAAATTCCCTGAATCAGTTACTGTTGTTTCTTGCCTGGTTCTTCACAGGATAATGGTGCTTTAATCATGTTTCATCTCAATGAAAACCATTCACACATTTGTGCACAAGTATGGGTTAATCATGGATTCTGCACAGGATAACAGCAGTTTGTGTGTGAAAACCATTTGTGCAAATGCGGGTTAATCATGAGTTAATCTCCATTTATACTTCCAATTTCCCCCATGTGATAAACTTCTTTCTCTATGTTCCTTTTACTTCCTGGTTGAGTACAACACATAAGAAGAATTCTACAGCCAATTGCTAGTTCCATCTAGAGCAGGGGTAGGCAACCTAAGGCCCAGGGGCCAGATGTGCCCCCCCGAGGCCTTTGGACCGGCCCCAGGCCGGTCCTGCCGCCGCCGCCGCCGCCGCCCCCCACCGCCCGCCATGATGATATTGATTATTGTTGTTATTACTTGTTCTTGGGGTTTTCTTGGCAAAATCTCCACAGGGGGGTTGCCATGGCTTTCCTGAGGCTGAGAGAGTGTGCATGCATATTTTTTTAATTTTTTAAATTTATTTATTTATTTTTGGTGCTTCGGCCCCCCAATTGTCTGAGGGACAGCAACCCGGCCCCCGGCTCAAAAAGGTTGCCTACCCCTGATCTAGAGAATACCTATTGAATCAACTACTGCATGGTAAGCCAACACTTAATGTAACTTTCATTGAGGCAATAGGTATACTCTTAACTGGGACTAGCAATCAAGTAGTCAGCCTTTTTTATTAAAACATTTGCAGCATTCAAAGATATAGCTGTGTTAGTCTGTAGAATCAGTATGTAGAGAGAGATCTTGTAGCACCTTTGAGACTAACTGAAAGGAAGAAATTGGCAGCATGAGCTTTTGTAGACTTCAGTCTACTTCCTCAGATGCATTTGATGAAGTAGACGGAAGTCTACAAAAGCTCATGCTGCCAATTTCTTTCTTTCAGTTAGTCTCAAAGGTGCTACAAGATCTCTCTATTTGCAGCATTGTTGTAATTCCCCCTCTTGCCATGTCCATTTGCTGAGTTAACTGAGTGCAAACTGCCTTTTCATTTTAAATTCAGTTTGCAGTTACTTCAGGACACCGAGGGAGAGTTGTAGGAGGAAAGAAAAACTGAGACATTTTAAATTCAGTTGAAAAAATGGGATAGCAAAGTATGTAATTGAGATGGTCCCTGCCAAACTGAGACAGTTGGGGAGGGAATGTCCTCCAAACTATTCCTTCTATAGCCAGAAAAAAGTGTGTGCAGGTGGATTAAGTGCCGCTTCTAGAAGCCTCTTGAATACCAAATCACCTTTAAATCAAATTATAGGGCCCTTTCTAAGATCCGATAATATTTCCTTTTCAAAAGAAGTGGACTTCTGGACTCTTCCAGATATATTTTGATAAAAGCATTTTTGGTAGTCTGTGCGGTCCACAGAGTATCCCAGGGGCAGAAAACTGTCCTCCAAACCGATCGCAGTTCCCCATCCCTGAGTGCAATGTGGTGGTGCTCAAGTCGAAGTGGGAAGGAAAGGTGTGCCCTCTAAGATGGTGCCAGTAAGAAAAAGGCATTGCATGTTAGTGTGTGGTTTTATTGGCTGCATGTATAAGTTTTTGAGAGCCAGTGTGTGTAGTGATCTGAGTGCTGGACTACTACTATGGAGACCAAAGTTTGATTTCCCACTCGGCCATGAACCTCACTGGGTGACCTTGGGTAAGTCACACACTCTCAGCCTCAGGGGAAGGCAATGCCAAACCTCCTCTTGCCAAACCTTGCCAAGAAAACCCCATGATAGAGTTGCCTTAGGGTCACCATAAATCAGAAATGACTTGAAGGCACACAACAACAAAAGGACTTTATATCCTTAGAAATGTTATTAGATTGCTTCTGAATAATCAAGATTGTACTTGAGGTTACTTGTTTCTTGTTGTTAACAGGGACTTTTCCTTGGTGGCTCTGGAATTGTACAATGTTAGTCCATTGTCTCCGTCTCTCTTTGTGAGCTTCCCCCATTTCTGTGTTCTTCCCAAAATACTTTTCCTGGGTAGATGAAAAAGCTTGTATTCCTTTTACATTACATGAAAATTGTCACCATTTGTATGTCAGATGAAACATTTGCATTTATTGGGTTTGGTCCCCCTGTTTAGGTAAAGTTTAATAGGGATTATTTTTATTGGTAGATTTAAGGTATTGCAGATAATCTTGTGAACTTTTTTTGTTGTTAAAATTTTATTAAGGGGGCAAGCATGTACGTCCTTTGCAGCAAAAACAACAGAGGATCCTGTTGCAGCCTGAAGACTAACAAGGTTTGTTTGTCATAAGCCTTTGCAGACTGCAGACTACAACTACATTTCCCAAATAAAACTCATGAAAGTGCCATTAGACACTCTGTTGGTGCTGCTGCTGTTAAAGATGGTTTGGAAACATAGCAGATATTACTAAAAACGTCTAGAAGGGCAGAATTCAAAGATTTTTGTATACACAGTGTCTTTACTGTTATGGTTATTTTTCCTACTGTTGTCAGTTTTTGAATAACAAGGCAGCCTTCCCGTGGCATTCTTTGGAAGGCTTTGCTAAACCAGCAGCGTTTGCTCACTCATCTTTGGAAGTTGCCTTTCTAAATTTGTTATGATGGGCTGATTAATTGGGTCATACGGACACGAGTGAGTTGCTGACTGCTGTGAGGGAAGCCCTGGCACTTTTCTAAAGCAGACAAATATAATTTCGAATTTTGACATGCATGCATGCACACACAGAGACATATCCCTTGGTGTGTATGTGATTTCCTTTTCTTTTTCCTACTTTTATTTGTTTGCATTTTTTTTGTTTTTGTTTTTGGAAAGCCTTGTTCTGTTCTGTATCTGCTTCAGGCTGCTGTCATTTCACAGAGCCAAGAAAGGCAGAGGAGAAAAATCACTCATTTTGGACTAAAGATCTCAGAATCTTGCATCCAGCGTTGCTACTTTCCATATTGACTGGGAGATTCTGGCAGTAGTCGTCCACAAATGTGACTAATTGTATATCCACACTATGCAGTTATGTCAGATTGATCCCACTTTAACTGCCGTGGCTCCATACCAGAGAATCCTGGAATCTGTAGTTTGGGAAAGAGCTTGGAATTCACTCTAGCTGAGAGTAATAACTTAAAAAATGCCTAAAGTACAAATCCCAACATTCCCTAGTATGGATCCACAGAGGTTAAAATAGGATCAAACTGATATTACTTTGCAGTGTGGATACACTTAAAGAATGGTTCACCTTAGCCCAGTATTGTCTACACAGACTGGGAGCAGCATTCCAGGATTTCAGGGTGGACTGTTTCTCAACCCTTCTCTAAGATGCCAGTGATTGTACTTGAGATCACGGAGCTTGGAAATTACTTTCAGAAAGAATGGCTGTAATGGCATCCTGAGTCCATGCATGCAGAGCAATGGAAGGATGATACTCTAAAGCTTTGATCCTCTAGATCAGGGGTTGGCAAGTTTTCCTTACCTGGGGCTGGTCCGCTGGTCCCCAGGTCTTCCGCAGGCCGAGGGTGTGGGCGGAAAATAGTGCTGCGCATGCTCGCGCGTGTACGCACATGCGCAATATGCCAGAAGTACTGCGCATGTGCGCGCGCGCTCACTCACACATGCACAGTACTTCCGGTGTACTGAGCATGCATTAGCAAGTTGCGGCCGCCATTTTGGAAAACAAAATGGCGGCTGTGACGCGCGCGTGCGGCGGCGGTGGGGGTCCACGGCAGCGGTGGCAGGACCAGCCTGGGGCCCGTCCAAAGGCCTCAGGGGGCCGAATTCGGCCCCCAGTCCGTAGCTTGCCGACCCCTGCTCTAGATATCCTAGATTTCAGTTCCCAGAAGCTAAAAGCTGTCTGGCCAATGATAAGGAACTGTGAGAATTGTATTGAGTATATGCAGAGGTCAGAAGGTTCTCTGATCTTGCTGTAGAGCAGTGGTTCCCAGGCTCTACCCCAGGGGTAGGCAACCTTACCCCTTTAAGGGCCAAGGGACTTCAGCTCCCAGAAGCCTCAGCCATGTTGGCCAATAGTCCCATGTTGGCCAATAGCTCCTGGGATTCTGGGAGCTGAAGTCCCTCGGCCCTTAAAGGGGAAAGGTTGCCTACCCCTGCTCTACCCTTCTGGGTGTTTTGGGCTTGGACTCCCAGAATCCATGACAATAGGGTATCTTATTTGTGGCTTTTGGGAGAGGAAATCCAAAACATCTGGAGAACCAAAGATTGAGGGCCTTTGCAGACTGCCAGAAATAGTGCAAATTGAGTCCACTTTAAGGGTTAGGATTAGTGCTAGGGAATCATGGGAATTTTTTTTTCCTGAGACATTGAGCCTTCTCTGTCAGAGAGCTCTGGTGCCACAATAAAATACAGTTCCCATGATTCCCTAACCCTAACCCTAACCCTTAAAGTGGACTCAATTTGCACTATTTCTAGCAGTCTGCAAAGGCCCTGACAATCACTGCCTGGTTTGTTTGCAAAATGGGTGTTCTATCATGGAGATGCAACTCTTCTGCCAGTAATGTGTCTGGGAGACATGGGGATTGTCTGCATGGGCCAAAGAAAAAGTCCCCTGCCATCCTCTCGGCAAGGAGTCCAGACAATCCCTGGTTCTGTTGTGAACAGTCTGGATGATGTCTGGCCAGTTCAGCACTGACCCTGCCATATACCCCCACCCCTTAAAATGGTTTTTAAAAGCTTACTATTTGCTCTGGATCTTCCCAGATGATCTGGAGCCCTTTGTTGTAGCACCAGGCAGTGTAAAGTTCTGCCCAGGTAAGTCTTCGCAGGATGGGAACTGCCACCTGCTGGATTCCTGGGTGAAGTTTTTGCAGGACTGGGCCTGCATCAGGCACAGCTGGTTCAGCTCATGCACTGCAGCTGGGAACGCTGGAGGTACAGCCAGTTAAGGGCTGCATTGGCCTTTCAACCCTTGCCACATCAACATGGTCTTCTATGCTCCCTCTAGCCGCTCTGGTTGCATTTTGTCTTGTCTTGCCAGCTTTCCTGTGCTTAGACCCCAGGTAGTTTCCTGCCTCTGGCCTCTTGGACTCCTGGATTTTTACTTTGCTGTGCATAGACCCTGGATTGTTTCCTGCGTCTGCCTCCTTCCTGTGAATCATAGAATTGAAAGAGACCACAAGGGCCATCCAGTCCAACTCCCTGCCATGCAGGAATATACAACCAATGCACCCCTGACAGGGCATGGGTCTCAAAGGTGCTATATTATCTCTTATTGTCAGAAAGTTCGTTCTAATATTGAGGTGTAATCTCTTTTCCAGTAAGTTGATCCATTGCTCCGGAACCTATTCTCTGGTGCAGCAGAAAACAAACTTGGCCCATCCTCTATATGACACCCTTTCAAATACTTAATCAGGGCTATCATATCACTTATTCACCTTCTCCTCTCCAGGCTAAACATACCCAGCTCCCTGAGTTTCTCCTCACAGAGCATGGTTTCCAGACCTTTCGCCATTTTGGTTGCCTTCCTCTGAACATGCTCCAGCTTGTCCACATCCTTTCCGAACTCTGGCCCCTTGGGTTTCTGGACTTTTGCTTTGCTGTGCTTAGACTTCAGACTATTTCCTGACTCAGCCTCCTGCCTTCAGCCAGTGGACTCCTGTGGACCCCAGGAACTCTGACTGAGTCCCAGCTGCTAGTCCATGGGGCTCCTGGAACAGCCATGCAGCATTGTCCACTTCCCCTTATAACCGGACCTTGGATTCTCAGAATTTCACCAACCTTGGCCTTGGTAGTCTATCCTGGACCCCAGGCTGCCCACTCCCCAGACCCTGACAGGCAGCTGTTTACAACATGTCCTACTGTGCTTCCCGGAACAGCCACCATCATGATGAATCAGTCACTGTGAAGTCTAATGAAGCAGGCAGGTGATCATTGCTGGGCACCTTGTTCTAATCTCAGAGCAAGTGATTCACCATGGCACCAGATGGCACATGCAAGCAGCCACCCAGAGTCACAATGGAGGGCCCCAGGTAATGCGGGGGAGGGGGGAACACATGGGGCAGCTCTGGGGTCCAAATCCTCCAGGCTGCTCCTGGAGGATTCTGGCCTATGCAGACCTAGGCAAGGAGGTAACAGCACAGAGAGCATGATGAACTGTGAGTTGTGCTATGCTCAGGAGATCCTACAGTTCAGAGTAAAGGCAGAAGAAAGCCTGAGAAGGCAAGAATGTATTGAGCGATTATCCAACAGGAGATTACTACTATTGAAAGCATGTTGGCAAGGTGATTCTGGAGGCTGAGGTCTGAAGTAGTTTTTGTTAGATCTTCCAAAATCCCATTTGGCTCTTCCAGAACTTGGTGCTGGAGCCACTATTCTAGGAACTGTCTGGACTTGTTTGTTGTTGTTATTATTGTGTACCTTCAAGTAGTTTCCAATATATGACAGCCCGAAGGCTGGGGTCTTCTTGGCAAGTTTCTTCAGAGGGGGTTTGCCATTGCCATCTTCTGAGGCTGAGAGAGTGTGACTTGCCAAGGTCACCCAGTGGCTTTACATGGCTGAGCTGAGTCTGAACTTGATTAAATGATTATTTCACAAGGGAACAGAAGGGTTAGTGTCTTATAGAGGTTTAAGGAGCAGAGACTTTGTTTGAATTTGAATCACTTCCATGAAAGTTTAGAGGAAGTACTCAAAACTGGGTCTATACAGAAAAAAGTATTTCCCCATAAAACCTGGAAAATTGTTCTCTCTCTCTCTCTCTCTCTCTCTCTATATATATATATATATAGTGTCTCTGAAGATGTCATTGGGAGAACTACAGAGCCTGAACCATTCTCCAAATGCCCCTCTAGTAGGGATGGGAATAATATTTAAAATATTTGGAAAATGGTCAAAATATCGCTCTGCCTTGACTGTTGGGAAACACCAATTAAAAGAATCGTATATTTTTCAGGATTTATTCTGTACAAAATTCACACTTGGTTACTTTGTGCAAATAAAACAGCATTTTCTGTCCAGAAAAAAATTTACAGAAAATGCTGTTTCCTGCATAAAAATGTGATTGTCTTTGCAAAAATATCATGTGTGAATTTTGCACACAATAAGACTTGAACTGCAAACAATCCTCACAAACTGGGGTTTTCAAAGACTTTCTTGCAGTGAGAAGAAAATTGCAAAAATGATTCATTGCTTCCTTCAGAAAGGAAATTAGCAAATAATTGCATCCCTTTCTGGACTTCTAAATCCATTAGTCCCTCCTCTCTACCTGTCTAGCCTCCTCCATCTCTTTCTCTGAATATCCTCCATCATTTACCTTGCTTGGTATTTGCTGAAGAAATATAATAAAGAAAGAAGTTGCCCTTTATGTTGTCTATGATTTCTTCACCTAACACATAATTCCATATTCAACATTGTAGGGACTAGAAACATTTTTGAAAATTGACAGTGTGCTGCTTATAATCTGTTAGAAGTATCCAGTGCTTTGCTTGCATTATAATTGCACAACACACTGAATGTGTAAGCTTTGCAGCCTCCATCATGTCCTTTCACTCTGTAATTCTTTGAATGCCATTCTTTAATTTAAGTGTTATTTCCCCCCTTTTCTGTGCTGTCACATATTTCCAACAGTGTGAGGAAAGCTGTAAATAGGACCTAAAAAGATTTCTGGAGGCTTCTTTGGGACATGATGCCATAGTACCAATGCCTGGGGTCTATGAAGCACCAGAAGGCAAACAGTAACAAAATTAATGGTCATAAAAAGGCATGGCACTCCAAGGAGTGATCCCAGACATCACGCTGACAACATGCATTTGGACAAATGCCCAGACCACAGTCTATATGTCAGTCATGGTCTGCTGGGTAGGATTGCCAGGATCCCCATTTCCCCCCAGAGCAAAACTCTGTTTAGAAATGAACATTTCACACAATTTTTGCCTTTGGGGAAGTCACACTGCCACTTGGAAGTAATCAAGTGGTATGTGTGTGAGAGACAGTTGGGGAAGATGATAATAAAACAACAAGCACAGAATAAATAAATGGTCATATTTTGACTCTTATCTTCTTCTTCTTCTTTTAGATTCAGGGGGTATTTTATTTTATCTTATTTTGTTTTTAATTTATACCCCATCTTTATCCTGCCATGGGACCCAAAGTGGCTTACAATAATTTGAAATAGAAGTTAGCTACATGTTATATTACAAAAGAATAATAATAATAATAATAATAATAATAATAATAATAAATTTTATTTTTATCCCGCCCCTCTTCTCAGCAACCAGGGCAGCATACAACAAGTTAAAACAGTCAACAAGTTAAAACAATCCTTCATTCCAATCCCTAACCCTCCCACCCCCTTAAAACCAAATTAAACTGATGTAAGGTTAAAATAACAATTAAGACAAACATAAATACAATAAAATAACCAATTTTTAAACAAAAACAGGCATTAGCGGTAAGGGGGGGGTAGGTTTTAAAAAAAACTATTAAACAACAGTGCTATTAATGCTCTACAACACGATCAAGAACAAATTCTTGGTGCTCTGAAGCCCAGGGTGGAAAGTCCAGGCTCTTTTTGATATCCTGCTTACAGCAATCTTGGTATCCTGCTCACAATGATCATAAAATAGGGATTTGGGAAACAGAATCAGCTTCAATGAAGGTTATTTCTGTTGCTTTGGTTGGACATAAATGTGATGTTACAATCATTGCAAAAGTGTGAAAGTCTTAATTGATTGTAAAGCATCTTCTGTGGTTATTCTAGTTCGTGTCTGGTGCTCTGTAGCAAACATTCAAAAGGAAACAGAGACTGTGTTTATCAACTGAATCCATTGATTCTTTCTACTACATTGTGAAGAGCCCAATTACCAAGAGGAAAATAAAGTGTGCACTGATTAAAATGTCATTGATGAGCAATTTTAGCTAAAGGTAGTGGCTTGGATTCAACACAATGAACCCTTATGAAGCACTTTTGTGCCTTTTGAACTGATAACTGGAGAAATTAGCATTGCAAAGCCTGCCCTCAGCATTGCAAAGCCTGCCCTCCACCAAGTTCTCCCACTGAAGACTAATTTTAAAAACAGAGCCCTTAGGGAAACGAAGCTGTGTATATTTCATTACTCTGCAGGGGAAATAATATTTGGCAAGATATGTGTATGATTTGGAGGTGTACCAAACCTTAACCATGTTTTGAGATGAAAATGCTTTTGGGGTGGATTGCAAATCCTCAAAAAACACTGGTTTTGGTATTCTTCAACAGGATCAACAGCTTCTTGTTTCCTTATTTGTTGTTGCTTCATTGCAAGTCTTGTTTCGCAACCTGATTGTTCTCCAGATTTTCCCAATTTACAGTTTGGAAAATTTTGGGGGGGGATTATACAGAAAACCTTCCTTGTGCATGGATTCAGCCATCCCTAGCTTGAAAATATTCCAAAAAAAAATTCCAAATTTTTGCCACTTGATACATGGGGCACCATTTTACTACACCATTGTATATAATGGGACTTGTATATAATGGAGACCAGGGTTTGAATCCCAGCTCAGCCATGGAAACCCACCTCTAAGGATGGAATGGCAACCCCGCATGAAGAAACATGCCAAGAAAACCCCAGGCTGCCATGGCACACAACAACAATACCGTGGGTCCAAGAGCAAATTGGATCTGAACTTTCCCTAGAAGCCAAAATGACTAAGGGGGGATGCAGACGGGCTGCCGTGGGCTGCCGTGGGAAGTGGAGGATTGGGGCCGAGGCTGTCCCATGCCTCGGCCCCAATCCACCCTTTTGCTGGCCCTGAAAGGAGCGCTAAAATGCCGCTCCTTCCAGAGCCGGCAAATAGGGCGCCCGAAGAGCCACCGTGCGGCTCTTTTGCACCTCTTCCGGCACAGCATGTAAAAACGCTGTGCCAGGAGGACATCCTGATGGCGCTTGCCATGGGTAGCGGTGTGAGCCGTGATGACATCCTCGGGAAGGGGTTGGGGCACCCGGCATGTGGCTGCCCCTTCCCTGCCTCCAAGATGGTGCAAAGCACTATCTGTAGAGGTCCTAAATTGAAGCTGTTGTACTTTGGCCAAATCAGGAACAGACATATCTCACTAGAAAAGACGATAATGCTCAGAAGGATAGAAGGCAGAAGAAAGAGAGGAAGACCACACACCAGATGGATAGACTTGATCAAAGAGGACATAGCCCTAAGTCAGATCTGAACAGCAACAGCAGCCTGAAGGCACACACTGTTTTTCCATGCCATAGCATAGCAGATAGACCTTGCAACATAGAATAGCTAGACAAGGAAGTATCAGAATAGCAGAGAAGAATGTGCTTTCTTACCTCATTAACATGGTAAATTAATTTGGTTGCCACTCTACCCTACCTCATGTGATGAGAAGGAATGCCTGTTCAGGAAACTCAGCTTTATTAGGGTGGCATAAATGTCCAGTTTCTCACCCCTGCTGTAAAAATTCACAGTGGCAGATGTGTGCCCCAAATAGGAAGAAATTTTGAGGACATTACCGTTGGAGCTGCAGAAAAAAGTGACATGCAAGAGTGCAAGCTGTTATGCAATGAAACACAGAGCAATCCACACCAATAATCTAACTCAGTATCATGTTCCTTAGAGTGATAATTATCCTGTTGAAGAATGTGGCAAACAACAAGTGTGGCATGCTGGATTTGTGTTAGAAAACTGCATATGCTTTCTTGAAAATAAGCATCCTCCACAAGAGATACCAGTCTGAATTATCCATGGAATGGATAAATTTCTCTCAGCTGTAAAACATTCTTTTCATCTTGAAAGATACAATGAAGAACATGGCTTAGAAACATTGCTTAATTTTTAAACTGCAGTTCCCAGAAGCCCCAGACAGAAATGGCTAGGGGGCATAATGGATAGGAGTTGTAGTCACAAAAGCCATTTTTCCAAGTTCTAGTTAAGAAAAGGGGCCTCCTGACTTACCAGGACCGCCTCAGTTGCTTGGGGGGGGGGGAAGGCTGTCATGCTGGGAGGGCCCTCCTGCCCTGGCTATTCCCCCAGCAGGCTGCGGCGCAGATTGGCTGCTGGAGGCGAGTATGAGCGGCATTTCCGGTCCGGGACAGGACTACAACTCCCAGCATGCACCAGGAGCGGAAGTGCCACAGGATTGTCTGTCGCCGGGGCAGCAGGCTACAAGATTGGTTAGGGAGGCCAGAGGGGGTGGGACTTACCAGCTGATTGGTTAGTTGGGGTTTTGGGGTCGTGATTGGTATTGTATTTATGGTAATTTTAATGTTGTAAGCCACCCCGATTGCCCTGCAGAGGGGCGGGATATATTATTATTATTATTATTATTATTATTATTATTATGACTATAAATGGTCATGTGGTTATGTGGTTCCTCTGGCTGACACCACTCTCATTCTTCAGGACTCCATTTTGGAGGATTTTTGGGGTGATTGCAGCTTGCAAGGGTTGGTGGAAAACGGGCCCTGGGAGGGCAGCCTTTTGTGGTGCTAGCATAGGTTTTGAATCTGGTAGGTATGGTTTCTGGTGCTGTAAAGCACTGGATCAGGAGTCCAACGGAGACCCATTTTGAGAGCATTATGGTGGCACCAATGCAGGAGCAACACTGGATCAGTGTCCCCCCAGTGACAAGGAGTGCAGATGCACACATGCGCTCAACCGGTTTCCTAAGATGTGAACATACAATCAGTTGGTTACCCCTCTGTCATCCCGAAGCTTGAGGTTGACCAGGCAATTCAGTTCATTGACCAACAAGGGTTGGTTGATAACAGATCCAGACCTCATGCTTTTTGGGCCAACCCTTCCTATCTGCTGTAATCAATAAAGTTGTGGCCTTTTCATTGCTAGTTGTGTGTTCTTGTGGTCTTTATTGCAATGCTTCCCCTGCCACACCAATCTAAGAAGTTGCCTTTGGCCCTGAGCAGATGGGCCAAGAAAACACTGGCTTGGCCTGTGCTTTCCTAGCCAGGGTGCTAACCTCACTTGGTCCCCAGGCCAGTTTAGGGATGAATGAATTTTTACACACCCATTCCTGCACTGGCCCAGTGACCCATGACTGGTGTGCACTCCTTACTTTCCCTCTCCATCTCCACTAGTGAGCAGACCTCGATTGCTGCACCTGATGCAAAAATGGGGTGCCTGGCCATATGGGTGCAGCCAGGTGCTCTGTTTCTGCATCAGATGCAGCAATGGAGATATGCTTACACAGGCAAGAGGTAAGGAGCACACGGGGCATCTAAACAGCTGGAGTTTGCTGCAGAGTTTCTGAGAAATTCCACAACAAACTGGGGGTTAAATTGATCCATGTTGAGGGCTGTTTACCCTGGGATCAGGCAGAATCCACTGGATCCACATCCAGTCTGCCAGGATTAGGGCTGATCCTGGTCCTGGGGTTTTGACCTGCAAACAGGACAATGTGAGTTCAGGGGGAACGCAGACCCTTTGGCCTGTGCAGCATCATCTCTTGAGTATAAGCTTCTTTTCCTCCAGTGTGTTCACTGATTACTAGAAATTATCTGAAAGATACTACAGGGTCAATACCATGGGTGCTTGAGCTCTTGAGGGTGTAGAAAAACTGCATTGTAAACAGTGATCCCCAAACTTTTTTAAAGATGTGGGGCGGGGGCTCAGTATTGGCAGGCAGGTTATTGTTAATTTTCCCTATATGCAAGTATTTACAAGGGGAGGGCAAGTTACTTTTCCCATCTGTTATCACTGAAATATTCTTAAATACAAGCATAAGGTGTACTTAAAAGTGTCCTCCATATGTATTGTTTACCTTACATGTAAGTGGACATAATAGATTGCAGGTAGTCTATATTTTTTCTGGGAGTGTCCAACAACAATAGCTGTCTTCATATTTCTTAATGATTGATTATTTATGACTGATAAATTTCTGAGGAGGCTCTGCTACATAGGAAATTTTGATGCTCCAATTTTGCCATATCATTTCCAGAACTGAGGAGCTCAGCTGCCTCAGCCTAGGAGATTATCACATGGGCTTCTGCCCGATCCCAGAGTGTACTGAAAAATTGGGAATTTTTTTTTAGATCAGGTGTTATCACACACCTCCGCCCTCAGACTGGAGGCATTGTGACCCAATTTTAGCTAGATCCATTCCCGATCTGTCCTAATCCCGTCCTTCACAAAGGATGAGTAACTCCAATTCTTTGAGAAAGAAGGGATTAGGACAGATCAGGGATGGATCTGGCTAAACTAGAAACTCTGCACTCCTTGTAGAAAAATGCACCTAGCTATTTGCTATGGAGTGAAATTGTGTTGGGACAGCCACGGGAGAGAGGGAGAGAGATGCCCCCTTCCCTCCCAAAACCAGCTCACAGAACACAGATTTTGGAGATCTTGATATAGGCTGAAAATAGCCTGGAGTGAAGATTGATTATTATATATCAAAGGATTCCAATTACTACTCTTTGAAGTAGACAATTTCCAAGGAGAGGAGATGGGATGTTGATGTTATCTCATTCTTAGCTGGTTGTAAATCTCTGTGTCTCTGGAATTTAGGGGGTGCAAATGTCCTGCTTGCAGCTCCTAGGCTTTGGCCCTTTGGATCTGTAAATTGTTGTAGATGCAGATGTGACTTTTCAGGTGCCTACATGATGTGCACACCTTGGAATCCATGGCGGTTGGGCTTATCCAGTCTAGGGCCATGGCAAGGACCCAAAAGGGGTCTTTATATGAAATCAGTCATTGTAACACCACATACCCTGCATAAGCCCCATTGAACTCAGTGTAACTCACATCTGAATAAATGCATTAGACAGGAGCAGATTAACTGGTCACCCTCACTGTCTTCCATATTTATTTATGTATATGTGTATGTACACACACACATTTGGGGGAGTGTTTATGAAAAAAATGAACAAAATAAAGTTACCTCCATCTTCATTGGCCAACTTCAACTAATAAATCCGTTCCCATTATGGAGAGTTCCATGTTCTACCTGTTAGCTATGCATCAGCTAAAGATGAGGAGCCAGTCCAGATGGGAAGCAGAAAGGTGGTAATCCTCAGCATTACAAAAAAGGTTGAATAGGCAGGGATCTCAGACCATCTGTGTATTCAAAGCCCTCTGCATGAATGGACAAAACTGTTAGTTTTGCTTTCATTCTATTGTTTTTAAAAAGCAAGTTCCAACCACCCATTTAAACGGAAATTTCTGAATTCTACTAAATCCTTACCAAAACAAATCAAATGAAAGTCTCACCCTTTTGGATTGGACTGTTAAGCTTCTGTCTCAGCAAAGCCATCCTCCATGTGTATATGCATAAATTGATTGCCTTGCTTCATGTTTTGTACTGTATGAATTAGGAAAACCACTGATTCAGTAAATATTAGTATAATGAATACTGCCTTAGCAACACTGTGCTTGACATAAAACAGTTACAAACAGATTACATAAGTCTCCCACAGCAGGAATCTTTGTTATCAGTAAAATTACTACTGTTGCAGCAAGCATAGCAAATTGTTAAGAATTCCAAGAAAAGTCATGGAGAAACACATACACATTACATACGCTCCTGTACACACACATATCCCTCACCCACAAACACATGTTCTTAGGTTCTTCAGCCCCCAATCTCAATTACAGACTGAAGTTGAATTCATCACCAACAACAACTATGACCAGTAATCATATTTCAAAATTTACCCCAGCTCTACTGCCTATATGTGTGTTATATGTTTTGGGACTATTGTTTAACTTCAGGTTCCAAACCACATGGCACATCCATGGTTGTTGAGTGCATGTAGGTGCTCCTTTTCAAAAGTCAGTGTGTGGATGTTTAGGGCATATCTAGAGAGACATGCAACACAGGAGCAACGCTAGAAATGCAGTTCAGTTCCCACGCTCTGACTTAAGTCTTCTGCATCGTTATTTTTTTCCTTCTAAGTAGTGTTCAAACATAATCATTCCATGCTCGAGCTGCATAATCTACCCTCCCATACCCTACCACCTGCAATAGAACAGCCTATTGCATCTCATCTACTGGAAGTAGTCTGCGGCTAGTAGGTTTGAATGCTGGCTGAAGAACAAGGAGTTTAGTAAGTTATCTTTCCTCTGTAGAATCATAGAGTTGAAAGGGGCCCCAAGGGCCACTTCAATCAATCCCTTGCCAGTGCAGGAATCCATAACTAAACTGTTCTTGAAAGGTGGCCATCCACTGTGTTCAAAAACTTTAAAGGATAGAGAGTTCACCACTCATGATGTTCTGTTCCACTGTGAAATGGCTGTTACCATCAAGAAGTGCTTACTAGTGTTCAGTTGGAATCTCCTTTCCTATACATTCCAATACATTGGTTCAGGTTCTATCCTCTAGAGCAGCAGCAAAAAAAGTTAGTTTCAGCCTCCACATGACAGCCCTTGAACTATTTGAAAGTGGCTGTCACATCACCTCTCTATCTTATTTTCTCTAGGCTAAATAAACTTAGCTTCCCCCACACATTTCTCATAGGTCTTGGTGTCCAGGGTCACCCTCTTCTGGACATGTTCCAGTTTCTAGTTTGTTTTTATTTGCTGTGACTTTGGGTGACCCTATGAATGAGAAATTTCCAAGAACCCTGGTCATTATCAGCCATATCCTTCTTAAGATGCCCAGAACTGTGCACAATAGATTTGCCAAGACCAAACCATATGAATTGCCTGGTCACCTTCTCCACAATCTCTTTCTTCTTACTGTTTTCCAGCACAGAATTCTT
The DNA here is from genome assembly GCA_026167975.1 of Phrynosoma blainvillii. Taxonomy (NCBI): domain Eukaryota; kingdom Metazoa; phylum Chordata; class Lepidosauria; order Squamata; family Phrynosomatidae; genus Phrynosoma; species Phrynosoma blainvillii. Next base: position 8,934,441 of record JANUYF010000005.1, read on the forward strand.
GCCATCTTTCCCATATGTTTTCAGAATCCTTATACAATGGGGGCTCGCAATCTATGGGCTTGCTATCTGTGGATTTGAGCATCTGCAGATGACAAGCCCCATCATCCCCAATGGAGGCATGTGTATGTGGCTGCAGTAATGGCCATGTACAAATCACACCATCATTAGGGACAATGGTACTTCAAGTCCCACATTTTTCGTATTTGCAGGGGTGTCTGGAATAGATCCTCACAAATACAAAGGGCCTACTGTATTATGTTTCTTCTATTTACTTCTCATCCTTGGTCTTCAACAGAAGGAGAAGGATAGTATGATTGGAAGAACATGCTGAGGAAAAGGAAGATAGAACATATTGGGATTTCTTTTTCTATATTTCTAATACTATTATGGTAGCCTTAAACATAAAGGGGAATCAGCCCCTCTTCTCAGAGGTCCATTGATCCTTGGGACTCTTTCTACTTTTAAGGCCCTCAGCCATAATAATGTCTTGCAAATGATAATGTATGAACACAAAATAAGGCACTAAAATCAGTTAATGACAAAAAAGAGTCTTCTACACAATAGTATCTCCACCGTGCTTTTCTAGGGTAAGAGTGTATGCTGTATTTTGTTCTAACAGAGATGCACCTAAAAATGAGTTGCGTTTGGTTGGGATGCACATAGAAACAATACCAATAAGATAAACTAAAATACACAAACATCTACATTTGAGGTCCCCTTTGAGTTTGAGTATCAGACCCTGTCAAGCTCTCGTGGTCCCCTTATGCTTCTGCCTGAGCTGGATGACCTCCAGAGGCCATCTATGTTACCTGCCACTATCCTTTGATTTAAATCCACCTTGCACAGCAATACAGCGTTGTATTGCTGGGGTTCCACTTGCATTGTTTCCCACCTGTGTCTCTTAGGGGCAGCACACAGACTGAGCAAAGGCACGTGAAATGAGTGTGAGAGGAGAAATACTTTAAAGGAAAGGCTTTATTCTAATCAAGAAATCTGCATCAGCAAAAAGAGATCTCTGACATGAAGGCCACCTTTCCTTCAAGCACACTTAGGGAAGTTAGAGGTTACAGAATAATCTAGATCATACTCAGCCAACGTCACCCAAATTAACATAATTTCCCTGACATGACTAGCTAACATTTTGCTGTTCTCCTCACAATCAGATGAGAAATGGACTCCTGGAGATTTTGTGTCACGTTACATTTCATTATATTATATAAAAGCACCTCAAGTGAGCATTCTGTTGTATTTCATCTAAACCCCCAATTAGTGCAAAAGGACTGTATAAATAAAATTGTTTGTATTATGATTGCAGTCCCTTTGCAGAGCAGGGATGTTAATTTTAAAAGAAAAGACATATTTGTCTGGTTGATTTTTTTTAAAATTGACATTGAATTACCATTCTTCCTTCCATATTATGTATGTTGCTGGTGGAGACAAAATTCCAGCATCCCCTGATTATAACGTGATCTTTTGGCCTGCAGAAAACAAATTCAAAATCATGCCAGCAATTATATGGTACACTTTCTTAAGCACAGGGTACAGTCCTGGGCATGAAAAATTCAATTTATTAGATGTTAAAATATACATTGGGTCCCATGCCCTCTGCAGCAGGAAATCAGTAATTTAATTTCAAATTAATTTACTGTGAAATCAGAGCGGCATTTGAAAGGTAATGGTTAATGGGAACATGACAAACTCAGAACATTTCTACCACACACACCCAGTTATTTAGGCAAGTAAGGAGTTTTCCTTTGTCTTTGGTGTTAATTCAGTTTGAAATCAGATATATTTCTTTGTTTCCCTTTTGCTGTTTCCTGCGGTGATGTAACTGCACAGTTGAGGCAAGTGGGCTAGTAAACGGTGATGTGGAAGGCATGGGGAGGGTTTCCATGTTTTTAAAACATCAATAATATTATGTCTCTGTAATAAAATATAAGAAAGAGGGAAATAGAAAGAAATGAAAATAATAATTGTTTTAAAAGCCCATTTTGCTTGTGATTGCTTTTTAAACAGCAGGAACGTCTCGCCTTAGGAAATCTTTAAAAACCAGACAATGCTTTATTAATGTTTTAGTACCAAGGGGAAGTTAAGACAGCTTTATGGCTTAGTAATTTCCAGAGGGAAGCACATCAAGTCCTGCGCAAGGATTGCCCGCAAACAGGTTCTGAGTTCCCTTGCAGAGGATGGCTAGTGGATGAGATTTGCTCCTCTTTATGTGGAAGAAGGGAAGATAGAGGATGGGAAGCAGGTTCTTCATGGCGCAGCCACTATCACCAGCAGCTTGTTCCATGCACAATGCAAACACATTAGGGGTGGCCGGTCAGGACAATCTCAAACCTATTTCCAAATCTGGGAATAGAGAAGAAGGTGATAAGAGAAGGATGCTGTTATAGAAGAAAAGGAGGGTAAAAGCTATAAGAAGAAAGGATGACATAGAGGGGAGCAGAACAAATGGGGTGAGTAAGATTACAGTGGTCTCTCCGCATTTGCTGGGGTTAGGGGTGAAGGACACCTGCAAATGTGGAAAAACTGCAAATGAAAACACACAATTCTTTTTACTTGAGAGAACACCTCTCTAGGAGTCCCCAGGTCCTCCAATGCAACTTTATGGTCAACACCTGCCAGAAGTTGATAATAGAATAATGTTGGAAGACCTACAAATGCCTAGGGAAGTGCTTTCTCTAGGAACATCTAGGTCAGGGGTAGGCAACCTTTCCCCCTTAAGGGCCGAGGGACTTCAGCTCCCAGAAGCCTCAGCCATGTTGGCCAATAGTCCCATGTTGGCCAATAGCTCCTGGGATTCTGGGAGCTGAAGTCCCTCGTCCCTTAAAGGGGAAAGGTTGCCTACCCCTGATCTAGGTTTTCTATGATCAACATCTGACAGAGTTGCACTGGAGGACCTAGAAATTCCTAGAGAGAACATATTAATCAAAACCACAAATAATCAAATCTGCAAAAGTCAAAGCTGCAAATTGGAGGCCCAATTGTACTTGGAAAGGCATGGGGTGGAAAGGGGAAAAATAAGAAATAAAGCATCTTTTCTACTTAGAGCCAGCTTCTCAACCTGGGTTCCCTGGAGCCCTGCTTTCCACAAGAGGTTGCTTGGGGTCCCTTAACAATACACTTTAAAAAAAAAAATCTGTAGATACAATCATTTTTATTCAAGGGTTCCCTGAGACCTGAACATTATTCCAAGGGTTCCTCCAGGTAAAAAGGTTGAGACTGGCTGACCTAGAGCCACTTGGCTAGACTGGCTGGGGGTAGATTCTGGGAGTTATAATCCAAAAAAGTAACTTTTCTGATATAGATGCTGTGAGGCAGGATGCTGGTTGGAAGGTTCCATGAGTTGTACTCCAAAAGAGTAACTTTCCCAAGGGGTGTCCTAGCCTAGCAATTGTTGTTAAAATATTGCATGGGGAGAGGGGTGATTTAAGATGGAGGCAACCCACTAACGTAACAAAACTCATACATCTGATAGCTTCTCTTTCCACTTGTTGTGACAACTGCTAGATTCTCTCTCTCACTCACACACACAGCCACTATGCAGAGAAATGCAGTATGAGGTCTTTGTTGTGGAAATACTGGGGAACTGCAATACAGTGGACCCTTGGCGTCCGCTGGCATTTGGTTCCAGGGCCCCCCATGGATACCAAAATCTGTGGATGCTCAAGTCCCATTATAAATAATGGCATAGTAAAATAGTGTCTCGTATAAAATAGCAAAATCAAGGAAGACTTGGGGTTCCTTCACACTGCAAAATTATTGCACTATTATTCCATTTTAACTGTCATGGTTCTGTCCTATAGAATCCTGGGACCTGGCCATTTAGAGAGGGAGAAGCACTTAGAATTCTCAGCTAGAGCACTCCAGTGCTTCACCAAACTACAAATCCCAGGATCCCATAGGATGGAACTTTGGCAGTTAAAATGGAACGCTATGTATAGTGTGAATGGGTTTCAGGGTATCTGCAGGACTGTCTTTAGCAAGTCAGCTATAGTGAGCATCTCATGAAGGCAGAGTGAGACAGGGGACCAGGTGGAGGGTCTGTTGTGTCTAGACAGGAAGAGAAAAAAGATATTTTGGGGGGCTACATCTCTCAAAATCCTGTGGCATTCCTGGCTGGAAGGTTTTGTAAGTCATTGTCCAAAAGAAAATGTTTTCCAAATTATGGTGCTGGAAATCATTGTTCAAAGGAATAAGTTTCCAAGCTGAGCAAAATCAAGAACCTTTGCAGAATCAAATGGAGGAGGACCAGTTTGAGTAAAATAGGGAACAGATTCATCTGCCTTCACGTGAGGCTGCTAAGAGAAAAACAAAGTTTATGTAAAGATAGGTCAGAAACCATTCAGAGTGGGAGGAAAGAAGCCAGATATAGGGTTAATCTGCACTGCAGAAATACTGCTGTTTGACACCACTTTAACTGCCATGGCTCAGTGCTATGGAAATCTGGGATTTGTAGTTTTGTGAGATATTTAGCCTTCTATGTCAGACAGCTCTGTTGCTGCAACAAACTACAAATCCCAGAATCCCATAGGATAGAGCCATGACAGTTAAAGCAGTATCAAATTGCATTATTTCTGCAATGCAAGTGCAGCTGATGACATAGTAAGTAGCTAGGTCTAAAGGAAAGCAGAATTCGTGACAGAGGTGAGGTCTAAAATCTGCCAGAATCTGAAGATCCTGAGAAAATACTTTGGGGGATTATTTGTAAAATGCTCCAACAATAAGCACCTGCAATCTTGTTCTTCACCTTTAAGCTTTGACTTCTAATGAGGTGTATTTAAGCCAGATTTATTTTATTTTTCTCACCAACTTGCATGTGTGTACTCATGTAGTATCCTTACAAAATAAGTGAACTATAAAAGAAAAAGGGATATACATCTGGGATTATTTCCACCAGGACAAACAACAGCCACTGAAGGGGCAGCGCTACAAAAGTCCAGCTGTTCGGAGCCAGGCCTCTGAGATTTGCGAAGAGTTAAGTGAATTGAACACAGACAAACAGTCGAAATCTGACCCTCCACTCCCATCCGTAGGGCAGCAAGAGGTAACAGCGCAGCTCAAACTGTCAGCTGCCTGCATTTTGCATGCTGTCTGTTGCCTGAGCTCAGTAGTGCATGCCGTAGAAATGGGGTGCTGCATGGGGTGCTGCATGTTTTATTTACAATGAATATTGTCAGTGTTGAAAATTAATAGTGATGTCTAGCCACTGTAACTATAAGATGTACTGAAATGAAGAAAAAAATGCTGAGAAAATCACAAGGAACTTGTACAACATTGGAGAGTAGAATTCTGAGATTTAATATTTTGGGGGGAAATATTAATGCTACTGAACGTGTGTAAGAATTGGGTTCTGGAAAATGGCCAGATACTCCAGGGGCAGTCCAGAATATCATGGCCCAGAGATGCTCCAATCCTGCCCTCCATTCTAATGCCAGCCAGCTGTTCACAGGTGTTTCCTGATGAGCCACCCAGCATGCTTGCCATCTTCTTGTCTGTTATACACAGCCAGGGTTTGGGCTGTGTATAATCCGTTCTCCCTGCTAAGAGGACAAGGGGAGGATGATTTGTTTGGCCGTGAAGACAGGGCCCTGAAGGCTTTGGATAAAGCCTCCAGGGCCATGTCTGCATGGACCAAATAAATCATCCTGACTAAATAAAGTGAAGAATGGAACATCTCACAAACATTGGAGGAGGAGGAGGAACTCCTGTTTTCAACTTCATGCAGATGTGTGCTGACATCCCTGTCCACATCTATGTATCTTAAGTGTGAGCCAGATCTTAGAAAATGTAGGTTTCTGGATATAACTCCCAGAATGGCCAGTGGCCATGTTGGTTGTGAAATTCTGAGAACTGTAATCCAAAAAGTAACCTGTTTGAGAAATTGGCTTCAGTTCAGTTGAACACAGAAAACATTCACAATGACAGCGATCCTAGAACAAGTAACTCTGGAGTTTCTACTAGGGTTGATCACCCACTGGGAGACTAGGGCTTTCCAGCCCTATGCCATTTTAATGGTGGGGAAAGTCTTCCCTAAAGAGTGCCAACAACATCAGCCGATGAAGGACCAACTATTAAGGGACATGTCTAAACTGATAGGAAAACCCCTACGTACCTCTAAGGCACAGCACATTTTTCTGGTCTGCAGAAACCCCACTAATGCCACATTCACTGTGGCAAGATTGGAGTAACCCAACACACATTTGTCTTGGGCAAACTCATATTGGTGTAAAAGGACAGGTATATGATTATCACGTGTCCTGTACTTTGCAGTATTTTTGGTCAAATGGCTTCAGATCACTGGCCACACATTCAATTATCCTGATTTTCCAGGCAAACATGGATTAAATGGCAGTTCCTTTTAAATCAGATTTGTGGCAAAAAGCTGCACATTGCCTGTAAATTGTCATGTGCATCATGTACCTGGGTCACAGTGCCTGTGACGTGAGTGTGGAGGTTCATAGTGAATGAGACTGGTGAGAGGACAGTCAGGAGTGGGGTCATGTACCCCCATGTTCCAGTGCCCTCATCGGCCATCCAACCCCAAAGGTAGCATCTGATTGGCTAAGCTCTTTTACTCTAAAAAAATATTTCAATTGTGATAGTCCATGACCACTGTCTGGGGGACGACACACCACGTCTCTTGATAGCTTGCCAAAGCTGGCCAGTGCTGCCACCTCTTGCAATATTTGGAGGCCTTCCAAGCTGCTACTGGGTTACGCAGCAGGGAGGCACCCATCGCTGGCCACAAGTGTGACACAGAGAGTGCTGCTCTTAACTAAATGTTTCATTAATTATTAAATGGCATGACAATAGGAAGCAGCAGCAGCAGCAACAACAACAACAGCAAATAGTTTGCTTTCCCCTGCCTCTAAAAGAATCCATCCCAGAAGACAAATTCCATCCTAGCTGAGACCAAAAGACAATTAGATTCTATTTGTGACTGTTTCAGAGGAGATCAAAGACCATGGCACCATTCCATGGAACACTGGAAATGTGGCAGAAGTTCACATGAGGTGATGAATGCCAACATGAAAGAGCAAGGCCCAAAGGATGCTATTTTTGAAGACTCTGCTCTCTGTGAGGCAGAGGATACCACTGTGTCATGACCAGGGTCTGTGCAGCAAGGTCTCTCTCTCTCTCTCTCTCACACACACACACACACACACACACACATTCCAGCATTGCCTTGTCTATCTGGTTACCATCTCAAGAAGGCATGGCTACACGGCATAAATAATTTTTTTACTGAACTATTTCATGGATTACCTGCCTAAATGTCCTCCAGGCACCAAATCCTATGTAATCCTGGAAGCTAAGCGGAGCAGCCCTCATTAGTACTTGGATGGGAGACCACAATGAATAACAGGCGTGGTAGGCTATATTTCAGGGGAAGGAACTGGCAAAACTACCTCTGAGCATTCCTTGCCTAAGAAATCCCTATGAAAGTCATGGGGTTGCCAGATATTGACCTACAACTTGAAGGCACTGGCATACATTTTATAGGTGAGCAGAATGTAGCTTTCCAGATCTTACAGGACTGCAACACCCAGCAGTCCAAGCCAGTTCTAGTCTCTCCCATTTTTGCTACCTACTGTCCATGCAGAAAATGCTGCTTTCTCCACAAAACAACCAAGTAAAAATTGTATGCAGAGTAAGTCCCAAACTGCGAAGATACTTATCAGCACAGGAGTATTCTGATCAGGGTTTCTCAAAAAAAACTTGAAAACATGTTTTGCACCATTTCCCAAATATTTTTGAATATTCTTTCAATCCCTAGCACCAGTCTATTCTCTCCAGAGGCTAGGAGCAGCCACCAAGAAAGCTCTGTTTCCTGTCCTTGTAGATTTACCTGTGAGGATGGTGGGACAGAGAGAAGAGTCCTCCCCCCAAAAAGTTCTCAAAACATGGGAAGGCTCATATGGGACAATACATTCCTTCAGATAGCTGCACCACATCCGATCCATTTTAAGCTATCTTGCTCATTAAATACAGTTATATAACTGTGTTGTTGGTCATCTATAACCTCATTGGCCAAGAATACTAGAATCTGTAAGCAAGTTGCTTCTCGCTCAGCCATGGGATTCAAACATTGTATGCACTCACGTTCCTCCTTATCATCCCAAAACAAAATGGGCTATATTTTGTTTTTAAGGACAGTTGGCCGTTTAAGGAAAGGACCTTAAGTGCCTACTACCTTCCTCCATAGTTTTGAGTCATGATGAATCACAGTCCTGTTCTATTTTCTGATAAGTTCTCAATATTTCATCCCCTCTCACCCCCCACCTAGCGCATAACGCACACATTTTTTTATACAAGTGAGTTTTACATGGAACCTGTCCCTTGCAGTGTGTTTCTAATTGGAATGGTTTCATTGTTCACTTTTTCTAATATTCTTCCCTGCAGCTTCCCTCCTATGCTGATGTCTGTAAATATTATAATCTTTTCTTTTGTCATTGTTTGGTTCTCAGGATGGGATGTTCCACCCACCGAAGCCTGTGTAATTCTCTGTTTACCTGCCGAATTAATCTAATCTGTTTTCTTTTACTGTTGGAGATTCTGCTTCTGCTTTCCCAAAACAGTGTGCAGGAACTCGGAGCTACAGCTGATGTTAGGCAGGAGATCTTGTCCCTTTTTTTCTCTTTGTTCTGCTCCACAGCCCATGGAGCTGCTTTGAAGACAATATATTTATTTATTGAGTTAATCCATCTTTTCCCCATGGCTGGCCAACATGTGTAGCAAAAAATGAAGGTTAATGTACTTTTGGTCTATAAATTCATCCAGAAAAATCAGAAAAGGTTTACCAAAAATTGCTGATCTAACAAAATCCTTGAGTTTCCACGTGGGCATGATACCACCGGCCAATCTATGGTATCCCGCCTGTGATTCTGACCCATTTCTGCTCCTGGGCCAGCTCAGTAACAAGCAGATATGTCTAGTCACCACTATGCCATGGAGCTGCTGATGCTGAGCACCCCTTACCTGCCACCACCACTGTATTCCCTCTGAGAGCCCCCACTATGCGGCATAAGGGCAGGAGCCAAGGACAAAGGATGAAAGTAGTAGGAGAGAGAAACTGGGACATTTTAAAAGCAGCTGAAAAAGTAGGAAGACAGGGAATTAATCGAGACTGTCCTTGCCAAACTGGGACAGTTGGAAGGCATTCAAATGCCTCAGGGAGAACTAGGACTCAGTTTCTATCCATTTTCAGCAGTTCAGCTGGCATTACTAGCTTGGTGGTGGTGGTGGTGGTGCAAGGAACTTTAGAAAGTTCTGCTGTGAATCTGCATAGGAACAGTCAGAGCTATAGACAGTCACGGGAACTACATTCCTTATGCTTCCCAACATATCTGGATGCATCCCACCACAACATACCTAAGCCAGTGGGAATAACACTGACAGCTATTGTATTTTAGTGATTATCATGGCATGCTAGGATCAGAGAGACATTTTGGTCCTAAACTTCACTGGATGACCTTGGGACAGTCATAGAACTGTTGGCTCAATTGGATTTATGTATGTTTTTATGTACCTGTTGGTTCAATGGGTCTACTGTAGCTGGGACTAACAAGTGGAGATAACCCATAATCTTCCCCCACCCCAATTACACTCATCCCTCCCCATTCGCTGGGGTTAGGGGCACAGGACCCCTGCAAATTTGGAAAAACTGCAAATAACAAAAACACTAAGTTTTTTACCTGAGAGAACACCTCTCTAGGAATCTCTAGGTCGGGGTAGGCAACCTTTTTGAGTCCTGGGCTGGTCCCCCGAAGTCTTCCTCTCCGCCGGGCCGAGGGGGGGAGAATGGCGGTGCGCGCGCTCATGCGCACGCACACACACCTGCACACGCGGCTGCTGCCACCGCCGCCACCACTGCGCATGTCACGGCCGCCATTTTGATTTCCAAAATGGCGGCTGTGACTCGTTTGCGCATGCTCAGGAGTAGAGATTCATAGAGAGAACATAATAATAAAATCCATGAATAATCACATCAACAAAAGTCAAAGCCACAAATGTGGAGGGGCAAGTATATTTCTGTTGTGGGGTGTTGGTACCTTGTCCATCCCTAAGCAAACAAGTACAAAATGATGTCTTTCTTTATAATTTGAGGGTTGTTGTTTTTTTAATTATTTGTAGCATGCTCTGTCCTTTTGTAATGATCTCTTGATGTCAAGTGAAAAGCATGAAAAAAATTATTCCTGTCCTTCTCATCCTCTTCCCATCTGGCTGAATCATTCATTTCTGGCTTTATTTTTTAAATCTTTTTTTTTTTTTAAGCTGACAGCAAGACTTCTGTTCAGAGGAGCTTGAGTAATTTTCTTCTCACCTTTGCCCCATCTCTCTCCCATAGAAATTTGACGAAATCAGCCTGTCGGAAGGAAGCACAGTGGATTTGGCACTCCCCTCAGATCTTCTGGAACAGATGCCTGAGCTGGCAGAAGAGATGATGGAACCCGAAGACTGCTTCCCAGAACGTAAGGATGAGCTTATCCAACTTCTTTTCTTAACTGGAACTGTTCAGGGACTTTTGCCATGTGTCTCACAGCGTATGATCAGACCAATCATGATCAGACCCAGCTTTTACTGGACTGTCATGCTCCAGGCCTAGGAAATAGGTTGTCAATGGACTGCAAATAGGTAGTCAATAGACAAGAAAAGAGGTTCTGATTAACCATGAGAAAGAACATCCTCATAGTAAGAGTTACTGTATATACTCATGTATAAGTCTAGAAATTTTAGTCAAAAATTGACCTCAAAAACCTGAGTTGACAAAGATCCACAGGTCAATGTAAGTAATGTACCTTAACTCTTACAAAAAAAACCCAAAACACAATGGAACTATCTCCTGGTGAAAGGCAAAAGGGTAATCTGTTCTGGAAGCACTGACCCTCCTCCGCTCTCTCATCCATCCAGCCTTTACTGTGAACACAAATAATTGTGCCTGCTGGAATTTTGTAAGTTCCTTGGCATTGTTTTCCTTTGCTATATCTTTTAGATCCTTTGTTACATGCCCCTAGATTTTACCTTCAACCTATCCATGGGTCATATCAAAATCCATTATTTTTGGCTCCAAAACAAACCTTCGACTTATACATGAAGTCGACCTATAGTTGAATATATACAGTACTTGACAATGGAATACTCTGTCTCAGAAGGTGGTGGACTCTCCTTCATTTGAAGTTTTAAAGCAGAAGTTGGTCGTTGTTGCATGCCTTCAACTTATGCAACTCTAAGGTGAACCTGCCACAGGGTTTTCATGGGAAGATTTCTTCAGAGGGTTTTTTGCCTTTGCCTTCCTCTGAGACTGAGAGACTGTGACTTGCCCAAGGTCATCCAGTGGGTTTCCATGGCTGAGCAGGGTCTTTATGGTAGTATTCCAGTGCTCAAACTACTGCATCAGGCTGGCTCTCTTGGATGAAATACCTTCCATCATTTCACAGAATTAAAAACTTCTGAATAGACAGGCCTATAGGTTTGCTAAGTGCTCTTGGAGAAACAGGATATCAGGAATGTGAATCCCCGCACCATTCTTGATGAGAAATCATCAGTCTCCATGAGTGTTTTCACTTGATTACAAAATACAAAGTGGCTGCCTTTCTTTATAGCTTGAAAACAATACAAGGAGCCTTTGTTATTCAATGAACTTTCTATATTGAAGCAGAAAAAAATGTCTGTGCAAAGTATGCAGAGAGAGAGAGAGAGAGAGAGAGCATGTACAGATAAATGTATAACTGCTGGAATCATATAGAGTTGGAAGAGACCTCAAGGGCCATCCAATCCAACGCACTTCTGCCATGCAGGAACTCACAGTCAAAGTACCCAAAACAGATGGGCATCCAGCCTTTGTTTAAAAACCTCCAAAGAAGGGACACCACATCCCTCCAAGACTGTGTCTTCCACTGTTGAACAGCTCTTACTGTCAGGAAGTTCTTCCTAATGTTGAGGTGGAATCTCTTTTCCTGTAGCTTGCATCCGTTGGTCCATGATCTAATCTCTGGAGCAGCAGGAAACAATCATTTCCATCCTCAATATGGTTTTGTTGTTGTGTGCTTTCAAGTCATTTCTGACATATGGCTACCCTAAGGAGGACCAATCATGAGGTTTTCTTGGCAAAGGTTGTTCAGAGGAAGCTTGCCATTTCTTTACCCTGAGGCTCATGTGACTTGCCCAAGATCACCCAGTGGGTTTCATGGCCAAGCTAGGAATCGAATCTTGGTCTCCAGAGTCATAGGCCAACACAGTGTTGTCACTAGGGGTGTGTGGACCACACCAGGTGACACCTAAGGGGATGCTCCTCAGACATCTACCTTTTGGCAGAAATGGGCTGTGACATTCATCTGCTTCTCTTTGAAATGCCTTAAGACATGGTGGGAGTGGGGTCAAGCTTAGTGAGAGGGGAAAGGAGAGCTCCCCAAAATTTTAAAATTAAATTTTAAAATTTCAAAATTTAAAATTTTAAAAAGTTACATTTTGATATATTTTTTTAAAAAAAATCTTTTTCAATTTTCTTTTAAAAACATCACTTTTTAACCAAATATTCACTATGCATATGTAAATACATTTAGGTTGGGCTTATGATATAGTATAATTTTAATTTTGCTAGCTGTTTATGTCACATCGATTAGCATTACAATTGTGGTATATGGGAATTACGATTTACAAGTAACGTTCGTGCAGAAAAGCATTTCTAAGGACTTTGTATGGTGTGGAATGGGAGGAGGTCAATGAGGGGTGGTGACAACATGAGTTACCACACCGGGTGACACCAATCCTAGGGATGACACTGGTCCAACACTCAACCCACTAGGCCACATTGGTTCATGTAATAGATAGTTTGATATAGTTCACCGGTCTTATAGCACCAAGCTGGGAAGGCTATCCATGGGTTTCATAGCAGAGCTGGGAATTGAACACTGGTCTCTGGAACTGCAGTCCAACACTCAAACCACTATGCCATGCCGGCTCACTATAACATCCCTTCAGATATTTTACCATGGCTATCATGTCACCCCCTTAACCTTTTCTTCTCCAGGCTAAACATACCACGCTCCTTAAACTGCTCCTTAAAGGGCATAATTTCCAGACCTTTCACCATTTTGGTCACCCTCCTCTGGACACTCTCCAGAAAAGTAAGAAGCATAATCTGGGAGGCTTGGAAAAGACTGATGGATAAATTGTACTTCCTCTGCACTATTATCACAACTCTTATAGTTTTGCACAATTTGAGCCACATGAGTATTGATGATCAAAAGGGCAAGGGGATATCTTGGCGTCTGACAGATGAGGAGAAAATGTGGTCTGAGATTGAGGCAAACCAGGATTAACATCCCTACTGGGTATAGAAGGGATGACTGACTCAAACAAGTCAGCTTCATTTAAGATTTGTCCACCAGACCCAAAGTTTAGCTTGGTGTCCAGAATGGACCCCTACATTTTAAAAAGCACAATGGGAATTTCAAGTTCAAATTTTGGAAATTATGCTGATTTTGAATTTGTGTGGAATGTGAGAACCACGAACAGTCACAATGGGTTGTGTAAGGGTTGGAAAGAGTAAGAAAAGGGATATTTAAGCTTTTGTTCAATGAGTGCTTGAGGATTTTCTTCAGTCCTTGAAATCAGGACAGGTGAAATCTGTGCTTGAAAAACTGAAAGTGAAGATTGACTTCATCTGCACTGCAGAACTAATGCATTTTGACACTGCTTTGAATGCCATGGCTCAATGCTGTGACATTCTCAGATTTGTAGTTTTGTGAGATATTTAGCCTTCTCTGTCAAAAAGTGCTGGTGCTACAACAAACTACAGATCCCAGGATTCCATAGTATTGAGCCATGGCAGTTAAAGTGGTGTCAAACTGCATTATTTCTGCAATGCAGATACAGGCATTATAGAATGTGAAACAGAGGGCGTTTTCACACAGGCGGCTCTAAAGCCGCCTGGAAGCCCCCTGGAAGCAATCAAGAGCCGCTCCGGCGGCGAAAACAGCAGCCGCCGGAAGGGCTCCTGATTGCCTCCGGCAGCAGCCCCTCTAATTTGGAATTAGAAATATGGGGCTAAAGCCAGCTAGCGGCAGGGATGGCGCAGGGATTGCGCAAGATGGGGCGGGGCTTGCTGCGACGTAGTTTGAACACGACGAGCAAGACCCCGGAGTGAGGCAGGGATGGCGCAGGATGAGGAGGGGCTTGCTGCGACGTCGTCTGAACTTTTAGGTTCTGGAGCCGGAGTGGGGCCGGACGGAGGTAGGTTTGCCTCCGTGTAAAGCCCAGTGTGAAAACGTCCAGAGATTGTCCATTCCTGTGATAAGTGATTCGCTATGGCAAGGAATTTGCCTGATTGTATAATTTTGGCTTCTGCTGATTAAAAATAGAATGCTTACCCTTCATAATTCTGTTGATTGCCTTCCTAGACAGTAACTAATCCCTAGATATGTACAAAACCTGCTTTTATAAAACGTATAACAGATTAAAGCAATAAAACAAAATTAGAACAGCCCATTAGAATACTGCAAATTAATTTTAATTATGCCTCACCTCCTGACCTCTAGCACTAAAAGGCTTTCAAATAAATGGTTAGATCATCTCTCCCAGTGTGCCCTTAGGAAATACAGATTTTAGGAAATACAGATTAAATATATATATTATCAAACTACTAGATCAGGGGTAGGCAACCTAAGGCCCGGGGGGGGGGGGGCGGATGCGCCTCCCCCCCGAGGCCTTTGGACTGGCCCCACGCCTGTCCTGCTGCCGCCGCCGCCCGCCCACCATGATGATATTGATTATTGTTGTTATTACTTGTTCTTGGGATTTTCTTGGCAAAATCTCCACAGGGGGTTTGCCATGGCTTTTCTGGAGATTTTGCCAATCTGAGAGATTGAGAGAGTGTGCATGCATATTTTTTAATTTTTTTAAAAAAAACATATTTTTATTTATTTATTTATGGTGCTTCGGCCACCTCAATTGTCTGAGGGACAGCAACCTGGCCCCAGCTTAAAAAGGTTGCCTATCCCTGTACTAGATCAATAACACAGTTGTTCTCATAAAGAGTATAATTATGTGTCTACATTTCTAAATTTACAATCTTATTTATCAGGTAAATGTTTACATTTTATATATAGTTTATAAGGAAAAAATAAACATTAAACAAGATAATCTACTTTTGATGGACATTTTATTTTCTTCCACTGGTTTGTTGGAAGAGACTACAAGGGCCATCCAGACTAACCCCTTCTGATATGCAAGGGATACACAATCCTACATACAACATCGTAGTTTGTCTGTTTCTTTAACTTAGGGCCATTGCAGACTGCTAGAAATAGTGCAAATTGAGTCCACTTTAAGGGTTATGGTTAGGGAATCATGGGAACTGTATTTTATTTGTGGCACCAGAGTTCTCTGACAGAGAAGTCTCAATGTCTCAGAAAAAAAACAAAACAATTCCCATGATTCCCTAGCACTAACCCTAACCCTAAAAGTGGACTCAATTTGCACTATTTCTGGCAGTCTGCAAAGGCCCTTAGAGGCTCTCAGATCTGCAAATCTCAAACAGAACAGAGCTTTCTATATCTTCCTTTTCTGAGGTCTCTCTCTCCCTGGGTCTTGTTGCTTCCAAAGCTTGATTAAAACCACTAATAGGGCAGAACTAAAACACAAGGCAGCTGCTAAAGGGAAAACCCCTTGTTGAGTTCCTGTCTCCTTTTCTGTATTTTGTTTTTTGCTTTCCTGGTTTTCATTTTACTTTAAGCCAAGGTTTCACAACACTCAGCAGTTTCCCTTCTCAGTCAGTAGCTGCCAGAGGCAAAAGCAATGAAAAGCGAAGTATCACCTTGCCAGAGCATGAGATGGCATCCCTCTGACCTATGAAGCTCTAATTGACTTCGGTCCAGGATATCTAGACAACTATTTCTCTCAATTGCCAATCCATAGAGATTTTTTAAAAGTATGAATCCCATGTTTATCCTACTTGATAAACAAGGAGCTCAAGATTGTGCACACACAGTCCAAAAAGGCCTATTTCTCACCCACTGTCCTGGCATTGTCCTATTTAGATGATGCAGGCCAACAACCCCAGATTGGGACTGGGGAGACCAGAGACCATTCTGGAGGATCCAACCCAACCCTGACCCAGCTGGCATTTATCTAGGTCTACAAAACCCAGCTGTTTGTGGGAGAATTTCTGAGAAACTCTGCCACGAGAGTTGGCAGTGCACATGGCCACATGCCCCTTACCTGCTGCCGCCACTGCCTCAGTCATGGCCTGTGATGTTGGAAGATGGCTCCTGGCCACATGGGTGAGGCCAGGTGTCCCGTTTCCTTCCTACCAGGCTGCGGCAGGGGTCTTCACAGAGAGCGCTGGTGGCTTCATGGCACGTGGCAAGTGTGCAAATGAACACCCACCTGTTGCCACACTGGACCAGGTAAGTGCCTGGGCAAGAACAGGCTGGATCAACAGGCATGATATGACAGGGCTGGCCCATCATCTCCTGCCTGTGCATTCAGTATCTGTGTTGTGTTTAAAAAGACAGAGAGTAACTGGCCCAATGTCATGCTGTTAGCTTTATGATTCAAGGTTAAGGTCTTTGGATCCCACATCTCTTTCTAATATTATTCCTTAGCCATTGCACTGTAAGGGTTGCCAGATCCTAGGGCTTGGCCTTGCTTTTCTAGTTTTCATAGGTCATCTCCAGGTAGGAATCAAGGGGGCAAATTCTCTAGTTTTGTGGGGGCCCTCTCCAGGCAAAATGAAAGGGCTTGGTGCAGGTTTCCAGCTCATCTAATAGAGCAACTTGCTACAATTTGCATGACTTAGGGCCTCTGCAGACGGGCGGCCATGGGCCGCCCCAAGAAGCTGCGGATTGGGGCTGAGGTAGCCGCACTCCTCTGCCCCAATCCTCCCCTTTTCGGGCGCCTCTTCGGTGTCTCTTCCACTGCAGCGTGTGCGGATGCTGCAGCGGAAGTACGTAATTGGAGCGCCCTTTTGAGAAACTCCCATCCATCCTAAACTCCCTTCTCCTTTAGTATTCTTGACCATGGAATCGCTCCCAATGTTTCCCTAAGTTTGTTGAAATCAGCTCTCCTAAAGTCTAGAATGAGTGTTTGACTATGTCTAGCTTCTCCTTTCCACTGTATAAGAAACTCCAGGAGAACATGATCACTCCCACCTAAAGATCCCATCACTTGCACCCCATTGACCAGATTATATGTAGGTGGACCTCAGTTAATGAAGTAGATGAATTCCTGGATGCTACTTATTTAACAGAAAATTTGGTACCAGAGGCAGAAATAACATGAAAAGAAAAGGGGCAGGTTCCTGCACCACCAAAAAAAGAAAAGAAAAAGGAGAGCAGTTCAACATGTAGCAAACTTTTTATCTGAAACTCACAATATATGCATGTGAGATGAAATAAGTCTTGCAGAAGTAAAACAAAACAAAACAAAACATTTAGTTGAATCTTCTAGAGACCACTTGAAGGCCTCTTCCAAAATGTTTCTGTATTGTTAATTTTGGATAAAAAGTTTGTGGCATATTGAACTGCTCTCACTCTCGCTCTCCCCCCCCCCCCCCCCCGGCCATTCTTTCCATGTTATTTCTACCTCCGGTACCAATTTTTCTAAAATTTAGTTTTAAAAATCTTATTTAGACCTCTATCTGCCAGTCTGCCTTATGTAACAGTTTCAGTCCTGTCCTTGGTTCTCACCAGTAGTAACCAAAAGCTCTGATGTCAATGGGGTGTGAAACTGTTCCCAGTTTAGGTCTAAACTTTAAAGGAGCCATCAAAGGTGATAATGGATTAGCTTCTCTAATCCAAAAATGCTCCTTTAAAGATTAAATTAAAACCCACAACAGATTTCTCACTGAGATGGCACTGGTTCTCATCTGGTTTGCTTCCAGATAACTCAGAGGCCTTTTAATCTTGGGCTGATTTGAACCTTTTCACTTTTCAAACTCAAAACATGCTAGTGTTTGGTAAACTCTTGACTGTCCTCCCTTCCTACCACCATCCAAGGGGGGATGCAGACCAGGGCGTCAGGGACACCCTGGTCCGGAACGCTGCGGGACCGCGGCAGCCGGACCGCGGTGCTCCTGCGGCGCCCCTAAAAGGAGCTGCAAATTGCCGCTCCTTTTAGAAGACAGGGAAAGTGCACCCTAAATGCGTAGTGCGCACTTTCCCTGTCTTTTCCGCCGCAGCGTGTGGGGACGCTGCGGCGGGAGATTGCCCTCGGTGCGACGGCCGTGCGGAGGGCCGGCAGCACCGAGGGCGACCTCAGGAAGAGGAAGGAGCGCCGCTCGTGCGGTGGCTCCTCCTCTTCCGGGCCTCAAGGACGACCTTTTTAGTCGTCTGCTGAGGCCCCAAAGTTTTGCACTGAGTGTGGAGTTGGGGTTATTAAATATCTTGGGGTTATTATATAACTTCCAACTCTATGATTTTATCAATTGAAAGGGTTAACTCTTTAATCCTTTGTGTAATGTACCCAACTGTTTAAAATTACTGATTTTCAGTTTTGTAGAATTCAGATAGGATTGTTTGATTGGACATTAGTGGGAGAGGAGGTGGTGTGGGAGGAAGAGGAAGAGGAAGACAGGTGAACTAAACAGTCATGGATCTGTGAGTATACCTATCCCAAAAGATTTATTTGACTCATAAGCAAGCCTGCTCAAAAGGGATCAGATGGGGATAGGCTTCGGGGAATGCAAAGAACCCTACAGTCAGCAAAACAGCATGACAGCATGCGAAAGATGATTGAATGAGGTAATGGGAGCCCCACGGGGCGAAGAGATCTCCCTCGGTCTCAGGCATTTCCTTGGCAGCTCTGCTTAAAGGCAGTCACCTAACGTTAATGCAGTTGACACAAAGAGGCATGGGTTTTCATTGGAAATGTTTCACTGTGTGCAGTTGTTTGAAAGCTTCTTTCCCAGGGTTTCCTGGGGTGTGTCCCCCCCCCCCCAGTTAAGTTCCCCCATGCCCCTTTTTCGCTAGTATTGGAAAGAGCTTGGAAAGTTACTTTTAAAAACTATTGTGTTTCTGTTATTCTGGGTAAAAATAGTTTGTTGTTGTTGGCTGTTACACTGTTATGAAAAGTAATTCATTGCCTTTCTCATTGTGTTTGGCATTACATTTTTGTTGCTTTTCATTACTTGAAACATTCCTGTCAAAATGCCTGCCAAATGCAAAAAATGCCCTGAAAATGTTACTTCTTACACTTTATTTATTTATTTTTATTTCAAGGATTTATATCCCACTTTTCTCCCACATTGGGATTCAAGGTGGGTTACAATAATGTAAAAACACATAAGTAAAAACACTGATTACAAAAGCTAAAAAATAATTAAATATTATTGATATTAAAACATAAATTAAAAACACATAGTTAAAACAAGAAACAACCATAATACATTGACAGCACACAGCCAACAGAAGCAAATTTCATTTACTTCTAACAATTTAACACTTATAAACTGATTTTGTTCTCAGTCATTGTCTTGGCTCCTGGTCTATTTAATATTAAGGAACGTCTGGGAGAAATAATTGGGTCATTTGGGGGTGTGGTGGGAAAAATATTTGCGAATATTCAGAAAATGATCAAAAAACATGTTTTTCAAGTGTTGAGAAACCCTGATGAGAATAATGCTGGGCTGACAAATTTGAGACTTATTCTGCATGGGATTTTGTTCTGAAAACAACATTTTCTATGCGGGGGAAAAAATCTGCACAGAAATATTATTTTCTGCCCAGAAAATGCTGTAACTGGGAATTTATAATGTACAAAATTTGCATGTGATTGATTTGCATTTATTCACATGCCAAATTTGCATGTGGTTGATTCACAGCATTTTCTGCACAGAAAACAAAATTTTCTGCATAGAAATATTCAATGGAATCCTCTATGACCATCATGTACCATGGAACACTGTAACTATGGTGCTGTGGAGTAGATTCCATCCAGACCCCACAAGACCACACTTCCTAGGAAGCAGCCTCTTGGACTGATGCGGGCCCTATTGATCGATTGAGAAGTAGCTGCCTAATGTTCCCAAACCTCTTATGTGTGATCTATGCAGGTCAGGCAGAAAAATGATGTCTGTTGCAAATTCCTCTCATATTGGAGGGGACTTGTGTAAGCAGGAGGGGGGACATCAGGCAGCTCCTTCTCATTTGAAAGGGAAACAGAATCCCATTGACACCAGTGAGGGGTTTTCATGATCCCTACCCAGCCCCTAAGCTAGAAACTATGTGAGTATTGTTAGTACGTAGCAGTTACAAATGTGTAACTGTTGGTTGCATATTCATAACCGCTCAGCAGAATTCTGGCCATTATTTTTTGCTCATCAAATGCTGTTTCCTGTGAATATGCTGTTTTCTGTGCAAAACAACCATGTGCGAATTTTGCACAGAATAATACCTGAATTACAAATAGGCTTCAAAAACTGTAGTTTTCAAAGACTTTCTCGAAGCAGGCAGAAAATGTCTAAAATTACTCCTTCCTTCCCTCAACAAGATGAAGAAATACATCCCTCATTTGGGTTTAGAGGTCATCAATATGTGGATGAGACCCATCTCTCTTTCCTTTCCATCTGCTTCAAAGGAAGTTTTGGAAGGCCTCAACCATTTCCAGTGAAGTAGTTCAGAGGACTGTTCAGCTGTGGACAGAGCTATTCCTTCTCAATAAACTGAATGAAGGAATTGCGTTCAATGAAGGCTGGGGACCACTTCCCTTGGAATTGTATGTTTGAATTAGGGCTTCTTTTGGACATGTTAACAATATAGTGGGCTCTTGTTATCCATTGGGGTTTGGCTCCAGGACCCCCCATGGATATCAAAGTCTGTGGATGCTCAAGTCCCATTAAATATAATGGCATAGTAATATAGGGGGGTTGCAGACTGCCAGAAATAGTGCAAATTGAGTCCACATTTAGGGTTAGGGTTAGGGAATCATGGGAACAGTATTTTATTGTGGCACCAGGGCTCTCTGACAGAGTAGGCTCAATGTCTCAGGAAAAAAAACCAATCCCTATGATTCCCTAGCACTAACCCTAACCCTAAAAGTGGACTCAATTTGCACTATTTCTGGCAGTCTACAACCCCCCATAGTGTCTCATATAAAAGGGCAAAATCAAGGTTTGCCTATGGGGATTTGTATATTTTTAAAGTATTTGCAAGCTGTGGATGCTTGAATCAGTGGATAAAAAAATCCATAGATAAGGAAGGCTGACTCTAATCAAATAAAGCCTAAAATCTCCCTGGAAGCCAAGATGTCATACTTTGGATACATCATGAGAAAGCATGACTCATTAGAAAAGACAATAATGCTAGGAAAGATGGAGGGAAGGAGAAAGAGAGGAAGACCACTAGATGGATGAACTCAATTAGGGAGGGCATAGATCTGAGTCTATCAGACTTAAACAGATCAGTGGAGGACAGGGGGTCTCGGAGGTGTTTCATCCACAGGGTCACCATGAGTCGAGGTTGACTCAACAGCAGTTAACAAGAACAACAGTGATCAAATGTACCTTCCCAGATACATAGGGTTATATGTATCTGAAGGACTAATCTTAATCCCCAGATCCATCGGCTGGAGGGGATGGAGCTTGGCTGGAGGGGATTATGGATTGCTCATATGGAGATGCTTTCTTAAGCATCTTTAGGATGCCAGACTTTAGAATATTTGTATAAAATGTACAGTCAGTTGTCCATTTCCATTCTGTAATTCATTGCCAAACATTTCTCTCAGACTGAGCACGCCTGAGCTGTGACAACCCAGCATTATCTCCCACTTGTCCCACTAGTAAAAGCCTGCTGTTTTATGCTCAGCTCCTCACACACAGGCAGACACACAATAAGCCATTGTCATGCTACAGATTTTATCATGATGTAATTTAGGATTTTTCTGTGAAAGCCTTGAGCGAGGGAAAACGTGCCATTATGAAAAGAAAATGACTTGCGCTGCAGGGAAAAGACCACACTGCTTCCTTTAGTGAAGTGGCAGTGAAAGTGGGGAAGGGGGATGAGTTGTTAGATGCTCAGCGGGAATTGTGTGCATCATTTTCAGTGTCATTAACACACTTGTTCCTAGAAGAGATCACGCATCAGAGCTACATGACCTTTGGCAAAGTTGTACCTGTTTGACAATGAACCACACCAAATGTAGGCAGATGTCTGCTAGGAAGAACGGGGACCAGTAAGACATTACTCATAGCTGGCAACCGATACATGAAGAAGACAAACTGTTGGTGTAGCTGCTTATGGCTTTCTCTCAACATCCCTTATGAGTTATTGTTTTTCTAAGAGTAATTATGAAAGGAGCCAGCATGGTGTCATGGTTTGAGTGTTGGACTACAACTTTGGAGACCAGGGTTCCAATGTCCGCTCAGCCATGTAAACCCACTGGGTGACCTTGGGCAAGTCACTCTTTCAGCCTCAGTGGGAGGCAAAGGAAAAGCCTCTCTGAACAAATCTTGCCGAGAAAACCTCACAACAGGGTCACCATAAATCGGAAACAAACTGAAGGCACACAACAACAGCAATCATGAAAGAGATAGACTTCTCTCTGTCCCACCACCCTCACACGTACATCTGGTGGGAACACAGGAGAAGGC
This sequence comes from Phrynosoma blainvillii, assembly GCA_026167975.1. Lineage (NCBI taxonomy): Eukaryota > Metazoa > Chordata > Lepidosauria > Squamata > Phrynosomatidae > Phrynosoma > Phrynosoma blainvillii. Next base: position 8,957,035 of record JANUYF010000005.1, read on the forward strand.
CTTCTCAGTGCCTGCCCCAGGGCTCTAGAACTCCCTTCTTGGGGAGGTTAAACTGGTGCCCTCCTTGTTAACTTTCTGCAGGCAAGTCAAGACAGGTTATTTTGGCAGTACTTGGAAGATGGACTGCTTAAGGGGACCATGCTTTGTAGAACTAAGCTGTACTGTCTGTGTTTTTAAAATTAACAGCTATGGTTTGTTTTTTTAAAAAAATGTTTTATCAAATAACAAACTTATAAACAATAGAAATAGCAGACCATGGGAATGAGCAAAGAGAATTTCTACCCAATAATACATTCTTTTGAAGTTATAAAAAAATTTAAACTGATTTTAATTTTAGCAATAGTTGAATGATATTTTTTTCACTTTAAAATATTTTATTAGTTAAAAGAAATTTATATCCATACAATCAGTCAGTTCTTCCAATTTCATCTTACATTCCTTGCATATCATTCTGACATAACAATTCTTCCATCTTCAATCTAACATACCAACATAACAATCAAACTACTTCCTTTTGTTCATCCTCCACTGATTCATCTCCCCATTAGATTCAACTGCTTATCTTCTTTATAACGATATTTTATATTTCTTGACTCTGTCTCTTTCCCCTCATTTACCAATTTATTTATGTTCATTTTTCCTATAAGTCAGCTTTTGCTTTCTGATTTATGTAAATCTGTACTCTTTCTTTCCCTTCGTTTAATTTATAGTTGAATATTTGGCCACTTTTTCTTTATATATTTATATAAATCCTCCCAACTTCCCTTTTCGGGATCTGTATTCCTTTCAATTTCTTCTAAATCTTTACTGTTTCCCATTAATCTGATATTAGGTCTATTTCCATCATATCCAATAATATGATGATATTTTTAACTGTTGCATTTGGTATATGCTGTGTTTCAACTGTTGCAATCCACCTTGAGTACAAGACCTAGGGATGCAGTGGCTCAAGTGGTTAAGGTGCTGACTCTGTTGTTTGCAAGATCAGCAGGGTGGTATTTCAAGGCCCAGTTGCTGCATGATGGGGTGAGCTTCCATCACTAGTCCCAGCTTCTGCCAACCTACCAGTTCGAAAGCATGCAAATGCAAGTAGATAAATAGGTACCACTTTGGTGGGAAGGTAAACAGCATTCTATGCAATCCTGCTGGACACATGATCACAGAGTAGTCTCTGACAATACTGGCTATTTGGCTTAGTAATGGAGATTAGCACCACCCCCTACGGTCGGACACAACTTGACAACCTTGTCAATAGGGAATACCTTTACATACATATCCATATTTGTACAGTTCTGTCTATTTGGAGTGTAATTGTGCCTATTTTTTTTTAAAAAGTATGGGAAAATTAGTTTTTTGAACTGCAGCTCCCTGAATCTTCCTGGACACAGTAACATTTCCAAATTCTGTAAATTTCTGCCCTGATTAAAAATAGTCAGAGTGTACTTCAATGAATGGATTGTCTGCTTTTTGTAAAAATCAGATTCTGTTAATTATACATCTCTTTTAATTTTGTCTATCATGATGTCTTGTCAAGTTTTTTTAAGTCTTTTCTTCTCTGGCATTTGATTTGATCACAAATCTGTGTGTGAAGGAAAGTAGATAAACATATTTCTATTTCTGTCCCTAAAAACCTACTAATTAAAAACTAAAGTAAACAATGACTCAGAACAAGGAGAAGTTCATAGAAGAGAAGGTTCCTATTCTTCCTCCATCATTTCTATAGACATGAAAACTCCTGAGAACCAGAGTCAGATCGTAATTTTCATATTAGTAGGATGGTAAATCTGCTCCAGATTTTGGTCTGAACCTGGAAACAGCAATCCAAGGTAAGAATCTGGATTGTGGTTAGGGTTCAGCAACTTAAAGTTCAGGTTAAACCAGGGAGAAGATTCATCACACAGGCTGCCATCACTGTAAATATTTGTAGAGGCCTGGGGTCAATTGGCCCACCTTGGTCTTGGATAAGTTGACTCAAGGAAATTCATGGGAAGAAAATATCTTTCCCACTCCACCTTCTTGCAACCCAGCATCCATATTTGATTGGTGGAGTGAGAAGAATGTTCTCATTCCATAAGCTTCCTTCAGATTTGCCCCCCAAAAATATTGATGCTGGGTTGCAAGAAGGTGGAGTGGGAAGGATGTTCTCTTTCCATGAGCTTCCTTGTGTCAACTTAAACAAGACCAATGTGACCCAATTGACCCCTTCCCCCAAAAGCATCCCTCATTGTTCACAGGGTGATCCATTGCGCAAGTATAGTGGTTGTCTTGAGGGGCTGCCTATAAGTGTATCCAGTAATTTTTGCAGGTTTATGTCTTGTGTATGGGAAAGGGGCCATCTTGTTAAAGATTTTGCTTGCAATGAAATTAATAAGGAAAGAACTGGGGGGACTCTTTAAGTGACTTATCTTGGGATGCAAACCATTATATACAGTTAAAGCTACTAAAGTAATATAGGGACCATTGCTCTTTAACTAGGGTCATGCTGATTTCTTCCAGGATGTATCACTGCATTGCCCTATGGAAAGAATTCATATCTCATTCCCCATGTTTTCTAAATAGTGATTTCACCAGAAGAGGGTTTTTTTTTATTAACTCCAGAACTGAAGTATGCAATTCTTTGCTACTGATTGTGATTTTCTCCTCTCCACTCCAGTGTATGTTACTAATGTAAACACTGATAAACCCTTTGGGGAGTTTTAATGTGTGAATGTATTTATGTCCACATCAGCTTATCTTAGGTTAATTTGCCTTATGATCCAACACATTATGTATTATGTTCTTCCTTGACATTTCAAATATCAATTCCTCGAATCTGCAGATGGAACAGGGAAAGAGTCCTGAAAGTCTGGACAGCTCTTAACAGGAAACGAAACTTCTCCAATCTTTTGCCCTCCAGAGGAATTGTATTATAACTCCCAGCATCCCCAGTACATCTGGGGAAAATCAGATTGGGGGTTAAACTGGTGTAACTATACTGGGCAGGATGTGTCAGAGGTTTACCTTTGATTAATGCTTTCCTTTTTCTTTCCCAGCTTGGAAAAGTTACCTTTTGGAACTACAACTGTAAAAAATCTTTGTAGTTATGTGTCTTCAAATTGACTGTTATGGTGACCATCTCTTAGAGCTTTCTTGGCAAGATTTATTCTCAGATTTGACACTGCCTTCCACTTAGGCTGATAGAGTGTGATTTATCCAAAGCCACCCATTAAGTTTAAATGGTTGAGCAGGGATTTAAACCCTGGTCACCCGGAGTCCTAGGGCCTTTGCAGACTGCCAGAAATAGTGCAAATTGAGTCCACTTTAACTGCCCTGGCTCAGTGCTAGGGAACCATGGGAATTGTATTTTTTTTTCTGAGACATTGAGCCTTCTCTGTCAGAGAGCTCTGGTGCCACAATGAACTACAGTTCCCATGATTCCCTAGCACTGAGTCAGGGCAGTTAAAGTGGACTAAATTTGCACTATTTCTGGCAGTCTGCAAAGTCCCCTAGACCAACACTTCAACTTCTACAACATGCTGGTTCTCTTATGACTATTGTGCTTATTATTATCTTTACATATATTCCATCTTTTCTTGGGATGTGAAATGGCTTATCATGCTCTCTAGATGGCTTATCGTACCACTTTTAGGGAGGAAATCCTTTGCTACCTAAAATTTCTATATGGTAAAAGTTTTCCTCTGGGGGTTGAACCCTGATTCTCACCCCTCTCTTAACTGAAAATGAAACAACCAGGGGATCTATATTTGAAATCTGTCAGACTGCTTATGAGATAGACTTTTTTCATATTATGTTCCTTCATATTTTTTCCCAGGGATGGAGGAAAAGAAAAACAAAGATAATTCCTAGCTCAGATAACTTTTTAAAGGAATAAATGTTGTTGAGAGCAGTTTTTGAAGAGGAGTGAACAGAAGTAAAGGAGGCTGCAGAAAGGTGTAGTTTCTGACTTTAAACTTTTCTCTTTTCTTTGTTATTTCAGCATGTGTCCATTTTTTTCCTTGTTGCTCTGTTGACACCACAAAACTTCCTGGCAAGGTTTGGTGGAGGCTGAGGAAAACCTGCTACCAAATTGTTGAGCACAACTGGTTTGAAACATTCATCATATTTATGATTCTCCTCAGCAGCGGAGCACTGGTAAAGTTAAACTTGTGTTTCCCAACCTCTCATATATGTGTCTGTCTGTCTGTCTGTCTGTCTCTGTATGTGTTTGCCTGCACACACACAAATACACAAACTTACTGAAGGTGTGGTTGTACTCAGAGAATGGAAGAGAGCGAGGTTTGCCATTTACAAAATTGTATACGAGTTTTAAGAGCACATAATTATTTTGAAAAGAAATTCAGAATTAGTTAGGACCTAGGCTGAGGAAAACCTGTATATCCACACAACACTGTTACAACAGTTTCACTCCACTTTAACTGTCATGGTTTCATCCTGTGGAATGCTGGAATTTGTAGTTTGGTGATGTACTTTGAATTCTCTGCTGGAGAACTCTAGTCTATTCCCTGAATTCTCCCTAATAGAGCGTTCTAAGTACTTCACACTAGTCCCATGCTAAATGCCTCACTCAAACTGCTTGCTTGGTTTTAGACCTTATTTATTATTGAGTCTGTTATTATTACTGATTTTAGACTGTAGTTACTATTGAACCTGTACTTGTTTTTTTCCTGTTGGATCTTCTTCCAGTGGTTCACCAAACCCTTCTAGCCTTCAAATGAATTGTTTCATGTGCAGGAAGCATTATTTTCTGTCCAGAAAATACTGTTTTCTGTGCAAAACAACCATGCACAAAATTTGCATAGAAATAAGTCCTGAATTGCAACTTCGCTTTGTTTTCCAAAACTTTCTTACTCCAGGAAGAAAATTGCTAAAATTACTCACTGGTTCTTTAACAAGAAAATTGGTGAAGAATTACATCCTTAGAAACAACTGAGTCATTATCTCTCAGCCTAACCTTCTTTGCAGAGGATAGTATGGAACAATGGACAATCCACAGGGTAGAGCCCTACGATCCTTGGAAAAAATAGGGAGGTGTGGAGTATAATCGTTCAACACATCACAGCCATACCAATTGATCCTATATGTTTCTTCACACAACACATGACTAAAATACAGTGGTGTCAGCTACTACTTAAGATAATTGCTCATAGGAAGGAGGAAGTGAATTTATGAGGAAGAGATCCATTCAGAACTATTAGCCATAATAGCAAAATGAAACCTTGAAGTTTGTAGACTCAGAATACCTTTGAAGGCCAGATGCTAGCCAGAAAATCCAGGAAATCAAAGGAAAACCAAGGACCAGCACACTAAAATAAACAAACACTAAAATAAATAAAATGACAAAAAAAAATAACATAATCCAAGACCAGAAAGGATTAAAAAGATGTTGGATGCAATACACAGAAGAATTATACAAAAGATATGACAAAATGAAGGACACATGGAATGAAGAGCCATAAGAAGATGGACCCCAGATTCTAAAAGGCGAGGTGGAAACCACTATTAGAGAAATAGCGAAAAATAAATCACTAAGAACAGATGATATTCCAATTGAACTGTTGCAATCCACATTGACAGAGTCAACTCTAGTGCTAACCAACATATGTCAACAGATATGGAAAACAAAACGATAGTCGACAGATTGGAAACCATCAATATACATCCCTATCCACTAAAAGGGATACACAAGAGACTGCAGCAACAATAGGACAATAGCACTGATCTCCCATGCAAGCAAAATCACACTCAAAATTCTGCAACATAGACTTGAGCCATACATGGAGAGAGAAATTCCAGAAGTCCAAGTGGGATTCAGGAAAGGAAGAGGCACGAGAGACCACATTGCAAACATACAATGGCTAATGGAGTGCACCAGGGAATTCCAAAAGAAAATCAGCATGTACTTTATAGACTATAGCAAAGCCTTTAACTGCATAGACCATGAAAGGCTATGGAATGCCCTTAAACACATGGGAGTGCCAGCACATCTGATAGTCCTGATGAGGAATCTGTACCCAGGACAAGAGGCTACTGTCGGAACAAAACATGGAGAAACAGAATGGTTCCTAATTGGTAAAGGAGTCAGAAAAAGCTGCATCCTTTCACCCTATCTGTTCAACTTGTATGCAGAACATATTATAAAAAAGCAGGGTTTGACACAGAAGAAGGAGGAATGAAAATAGGAGGAAGGAATATCAACAATCTAAGATATGCAGATGACACCATAATACTAGCGAAAAACCTCACAGTCCTAGAACATCTACTAAGGAAGATCAAAGAAGAAAGTGCAAAGGCAGGCTTAATGTTGAACATAAAGAAAACAAAAATAATGACCACCAAGGACTTCACAAGTTCAACCTAGACAATGAAGAAATAGAAATAGTAAAAGAATTCCCATACCTGGGATCAAACATTGATAGAAATGGGGACTGCAGTCAGGAAATCAGGAGAAGATTAAGAATGGGGAGGGTGGCTATGAAAGAAAGGAAGGGCCTGTACAGACTGCCAGAAATCCAGCTTGAGACCACTTTAACTGTCCTGGCTCAATGCTAGGGAATCATGGGAATTGTAGTTTTTTTCTGGGACATTGAGCCTTCTCTGTCAGAGAGCTCTGGTGCCACAATAAAGTACAGTTCCCATGATTCCTTAGCACTGAGCCAGGGCAGTTAAAATGGTCTCAAGATGGATTATTTCTGGCAGCATGTATAGGTCCAAAGATTCTAAAATGGAAAGATATACAACTCAGCACAAAAGTTAGAATCATACAAGCCATCATATTCCTTATTACCATATATGGATATGAGAGCTGAACAGTTAAGAAAGATGATAGGAAGAAAATCAATGCATTTGAGAGAATGTGGTGCTGGAGAAGAGTGTTGAGGATCCCATGGACAGCCAAAAGGACAAACCAATGGGTCCTAAAGCAGATTAAGCCGGAACCCTCCCTGGAAGCCAAGATGACCAAACTGCGGCTGTTGTACTTTGGACACATCATGAGAAGGAAAGACTCTTTGGAAAAAACAATAATGCTGGGAAAGGTGGAGGAAAGTAGGAAGAGAGGAAGGCCATATGCTAGATGGATGGACTCTATGAAGGTCGTGGGTATGGAGTTGCCAGGTTTAAGCAGAGCAGTGGAGGACAGAGGGTCTTGGAGATGTCCATAGGGTTGCCATAGGTTGAGATCGACTCAAGGGCAGTTAACAACAAGGCAGAAGGGGGGGGGGAGCCAGAGAAAAAACATCAGCTCTGTTTTCTTGCTGCCTAAGCATCTGAAAAGCTGCTACGGGGAGCAAATAACTAGGTAGACTTTGCTCTGATTCATCAAGGTCAATCATCATATTCTAGTAGGGCCTTTTATGACCTGTGGATCGAACCACAAACTTTTTCAGTTTTGACAATTCAAGCATAATTGGGGCCAGAATCCTGTTGGTAAATTACACTGACGTTAACAGTCCATTATGCTAGCATATGATGCTTTTTCAAGCAGTGTGTAGAAATGGCAGGGGGACAGCAACAAAAGCCATCTCAATCACCAGGAGAGAAAACTGCTAGCTGCCATGCCACATGAGAGCTGGCAGAGTGCTTTTCTCTCATACCAAAGATGGCTTTCTTTTTCATTCCCCTATTGTCACACTGTCCATGACCACTTAACCTTTCCTACCCCACCAGCTCTTATGCTGGCATAATTACGAGGGGGTTTCGCAAAGTAATAATTATCACCTTGAAGTTATAGTGGTATGTTGATGAAAATTTGTCAGTGTCATCATTGGTCCCTAAGTGCATGATCTTGAGAAAATCAGCTCAATATGTCCTTTATTTTTGTTACAGGTTGTGCCAGAACTGACTAAAGTGTAAGATGGAGAAGTACAAGGGGGTATTGTAAAGTAATAATTATCACCCAGAAGTTATTATGGTATATTGATGAAATTTTGTCAGTGTCATCATCACCAAGTGACTTTTTCTTTTCCCAAAAATGAAAAATCCATTGTGGGGTCACCAATTTGACAACACAATGACGTCATTCATGAAGTAGAAGAGTGGTTTAAGATGCAATCTGCAGACTTCTACAATAATGGTATTCGTAGGGTCAAGAAATGCTGGGAAAATGTGTAAATCTGGATGGTGACTACATAGAGATAAGTTAACAACTGCAAATCAAAACAAACTTTCTGTCAAAATTTTTTAAAGGTGATAACTAAAACTTTACGATACCCTTCATATATTTTCCAGGAAGATTTTGGGCATTGTCTTCAGGCCTGAAGTGTGAAACATCATCTCTCATGTACATTTGCAATGTATCCAAGAAGTCTCAATTGTGAAATCATTTAATTTTTTTAACATCCTGCAGCTCTATTGGTCAAATCTGGTATTACAATGTGACCATAATTATCATGCAATGTTTGCTTCCATGGAAGTCACTTATTCAGACTACTTTATTTTATTATGCAAAGGGATCTTGTCGCGCTAATCTTTGAGACTAACTGGGCAAAAGATGTTGTAACTGTTGCAATGTAACATAAGCTTTTGTAGACTTGCTCTTGAAGAAGTAGACCAACATCTTTCACTCAAGTTAGTCTCAAAGGTTCAACAACATCCTTTTTCATATTGATATGCCAGGCTAATAGCGATATGTCTCTGCTTTATTTTGTTTTATTTATTAACATTTTAAACTGCTTTTCATTAAAAAACAGCAACAACCTCAGAGCTATTTACTATAAAAGCAGAAATTTGTCTTGACTGCAGTATGTAGCACTCTTAATAGGATGCTTTGTACCTCCCTTGGAGGTCTTTAAGCAGAGGCTGGATGGCCATCTGTCAGGGATGCTTTGATTGGGAGTTCCTGCACGGCAGGGGGTTGGACTGGATGGCCCTTGTGGTCTCTTCCAACTTTATGATTCTATGATTCTATGATTCCAGGCATTTGAAGACATCTACCTTGAAGAAAGAAAGAACATTAAAACCATGTTGGAATATGCTGACAAGATCTTCACTTACATCTTTGTCCTGGAGATGTTCCTGAAATGGGTGGCTTATGGCTTTAAGAAGTACTTCACAAACGCCTGGTGTTGGCTTGATTTCCTCATTGTAGATGTAAGTATCAAGTTTTGCTTCAGGTTGGATTATACAGCAGTTTGGGCGAAGTTCAATTTTGAAACATGTGGATGATACTCATAATTTGAATGTGGATTAAATGATGTGTAGCTCCAGTTAACATCTTCTCAAAGCATTTGACATTTTCCCCCTCAATGTAAAATGCATTCTATAGAGTTTTCCAATCTTTTCACTGTAGAATTAAGCCAACAGATCAAACAAAATGTTAACGTTCAATGTGCCTTTTGCATCAGAGCTGAGACCCTTTAGTTCAGCTCTCTGCTTTCCAACAGAAGAAAATGCGAAGCAGGACTGAGATGGTTTGTGATAATAATTCCCTTCACTGCATAAATTAATCTCCTGTGAAATCATTCAATGTCTGTGGCAAATTCAAATGGCAAGGATTGTGAACCGCTCTTCTCTTCATGGCCAAGGCTCTGAGAACTTTTCACTGCACACAAAAGCCTTCCATTCTGGGGATACAGAGAGTAAGAGAACAATGTTATACTAGAGAGCTATGGAAGGAAGAAAAAGAGCAATGGATTCAAAATTGAGGATGGAAAGTTAGGTTGGCTATTGAGAAATGCTTCAGTCCTAATCACAAGGCTGTAATGGAAGATCTAAGGGCATCGCCTCAGCAGAGAAGATAAGGGTCACGGGGCACACTGATAAGGACAGAGACTGGATGAACCTGCATTGAAATGGGGTGAAGAATGACACCTCCTCCTATTTCAGACTGCTGGAACAAGGGATCTCTGAGATTTCTTCAGATGCAGTGGTAATGTGAATGGTTGCTTGATGAGTAGATAATACACCAGCAACAGATCTCACTTGACAATGTTTGCTTTGTGCCCTCCCTCTCCACAGTGTCCAGTTTTGAACCTGTAGCTATTATGATCAGAACACAAGGTTTTGGAAGTAGAAGGTGTGATAATCACATTGAGGGCCATAATTCATGAAAATGCAGAGAGCAGGTAGTCTGTACAAATATCCTTTCCTTCTATTAAGAGCTCTTGACTTTCACTCTTGACTAGTTCTCCTCTTTTAGATCTTCTCATTTCCCAAGCTGTATGTAGGGCTTTTGCCCCCAACAAATTAACATAATTCAGCTTTACTAAGACATCACCTGGAATACTGTATCATGTCCTGGGCACCAAAGTTCAAGAAAAATATTGATAAGTTGAAACATGTCCAGAAAAGAGCAACCAAGATGATCACAGGTCTGGAAACCAAGTCTTGTGAGGAATGACTTAGAGAGTTGGATGTCTCTTGGGAAAACTGAGGACCTTTACAGACTGCCAGAACTAATGCAGCTTGAGACCACTTTAACTGTCCTGGCTCAGTGCTAGGGAATCATGGGAATTGTAGTTTTTTTCTGAGAGATTGACCCTTCTCTGGTGCCACAATAAACTACAGTTCCCATGATTCCCTAGCACTGAGCCAGGGCATTTAAAGTGGTCTCAAGTTGCATTACTTCTGGCAGTCTGTAAAGGCCCTTAAGGTGATATAAAAGCCATCTTTAAATATTTGAAGGGATGTAATATAGAAGACAGAGGAAACTTGTTTTCTGTTGCTCTGGAGACTAGAACTTGAATTAATGGATTCAAATTACAAGAAAAGAGATTCCACCTAAACATTAGTATAAACGTCTTTACTGTAAGAGCTGTTCAACTGTGGAATGGAATCAAAAGATGGTGGGCTCTCCATTTTTTGAAGTCTGTCAACAGAGGTTAGATGATCATCTTTCAGGAGTATTATGGTTGTGCATTCAGCGTGGTGTAGTGATTTGATGTTGGACTGTGACTCTGGAAAACACGGTTCAGATCCCCACTTGCCATGAAATCCACTGGGTGACCCTGGGCAAGTCACACTCTCTCAGCTTCAGAGGATGACAATGGCATATCCCCTTTAAAGAAACTTGCCAAGAAAACCCCATGATAGGGTCACTTTAGGGTAGCCAGAAATGAGTTAAGGGGAAGCAACAATAACAACAATTCTTGCATGGCAGGAAGTTGGAGTATAAAGTCTTTGTGGTTTCTTCCAACTCTGAGATTCTGTGTTTTTATGAGTGTATGAGAAGAGCTAGGCTGTATCAGAATAACAACCAATCTAGTCCAACATTCAGTTCTCACAGTGGCCAATCAATTCTCTATGGGAGGCCTACCAGCAGGACATGTGTGCTTGCATTCCGCCAAAAAATGATGTACAAAAATATACTGCCTCTGTTACGGGAAGCGATGTACAGCCTTCCTGACTAATAGCTACTGATGGCCCTAAACAGTGATGCCTATCCTGTGGTTTTCTTTGGGGGGGAAATACTATAGTGTATTTTTCCTTGTGAGTCTTGACTAGAACAGAACTTTTGCGTTCATCAACATGCAAGTAAATTCTGTTGAGTCAGTCAGTCTACTTTAGTTGGGACTAAAAATGGATTTAGGCCTTTGCTTAAATTTCGATTTAGGGCACTGAATAGTCGTGTGACCTCAGTAAGAGAACTGCTCCCTTGAATTTCTCATAATGCCTTGGAGTAGTGCTATATTGTGAGCTCTGTGAGATGTTTATGTGGTCTTTCCTAGCCCCATTGCATTGGTTAAAGCACTCCCTCCCATTTGAGATAGTTCTCCACCAGGCCTTACCCTCATATGGTGGGCCTGTATTTAGGGCCCCTTCAAATTCTTATGTAGCCAAAACCGCTGGGCCAGCTGTTCTCAAACTGTAGGATGGGACCCTGGGATAGGTTGCTGGGGGTAGCGTGAGACTTGGAGGCCCTGATTCCTCTTCCCCCACATCATCATCATCTTTCCAAACCTTTATGTGTAAAATGTATACTTGTGTTGAGTTAAAAATGGATTTACATAAATGAAACTATTCTAATTTGAATGATATTAGTTCCTTATAAAATGTTAGAATATGAATATACATGATTGCTTGAATGAAAATATGCACAATAAACAAACAAAGTATTTTTATTTACATGCTGTACTACATCAAGTGGGGGGGGGTTTCTGACATCCTCATGTAGATATAAAGGGGGTCACAAGGGTATAAAGCTTGAGAACCGCTGTGCTAAGCCATGAGTTCAGCCCTCTCCCCTTAAGACATGGTGGAGGTAAGAACTTCTTCTTGTTCTCATATTGTTGCTTCTGATGTGTTTAAAGCTTAACTCATGCTTTGCTAGCAGATAAGGGCCTTGAGTGAGGCATGTTGATGTGCCAGTGGTAAATATCACAAGCAGTGATGCCAACACTGGCAAGTGCATTTGAATGCCATTATGCTATGGCATGGTATGACATGATGCAGTAGCAAGTGCATTAGAATGGCACTGGTGACCAAGGTGTTTAGGACTGGCTGCCAGTTGTTCTTTCTGCAGTAGTTGGGGCAGCCATGATTTCCCCCAACAGTGCCTTGGAAACATTTAGATTATGAAATATTCCAGCCCATGCTTGGAAAGTGTTTTTGAAGAGAAGGAGAGCTCTCAAAGGTATTACCATGGCTATTAATAGAGAATTGTTGGGCTGCCCAAGGCATTGTGCCTTGTGCACCTCATCACGTTGCTTCTGATCAGTGTAAATTACTGGGATTGCTCCCTGGTTATACCCTGGAGCCTTCCGATTAGCGTTCTTTAACATTACTTTCTTATTATTAACAGTGGCCTGTTATGATACTCCAGGGGTCTGCAACTTTTCCTTACCTGGGGCCGGTCCGCTGGTCCCCAGGTCTTCCGTGGGCTGGGGGGGGGGGGAATTGCGCCACGCGCACTCGCACGCATGCACAGTACGCCGGAAGTAGTGCACATGCACACGCTCGCTTGCACATGCGCAGTACTTCTGGCATACTGCGCATGTGCGAGTGAGTCGTGGCCGCCATTTTGTTTTCCAAAATGGTGGCCGCGACTCGTTTGTGCATGCGCCGAGTACTGCGCATGCGCAAACTAGTCGCGGCTGCCATTTTGTTTTCCAGGGGCCATAGGTTTCCGACCCCTGTGATACTCCATTGGTGACTAGAGTAGACCTACTGAATCAGTTGTTGAATGATGAGTCAATATGTCGGTAATTCCCAGTGGTTCTGTGACACTATTCTAGTTGGAACTAAGAAAAGATCCAGGCCAGTGTATCTTGTAGTATACAAAAAGAAAGGGTGTGTGTGAAAGAATTAATTTTTGGACAAAACTGATTTTCACAAAAGATACTGTATTTTTCCAGAAAATGCACTTTTTGTGGGAAAATCTTGTACACACTTCATGAAAAAAAACTGGTGGAAATGTCCTGGAAAACGATCAAACCTGCACACAAGATTCAAAATCTTGGCTGGTGGGGAGAACTATTCGGATATTACTGCTTCATACATGCAAGAATAAAATATCATGTATTTAGACCCTAAAATAGAAACCTATAATTAAAAGGGGCAGGATGATTAACATATCCAGACCATACTGCAGGAACAGGCATTTTTCTCCTATCCTGGTTTCCTGAAGGAAAGATTTTTCCAAAAGCTGTTAATTGCTGCAAAGACTGAAGGTGCATTTACACTGTAGAAATAATGCAGTTTGACATTACTGTAACTCCATCCTATGGAATCCTGGGATTTGTAGTACTGCAATGTTTTTAGCCTTCTCTGCTAAAAAGTTTCAGTGCCTCATTGTTGATGTTGCCGTGTGCCTTGAAGTCATTTCTGATTTATTGCTACCCTATCATGGGGTTTCTGTGGCAATTTTCATCAGAGAGGGGTTGCCATTGCCATGCTCTGTGGCTGAGAGAGTGTGACTTGACCAAGTTCACCCACTCAGAAGACTACAAATCCCAGGATTCTCTAGGATGGAACCATGGCCATTAAAGTGGTGTCAAACAGCATTATTTCTACAGTGTAGATGCACCCTGAAACATTGAGGCTGGAACTCTGATATCAATAAATATCTTTGTAGTCAATAGCAACTTGGGGGAATTTTCTACAAGGTCAGCTCCTCTGTGCTGTTGCCCAAATCTGTGCTAAAATTTTGAAACTATGGGGCTATGCAGACCTGAAGTTGCCTTTTCTCTAAGCTGCAGCAGCCGCACTGCCTGCCCTGAGGTTGCCCTAAATGGGGACGGAGCACTGCTCTGGGGGAAGTCAGTGCAACTTTTCTGAGGCTGTATTGAAGCCCCAGCAACTGCATCTCCAGCCCCAAGGACGCTGCAAAGGGAGACGGAGCAACCGCATGGACCGGCAGCAGCTGCTTTAATTTTTTTTTCCTCAAATGCATGCGCAGGTGTGCAGGATCAACTCTCCACACCTGTGCACCTATGCAGGAAAACACACCTGTGCACCTACCTGCACAGGACCTGTTATAGGGTGGTATACAGTCTGTCACTCTGTGCAAAAAGGTGACTGAAGTTCACCATCCCTGTGCACCTGCACAGGATCTTTCATACACCCACATATCATGCAAGGATTCGCTGACCTCCGCTTTCCCCCAAGGAGTGGGTGTAGTAGACAGGTGCCACTGTCAGATTGTGCCACCCTTGGGGTGAAGGAATGGGTTTGTCAACTGAAAAGACACTCCATCATCCTCCACAAAACATGTCCCACACAGATCAGTGGGGAGGGGAGAGGTACATGCAAGGGAGGTTTGTGTGGACAGACTTGATACATGCAGCTGGTGGTCATGCAAGGGACATGGTCAACAGGACCCACAGACAAACGTTACTCCAGGAGCCCCCCCCCCCAATCATGCCAGGAAGTGGTGTGCAGGTCTTATGCACACCTGCACACCTGCTCAGAAGAGGTCACAAAAGCCTCTTTCATGCAACTGCTGGGCATGCTGACAGCAAGCATACATCCAACAGAATACATTTATTGTCATAATAGAGTACAGTTGCTAGAACTCATGCATAGGGTTACAATTAGGGTTAGGGTTAGGGTTCTAATATTCAAGTGCACCTGCTCTAGTGCATCCACACCTGGAAGCATAGAGCACGTTAAACTAAAGCTTGCATCGTAGGGTGCATGCTCTGGATCGCCGAGTCAATTTCCGCTGCATGTGCGACAGTGCATTCATATGGCTGTTTTCTGGTGCATCAGTGTCTCTGCATATATACACACATGCGAAGGTGCACATCTTCACCAAAGGAGAGGAAAAAAGCGGCTCCTTTTTGGAGTGGCTTTTCTCAGCATACAACGGTTAGAGGGCACTTTCCTGGAGACGTGCGTCACCTAAAGGCCACACCTACAAGTCACCCTCAAAGCACCCCTTTTTGCCCGTCTGCATAGCCCCTACAACTTTCTAAAATGTTTCTCCAATAAATAGGTTTATTGAAGGTCAAGCTTTGGGAGACTAGAACAGCCAGAACCCTCCATTTGCCATGGCCAGTCGTCATGGTTGTTGGAGGAATCCGGAAGTTGTAGTCCAATAGGTAATTCCTCCTTCCTTGGCTTGGTTACAGCCACAAATATAACTGTTTTTGTAATAAATAATAATAAAAATAACTTGCTCCTGTCATTAATGTCCACATGTCATATATCTTTTACCCCTAAAAGCTAGGGGAGAGGGGAATCCAGAACTTAAAAGGGAAGGAAAAGCCTGTTCACTTTTCAAGTCAGTGTTTATGCCCTTTCCCAATCCAGCTACTTACTTTAACCCAGCTCTGTGGCAAAGCTTTGACACACTGATTTGTCTACATGGTGCAGCAAAGACCATGTCATCATTGTGGATTACCAAAGCCGATCCGTCTTGCAAAGCCAGCCCTCAGAGACTCTACAATAATCCATTGACTAAAGGCTATTTTCGTCCAATAGAGAATCCATGAAGGATCATCTCTGATAATGGGCTCCAATACATCTGAAAAAAATGTGCCTGTTTTGCAAAAGAAGAAGAAGAAAAAGAAGAAGAAGAGGGAAGAGGTTTTTAAAAAGTGTAGAAATGACAGATCATCTGCTAAGCAGCAGCCACTCTAAAGCAGAAAAATGGGCAACCAGCAAAAAACGGTGTAGAATAAAACAGCAATGACTGACAGCAACATTTTCTTGGTTCCTACTGGCTGATTTGCCTGATGTCACCTTTTTGTTAAAAACGTTTATTTCATAATAATAATAATAATAATAATAATAATAATAATAATTTATTTAGGAGGTGATTTTAGACCGTGGCTGAAATTGTTTTTGTTGCATTATGGCAGTGTTGCCATGATGGCATAGGAAGAAAAAGGTGTGGGTGCGGCAGCCATGAAGGAAAGTAGGCTGCCTCTAACTGGCAGATATTGTGTTCCTGTGTGGCTCAGTGCAATGTAGTAAGTCAGTATGTGGCCCTACAGTATATGAGCCATATATTCCCCCACCACCACACACACAACTTATTGAACAGCCTCTGAAGACCCCCTTGCTTTATGGGGAGCAGGAAGGATCTCAGATGGATCCAGCAATGTTTCCACAGCCAGGCATAAAATGATTACTGCAGTGCTGAGACCTCCAGAGGGCTGGGCAGATCTCACCCCTGATGTCACCATTTTGCATCTGACTGTGTGGAATCTCTTCTGTAATCCTGCCATGAAGGGGGCTTCAGAGGCTGTTCAGTAAGTCAGAAAAATAGGTTTTGGTGTTGTGGGGAGAGAGGAAGGGAATACCGATTCCTACAGCATCCCAAAAAAGAACATACACGTGCATAAGGAAAACATAAGCCTGCTTATGCCCTTAACACGATGCCATCCTTTGTCTGCTTTCAATGCAAGGCCATCAAGAGTGGCTTTCCAGCTTTGTTAAAAAAACAAATCAGATGAGTCTCCCAACCTTTTAGCAGTAGCAGATCTGCATGATGGATGAGGAACCCCAATGGGTGACTCTGAGCCAGCTGGCTGCCCAGGAAAATTCCTCTGGGCCAAGTTGATGGTTCTGAGTCCAAGCAGGAATGGGAGTCTTGGTTGTTCATGAGGGTGAGGGATCCGAGGCAGGGGCTCTTCAGCTGCTCCTGGATTTCTCAAAAGAAGGTGGGTGACATGCGGGGGAGCAAAAGGCTGCATTACTCGGCATGTAGTGTATAGATTCTAGGCTGTATCACTAGGAGTGTAGTGTCTAGATCCGTGTTGGGAACCTATGGCACAGGTGCCCTCTCTGGCACGCAAAGCCATCTGTGAGGGCGCACAGAAGCCACAGCAGGGCGGGGCACACTTGGCCTGGCTCCTTATCATGGCTTGGTTTCCCTCGGGAGAACTGGGCCGTGGCAATGAGGGGCGGGGAGGCGCACACAGATGGCCCAGCTCCTTGCCGCAGCCTGATTATCTCATGGATAAGACTGTTGCTAGCCTGAGGCTGAGACAGTGTGCCTTGGGTTTCCCCCCTGAAAGTCCCACCCCCCAGAAGTTCTGCCCCAGAAGGCAGAAGCCCCGCCCCTTGAAAGTCCTGCCCCTGGCATCTGGTGACACCTGGTGCTGAGTTTGGGCACTCAATCTTTAAAAAGGTTCACTGTCACTGGTCTAGATTGAGGGAAGAAATAGTGCCACTCTGTGTTGCTTTGGTGAGAGTTCACTTTGCATACTGTGTCCAGTTCTGGGCACCACAATTCAAGAGGGATGTGGACAAGCTGGAGCATGTCAAGAGGAGGGCTACTAAAATGGTGTTTCCATATTCCAGACAAATAGTCTGCACATCCATACCCTCCAACATTTCATAAATGAAACCAGGAGTTGTATGGCAGATCAGCAGAGTGTCAGAGTGTGGTCAAGATGATGGAGAGCCTGTACAGACCGGCCAAAAGGGCTGGCCTAGGGGTGGAGTTGGGACGTAGCAACCACACGCCGGCCGCCCCGACTCTACCCCAATGCCGCCATCATGCCCCACGCTCCACTGCATGGCATGCAACATCAGGGCGGTCCCTTGGTGCAGCGTACAGATACGCTGCACCAAAGGAACACAGAAAAGCCACGGTGGTGGCAAGGGCGGCTTTTTGCCACTCCCAAAAGGAGTGGCATTTGCCAACTCTTTTTGGAGCTGCAAAGTGCCAGATCGGGGCTGCGGCGTATGGTTGCCACAACCCCAATCTGGCACTCCCAGGGGCGGCACGGAGCCACTCCTTAGGGGCCGTCTGTAGAGTCCCTTAATTATTAATGAGGAAGAACACACAAGCTAGGAGGAGAGGCTGTAGCAGTTTGCTTTTGCCTGAGCCTACTGGGAAGGGCAAGATTCCTTTCCCTCCTCTCCTCTCTCCCTCCTGCTAACTGGGTACAAACAGCTTTTGCACATTGGACTCAGTTTCCAGCAAGTGAAGTAAGCTGAGGACAAAGTAGGAGAAAGAGAGAGAAAGTGGGACATTTTAAAAGCAGCCAGAAAAGTGGAATGATGGGATTCAATGGGACTGTCCTTGCCAAATCAGGACAGTTGTAGTAGGGGTGACATTTCTTACTTGTCTCAAGGTATTATTTGTTTCTCAGGCAGCTGCAAATCTGCTTTTCTCTTTTCTTTTGAGGAGGTAAATGTTCAGCAACCTTCCAAATTGTTTATTGGAAAGCTCTGTTTATTCTAGACTCTCTGCATTAAATTCAGAGAGCTTGGCTGCCATGCAAATGTAATAAAATACACACATGTCAAGCCAAGAAGCAGCATCTTTTATACAGTGCTTGGGTGCCTAGCAGGCTAACAGCCTCTTATGCAGGACTCAGTCTGAATAAGAAGCCTTCTGCCAATTCATCTGGAAAAAGAAGTTGCTGTATGAAGCGAATGTATTGATGGCTTGTAATGACTTTAATTATTTTCTGGATTTTCTTTTCCCACTTGGTTAGCAAGAGGGAGGGTTGGATTACTTTGGCAATAATTGTACAATCTGCTGTAATCACTTGTTCCCAAACAGTTGCTCCTACCAGACTCCAATCATATGTTGTTGTAGCTGTTTCTTTTGTTGCCGTTGTTGTTGTTTTAAAGGTGCCTATGTAGGAGTATTGAACTGCCAATACATTGTTGTTACAAGAGGGGAGGAAGCAGATTGTTCTAGGAAAAATCTGGCAGTATGTTACTAATAGTGTTAATAATGGGTCTGCTTTGGCAGAGTTGCACTTGGAAACTTTGAGTTTCCAACATTTCATAGATGAAAAGTTGGACACATGAGCCAAGCACCATCAGATGTGGTCAACATGGCAAATGTTAATAATGAGGAAGAACAGACAAGCTAGGAGAAGCTACAGCAGAGGGAGTTTGCCATTGCCTTCTCCAGAGGCTGAGAGTGTGTGACTTGCCCAAGGTCACCCAGTGGGTTAACATGGCTGAGCCAGGATTTGAACCCTAGTCTCCAGAGTCATAGTCCAATGATCAAACCATGCTGGCCTTTTATTACTACACAGTTATAGCACTACGATTCCACTTTAACTGCCATGGCTGTGTCCTGTGGCATCCAGAGTCTTGTAGTTTAATAAGATACTTGAGTGTTCTCTCTCTCTCTCTAAACTTCAAATCTCAAGATTCCGTAGGATGTTGCAATGGCAATTAAAGTGAGATCATGTCATTATATTTATGTAGTGTAAAATTATTATTATTTTATCCATTTATATCTCACCTTTTCCCCAAAACTGGAACTCGGTATTTTTTCTGAAAGTGTGAAAGGGCTGAGGTTGCAAGTAGGGATGGAAAGAATATTCAAAAATATTCAGAAAACAGGTTGAAAAACAGCTTTCTTGACTTTGAGGAAGCCCTGATGGAGGGAATCCTAGGCAGGTGAGATTCTTGGTAGTTCAACATTTATTCTGTGCCCCCAAAAAAGTGTACGTGACTTTTTTGTGTGTGCAGAAAACAACATTTTCTGCATGGCAAACAGCATAGTTTTCTCTGCAGAAAACTTAACCCAAAGCTGCTCAGAGAGGTGCTATTGTACTGGGCATCGCTAGGAGATACTGAGGACTCAAACTTGTTTCATCTGCAGAAAATACTGTATTCCATTCAAAAATAAAATATATCCATTTTAGGACTATTTACTAAACTGCAGGTATTTTTCCAAAACTGTGCAGTTCTTAATTACTTGTTCACAGTGAGGAGAAAAATAGTAAAATTATTCATTCTTGCCTATGAAATGTATTGAGATTCACATCCCTAATTGCAAGACTTTTTTTCTTGTATGGAAATGTATGCACACTTTTCATACTCACTTTCTCCTAAGGATGCAATTCTGTGCATATTTCTCTGCTGACTGAAGGATGTTTGTGCTTCTTTTTCCAGTCTGTGCATTTTAGCCATTCCTACCTTATGCATGGTTTTCTGCAAATTTTACCTTTGTGAAGCAAACTGCAATCCTTGAAAATGTTCACATTTCCAAGAAAAAGTGAGCCTTGTCTAGGATCAAGGGTGTATCTACATTCTAGAAATAATGCAATTTGATACCACTTTGACTGCCTTAGCTCCATCTTACAGAACCTTAGGATTTGTAGTTTTGTGAGGCACCAACACTCTTTGGGAGAAAAGGCTAAAGACCTTTAAAACTGCAAATTTCAGGATTCCATAGGATGGAGCTATAGCACTTAAAGGTTTGATACCCCTTTAAGTGCTATAGCTCCATCCTATGGAATCCTGAGATTTGCAGTTTTAAAGGGTGAAATTTTGGGAAGGGTGAAATGGAATATTTTCATGCAGAGTCTCATCTCTGACAGAAATCATTTCCATCCATATGCACAAAGGTAAGAGATTTGTCATTAACAATTACTTTGTTACTTTAACCCGGGTTTTTTCCCAGTAATGAATTAAAATTCTTATTTATTTGTTTATTCAATATTCCAACTTCCCTCCAATGGCTAACCAAGGCAGCTCACAACTGCTTTAAAATCCAAAAGCCCATTCTTAGTAAAGGTTTTTAAACCATTTAAAAAACTATCCCATTTAAAACCATGCTAATATAAAACAATTTAAATGCCTTTAAAATATAGCAGTATGCATACAGTGCCATAGTCAACTAGAGTAGACCATTGAGTCAACTGTTGAATATTGGGTCAACAAGCAGTTAAAGTCCCATTGATTCAAAAGAATGTGAAGTAATAAGACTACTAACATTTAGTGAATTGTGTCCATTACATACCCACTTTAACTAATAGCAGGGATGTAGTCCAATGCAAGGATGTCTTTGAAAACTACAGTGTTCACAAAGAGTGTGCAGATTTTTGTACAGAAAGCGGACATAGAAGGTCACTACATATGGTGCCATAACAATTGGGATAAGTGGAGACCTCCACATTTGGTGGCAGTGTGGGAGGCTGTAATACATACTACTTTAAACATGACACCATTTTTTTTCATATTTCCAGACCGTCCCATTATTTTAATATAAATGTCAATTTGGTCCCGTTTTCAAGAAAAATCCCCTGTTATCATTGTGAAAATGTTTTGAAGATTCCTGTTTGAAATGTCAAAAAAAAAAAAAAACTGTGTCGTGGAGTATGAGAAGTTTTATGATAGGTATTGAAAAACCAAAATTTGCTGCATAAGATTACTTCATCAGAGAAATATTTATAGTACGATCGTGGTGAAATCCAGTCCCGCTCTGTGTCTACCTAATTTTTTGTATGAGTTCTGTCATTGAAGAATAATTGTTAGCTCAATACATTCATGTAGTGAATCTTTTGTTATCGTCTTACCTTTTTCATGAATATAGACTATTGCATAACCCAGTCCTGTTTTTGCCAATGTCCTGTTTTTATCTCAGGGAAATATGGTCAGCCTACAGTGCTGGGATAAGTAGAAGACTTCACAAGGTATTAATAGATCAGAGTCACAAGGAGGTGTGTGTGCGAGAGTGTGTGTGTGACAAGGCTTACCAGGTGTGCTGAAACCTCCTGTTCATTTTGGTGGCTTGCAGTTGATGTCCAGGCTGTAAGTAAAAAGAACAAAATGCAAATACTGACACTGAACTATTCTTCAGAACAGCAGGGCTGTATCGCAAAAAATGAGCAAATTTCACAATCAGTGACACTAAAAGAACCACTGACTAATTAACCGCTGGGAAATGTTATGTTTCCTGCGAAGAACTTATTAATACCAGGTGATTTAACAAAACCTGATGTTACTCGAGAAAGTTGCTTAATAGTAAGTTTCAACATTTACATATTGAGCTCTGTTGCTTGTCCCAGCTGGTTAGCAATGCAGTTGTTCGCTTTAATGTGCTGATGAGTCTTGTTCTGCATATTTTCCAGCAAATTGAAACACATTTTGGTGAGGGTTAGAATAACTGATTACAGGGTTTCTTCAAATGTAATTGCCTGTGGCTCATTTGCTGTTTGTATTGTGATTAGAAAGTGATTGATTATCATCACTACTACCATCAACATCATGGAGAATGGGAAAAGAAGGCTATCCATACACCTGAAGTCTTTTCCTGTTTATGTCTTTTCCTTTTCTACCAGCAGCATCCTGAACTTGCCCTTTCTTTGTGCCCCTTACCTGTGTAGCTATCAAAGCTGGCATGGACATTAACACTGAGCAAGAACCAGAGATCACAAAGCACAAGCTGATAACCAGGAATAAGTGCTTTTAGGGGAGACAGAGCCTGTATAAACTAATGATGGATGGATGGATCACATGTATACACTGTGCCAAATCTAGACAGGCTGTCACAGCAGCTTAAATGTCAATTAAAAACAACAACAAAGCAGTCTCAGCTCACAGGATTACAATCTTTAAAAGACACACAACACACACACACACACAAATTAGAAATGTGAGAAGAGAAAAGGAAAACGAGCAAAATGAAACCTCGGGCATGGGACCTTAGATTATGACGTTCCTCAGCCTGGTGGAATTGCTGCAGATGTTGGATGGTAGTTGCAGGAGAAGTAAAGCCCAGTGGATCTGGTTTCACAGGAAAGTTCTTCAAGACCCTTTCCCTCTTTTCTCAGCAATTTGGGGGAAGGAAAGATTGGTGGTGAAGATTCGTGGTGACGTGTCACCAGCTTTTGTCAGAGAGTGTGTGAAACCAGTTGACAAGAAAAGAGATTCCACCTAAAAGATTAGGAGGAACATCCTGACAGTAAAAGCTGTTTGATGGTGGAACAGTCGGAGAGTGGTGGAGTCTCCTTCTTTGGAGGTTTTAAAATAGAGGTTGGATGGCCATCTGTCAGAGGGAGTGCTTCAATTGTGAGTTCTTGCATGGCAGGGGGTTGGACTGGGTTGCTCTTGTGGTCTCTTCCAACTCTATGGACTATCACATAGGGAAATCGCATGCAGAAATGGGGTTTTAAATCATAAAAACTCTGCAAACCCTGAAAATCCGGAAAGTAAGAAGGATCAGCTTTTGTCTACTTTCTGTTTGGGTTAACAACACTTTAACAATGATGTGTATGAAAATTAACGCACTTTTGCAGGTTTTCCCCAGCTTTTAAATCCCATTTCTGCATGGGATTTCCCCCATGTGACAAAGTCCTATGATGCTATGATTCTATAATATTTGTATGACCTTTTTTGCAGAGGTTGTTTCTCAAGTGGGGGAAGACATCTTTTTGCCATAGTATTGGATTCACTCTACCTACATATCATGCATTTAGCATGCTTTGCTTTGTGAATATTCATTGGAAGCTGAATATTACTTTAATTTGCAAATCTGCTTGCTGAGACACATATATTTGAGGAAATCCTGTTGTAGGAAATAAATGGGTTAATAGTTTTGAACATGTGGGACCCCTAATTTCTAGTTTGTCTCACTGTCTTAGCATACAGAGAAAACTTGTATTGTTCTTTCTGGTCAGGCAAGCAGTGGTCTACCAGAGTGAAGAGAGTCATTCTAGAGTCCAGGAGTCATGAAAAGCTCAGGGAATGTTCCAGTCTAGAGCCTTCCTTGGTAGCTCACCATATGAAGCAGTCCCAGTGTTGTCTTGTCTTGTGGTGGCTCCTCAGAAGGACTGAAGCTGAGAATGATTGCTTGACCAAGATACAACACCTTTCCCCTTCCTCATATGGAGGCCTCATAAAGAGACATGTAATGTGGATGAGTATTCTGATCCATGTAGGTTTTTCACTTCATTTGACAAAGCGGTTGAAGCAACAGTTGCCTTAGGCATGAGAACACTGAAACAGAGATGGCTGAACCCACCTCACTCATAAGGACCAATCCATAAGGACTGGGGAGAGGTGACTTCCAAGATCTTATGGAAGGACACCAGAGAAGTGGAATGGGGAACACTGTGAGTCCTCAAGCAATATACCAAATGCTTGGAAAGGTAAAGATTTTTACTAAAAGTCCCAGAATCAGCCAGCCAGTATAGCTAGAAGACAAACTGGCTATGAGATAGCTGTAACTCCCATCCAAAAAAGGACACCTACTTTTCCAGGTTCAACAAACAGCCAGACTGACCCAAAGTGATTTTTCTCACCCTGTAGAAACTTAGTCTTAGATTGCATCTACACTAGAGAATTAATGCAGTTTTGACACTGTTTAACTGCCATGGCACAATGCTGTGGAATTCTGGGATTTGTAATTTTGTGAGCTATTTAGCCATCTCTATCAGGGAGCTCTGGTGCCACAACAAACTGCAGATCCCTGGATTCCACATGATGGAGCCACAACAGTGAAAGCAGTGTCAAATTGAATTAATTATGCAGTGTGGCAGCAGCTTGAGTCTTCCATATCATCCTGCCATGTACTAGTGCAGAATTCCTCTACGTGGATCTTTTGGTTCATCCTTTGACTACAGTTCTTGTGTACATTGACAGCGCTTTAGAAATAAACTTTAATAATAATAATAATAAACTTGGGTTGGGAGCAATGAGAAGGGAAGGGGGAAATTAAGGGTAGGGTACTAAAAATCACCACATTTGGCTAGAGATTCTCACTGCCCTCCCTCCCCTGAATGGATGCCTCATTATGATATAATATCACTATGATTGTGGTTTCTAAGTATAAGAGTGGTGCTTAGTACAATGGCTTAGCTGCCCAAATGCTTAGCTGCCATTGTACACACCCACCCACCTGCACCGACCAACAACTGCTGTTAGAGTTGCTACTTCATCATATAGGATTGACCTCAAATTTGGGTGAGAAAAAAGCCTTGGAAGGAGTTCAAGAGTAGGCCAGTCAATTTACCTATGAATTTTGCTCTCAGCCAAAACGCTACATATGGGATGGCAAAACAGTGGCGAAGAGAAGCATTTTGGCTCAGGGCTACAAGTGGTAATATTTTAACAACACATCAGGTGAAGATTTGTAGTATAATATGAGCTCAGTTACTGACTACAGGGGAAGGCCTCGTGTCAAAAGGAATAGATATACATCCTCATATTTGCAAGGCTTGTAATGTACAGCCCTCCCTCCGCATTCATGGCCTTGAGACTCACAGTTTTGATTATTTACGAGGTCAAGGCCGCTAATGCATGCATTCCTCCTCCCTTCTCCTCCCGGATCTTCTCCCTGGGCAGCCTAGGGGCAGGATCGGTTAGGAGAAGGCAGGAGGTCCCTTGCCACCCTGAAGTCCCTTTGCCTCCCTGGGCTGTCCAGGGAGAGGAATGGAAACGTGAAGGGTTTTTGGGGGGCCAAGGCCGCCCAGGGAGAGATCGGGGAATAGAAGGGGCAGGGAGCCAACTAAAGGGAGGGGAGGAAAAAAGGAGAGCACACCTCTGCTTCTCTGCCCCTGCTCACCCCTCTCTTTAACTGGCTTCTAAGTGGGGGAGAGGAGTTATTCGTGATTGTTTCACATTCACAGGGGTCTCATTCCCCTAACCCCCCTGAATTTGGAGAGAGGACTGTATTTCTAAGGGGAAAAACGTACACAGAACCATGCATATGTTTTTAGAAATACATGCAACTCACCATGGTATACAGTGGAAAATTTTGCATGAATACCCTTTAGTGTGTCAAGAGAGGTATACAAAAATGCATACAATAAAGTGTAGCTTTTGAAAAATGTGTCATATGAAAATATTTTATTTTATTCATTTACTGTATATTCCACCCTTTTCCTAATATGGCAGGACAGAAAGAAAGTCTTCTTAAAACTTAAAACATAGGCAAATTCACATAGAGAGATAGGACTTTTTCAGACAGTCTAGATCAAGGGTTCCAAACTGGGGTACCCGCACCCCCCAGGGTTGTGAGATGTAATTTCTGGGGGTGCGACAAAGAGTGGTTTGTATCCTTGGATGACAAGTCACAAGTCATCACTCAGCCAGCTCCCTGTGTGCCTTGAGAAATGGTAGTAGGTGGTTGTGTTGCATAGACAGTAATCTCATTGTTTATTTAATCAAAAGGAGAGAATTGCCATTTACAGCTTTTTCTGAATTAGAATCTAATTGCTCAACTTAGAGTGGCATTTTATGCACTGAATTAAAAGCTTCTTTTTAAAAAGTTCAATTTGTTCACCCGCAGTATTGTATGTGGTTCAAATTGTGGTTTCTAAATTAGAAATTAGACTCCCTTATCTTCAAATGCAATATTCATTTTGTAAAGGGTGCGAACATTAACCAAACATATCTGAGGAGTATGGGGCATAGAAAAGGTTGGGAATCACTGATCTGGATCTAAACCATGTAGGGTTTTACTTTGAATTCTACCCAGAAACAGACTGGTAGCCTGTGAAGTTGTTGCAACAAGGAAGGTACAAATAATAATAATGTTCCCTGTAACAAGAATTACATACAAAGGTACAAGTGGAAAGGGTGGGGAAACGATTTCGCAATCCAGGATGGGACCAGGGTGCAATAAGAAAGCTGTTGGGATTCTGAGAAACACAAGGAGAGTGATACTGATGCATTTCCACATCCCTACCAAACAACGGCAAAAGATGATAAAGGAGACTGGTGGCAGAGAAATGGTTCCCTTCTCGTATGTTCCATTAGAAGATTTTCCTGGCCTAGGAGCAGAACTGTCATGTTGGATGATACAGCTAAGCACAACACTCCAACCGCTGCATCTTCTCTTAGACACAGATCTGAAGGAGCAGGGGACAACAAGTCACTGCTTTTGGATAGCAGGCTGTTGAAGTGCTCTGGTTCTCTGAATGCTGAAAGGTATTGTGTTTTTGTTTCCGTGGAAGGCCAGTTCCTCCTCTCTCCATAGCTTAAAATTAAATCACCAGCTGTGACCAGCTTTCAAAGATCTACAAGCGAATCAGAATGTCAAACACGTGTGACCAGATAATCCAAACACCAAGGATTATGGACAAATGTGGTATAAAGAAATACAACTAGGGGACTAAAGACATCTGCATATTTAGGGGAGCTGGATTCTCTCAGGACACCTTGACACCTTGCATGCCCTCTTTGCTGCCACACATGTGCCACATTCTACAGTTGTGTCTACAGGACAAATACTAGGAAGTATTTAACGGTAACTGAGCTGAACTTTCTCATGGGTCTGTACTTAAATGAACTCTTGGAAGCTACAACACAGATAGAACTTACTGATTCCTTATCAGATCTGCACGACTGTTCAAAATTATACAAGTATTACTTCCACTAATTATCCTCACAATGGGTCCCACAATGTTAGAGAAGGGATTGCTAAAGGGATACCCAGTTGGTGTAATGGTTCAGAGCCATCTCATGGATTGAGCAGGCGAATGCGCCTTCCCATCATTTGGGGATGAGATTTTCCACTCTAATGGCTGAAATGAGATGTGAAGCTGCATCCCTTTAAAAAAAACAATTTTTTTTTGCCATGTTCTTGCTGGATGTAAATAATTGCAAAATTATTGTGAGTATTTAGTGAATTGTGAGATAAGAGTTGCTTTGGGACATGTGTATTCAAATCTCACAGCTACCACCCACTCATGGTGTGGATTTTCCAAGTCATGCCATCAGACTTCGTTGTTCCATGTACAGCTGAGTTTCCTTGATCCAAAATGCTTGGGATCAGAAGTGTTTTGGATTTCAGATTTTTCTAGGTTTTGAAAAACCTGTATGGTATTTCCATATACATAATGAGATATCTTGGAGATGAGACCCAACTCTACATATACAATTCACTTATGTTTCATATAGCCTTTATATGCATAGCCAAAAGATAATTTTATACATAATATTTTAAAAATAATTTGGTGCATGAAACAAAGTTTGTGTATACTGAACCATCACGAAGCAAAAGATGTCACTATCTCAGCCACCCACGTGAACAACTTTGGATTTTGGAGCATTTCAGAATTCTGGATAGGGGATAATCAACCCATATACAATTGGAATAGGAGGGTTTGATTTATTGGGATATACTGTGTATTAAAAAAATACTGCATAAATGTTTAGTAGCAGTAAACAAAATTGCAGCATGTGTACTTTCAAGGGTATAACATAACGGAAATATTTCATAGCATGCCAGGCTACAATTACCATTTCTTGGCTTAAATCTAGTTGCCAGTTCCCAACTAGAGTAGATCCACTGAATCGATGAGATTTATGTCCGTGGTCCAAAACACATTGCAAAAATAATTCAGTTTGAGACCCCTTTAACTGCCCTGGCTCAGTGCTAGGGAATCCTGGGAATTGCACTTTACTGTGGCACCAGAGCTCACTGACAAAGAAAGTTAAATGTCTCACAGAACTACAAACCCAAGAATTCCTTAGCATCGAGTCAGGACAGTTAAAGGGGTCTCAAACTGGATTATTTCTGCAGTGTGTTTTGGATCTGTGTTGACTTACAATTCAGACTTAGTTGAATGGGTCTCTTGTTGGGAGTAGCAACTAAGTTTGGACTCTTGTGTGAAAACCCTTGCTCGTATATTGGTCACTTCTCTAGTCTGATGTGATGCCAACATTAGACAGAGCTTACATTTTGGCCCTGCACTGGATGATCACTTGAAATATATCTGTACATGAGAAAAATGCCCACCAAATGTGTATGGAAATGAAGCCATAAAAATGGGGTGAGGTCAGGTGAGTGGATAGTTCTCATTGTTGCTCCATTTTTTGAACCTCTGTCTCCATGATTCTTAAGAATGGTGGTCTATGACCATTTATTGCTAGACATTTAAATACTTTTGAAAGGTAGGTGGCAATTTACATAATGTTACATAGATAAAGCAGTGCTAATATTCCCCTATTCATTTTCTAGAACTAGCAATTATTTTGATTTAACTGAAATCACCTGGAGCAGTGTCACCCAAATGATCCATCTATGACAAAATGCAGCAAAAAGGGCACAACATTATCATCAGCCACAACATTAATCCCCATCCTCTCCTTAGAACTATTCACATGCCAAGTACCCAACACTTTCTGACAATACCTCTGTCACAGAGCTTGGAAAATTTACTTTTTTTGAACCACAGCTTGAAGAGTCCCTCATTCTTTGAACTTGTTTACCAGAAAACTCTGTGAATTGTAGCCCTCCAAAAGTAAATTTTCCAAGCTCTGGTCTCCCAGTCTTGTTGGCAAAGACCTCTGGGCCTGAAAGACAGTGAGACAAGTTGGTTTGCAGGACTCTGGAACATGGTTCTGGATTGCTTTATTTAATTCAGGTCTCCTTTCTTATACACAGTTATAGCACTTTTTTAACTGTCATGGTTCCATCGTTAGGCAATCCTGAGACCTGTAGTTTCATGAGGTTCAGTGAGTCCCTCACCAAACTACAAATCCCAGGATTCCATAGGATGCTTGGTGGCTAAAGTGGTATCAGGGTGCATCTGCACTGTTTAAATAATACAGTT
The DNA here is from genome assembly GCA_026167975.1 of Phrynosoma blainvillii. Lineage (NCBI taxonomy): Eukaryota > Metazoa > Chordata > Lepidosauria > Squamata > Phrynosomatidae > Phrynosoma > Phrynosoma blainvillii. The sequence goes on from JANUYF010000005.1 coordinate 8,986,680, forward strand.
TGGCACTGCTTTAGTGGCCATGGCTCCAGTTTACAGAATCCTGGGATTTGTAGCTTTTAACGGCACCAGCACTCTGACAGAGTGGTTAATGACTTTGTAAAACTACAAAACCCAGGATTTCATAGGATGGAGCTACAGCTCTTAAAGTGGTGTCAATCTGCATTATTTCTACAGTGTAGATCAGGGGTAGGCAACCTTTTTGAGCTGGGGGCCGGGTTGCTGTCCCTCAGACAATTGGGGGGGGGGCGAAGCACCAAAAATAAATAAATAAATATTAGAAAATTTAAATTAAAATAAAAAAAATATGCATGCACATTCTTTCAGCCCTAGAAAAGCCATGGCAAAATCCCTGTGGAGATTTTGCCAAGAAAACCCCAAGAACAAGTAATAACAACAATAATATCATCATGGTAGGCGGCGGCAGCGGCGGCGGCAGGACCAGCCTGGGGCCGGTCCAAAGGCCTCGGGGGGGCGCATCCGGCCCCCGGGCCTTAAGTTGCCTACCCCTGGTGTAGATCTATCTATCTATCTATCTATCTGAAGCACACATATATAACTGCTACAATGGGAAAGAGACCTGAGTTTTGACGACAATCCAAGCTATGTAGTCTTTCAGATCTTACTTTGATTTTCTCCTGTGTCAGTGCTCTTTCTACAATTACCCTCCGCCAGCGCTTGCAGAGGCATAAAGCCAACTCAGTAATGATAGCTGACTTGCATCTCTCAGATATGAGCTGAACATAAACATTATTTTAAAGCACATAATGTTTTTAAATTTTAGACCTCTGCTGTGTGACATTTCTGCAGGATGGGATTATGGGTGTTACATTCATAGAAAGAGAGAGGATCAAGCAGATGTGTTGGAAAGAATCAGGTCTTAACAAGTTTACACTGGGGAAGTGGCGGAGGTTGAAGGAGGGGGCAGTAAATCTCTCTCTTGGAAAAGTGCTGACCTCCCTATTTGGGCAATGTGGGGCAGTCAGCAAGGATTTTGAAAGCTATTTGATTATTTAAAAATATCTTCCCAGGTCACATTTAATCAAGCCGACAACACCAAGGCTATACTGTTGAGTCTCCTCTTAGAAATAAAATTTGACAGGGAGAAACAAAATATGCCCAAAATCAACAGCAGGGTATTTAGAGATCTTGTCTACACCTATGGGCTCTCCCTCTTCCAGGAAAAGAGTTCCCACCCTTTGCAGGCTTTGCTGCTGAATCCTAAGACGTGACACCTAATACCATGTAAATCTAAGTCAGGAAGAGGGGCTGGCTTGTTATGAAAAACTGAACCCAGAGTCCACCCAGGAATAAGCATTCTGTTTGGCTTGCTAATTTATTAAACTCATTCAGTGGAAGGTTAATACAGGTTCATCAACGAGGCCAAGAATTTGAAGACAATTTCCCGGACTGGCAGCTTGGTCATCTTTCCATGATCAGTTTTCCTCTGCAAAATGCATCTGCAGAGGAACTGTCCAGTGTGTTTAGAGCAGGGGTAGGCAACCTTTCCCCTTTAAGGGCCGAGGGACTTCAGCTCCCAGAAGCCTCAGCCATGTTGGTCAATAGTCCCATGTTGGCGAATAGCTCCTGGGATTCTGGGAGCTGAAGTCCCTCGGCCCTTAAAGGGGAAAGGTTGCCTACCCCTGGTTTAGAGCATGCTCTCTGCTTATTGAAGAGGAGAGGGGCATTTTGCAGTGACTTCACTAAAAGAGTTCACTGATGCCTGAGATCATCATATAACGTGCCCGAGAATCCTTTGCAAAAAAGAAGGGCACTATGGCACAAGTTTAACAATTTAATTAAGAAAATATTCTACAGAGATAGAGAGGTGAGACACAAAGGACCACTGGTGACTTCTATGACAGTGAGATGATAGATCCACCATGGGTTTTAGAACTAACTTTCAAGGAGTTATCCAAGATTCCTAACCCTACCCATGAAATAGGTTCAGGACCATGGAAAGCTCTTTTATAGCTAGTTCAAAAACCCATAGTGGATTCACCATCCCAGTGACATGGGACCAAGCTACGCACTCCACAAACAATTTATATTTCTCTGAGTGATAAATATAATATTTTGGGTTGGATACATTAGAGAGTGGAGAAAGTACAGTGGCCCCTGCAAATTTGTTGGGGTTAGGGGCACAGGACCCCTGTGAAAGTAGAAAACCTGCAAATTAAATGTGTGTGTGTGTGTGTGTGTGTGTGTATATATATATATATATTTACCTTAGAGAAAACACCTCCCCAGGTCCTCCAGTGAAACTCTGTGGTCAATATCCACTGGAAGTTGACCATAGAATTGTGTCGAAGGACCTACAAATGCCTAGAGAAATGTTTTCTCTAGGAATCTCTAGTAAAGATTTATACAGTCTGAAGAGAAACCAAAGTATAGGAATCTCTAGGTCTTCCATCACAGCTCTATGGTCAACCTCTGGCAGAGTTGTTCTGGGGGACCTAGAGATTCCTAAAGATAACATATTACTCCAATCCATGCATAAGCAAATCCACAAAAATCAAATCCACAAATGTGGAGGGCTGACTGTAGTGCTTTTCCTGCCATTCGCCCCAGTTCTCAAATAAAAAGTCCCAAGTTCAGCTCCATCTTAATTGTACCCCACAATTCCATTTTAGCAACTTTCTAAATATGGAACAGAGCTTTGAAAGGGTTTTTCTTTGGACTAGACCTCCCAGAATTGCCCAGCGAGCATTAACCATGATGCCTAAGGGGTTCTGGGAGCTTTAGTCTTTCCAAAAACTTTCCCAAGCCCTGATTTGGGCTTTAACATGTTGCATCCTGATGGAGAAAATGGAAACATAACCAACATTCATTCACACTGCCTCAAAAAAAAATCAAGTGAATCTATCCTGGTTGTTGGAATCTCTCCTCAATGTGCTGTTTCTCTCTCTCTCTCTGGGTATGTGTTTGTGTGTTTTCCCCTTCTTCCCTTTCGTCTCTCATTTTGACCAATAATTTCCAAATTCCATTCGATCTGCACAGATTTCAGTTGTTTGCCAGATAGCAACAGTTCTCGGTTATGACCACCTGGCTGCTATGAAATCTCTCAGGACGCTGAGGGCCTTGAGGCCTCTCCGAGCCTTATCCCGATTTGAAAGCATAAGGGTAAGGGATGCCCATTTTCAGTGTCTATGGAGTGTGTGCATCTGAAATAACCAATGCCTTCTCTTCTCTTTTTACAGGGAACATGCCGTCAATCCTTTCTTTAAGGTGGCACATGGTAGTTTTGTCTACTACTTATAAAGAGCAAAATCAAGATTTATGCATGTTACCTAGTTATATCCATTGTTGTGATTCCGTTCTATGGGTCACTTGGGTGAAGAATTTGGAATTCTGGCAGCTTTAGTCCACTCCCCAGAACTACAGTTCCCCAAATACTTGGAATACATGTCTACACTATAGGACTAAACAGATTGAATCCCCAATCTTACTGTTCTCAAGATATCTTTGTACCTCCTTAGTTGCTCACCAAGCTACAAATTCCAGGTTTCTTTAAGGATGGAGCCACAGCTGTTTAAGTGCTATGAAACTGATATAACTACATAGTGCAGATACACCTTAATGTGTATAATTCTTTAACAAAAGTCCTATAAACAGAGACCTAGTAGCATTGGGTTTTGCTTTTAAATCTGATATTGTGCAGATACATGAATAAATATTTGAGTGACAATTTAATTGGCATTGTCAACATTCATTTTTAAAAGGAGTAATAATCAATGTTTAGGCCTTAAAAAGCATATGAGCACATTTTCTTGACAGCACATAATTTTATCAGGGGAGATGTGCCTACATCACTATTGTTTCTGTTAAGTTACCCAAAAAAAAAACCTCTTAAAAAGTTTATGCTTCAAAAAAACAAAACAAATGCCACTGTCCCTTTTCTGGACAATTTGAAAGCAAAATTTGACACCAGTCAGAGCTCCATGTGGCCACTTTAGTGAAAGCAGACAACATTTATGAGTGAGATTTCAACCAGAACGAGGACAGCACAAAACTTCCAACAGTTCCTAAGTCTTACGGTTTCATTTTGCATTGGTTCTATATCATGAAGCATGGAAAAGATTATGATATCTGTAGCTGTTCTTATTTTTCTACCTCTGCTGGGTTAATGTCATATTTTCCTCCCTTTAGGCACTTTCTTCATCTGTTGATTAACCAGCTTTATCTTTTCAGGTGAACATCCAGAGAGTGAAAGCTAAATGGTAGGATTTGTGCTAATCGTTTGGACTTCTTTCCTCCCCCATTTTGTGTCTCCATTCAGGTCTCATTAGTAAGCCTCATAGCTAGTACACTTGGATACTCCGAAATGGGTCCCATTAAATCCCTTAGGACCCTCAGAGCTCTGAGACCTTTAAGGGCACTGTCACGATTTGAAGGGATGAGGGTAAGATTCAATTTAACCCCTCCCCAACAAGATCCATCATTGAAGCCCTTGTGTCCATCAATATCCAGCCGCATGTCTTCATTCATTCATTGATTCATCTATTTCGTTTTGACTTTTGTTTTTGTTTTTTCCATCCAAAGCTGTAAATGAAACAATCAGGAATGGCATATGTTGCAAAATACTCCTCCTTCCTGCCACATAATCGTTCTGTTTGCTTGTAGGCATAGCTTCAGTTTTGACCAATTCCTTTTTTGGAGGAGTTCATTGTGAGTTAATCCTGCTGCATGCCTTCTCCTGCATCTATTTACTAGCCTATTTCAGGCTGAGGTGGTATCTGCCTGTATCATAACCTCTGACATTTCACCAGGACATGTGTGGCCAAAGCTGCATCCACACTGCGGAAATAATCCAGTTTAACACCACTTTAACTGCTGTGGCTCGGTGCTATGGAATTTTGGAAATTATACTTTCTTGTGGCACCAGAACTCTCTGACAGAGAAGGCTAAATGTCTCACAGTAGGACAGTTCTTAGAATTCCATAGCACAGGTAGATGGCAGTTAAAGTGGTGTCAACCTGCATTATTTCTGCAGTGCAGATGCAGCCTAAGCAACATCAGAGTATTTCAAATTGACAAAAGCTATAAATGAGGAGGAGTGTACAAGATAGGAGATGCTGGAGCAGTTTGCTTTTGCCTGAGTCTACAGGGAAGGGTGCAATTCTGTCCGCAACTGTCCTCTCCCCACTGCTAAGTTAATTGAATTCAAACTACTTGTATACTTTCTTCAGTTTTCAGCAGCTGAATTAAATTGAATACAGTGGGGGGAAGTGAAAGAAAGAGAAAAAAACTGAGACACTTTAAAAGCAGTTGGGGGAAAAATGGGATGAGAGGATTAATCCGGATAGTCCCTGCCAAATCAGGACTTTTGGAGAGTTTGCTGTATACAATATAATCTACGTACATGAAAAGAGGGCATATCTTAAATGATTATTACCTGGAAAGCCTGATACATTTTGGCCTATGGATACTCTTAAGGGCTTCTTTGGAGCACTATATAAAATCACAAAAGGACAACACATAAATATGTAACATTATATTACATAAAATCATTATCATATTTTCACCTTGCTTATAGTCTGGACATACCCACTTAGAATCAAAACTGTACACATTTCTGAGAGAAATGTCTGTGGAAGACTTCTGGAAGATTTTATAAGAGGGTTAGATAATTAATTACTTTCTTTATTTTGGCCTGCTGCAACCAGTGGATTTGCATGGCTGACCTGGGATTCGAATCCTGGTCACCAGAGTTGTAGTCCAACACTCAAACTATTGTTCCATGGTCAAAATACTAGATCTCAATACATTATATCTTAATCCAAGAGTTATGATATAATTTATTGAGGTCTAGTATTCTGAACTGAAGTGGACTGAATCAGCAGCAGAACTCCAGTCCTAATCCAAAAATTATGAGGCCTAAATACCCCAAAGGCACCAGATCCTATCTAATCTTTAAAATTTAGTGGGATCAGTCCTGGTTAGTACTTGGATGGGAAACCACCAATGAAGACCACCTGCTGTAGGCTATATTCCAGAGGAATGACCAAGCAACACCACCTTTGTCTAAGAAAACTCTACGAAATTCATAGGGTAGCCATAAGTAAATATGTGACTTGAAAGCATGTACACACACTTTGTACACCTCAAACCTGGAATGGATTCAGAGCTCCTCTGACATGGAAGCCATCACTGCATAAACATCTACCCTTCCAAATCTCTGCTGTGCCATTCCCAAATGCCTTCCTTTTCCTCAGTTTTACATTTCATTGCACATGGGCTTGTTATTGTATACATAGCTTGTGGGTGTTTTGCACATAAGCAGTTTGCAAAGATTTGGCACAATCTTTACTGACCCCTTGATGACTAGCACCTTGTTTATGCTTATTTCTTGCTTATGGCATGTTATACCTGTGAGGGAAATGCCTGTGATAGTTCCTAGCATGCTGAAATGGTGACAGGTAGCTAGGGAAGTGGAATTGCTGGCCAGTTGCCCCCTTTCCTGAGAGCTTGAGAAAGTTACCCTTTGGACTATAACTCCCAGAATAGTTCACCAGAAGGAATGGAGTTATAGCTCCTCCCAAACAACTTTTCAGAGGTTTTGCCTTTCCCATCTTGTGTGTCTGTGTTTTCAGTGTACCATGTTGTGCTCTTTTTCTCAAGAGTTTGGGATAGATGTATGTAAATCAAGATGATGCAAACATTTCCATTAAGTTCAAGTCTGCAGAACAAACGTGCAGATTTCCATTAAATAAATGCATTGTTAAGGTAGGAGGGGGAGATTTTAAAAATTGCAGTAAGAAAATACACCACACCTTCTTTCCTGAAATGATGCTCAGAGTTGTGGCAGATTTTTCTTTGATCATTCATGTTTCATTGCAATCACACAAGCGTTTAGAGGAGTTTGCATTTTGCAGCCATAACATGCTTTTCTCTAAGGTTGCTTTGCAAATGGAGATGTTTTCATTAATACACTGATTTACTAAACTCTCTTGTTTGTGAACATGACATTCATTTGTGTCTGCCTGTGCTGGAGCATTTCAGTCTGCATTTTTTGTTCCCTTCCTCATGCATGATTGTGCCATATTTGCACATAATTATTTTCTGTCTAGTTGCAGTTCATTTGATCTAGCCTTGCTTGTAAAAAAAAATGTAATCCTTTTTGTCAGGCCAAAAACAAAATAGCAGGATTTGTTGTTAGGGGCAGAATACAGCTGAACAACCCACTGATTGATTGATTGATTGGTTTTTAAAAAAATATAGTTCTCATCTTTCCAGATGGAACTGAGGTAGCTAACGGAGTACAACCTAGCTGAGACATTGCATCAATTCTAATTATTTTAGTGATGCTTCAATACAGGTATCTTTTAGCTGGGTCAAGGCCTGCCTAATCAATTCACCTTCTAAAAGGACATATTCTTTCTCCCATTATTTCCTAATAGGCTGTCTGGTAGGCTTCCATGAGATGAAGAGCCTTTGGTCCTCCAGAGGTTTTAGATTACAAGTCCCACATATCTGTACCAATGGCCATACTGGATGGGACTGATGGGATTTATCTACCAAACCATCTGGAGAATGGAAGGATCCCTACTTCTGGATGAGGAGACAATCTCATAATGAAGAGACTAAGAACCCCATTGCTTATTTCTCCTGGCTCTTAGATACCTGCAAGAGGGTTTCCTTAGATCACCAAAAGAGATAGTAGAAGTGATATGGTTAAAGAGCATAGGTGAGACTGTGCATGCCCCAGAATAAAGGGGCAGACAATGGACCCCTTCATGTGGGAGTGGCAAATCCACTTTCAGTTTTAAATTCACAGCTGCTGCTTCAAGTTGTACTGGAACTCTCCCATTTGAACAGAGGTTGAGAACTGAGAGGACTCCAGAACAACTCAACAGCTGTAGTATGAGTAATGGTAAAACCAAGGGTCAATTCACCACTCCATTGATCCATTGGCTGCCCCTGTAGCCAAAATCAAGATTTGGCCTTCTTGGAGAGTGCTTATGGTAGGAGCCATCACCATTTTTCCCTTGGATGGGAGACCGCCAATGAATACCAGGTGCCATAGGCTATATTTCAGAGGAAGGAACTGGCAAAACTACCTCTGAGTATTCTTTGCCTGAGAAAACCCTATGAAATTCATAGGGTTGCCATAAGCTAGCAGGCGACTTGGAGGCAGAAACACATACATCAGGAGTTATGTGTGAACAACTTAAAAGTGGGTACCCAAATTTGAGTGTTCTTAACCTCAGACACAGCAGTTTGGATCTGATCTGGAGATATAGGATTCAAAACTCTCTTGTCATTAAGAATAGAAGGTCTGCAGCCAAGGATGCGGCTGTTTCTTTGGGAATGAGGAGTGATCATCAGTATTTCTCCCCTCTGCAACCTTTTGCAATTTTGTCCATTTTCTCTTCTGGTCTTCCTGGCTCTCCTAAGCACCTCTGTGTGGTTTCCCCAGAGCTTTGAAAATGACATTTTGTACTACAGTTCTCCAAATCTCACAGCCACCATGGCTAGTGACCATGCTGGTTCAGGGGCAGAGGCTTACTTGGAGTTGTAGTTTAAAAAGATGGAAAGTAGAAAACATCCTCCTACTCACTATAGTCAGGGTGCACAGCATAGGGCAGTGGTTCCCATCCTTTGGGCCTCCATTTGTTTTGGACTTCTGATCCCAGGAGCCCCAGCCAACTTGGTTAACAGTCAGGAATTATGGGAGCTGAAGACCAAAACATCTAGAGGACCAAAGGCTGGCTACCACTGGCATAGAGGAAACCTGCCCTGTTTAAGGTTCACAAACAGAAGCATTCATGAATTGAAGACAGTAGTTTATTTAAGAACATTCCTGGCAAGTTATCAGCATTTAAGCTGTGCAATCTGGCTCTGAAACGAGCACAGACAAACCTACATGTACAGCAGTTTTTGAAAAGTTACCCAGCAACAGCATCTAACAACATACAGCAAATCATAATGTATACTGGATATACATTAGTCAGTGGTTCAACAGCAGTCATGATGCCATAATGAAAAATTACCAAGTGTGGACCAAGTGAAAACTATTCATGTTGATTCTTTAACTTACATTTCCAATTATTGTTATTAGTATTGTTATTGTTGAGGCCCAACATGCTGCAGTGGTTGAATATTGACCTAGGATTATGGGAGACCAGGGCTTGAATCCCCGCTTGGCCATGGAAACCCACTGGGTACCTTGGGCAAAGCCCACTCTCTCAACCTTGGAAGAAGACAATGACACTCCCTGAACAATTCTTACTAAGAAAATCCTATCATAGGGTTGCCTAAGGGTTGCCATATTTCATAATTGACTTAAAGACCTAGTAGAAAGTCCCAGTTAATCAATGGTAGGGCCAGAGTGCCCAATAAATGATCAGTTTTCTTTTCCTTGAAATTTCTCAGCACTTAAACCTTTTGCAGCTGTTGCGGATACATTTCTTTCAGTAAGCCACTATCTTACATTGGCCTTATGGTCACCTTCTGATCTTCCCCTTCACCCAACAGAGGGTCACCAGCTGCCCTGGATCATTACTGATTAACATTCATCAGATTTGGGGATTCAGCCTGTTCAGAAAGGCTATAAAGACTTTCCCCCACTTTTTAAGCAGGTTATTAGCTTCCAAATGTGATGGACCTAATTTGTAGTATTCTTCCCCTGCTGCTGTGATTTCATTCATTTGGAGGGTCCCCCCCCTGCTTTAATATTTTTAAAAAGTTGTCCATTTCAAGAATTCATTTGACTTGAAAAGCAGGCTGTAAGTCCTTAAATAGGATTATCACTTGGTGGTTCAAGTATATGATATTTTCATAATTTTCTTGTTTATACCATACTATTTCAATCTTTTTTAAAAAAGATGTATACAAATCATAAATGGGCTGTATTTTAATGATGAACAGGTACACACATACATTATTATCCATTCATAACTGTAGAAGCACATGTTGTCGTTTAGCAAAGCCAAATTATTTCACACAGTCATTGTAATTATTCATAAGCCATGCATTTGAATGACCATATTTCATTGCTATTAAATATTTTAAAATTGGGCACAGTCTTTTCCAGTCTGTGCATGAAGAACTGCACAGGGGAAAGAGAAGCCATGCACTTGTCATTCTGAATACATACCCCAGTTTATGAGAGTGTGCCCTCCTCTTCTTCTTTTCGGTAACACCCAAGAGAGAAAATGGCATGGTAGCACAAGTCCATTGGATTAGACCCAGATGTATCTGTACTTTGAGTAGACAGACTGCAGTCATTAGTGATTTAAATCCCATAGATTTCATTAAGGGGGGGGGGGTTGCAGACTGCCAGAAATAGTGCAAATTGAGTCCACTTTTAGGGTTAGGGTTAGTGCTAGGGAGTCATGGGAATTGTTTTTTTTCTGAGACATATAGCCTTCTCTGTCAGAGAGCTCTGGTGCCACAATAAAATACAGTTCCCATGATTCCCTGACCCTAACCCTAACCCTAAAAGTGGACTCAATTCACACTATTTCTGGCAGTCTGCAACCCCCCTTCGTCTGCTCTGAAACTAACTTAAATCTGAGTCCAATCCATTATTATGCCAGTTTCCTCATGGAGAAAATAAAGAATAGCTTACATATTTTCCAACTTTTCACAAATGAAAACCAGGACACTGACAGCAAAATTAGAGGGTGGTCAAAACACAATAACCTGAGAGTAAGTCTTTCTTAACTCACTGGGGCTTACTTCCTAGTAGGTTTGTGTGTGTGTGTATGAAAGATTGCACTCCCCACTTCTTTCAGATATAGAAAAACACACAATATGCCCCATCTGTCCCCTATCCAACCCAAGATTGCCATAGTGAAAAGTGGAGAGGGCTCCAGTGCCTTTAATGATGATATTAATTATAGACAAGGGAATTTCACCAAAATATTGCTTGTTACTTGGTTCTGTGACAAGCAACACCTCCTGAAATTCCCTGAAATTGTTGTCAAGTCAACCTCAACTCATGGTGACCCTGCGAATGAGATACCTCCAAGCCCCTCTGTCTTGAATTGCTCTGCTCAAGTCCTGCAAGAACAGGGGTTAATTTTCCACCAGCGTTCTTCATTGTCCAGCTATCACATCTATATATGGTGATGGAAAATATGGGGCTTGGATGATCTTAACTTTGGTATTCAGTTTAATATTTTTGCACTTTAAGATCTTGTCTAGTTCTTTCATAGCTGCCCTTCCCAATCCTAGTCTTCTGATTTCTTGACTACAATCCCATTTTTCTTCTCTTCCTCCCACTTTCCCCTTTTCTCCTCAGTTTATTTCAGTTGTTGCAAACTGAATTCAAAGCACAAAAGTACTTTGCACTCAATTAGCTCAGCAAGGAGGAGAGAAAGGAAGAGAGGAGAGGGCAGAATTGTGCCCTTCCCAGTAGGCTTAAGCAAAAACAAACTGCTGCAGCCTCTCCTAGCTTCTGAATTCTTCTGCATTAGTAACTTTTGCCATCCTGACCACACTCCACATATGTCCCTGTTTTCATCTGGAAAATGTTGGAGGATATGGTTCTGGGATGGGATGGAGTGGAGTGGGATTCAAAAGAGCCTTTAAATGCAAAATTTCCCCTCCAGAAGTATTTTTAAGCTCCAAATGGTAGACTTTGGTTGGGGAAGAAAAACTTTGGAAACTAGAGGGGAGTCCTAAGGGGTCTGTGAAAGCTTGAACATCAGAGAGGAGCCCTCTCCCTGTGATGAAGGCCACGGACCACACAACATCCAATCCTTCCCTACTGGGTTGAGTTGGACTAGCTCTTTTATTTCCTCTTCAAGCCATCTCTCAACATGACAGCACCTACTTGCTGCTCAGAGTGAGGAATAATTATAAATATGTGCCCCAGGAAACTCATTTTATTTTTAACAAGTTTAGCCACACTTAACCATGATTCAGGGATACGAAAGCTTAGCATTATTACCAGCTGATGATGTGCTCCAGAATGTACAAGGAAAATCAGCTCCCATAAGAGATGTGTTAAGTCCTTTTAGCACCAAGGTACAAATACATCAGGCAGGAAGGATGAAAATAGCCCATGGAGGTATCTGGGGGACAGGGAGGGGGACGCAAGATGAGACCAATAGCCTTTTCAAATGAATGGATCTGGTGAAATGTCTTTGAAGTTAGTGGACCTGTGATAGTGCCTTGACTGCAGCATCAGGAGCAAATGTGAAGGCTAGGCAGCCTGAAACAAGAGTCACACTAGGGAGACTTGTCTCCTTGCTTAGTTTTCATTCCTTGGATCTCCATTTAAGATAATACCCAGGTCTTGGCTTCATGGGCTGGTTGGTGCAGCAGTCATTTTTTAAACAACCAAACAAAGTGTGTAGATGTGACTTCAGTCAAACTTTAGCACGGTGGCAGCCGGTGGACTTATGTTGAGGCAAATGAATCTGCTCTGAAATTTTGTCTAAAACTTTAAGGGACTGAACCCTATAATCAAAAGTTATCCAACACCTTAGATAGCTCCTTTGTCAGGCTAAAACCCAGAGCAGATTTACCATCTCACTGAAGCAGAAGCCACCAGCCACCACTTATTTGGCAATTACATTATTATTATTATTATTATTATTATTATTATTTTATATCCCACCTTTCTCCCAATAATGAGACTCAAGGTGGCTAGCAACATTTTAAACAATGCAGGTTAAAAACACTACAAAAGCTGTATAAAAGTATAAAATAGACAATTAAACATTCATATATTAAAAGAATTGAAAATATTAAAATGCATGAAAACAATAAAAACAAAAAATAAAAACTATATACAGATCCTTACAATACTTCAAATCCAGCACAATACAACATAAAGAGCCCAACCTCAACATTAAAGACCTGGCAGCACAAAAATATTTTAACCTGTTAGCGGGAGGAGAGCAAGGACAGGGCCAGGCTGGCCTCTCTGGGGAGGGAGTTCCAAAGTGTGGGAGCAGCCACTAAGAAGGCCCTCTCCCTTGTTCCCACCGAATGATCTGAGAAGGTGGTGGGAAAGAGAGGAGGGCCTCTCCAGATGATCTTAAAACCCTAATGAGCTCATACATGGAGATATGGGCCTTCAAATAGCTTGCACCCAAGCCATTTAATAAATTTTGTTGTGGATGGTTTTGCTTTCTTTGTTTTAAGAAAAAGTAAAGAGGAAGTTCAGGAGATCCCTGATTTGCCCAGAGATCAGTCATATGAGGTGACAGCTTCTTCTTGATGCATATAGCAGATGTAGGAGGGCCCAGTTGGTATCAGAATTAAAACAGGGGCAAAATGTTAAAGCCTCTTTCCTAGGGTTGGTTTTGCCATTAGGTGAGATGAGACAGCAGATGTGGAAGAGTGGGAAAGAGAGAACAGTAGGTCTATGACTTACCCTTGATACCCTTTATTCACCTACTGTACTCAGGTAAAGTCAAGAGGGCCACCAGATCCCTACTGTTGAAGTAAGAATCAACAGCATGTCTGGTTGGGTTTTGTCCATGGAATGGATGGAGGTGCCATCTTGTTCTTCATCTTCGGCAGCAAAATGGCATGTGACCTACGCCTCCCACCATCCAATCTAATATTTACTGAAAACGAAAAAAACTTACAGATCTGTTAGTCATGTCCAATTTGTCCCTCAACACTGACCTCAAGATCCTTTGTCATATATAGACCAAAACTAAAACATAATCTGAGAAAACAGATTATCCTTCCCTGACATAGGTATGGTTGAAGATGACAAGTCATTTCAAAATTTACATTCTTTCAAACTAAACCAAAAGAAAGGAAAAGAAATCCTCTTTACGAAGAAACCAGACTAAAGTTTATATTCCAGGTCTCTAAAGAAATTCATGGCCAATCACAATTGACAATTCACAATAAGAGTCTTAGCATTTTTCTAAATTCCATCTGCTGCCTTCAGTGAGACTTAGATCGATTTGCTCCAAAAGGACTCAACAGGATTCATGATTCAGATCACAACAAATGTGGGGAACGCCAGACCTCTTTTAATTCACCTGGAAAGGCACACTTGATGTATTTGTGTCTTGTCTATTTATCTGTTTGAGTTTTTCTGAAAAATTCATTGTGGAATAGGATAGGGTTGGTGAGATCATGCATGGCCTCCTATGTACTGTCCTTTACATGCATGATTTTGGCCTGATCCTCTGCATGCTTGTTGCTTCACTGTGCTTCGCTTTTAAAAATCCACCCCTTTTAATTTTTAAATCACTCGTATATGTAATACTTCTGGGCTGGCACAGATGGACATTGATCCAAAGCAATTTGGGTGCCTCTTCCTCACACAAACACACCCCCAAAAAAGGTTTCACTTTGACTACTTTTTTTTTACAATTTTAGTTGGGTACAGATTGTGCACTCTGTTAATAAAAATGCCATACACATATTCATTGTGTAAATAACAATGTCATATACAAAATAACTGACGTCAGGGTCCATCTGAAAATATAACAGGGCTCCCAGCGGAAAGGGTTACTGGACTCTTAGATGCATAAGCTAAAGTCTGCTTTTCATGAAAATGTGTACACACATAACACACACAAACAGAATGAGATTTCCTCACTCATGTCTATCATAACCTTTTCTGCTGATACATATAAGTTGATCTTCGTTTTCAAGACTGTCCTGTTATGCTATGCCTGTTCTCCAGATGATCATGAATGTAACTCTTTACTCAAACTGGGAACATGAGCATTGGTTTATGGCAAAGCAACAGATGGAGATGATGGAAGTTGTAGTCCAACACATCTTGAGGGCATCCATTAGAAAGAAAGCTGTTCCAAACCAGTAAAAGAATGATAGTTGTAGAAACTCAAAAAATGTAATTACAAATGAATGGCCTATGTTTGTAAGTCTCATAAAAGTTTTTTTGTTTTATTTTTAAGTACCAGAGTAAATATATAAAATCTGGAGATTTCCCTCCCTGACACATACACATCTCCCTTACAGAAGCCAAAAACATAATGGTGAAATGAATGTTGTTTTATTGACCTTTCAAAAAGTTGAACACTGGCCTGTTAGACAAGTGACATTTTACGTAACCACCAAGAACAATACCATTTTGTCTCCATTTCACTTTCACAGCTGACCAAAGCCACGAAGGGTAGAATAACGATTGAGTTGGCTGGGTTGTCAAAGTGTGTGAAAATGCTTGATTTATAGAAGACTTTCCAAGCCCTCAATATGTTTAAACAGTGATCCAGATAAATGCTGTCGTGACTGAACTAAATACAACCAAAGTCAATACAACTCAAGTTCATTGCACCTAAGCACCATTCCATTGCTTAATCATGACTCTCATTTGCTGGGTTGTGGCTTGTGTGTTTTAATGTGAAATGTTGCATGCATAGAAACCTTTCATATTGTATCTGGTGGTTTAAAATGTGACATGTCTGTGATTTGGTTGTCATCTTTTCCTCTGGAATGCATGTTAATATTTTTGACTATTTCCAGCGATGTTGATATGTATCCTGCTACACAATCCATTTTCATTGCTTCAGAGTCATATCATAAATGTGACTCCTTACCATGATAATGTTATCACGACTGATATTCTTTTAATTTGATCCTAAACTTTTCCAAAGTCAGTCATTCACACTGGCATCATTCAAATCTTGACCAGATCTTACATGACCATATCCTGAGTTGTACACTGTTATTTTGCATGCCTGATTAAACTAGTTATAGCATTCACTGATCCAGCTTGGGATCCATGGGGAAACAGAATTCTGCAGACAGAGAAAATGAAAATATACAATGTGGGAAGACAGGAAAGAGATTAAAAAGGGATTAAATCAGGGACAGGAACATGGCCTTCCAGATGGTGAGAAGACTACAATTTCCTTGATCCTGCACCATTTGATATGCTGCTAGGGTTGATGGTTTTCCAACAACATCTGGAAAGCCTTAAGTTCTATGGAACAATGGTAGGCTGGCTCCAATTTACACATTCGTTTTAAGGTGATCTAAACCAACTCTAAACCTGGAGCTGGAACGAATAGAAGTGCACCTCTCCCCTCCTCCACTATCTCACATAATGTGTGAAGTGGAAGAGGATATGCATGGCAATCATTTCATCCACCTTACAAAAGGAAGGAACAGTTGTACAAACCAGATTATCATGTGCAGGGATGGTCCGGGACATCTTGCAGCCAGAAGTGAAGAACAAGATGGCATCCCCTCTGTCCCATGTACAGTAACTCAATTAATGGGTCATGCAATTTCATTTCAACAATGGCAAGGAGACAACATCCTCCACACCAGCAGGCTAGCTAAATGGTTGCATGGCACACAGAGATCTATCCTCTACCATCTGCCAGTTGTCTCTCCATGCAGACCACCCATCTTACATTTACTACTAGTTGGATAATAGAATTCAGAGTTTGAAAAAATAACTTTTTAGATGCAGTTCCTGGAATCTGGGAGCTGTGCTGCTTAGGGGATTCTGAGAGATTTCTCCTCCAAAAAGTAGCTTTTCCAAGTTCAGGTGTAAAGAAGGGCACTTGCCTTTTCCTCTACCAAATGAGTTGGATCATTGACTGGATAACTGTCAAAACTAGGTAAAGATCAGTGAAATAATGGACATTTTATAGTAATGGTGATTACTATAAAACTTCCATTATTTCATTGATTTCTTATTTCTTGAGCTCCCAAAAGTCACAAAAACTACTACTACAATACCTTGACTATGCATTTTACACATTGTATAGGTCCAAACAGGAGGACATGTTCAAACAGGGTTGGAGTTACTTCTATCTAGAATGATTTATATGTGTGTGTGGAAACTGAATCTGAGTTTCACAACATAGACTTGTCATCAGAAGAAAGCTTCTCGTTCTTGTTCTGTCCAGCATGTTCCTTGGAGCTATAGCTATTCTGAGAATATATCTTTGACATTAGAGGAACAATGGTATACATTCTACTAACCAGGAGATAGGTCACTATAAATATTACACTTTTAGCTAATGCATCCAAAGAATTTTGAGCTGGATACTTAGAAGATTTTAACCATACATAAGATGTTCACAGTTTTGATGACATCTATAAATGAGGAATCAGGTCACAAAGTTCTACATCAGGTATAACAGCCCTTGATCCAGAGACTGCACTATTGCTTAAACTTTGTGTTTCCTGGGTTTTTTTTGGTCCTCCAGATGTTTTGGATGTCACCTTCCAGAAACCCCAGACAGCATCACCAGTGGTGAGGGATTCTGGAAGTTGATGACCAAAACTTCTGGAGGACCAGATGTTGAGAACAACTGCTTTAATATCTCCAGCTCAACAACAACAACAAACTGAGTGGGTGAAGTGACTTTTATCTTGAATTCATAGTATGATCATTACACCTCCATGCTTCACCACCACTCCAGCTTCAGGTCCAAATAATTTCTTATAGGCTTCAAGCTGTTAAAACAGCCTGGCGCCATCCAGATGTTTTGGGTCATTACTCCCACAATTCCTGATCATTGGCCATGCTGATAGAATTGGCCATTGGTTGCTGGGAATTTGAGACCAAAACAGCTGAAGGGCAATAGATTGGTTACTATCTTTTCAGCAGGAGCTAGCAACTTGATCTCCAGTCAGTCTTGAAGAGCAGCCCATGCATACAGTTTAATGCTCATGGTATCACACAAAACAAAAGGACTGCCCACTAGTTTTTCAGTCTCACTGCAGAATGTTGGCCCAACTTTTTTCAGTACTCTGATCCTGATTTAGTGCAATGTATAGAGTAGCCAGTTTGGAGATGTGGCTTACAGTACAGTGATAATTGCCTGCTTTCTTCTTGTTCATCAAAGGTGGTGGTCAATGCCTTGGTAGGCGCTATACCTTCTATCATGAACGTTCTGCTTGTCTGCCTCATTTTTTGGCTCATCTTCAGCATCATGGGAGTCAACTTGTTTGCTGGAAAGTTTGGGAAGTGCATTAACAAGACAGAAGGTGATGAGCCTTTGAACCACACAATTGTCAACAACATGAGTGATTGCCAAAGCTTGAATGAGACGGGAGAATTGTACTGGACAAAAGTCAGAGTGAACTTTGATAATGTTGGCGCAGGCTACCTGGCTTTGCTGCAAGTGGTAAGTTGAAGACTCCTTCAGGTGATTTTGAGGTTTATCCCCAGTCAAAGAAACCCTCAGTCAGTTAATTATATGATTTGCTACACTATTCTAAGATGGATAGCAAAGAAAACATTAACGAATGTCTCTTGCTGATTGCTTTGGCCCTGATCAACACATGCGTGGGTGTTGCATTCCTTTCAGTGATGGGAGATGATCAGAACTTTGAAGCAATCCAATATAAGTATCATAGTTACTTGTAACACATTACTTGTTATTGTTGTTTTAGTTTTTGGTTATGGTAAAAAAGTCCTGTGAAGTTACATTTCAAAAGCAGTATCTGTCTGATTTGGACTCCATGTCACTAGTGGTGAATCCACTCTTGGATCATAACTGTTGATAAGCTGGAGTGCATCCAGAGGAGGGAGACCAAAATGGTGAAAGGTCTGGAAACCATCAGTCCCTATGAGGAGCAGCTTAGGGAGCTGGGTATGTTTAGCCTGGAGAAGATAAGATTAAGAGGTGATATGATAGCCCTGTCTAAATTTTTGAAGGGATGTCATGTTGAGGATGAAGCAAGTTTTCTGCAGGTCCAGAGATTTGGACATGGAGCTATGGATTCAAAGTACAGGAAAAGAGATTCCACCTCAACATTGGGAAGAACATCCTGAGAGTAAGAGCTGTTCGAGAGTTGAACAATTCCCTCAGAGTGTGGTGGAGTCTCTTTGGAGGTTTTTAAACAGAGGCAGAATGATCATTTGTCAGAGGTGCTTTGATTGTGTATTCCTGTATAGCAAGAGGTTGGAATGGATGGCCCTTCTCTTCCAACTCTATGATTCTGGTACTTAGTTTGAACTTTAAAAGAACTATCCAAAGTCCTGAATTTACTTGGATGCATTTTTCTAATGTGCAGACAAAACGTGGTGCAGATCTACTGCCTCCCTAACATAGAAGCTGCCAACTGCCAGGTGCCAAAGTAACATAACATAAATGAACAAAGCCAACCTATCAATACAATGAGTAACATTTTCTAGTTACTTTAAAATAGCTCTCTCTTTTTTGGGGGGGGGGATTTTATTTTGGGTTTTGCTCATTTATAATTTTTAAAAAGTAACAAATTATTTTAAATATTGTAATACAAGGACAGTGGCTTTTTAAATACTGTAATGGGAACAAGTTAATTTTTAAAAATAGCTTTCCAAGCTCTGGGTTTGACATATGCATGAATGCCCATATGGAAGGATCACCCCATTCTAGCAAACTCTATGAGTGGAGTGGAATTCAGAAGAATTAAAATTAAAAGAATTATATTAGAAATAGGCTCCAGTGCTTCCCATTTCCACCTGAAACCTAAGCTGGCAAATATCTTTTTTTTTTTATGCAAAGCAGTCTCTTTTGAAGGGAAGAACCATTTTCTGCTGTATTGCAGAACCCAACTTTCTTGTAAATTTACTAGGCCATTACATAGATTGATACCATGATGCACCAGGTTTTTCTTTCCATAGACACTGCACAATTTGAGAGCCCATGTTTTTATTTCTTTGTTTTTCTGACTTGCAATTAGTAATATTGAAACGGGGGGCTTAAAATAGCAAGGAGAGCTTGAAAATGAAATAGAATGCAAAATTCTACACACAAACCTGCTGGAGAGGGCTCATGATGGATCACCGGCTCATGTCCTCCTTAGAAGTGAGTGGAAAGGTGGGGGGCCATAGTATCTTTTTGCTAGAGAACACAGAATACTGGACCTATCTGCTTGACCTACATGCATAAATACCAGAGGTATTTATACCATAGATCCCCAGACTGTCCAGGAATTGTGATGAGAGCTGGAGAGCTGCTGCCAGTCAATGTTGACAGTACTGAGCTGCAAAGAACCATAAAGCTGGAAGGGACCTCATAGTCCAAATTCCTGTTGCCTGATTAGGAAGCAAGTCTCATTAGATCCTACATCTCACTTGCATAGTGTAAATTGGCATACACATATTTAAGCCGTGGTTGGGTTACTCATCCTTCAACTTAACATCTACCGATGTTGTGCAACTCATTGCACCATGTGCCTGCCAATGTGCTTAGTTACTGCAATGAGGAATCTCCATCATCCCAGTGAATCAGGTAAATAAAGAAGGGAAATAATTTTTAGCCTGAATTAGCAGAACCATAGTTTCCAAGTCAAGGGAAGTAAGAGTTCCACTGTATTTTCTGTGCAGAAAATACACAGTGTAGTCTGGTGTAGTGTAGTATTTTAATAAAGCCAAATCTGAGTGAAGGCAATGCTTCCTGCCCTTCTTCTGGAGTCTGCTGGAGCTGATTTAGGTGGCAGGGCGAGTCTTCTGCCAGCCACCTGGGCCTCTTTCAGATGACATAGTTATAGTGCTATCATTCTACTTGAACAGCTATGATTTAATCCTGTATGATCCTAGAATTTGCATTTTAGGGAGGGGTACTTGGAATTCTGAAACAAAGTGCTCTAATGCCTCCACAAACTGGAAATCCTCAGATTTCATAGGATGAAGCCATGACATTTAAGTTGAATCAAAAGGCTCCAGGACTCTCCAGGGCAGTCTTGCTTGGACTGTAGGTTCACACTCCAATCTTTTACTTGTCCTCTTTGCATCAAACAAAATGGGGTAAAAGTTGAGGGAGATATTTTGTTCTGTTCCATTTCGTGGAACGTTGTTAGCTTTCTTTTCCTTTAGCTTGCAAGGAGTTTCATTGAAAGGTATGTGGGTCATGCTTTGTGCAGTTTCAGATTTCAAAAGTGGGGTTGAGCAGAATTTTCTGTGGACCTATGAAACTATCTTCTGCTGGTCACTGCCTGGCACATTGAGCCTAGTGCTATGTAATCAGGTAGGCAGCTGTTGATGCAGGAGTAGCCCTGGATCCTTCTGCTGAAGATTTGGATTGGATTGGATTGGATTGGAAACCAGGCCTCAACCTGGATTTGGGAAAGCTGCTTTTTTGGACTACGGCTCCCAAAATCTCCCAGCCAGTATGACCCGCAGTCATGCTGGTTAGAAGAATCTGGAAAGGTTAGTCCAAAAGGTGACTTTTGTGAGTCCAGATCCCATTTTATTGAGTTGGGAGGGGAGAGTACCTTAGCATACTATCCAAAATTTTATAGATAAAACTGGAGATACACTTGTAAGATGCCCACCCAGTTCTCAATGTTCCAAACATCCTATCTCACTCCCTGCCCCAATTACAGACAGTTGAAGGTTCTTCACTGCCTGCGGTACTGATTTAGTCAGCATCCGCCTGTTCCCATTTCTTCTGGCCCATGGCACTTCTCCACAAAAGCATCACTTTTCCACTTTCAAGCCCAAACTTAGCATCTCTCTTTCTTCCTTCTGTTGCTTCACTGGGTTTCCTTTCCTTTCCTTTTCTTTTGACTCATAGTTAGCCAGAGTCTGCTTGTTCAAAGCCTCAAGCGCATATGCCACACTATCCTTCCGAGCAGAGGCCTCATCATTGGCCGTAAAGTTGCCTTGAGATGGATTTATCAGTTTTAATCTCATTCACCCTACCCACACCGCACACGCGCACACACACAATGCAGGCACTGACATTTACTGGCTTCAGTAGCAGACAGTATTTTAGCTGGCTTTCTTACAGCCAGGATAATATCATACAACACTCGTGTGAAGATCTTGTCACCTCCAGATCTGGTCTGTAAGTGGCTACTAATTTCTTGATAATTTTCCCTGCAGCCTCATTTTTCTGCCCTTGCTGATATCACTGCTTCTTTGTTGAGTGTGTAGCGAAGGATTCCAGAAGCCCAACAGGGCTTTGGATTATCTCACTGCTAGGACCCTTCAGGGATTGAACAGACAGGCTGGCAGGGTGGGAGAAGCCTTTGCACTGACTGCTACGCCTTCCAAAATAATTCCTCTTCAATCAGTTCATGAACTACAGTTGTGAATTCCTCACATTACCATGTGTATGTGCATTCTATGCAAAATATTTCATTCCTTCTCTATCTTGGAATCTAGCCCAACAATACACTGGGATAGAAAAGTCATGGCAAGACCATACTCTCCAACTGTTCACGGATAAAAAATGAACCTCATGTGGCCACATCAGAGTGTGGTCATGATGACAAAAGCTATTAATGAGGAAGAACACACAAACTAAGAGAGGCTGCAGCAGTATGCTTTGGCTTGATCCTTCTGGAAAGGGCAAAATTCTGCCCCTTACTCTCCTCTTTCTTCTACTGAGTTAGTAGAGTGCAATCTAAGTCCTGCAATTTGAATTCAGTTTGCAGCAGCTGAAGTAGGCTGAGGGTGAAGGGGAAAGGAGGGTGGAGAGAGAAGCTGGGACATTTTAAAAGCAGCTGAAAAAGTGGGATGACAGAGGATTAATTGGGATTGTCTCTGTCAAATCAGGATAGTTGGAAGGTAGGCAAGATATAGGGTTGCTCCACTAATGGGAGGAAGAGATGAAGACTGCAGCAGTTTGGAGAGTATGGCACAGACTGAGACTTCTTTCTTCTTTCTTCCCTTCCTAACCTCCATAAGCAGGAGAATCAGCTGCTAAGAAGAAAGGGACTGCAGGCAGGGTCGGCCATCCTTGGGATTAGAGAAACACCAAGAGGCAGCTGTGAAACCACCTGCAAAAGAATCAGTAGACAAGATAACATTTTTTTCCCCATAAAGCAACAGGTCATCTTTGGATCCCTCTTCCGATGGTGTCCATCTTCCAATGATCAGTTCCCAAAACAACACTCATATAAGAAGCCATGCATGTAGGAAATACTACCCCATCTCAGTTCAGACGTGCCGTTTACAGAGCAGATTTGCCTTGTACGTTTATGATGATTTTTCACATTCTGGGACCTTTATTGTGGAAAATTCATTTGTGTAACCAATCTTGCAATTTGTTTTTCCCTGCGGAGAACATTGTGCAGTACACAAAATGCATTGTTTTCTGCACAGTAATGTTGTTTAGTGCAACTCTTCCCAAGTTTTCAAAATAAAGGAATGTTCTGAATTTCTATTGTTAGGCCCAACTGAAAGGGAGCCATTGAATCAACTGGATTTGCCTATGTGTTGACTCACTATTCCACTGTTGATTCAATGGGTCTACTCTAGATGGGATTACCTAAAAGGATCCCAGCTTTGGATTACTAAAAATAAGTGAATTTAGGCTGCACCTATACTGCAGAATTAATACAGTTTGATCGCTCCATGCTATGGAATTCTGGGATTCATATTTTTGTGAGCTGTTTAGCCTTCTCTGTCAAAGAAACTGTAGTGCCATACAAACTACAAATCCCAGGATTCCATAGGATGGAGCCATGACAGCAGTGTTAAACTGCATTATTTCTGCAGTGTGGCAGCAGCCTTCAAGACTCCTTGCAACTCCAGAAAAGGCTTAACAATGTGTGATGGGACACAGAGCACAGCTGCTGGTAAAGGAGGGAATCTTCCAAAATTAGATATCTATCCCAAGATCCTTAAGGAAGTTCACAGAAGCAATGTTTCTTGACCCTTTTTACACTCCACCACACCACACCACACCACACCCCAGGTGGCTTTCAGGGAAAGAGACTATGGGAAATGTTCTTCAGCAAATTTCCTTGAATTAGGATCATTTTAAAGCATGAATACGAGTCTCCAGCAAGAATAAGCAGCCAGCTCAATGGTTACCTCTGCACTTTCATGCAAACCCAAATTCATGGGGTAATGAACAGCTGTAAGAAATTATTTTTCCCCCTACGCACATCATATTGCAAATAAAGAACAACCCAATAAAGTCACTGTTAACACAAATGCTTATTATAATTATCCTAATTACAGGCGTTGCTTGCTCTCTTTCTCTTTCTCTCTCTATTTCTCTCTCTCCTTTTTTCCCAGGCAACTTTTAAAGGCTGGATGGAAATTATGTATGCAGCAGTGGATTCACGAGAGGTAGGCAGTTGTTTAGTGTCTTATTCTTTTTTCCCCTTTTGGCAGTGGGTGTGGAGGGAGAGAACCAGTCTGATCTGCTTCCCAACCATGGTTGTGTTGGTGCTGCTGCTATTGTTAGTAACATAAGCAGTACAGTAGTATCCCACTTTTCTCCCAAAAATAGGGTTCAAAGAGTTGACAGTTTAAAAGAACAATTTAATTAAAAACACAAAAAAGTGAAGGTTAAAATAGAATCAAACTATTGTGATCTGGATAATAGTCCAGCGGAATGGTGAATCTGATCTGGGTTCTAGCCTGAATTTTAAAAGAGTGTTCAATGTACAGAATTTGTTCTAGGCATGGGCTCAGCACCCTGGATAGCTCCATTTCAATGCAGGTTAAAACCTGGAGCAGACTTACTGCCCAACCAACTTTGGAGATCTCAGCTGCCATTGCCAGAAAGGCTGGGTAAAAAATGCCAACCATGAAGCTGGCCTACTTATTTCCTTTTCCATTGGTAACAGTAGGGGGGGGATTTTGAAGGTCCAAACTGGGAAGAGGGAGAATAGATGTTCCTTTGCCATGTAATCTTTCACCTTCACCACTTAGGGTAGCTCTATCTATCTATCTATCTATCTATTAGGAAGTCAGCCTTATTGACTTCCATGGAATTTACTCCCAGATACGTTTACATAGAGCAGGAGTAGGCAACCTTTCCCCTTTAAGGGCCGAGGGACTTCAGCTCCCAGAAGCCTCAGCCATGTTGGCCAATAGTCCCATGTTGGCCAATAGCTCCTGGGATTCTGGGAGCTGAAGTCCCTCGGCCCTTAAAGGGGAAAGGTTGCCTACCCCTGACATAGAGCATGGTCTAAAGCTCTACTCACGCAACTTCAGGTCAGTCAACAAATTTGTTTGCAAGCAACATGTTTGTGTGGATATCGGTGACATTTTACTCCCTAACCTTGGCCCACCCTCTGGCTCTTTTTGGAGGCCCAAACAAAGGAGTACCTTGCCTTGTTAACAATCAACTCCTGATTCTCGGAAAAACAACAACAAATGCACCTTTTCAAATGTTGCAGGGTCAATATGGGAATCATGGGTTCCCTCTGGATGTCATTGGACTGCATCTCCCAGCATTCCACCATTGCCCAGGGCCATTGAGAGTTGCAGTTCAACATCTGGAGGCACAATAATGTCCATCCCTGTTATAAGACTTGCAGTGAGTGAGCCTTGGCATGCAGGAACCTTGCAAGTCAAAGGGTTGCCCTGACATGATGCAGGAGGTGTCCTCTTCTGAAACAACAACATTTAGCATAGCCATTGCTTCAGGACGTCAGGGGATATTGACCATTCTTTCTTGCTTTTTCCCCTTTTGCTTTTGCAGCGTGAGGAACAACCTGTCTGGGAATACAATTTGTACATGTATCTCTATTTTGTGATCTTCATCATCTTTGGCTCTTTCTTCACTTTGAATCTTTTCATTGGGGTCATCATTGATAATTTCAATCAACAAAAGAAAAAGATAAGTAGCATCTCATTTACTACACAGCTCCCAGCTACCAGGATAGAGCTGGAGTCCAGTGGGAAAAGCATCTCCTAGGCTCACAGAAAGGTCTCGGGTTCAGTTCCTGGCATCTCCAGTTGAAAGGATAGAGTAATGGCAGCAGTGGGAGCTGATGGTTTCCATGTCAATGGGGCAGTAAATCCATTCCTGGTTTGTTCGGAATTTAAAGGAGCTATCCAAGGTGTGGAATCAATGCCTCAAAATATCCTGAACACCTTTAAAGCTACATAAAACCCATAGCGGATTTGCTGCCCAATGACACGGGACCCACCATCCACTACTGAGTAGGCAATAAGGACTATGTGTCCTTGAGGTTATTTTGGACTGCATATAGTCCCACATTTCACAGATGAAAACCAAGGCATATGCAATTGAGCAACATTAGAGTGTGATCTAGATTGAATGCAAACAGCTTTTACACTTTGAACTCAATTTGCAGCAATTGACGTAAAGAGAAGACAAAGGAGAAAAGTGGGAGAAATAAACTGGGACATTTTAAAACCAGTTGAAAAAAGTGGGACAGTGGAGGACTAGCATAGTTGGAGATCATGAGACTGTACTCCTATCAGCTACAGCCAGCAGAGATAATTGTCAAAGGACAATGGGAGTTGTAGTCTAATAGCTTCTGGAAAGTGACATATTCCCCAATAGACCAACTTTGCATACTGAATACAGAGCAGCTATTCATCTATAACTCTAGGTTACAAATCTGTAACTCCAGTAGTGAATGACAGCCATAATTTACTTCTTTCTTCCTTGTTAAAATATGGCTATGAAACATTTTTTAGGTGTCATACAATCTGAAAGCAAAACAATGATGCTATAAAATAACACGTGAAAATCTAAAAAACACAAAACAACTGCAATACAATAAAAAATACAAAAGGAACTGCAAAGCCAACATGTTTTTTTTTAAATGTACTCAAAATCTTAAAAGTACAATTTAAAAAAAAAACATCAACAACATATGAATTAAAAGCAGAGAGGGAATAAAACTACCTACCTCTGATGGGGGTTAGAATAATAAAGATTTAGAAGGCCTGGGAGAATAATACATGTTAAGAAATAGAAAAAAGTCTTGGCAGAGGCCAAAGTTCCTTGATATTTAATACCTTGAACAACTCAGGTTTGTTTGTTTTTGTTCTTTTTTTCATCCAAAATAATATTAGTATTTTCTCCCTTTACTTAGGTGGACAAGACATCTTTATGACAGAGGAGCAGAAAAAATACTATAATGCCATGAAAAAATTGGGATCTAAGAAACCTCAGAAACCCATCCCACGGCCACTGGTGAGGCTATTAAGCTGTTGCTATTATGTGCCTTCAAGACAATGCCAATTTATGGTGGCTCTGGTTGCATCTACACTGCATAATTAATGCAGTTTGACACTGCTTTAAAGTGCCATGGAATTCTGGGATTGGTAGTTTTGTGAGACATTTAGCCTTCTCTTTCAGAGGTCTCTGGCGCTGCAACAAACTACAAATCCCAGGATTCCATAGGATGGAGCCATGACAGCTAAACTGGTATCGAACTGCACTAATTCTGCAATGCAGATGCAGTCTCTGTCATAGGGCCTTCTTGGCAAGATCTATTCAGAGGAAGTTTTCATTCCTCTGAGGCTGAGAGAGTGTATTTGTATAGAGGCATAGCGCTGCCATCATTGTACTTTAGGAGCTGGTGAATGGGCAGACAAATATTTAAAGCAAAGGAGCACAGTGTTGGCAGGAGGATTAGCCACTAGTCAAGGATGAACAACTATTCAAAAACATCAAAAAAAGTATAAATATGAAAGTTATTTTAAAATCCAGTTTAAAAATTTATAAAGTTAAAAGCATTAACATTCATTTTTTTAAACTATATACAAATGATAAAAAGAGCATCGTAGACCATTAAAAGCTCATTCCGATGAGTTTCTAAAAGTCTGATGCCTTAAAATGTTTTAACTTGCTGACAGAAGAAGATCAGGGATGGGGCCATCCTGGCCTTCCTAGGGAGGGAATTCCAAAGTCTTGGAGCAGCCACCAAGAAAACCCTCTCCCTTATTCCCACCAAATGAGTCTGAGAAGGTGGCAGGGCAGAGACAAGGGGCTCTCCAGAAGATCTTAGAGCTATAATGGACTCATAAAGGGAGATGCAGTCCCTCAAATAATCTGAATCCAAGCTTTCTAGGACTTTATAGATCAGGGGTAGGCAACCTTTCCCCTTTAAGGGCCGAGGGACTTCAGCTCCCAGAAGCCTCAGCCATGTTGGCCAGTAGTCCCATGTTGGCCAATAGCTCCTGGGATTCTGGGAGCTGAAGTCCCTCGGCCCTTAAAGGGGAAAGGTTGCCTACCCCTGTTATAGATGATCATGAACACTAGAGTAAACCCATTCCATCAGTTGTTGATTGGGGAGTTGACATATAGGTAAATCCAGCTGATTCAGTGAGTCTACACTAGTTGTGATTAAACAAGACATTCAAGACTATGTGTTAGATTTGTCCAACTTAGGGCCTTTACACACTGCCAGAAATAATGCAGCTTGAGGCCACTTTAACTGTCCTGGTTAAGTGCTAAGGAATCATGGGAACTGTAGTTTATTGTGGCACCAGAGCTCTCTGACAGAGAAGGCTCAATGTCCCAGAAAAAAAATACAATTCCCATGATTCCCTAGCACTGAGCCAGGACAGTTAAAGTGGACTCAAGCTGCATTATTTCCTGCAGTCTGTAAAGGCGTTTAGTTAAGTGCATTCTTGACCACCCAACTCATGCAATAATTCTGTCCAACTTAAAAATTCCTCCTCTTCATTTCAAACTCCAGACAAGTCTAGTGAGATGGTATTGTCTGACTGGCTACTTTGCTCTACTAATAATTTTGTCTCCACAATGTTGATAGAACAAGTATCAAGGCTTCCTGTTTGATGTTGTCCTGAATCAAGCTTTCGACGTGTGCATCATGCTCCTCATCTGCCTCAACATGGTCACCATGATGGTGGAAACCGATGACCAGAGCCCAGAAAAAGTGAACATCCTTTACAAAATCAACATGGTTTTTGTTGCCATCTTCACTGCAGAGTGTACATTCAAACTCTTGGCATTGAGGCACTATTATTTCACTAATGGCTGGAATATATTTGATTTTGTCGTCGTCATTTTATCCATTGTAGGTAAGTTAAACCCAGTAAGTACAGACCTGAAAACAGTCTTTTGTCTCTAGATCAGTGGTTCCAAAACTTTGGTTCTCCATGTGTTTGGGACTTCAACTCCCAGAAGCCCCAGCAAGCTTGGCCAACTGTCAGAAATTCTGGGGCTGAGGTCCAGAACATCTGGATGACCAAAGTTTGGGAAAAACTGCTCTAGATTGATATGATCCAAATTAGCTCAAGAGCAGCCCCATAACAGTGGAGGTGAAAGGCTTGTAATAAAAAATTACTCATACCAACACATTTCAATGAGGCACTGATGTACCATGCCACAGTTTTTTCATGCTGGCCATGCTTACTGACAATGTGTCTCTTGGAGAGAGCTTGTTTTTTACCGCTCCAGAGACTAGAGCACAGACCAATGGATTCAAATTACAGGAAAAGTGACTCCAGCTAAATATTAGGAAGAACTTTACTTGAAGAACTGTTCAACAATGGAATAGATAGCCTCAGAGGATGGTGGACTCTCCATCTTTGGCAGTCTTTAAACAGAGGCTGGATAGCTATCTGTAGGGAGTGTTTTGACTGTATCTGCCTTCATGGCAGAACGTGGTTGAACTGGGTGGCCCTTGGGGCCTCTTCCAACTCTATAATTCTATGATTCTAACACAGGGGTAGGCAACCTTTCCCCTTTAAGGGCCGAGGGACTTCATTTCCCAGAATCCCAGGAGCTATTGGCCAACATGGGACTATTGGCCAACATGGCTGAAGCTTCTGGGAGCTGAAGTCCCTCAGCCCTTAAAGGGGAAAGGTTGCCTACCCCTGTTCTAACACATCCAGATAATATTTCATCATTTCCTGGGTCAACTGGGAAGTTTTCTGGGAGGTAGTAAGGGGGAAAATACATCTCAGGAGTATAATGTTTTATGCTGTAAACCGCCCGGATTGGGCAACCATTGGGTGGTATATAAATACATTATTATTATTATTATTATTATTATTATCAGAAATTCACAGTGCACAGCCTGCTATAACATGGCAGCTCATAGTGGTAACTGTACCACTTCTCTGCATAACAGATATATATGCAGCAACATTCCTGGAAAGATATATATATATATATATATATATATATATATATTTCCAGGAATGTTGTTGCAGAAAACGTGGAGCATCTTTCAGAAATTCACTGTTCTTATCATAACTCTTCTGGCTTATCTCAGCTTTCTTCAGATATTTAAAGAATCTCCAAGCTTGCTCCAGATTTTGTCTTAGGCAAAAATATGGCGGCAACTCCTAAATGCAAAGATGAATAGTTGGTCCATCTGCAGTTGGAGGTGATGGCTCACACATTGATGGGGCAGTGAAGTCTCTTCATGTTTGAGTCTAAATCTTAATGGAGCTATCCACGGTGCCGAACATATTTGGGGCATAGAGTCCAATTTCTTGGTAGCTTCTTTAAAATGCAGACAAAAGTCCATGACACCACTCTGCTGACATGGAAGCCATCAGCCACTACTGCCATTCTACTGTGACAAGATTAGGTCCACCCTAGGCTGAATCTGCCCTGCAGAAATAATGCCATTTGATGCTGCTTTAACAGCCATGACTCAATGCTATGGAATTCTGGGATTTGTAGTTCTGTGAGTTATTTAGTCTTCTCTGTCAAGAGAGGTCTGGTACCACAACAAACTACAAATCTCAGGATTCCATAGGATGAAACTGCAGCAGTTAAAGCGGTCTCAAATGCCATTATTTCTGCAGTGGAGATTCAGCCCAAGAAAAGAGAGGGAGGGGGAAAACAAAGGTCAACTGAGCTGTCTGTCATTTCCTGCCCACATGCTCAGAAATTTGAAAATCCAAGGGTCAAGAGTAATGATCATATTGTCAAGCTTCAGGAGAGTTTACTGTTTACTCCCCAGTAAACACATGAAGGGCCTAATCCAGATTGTGTTTACTCTGTGTCTGTATATGTGTGGAGGGAAGGTTTCTGGCCACACACATACACACACACACACACACACACACACACACACACCTAAACTGGCAGTAGTATAGAATAAAGCCTCAGACCTCAACCTATGTGCATTTATCATCTAATGAGACTTTGAGTTCTTGTGTTGACTTTGGAGTGTTTGCCAGTTCTCTAACTGGATTATCGCTTCTTTCTTCTGGCTCCTCTACTTCTTCTTCCAAGGCTCTGTGCTGTCTGACATCATCCAGAAATATTTCTTCTCCCCTACCTTGTTCAGAGTCATCCGCTTGGCTCGGATTGGCCGGATCCTGAGACTTATAAGAGGGGCCAAAGGAATCCGAACTCTTCTTTTTGCCTTAATGATGTCCCTTCCTGCACTGTTCAATATTGGGCTCCTCCTTTTCCTGGTTATGTTCATTTATGCTATTTTTGGCATGGCCAACTTTGCCTACGTTAAGCATGAGTATGGAATCGATGACATGTTCAACTTCCAGACATTTGCCAACAGTATGCTCTGCCTCTTCCAAATCACCACGTCGGCTGGCTGGGACGGTCTTCTCAATCCCATTTTGAACACTGGGCCGCCATATTGTGACCCAGGCCGTCTGAACACTAATGGCTCCAAGGGAAACTGTGGCAGCCCTGCGGTGGGGATTCTGTTCTTTGTTACTTATATCATTATATCCTTTCTCATTGTTGTAAACATGTACATAGCCATTATTTTAGAGAACTTCAGTGTTGCCACTGAAGAGAGTACGGAGCCTCTAAGCGAGGATGACTTTGATATGTTTTATGAAATCTGGGAGAAGTTTGACCCCGAAGCCACTCAGTTTATTGAGTACTTTGCACTTTCCAATTTTGCTGACGCTCTGTCGGAACCGTTACGCATTGCAAAACCAAACAAGATTAAGCTCATCGCTATGGACCTCCCCATGGTGAGTGGAGATAGGATCCACTGCTTAGATATTCTTTTTGCTTTCACCAAAAGAGTGCTGGGGGAATCCGGAGAGATGGATGCCCTGAAAATACAGATGGAGGAGAAATTCATGGCTGCTAACCCCTCAAAGATTTCTTATGAACCAATTACAACCACACTCAGGCGAAAACAGGAAGAGGTGTCTGCCGTTGTCATCCAAAGAGCCTACAGGAGTCACCTTTTCCAGCGCTCCCTTAAGCAGGCTTCCTTCTTGTACCGTCAACAAGCCTGTCCCCTTGGGGACGACGCACCTGAAAAGGAGGGCCTCATTGCCTCCATGATGAGTGAAAACTATGGGAGGCCCATAAATAAATCAGAAACCCTCTCGTCCACCTCTTTCCCACCTTCCTATGACAGTGTCACCAGAGGCACCAGTGACAACTTCCAGCTGAGGTTGACGGACTCGAGTAAAAGTGATGAGCATCTAGATGATCAGTTATCACCTGACAGAGACAAAGAGTCAATCGTTTAGATTATTATTATTTTTTGGTTGGTTTTGTTTCAGACACTTTAAAAATATTGTTTACAGAATGTAATGCTGTAACTACACAACCGTTGAAGCAGCCTTTTTAAAAAAAAATACAAAACATTAGTTGCAAAGGAGGTAAGAAGGGAGATTAGCCCTTTATGGAGGGGTGCGTCACTGCGTTATATCCATATGTATAACCTTTGACCCTGCTCTTTTCAAACTTTGCTTAATGTTTATATTTATATATGCACAGAGGCAGCGGGAAGGGGAGATAGCGGATCCGGCACAAGGTCACAGCAGTCATAGAAGCAATGTGATGACGAAAACCCTAGACCAGGGGTAGGCAACCTTTTCCCTTTAAGGGCCGAGGGACTTCAGCTCCCAGAATCTCAGGAGCTATTGGCCAACATGGGACTATTGGCCAACATGGCTGAGGCTTCTGGGAGCTGAGGTCCCTCAGCCCTTAAAGGGGAAAGGCTGCCTACCCCTGCCCTAGACTAATACAGTAAATACTTTATATCTATCCACAGATTAAAAACCTGACCATGTCCTTTCATTTTTAAGGTCTTACTTATATTAGTGCGTTTACTTAACAGAAATGTATGACCTTGCATTCTATAACATGAACGTGAAAAGGAAAAAAGAAGAAGAAAAAAGAAGAAGAGAGGGAGGGATCACATAGCTGCTGTAGCAACAATGTAACACTTAATGTATATGTTGTGAATGGTCTTTCATAAATTTATTATATTTGATATTTTTTTACTTAAAAAAAGCTATAATTGTCTCCTTTTCCATGGAGATGGGGGATGAACGACGTGATGAAGCCGGAATGAGAGGTGGTATCCCAAAGAGCAAGAGCAAAGGACTGCTTGTTGACGGCAAAATATTAGGTTGGCACACATGCTGACTGTGTATTACAGCAGAGCAATTCTCACTTGGAACATGGAATTGCTTGCCAGCAGTTTAACCCAGGGAAAACTAAAGGAAGGAAGTGATGTCAGCTAAAGCATGACATGGATTGCATTATATTTTGATTTTGATTTTTGTTCTCTACCCGCAGGATATTAGACACGAATGGATTCTGCTTGTAAACCTGCCAATAAAAGCACTATTTTTTTACAATGTTTCAAGGATCTGCTTTGCTTCTGTACAGCAGGTGATTTTCTCCAGGGGTCTTTTAGAAATAGTTCCTGGCTTTTGAACATTCATTCCCCAAAACACCATGACCTCAAATGCTACTGAAGTGATGGGGAGCTGCTACCTGGATCTGGTTTTGGCGATGATTTTCTTTCAAGCTAAGCAAGCTTTTGACTTCATCTTCCTAAGCATAAGTGGTGTTATTTTGATGAGGCCAGACTGGTTAACTGAGGTGGAAGAATTGCTATTGACAGCATGCAAGGAGAACTGCTTGAGAAGATTATAAACAAGTGTTCCTTGACAATGAGGCACAGAATTTTCCCCAATTAAAGAAAGTACCAAAATTGAAATGAAATTAGGCAAAGTCAGAGTGGAAAACACCTTGACCATAAAATCTGAGCAGAAGACTATTTTGAATCTGGACATGGATAAATCAGGTGGCAATAATGCAGCCCTCCAGGTGTTGTAGGACTACAGTTCCCAGCATACTTCACCATTGCTAGCTTGTGCTGTTGGGAGTTGCAGTCCAACAACATCCAGAGGGCTTCATGATCCCCATCCCTGACAGGAATGATGGCCAAGATCCTGCATCAAACGTGTAGCCACGTTTGATATCATAGCCATGCTCCATCCCCTGAAACCCACGTTAAAAAACAGCCAACCATTTAGAGTGAGGGAGATTTGTGCTGCTGGCAAGAGGGGTGCTGCAGGATGCCATGACCAGTCCCCTCTCACCAGTGAGCAGCATTAAGATGAAGAGTTGTGACATGGCCCCACAAGGGTCCTTCCTTATGCTTTCCACAGCACTGCTCACTGGTGGAAGGGGGCTGGTCACATCATCCTGCAACATAGACTTCTATCTCTGGACAGCTGGCTGGCTGTTAAAGTGTGTTTCACGGTCATTTTGTGGTTATGGCAATAGTGCCACCACCACAAATAAGAATATAGAGGAGTTTTGATGTGTTACGTCTAACATAGGTCATCATAACTGACTAACAGAATTCCAGCCAATACAAATAAGACACCTACATGACACAGTTCCTGTCCCCTGTGTGCCTCCAAGGATGCATCTTCACTGCTGATATAACACAGTTTGACACCACTTTAACCAAGGCTCAGTGCTGTGGAATTTTGGGATTTGTCATTTTGTGAGCTATTTAGGTATCTCTATCAGAAAGCTCTGATGCCCCACCAAACTACCAATTCCAGAATCCTGTAGCATTGAGCCATGACAGTTAAAGTAGCATTGAAATGAAGTGCAGGTGCAGCCTAAGACCAATGAAGTTCTCCTAAATGCAGCATACAATTCTCCGATTTGCTGTCACAAAACATAATGATGGCTGATAGTTTAGATAGTTTAAAGGAGATCAGACACATTCACAGAGAGGATGTAGGTTTATCTGTAGCTAATAGCCATGGGAGGGGGGGATGTAGAGTGGAAGGTTGAATGCTGCATTCACAGTTCTGTTAGCCAGATGACATTACTGAGCCAGGACATATCCAGAAGTCATTGGGGGGCTGAGAAGTTTGGTCAAGCTTTCCCACACCATTCAGCTTTCCCTTCCTCCTCCTTAAGCTAAATAGGTTATTTTTCAGCCACTCTTGAAATCCCACCCCTCTCCATTTTAGGATGGCAGATTTGCACTCTCCCTATAGTCAAGCTGCAGGGCTGATACAAGGGGGTATTGTAAAGTTTTAACTATCACCTTTAAAAAAAATTGATAGAAAGTTTGTTCTGATTTGTAGTTGTTAACTTATCTCTACGTAGTCACCATCCAGATTTACACATTTTTCCCAGTGTTTCTTGACCCTTCGAATACTGTTATTGTAGAAGTCTGCAGATTGCACCTTAAACCACTCTTCCACTTCATGAATAACGTCATCTGTGTTGTCAAATAGGCGACCCCTCAACGGATTTTTCATTTTGGAGAAAAGAAAAAGTCACTTGATGACACTGACAAAATTTCATCAATCTACCATAATAATGTCCAAGTGATAATTATTACTTTACGATATCGCCTCGTAAGAGCCCTAATTAGAAATCAAGATTTCCTCTTCTGCCCTTAACTGACTGAGGGAAATGGGAAAAATGAATTTTGGATAAGATGGAGATACGCTGTTAGAGATAAGAAGGACACTTTAGGACATTGTAATTGCACTTCCTGCAGTAAAATAAAAGGGAGGCGATCACATGGAAGGGGGTAAAATATTTCAGGTTTCCATGTGTAAATGGCAGGTTGAATTTAACATTTGTATGTAAGTTTGCAAATTACCCAGCAGGCAATGGCTGAGCTCCTACATTTGACTTGTGCAGGTATAGATAAGCAGCTGCTCATGTGCAGGTGTGCCTTTCTGGATTTCCAGAAATTATTCTCCACTTCAATTTGAACACATGGAAGATGTGTCTGACAGGGCCTCTAGCATTTTTTAAAAGAGAATAAAATCCTGTTAGAAATAGATATCAAACTGAAAACAAGATCTGCTACCCAATTTCCACGGACCCTCGCTCTTCCTTGAATCCATTCATGAGGTTCCCACAATCCTCTGTTCCATTTTCAGAAGGCTGCCATGTGGAGAAAGAGATGGGAAATACCATGTCTGCCAACCTTGGTTCCCTCACATAAACCTGGATCCAATCAGGGCTAGTACAAGGTATTTTGCTACCTGGGGCAGAGGACAAGGACATGCTTCCCTCTCCATGCCAGCCACAAGAATGGCTACTGAATTTACTTTAGTATCAGGGATGGGATGGTGTCTTCCACCATACTTGAACCAACAGACTAGTGTACAAAATGCAGGATGGCTCGTGGGGCATGCGCAAGTCTTTGTTCCAGAAGTTGAAAAGTTGGAAAAGATGGGGAAACCTAGCAGGAATAGCTTAGGGTGCTACATGGGCTGATGCCTTCAACACTGCCTCACCGGCCCTGGATACAACCACTATACTGTTCTGTTACTATATCTTCCTCCTCTTCCTCTCCTTTCTCTCCTTCAAGCAACCTTCCTCTTTTACAGAGGAGCTTGGGAGACAGTGCTGAAGATGAACTGAGAGGGGAAAATGGACACAGAGACAAGACTTCCAGGAGTGTTCTGTTCTCCTGCCTCTCTCTTAAGTTTGTGCAGAAGTGGAAGATGGAGTAAGAATGAAGACAGATGTCCCTGGGGGCACCTTGTCAACCTCTTCAATAAATAGCTCAATCAGAAGTAGCAAGCAACAAAGAAATATGGGTAGAGGAAGCATCGTTCCTCTTTCTGCATTCTGGTGCTCATTCCCTCTACCAGGAACTGGAGGACACCTTGTCTGTCCTTTCTGTGCCATCAAAAGATAAAGGGTATGTTGCTTCTGGCCATAGTTTGGGTTTTCCAGGCCCTAAAAAAGTCATTTAAAAAAGGAGTGGGTAGCTCTTTCTTGTGGCCACTGAGCTGAGACCAAGTGAATTTAATTCTGAAACCTCAACTTATGTATTCACCAGTTTACCAAAGATCAGTATAGGAGTGTTGAACATATGGCTATTTAGAGACATAGCCATGTTAGTCTGTAATATCAGTGTCAAGATGTTCTATTTGTTCTGTTTGTTTCCAGTTAAGGTGGTACAGAGGGATATCTATGGAGGTAGAGGTCATTCCTCCTCCTTGGTCATGGAGACAAAGGGTTGTAAACTCCAGGAAACAGTATTTAAAGTACTTTGTTGTGAGGCCAACATGGCTACCCCTGGATATGTGATATGATACAGTTATACCAGTTTGGTATCACTTTAATTGCCATGGTTCCATCCTATAGAAAGCTAGGACTGTGACTAGTGAGGTGTGCAGAATTTTTGCTAGAGTTCCAATGAGCTTTCTTAAATTAGAGCCCTAGAGTTCTCTAACAGAGAAAATTCTAAGTCCCTCAGCAAACTACCAGTCCCAGGATTCGATAGGATGGAGCCACAGCATCTAAAGTGGTATCAAAGTGCTATAGTGGGATACATATCCAGAGGTAACCACGCTGGTCATATAGCAAAGTACAATAACATCCAAAATCCACAAAACAGTGATACCTTTATCTGGCTAACCAAAGTGCATAAAATATATTTTGCAAGCTTTTGAAGCTTTTGCAAGTTTCCTCAAAGGTGTTACAAATAAAACAGGAGGGGGAAATGGTGATGCTAGTCACAGGCCTGCATTTTCTCAAAAAGTTGTGGTATAATGAGGTAAGGTGCACTTTTCCCACTCACAGCACAGGGCAAAAAGAAAAGTAAGCAGTTTGCCATTACCTAGGCAACAGATGTCTTCCTTTTCACTTGCCGCCATGACCATGGGTGAACTTAACTCATTTAGAAATCCACTTCCAAGGATTCAGGGGAGCCTCATTACTTCACATGAGGCTGTGGAGCTTTTTCTTTGGTTGGGCCTAAGTTAAAAACTGATGTTGCAGGAGATGAGAAAGGGCAACTTTATTATCTTCTTTTACTAAATAAATACCTTTTGGGAAGGAAGTTCTCTTAGAGACAAACTGTCTGACAGTTGCAGTAATTTCTTCCTAGTTTCCTCTGCAACGAAGAGAAGGCCCCTTTGGAGCTTGCATCTTAAGAGAAGACAAAATCAATGAATCCTACTCAGGTAACCCTTTTATCAGGAGGTTAATTGCTACACTTTTCAAGGCTTGCTCTGAAGTGTGTGGCACGATCTATAGAAAGACTTTCATTAATTTTTGGTCATGCTTAGCTGAGATCATGAAGGAATTTTCTGACTCTCCACTTTCTGGATCTGGAAAAGGTGCCGCGGTAATAGCATGGAGCAAGGCATTGGTGTTGTTTTGGGGTGCTACAGGGATGCTCTTTCCTTGATCTGCTGAGTTTGGCAATGAAAGGCAATGAAACAACTCCAGGAAGATGGTGGCTTCAATGTCAGTGGGGCAGCACATCCCATTCCA
Organism: Phrynosoma blainvillii; assembly: GCA_026167975.1. Lineage (NCBI taxonomy): Eukaryota > Metazoa > Chordata > Lepidosauria > Squamata > Phrynosomatidae > Phrynosoma > Phrynosoma blainvillii. Next base: position 9,024,737 of record JANUYF010000005.1, read on the forward strand.
AAAGACTTTATAGTAAGAGCTTCCAACATATAAGAACATCCAAGATGTAAGAAGTGTTCTGCTGGATCAGATCAAAAGTCTAATAGTACTTTGTTCTCAAGGCATCCTGAGACTAAAGGGGGAAGCAGACGAGGGCGTCCAAGACGCCCTGCGACGGTGCACCGCGGGACTGGAGCAGTCACACCGCGGCGCACCATCGGCGCCTCTGAAAGGAGCGCAAAAATAGCGCTCCTTTCAGAAGTCAGTGAAAGTGCGCCCTAAAAGCGTCGGGCGCACGTTCACTGACTTTTCCGCTGCAGCGCGTGCGGTCGCTGCGGCGGGAGGTTGTCCCCAGAGCGCCGGACGTGCGGAGGGCCGGCGGCTCCGAGGACGACCTCGGGAAGAGGAAGGGGTGCCGCGCGTGCGGCTGCCCCTCCTCTTCCTTGCCTCGGAGACGGCTCAATAAGCCATCTGCCGAGGCCCTGAGATAGCACCACAGACATAACTTCCCACTGTCCCAGTCTCTAGTGCAGGGGTAGGCAACCTTTCCCCTTTAAGGGCCAAGGGACTTCAGCTCCCAGAATCCCAAGAGCTATTAGCCAACATGGGACTATTGGCCAACATGGCTGAGGCTTCTGGGAGCTGAAGCCCCTCGGCCCTTAAAGGGGAAAAGTTGCCTACCCCTGTGTCTAGCGCCTCAAAAACACCTTGGTTGGGGTACTGTCAAGCTGAAACAGTAGGCTTGGGGGTCACATAGGGAGAAATGTAGGGTAGAGAGAGATTTTCCACCTTCCACCTTCCACCTTCCAGGGCAGTGATTGCACTTTCAATATGCCCCAGAACATGGTTTTTAGTATTGAATGGTGACCGCAAGCAGGCAACACTCAAATTAAATGCAATTTTCCATTCTGCAATCTGCCATGTCCCCCCACAATCCTTTTCTCCAGCCCACTATTCTACCTGCGCCACCATTCTGTTTTTTCTTTATATTTAGAAGCCACATGTCACAGACATGTTGTCAGAATATCGGACTCAGCTCAAGCTGCTGTGACTTACCCATAGTTTATTTGTACAGACAACCTGGTTTCTCCCAGCTGGTAGTTGCTTTGGCAAGAGTTTTATGTTTTAAACATTTGCATCCTCTCTTACCTACTAACAGGACCAGACAAGTCTGCCTTCAAGGCACTTGGCTTATTTTGTATTTTAAAAGGTGGAAGAAAAAAAGGGTATTGCAGTTGCATTCTTACAACCTGAACTCGCAAAGACCTCTACATACTCTCAAGCTAGATTCCTGTTGGTGACATACTCCCATTATAAACACCCTTACATCAGTAGTTGAGATTTTTAAGACATTGCACAAAGGTCATACCTGATTGTGGTTGTGCAAGTTTGACTATGACTCTGGAGACCAGCATTCAATTCCCAGCTCAGCCTTGAAACACACTGGGTGGCTTTGGGCAAGTTACATGCTCTCAGCCTCAGGAGAAGGCAATGGCAAACTTCTGAACATTTCTTGACAAGAAAACCCCATGATAGGGTTGTCTTAGGATCTCCATACGTTGAAAACAACTTGAAGGCACTAGAAGTGGAATTCTGCCAGAATAACAATTGCCCAAGCATTTTCCTTTTGAAGGTGTTCCATATATGTCTCCCCTTGCAAATTTAAACAGGAGTGAGGAGTGATCAGCCATTGAGCAATGGTGAAACCAGCATAAAGGCGGTATAGTACAACCACACCATGGAAGCATTCTTGCATAATGTTTCATTCTCCACCCCTACTATTGGTTCACTTTGTGATCTTTACATAAAAATATAGAATTAGTGAAGCTATGAGCTGAAGTTCTAATTGCAATTAAAATATTTCTGTTTAGTGTTGTTTTACAGCCCTTATTCAGTTGTGATTTGAGTCCCCATTGGGGAAATCTACTATGTGACCTCTCTCTTCAAATCTCTTTCATCCTAGCCTGCCTTACAGGGTTCTTGTGATGATAAATTGGAAGAGGTGAGAACCATCCACAACAGATTTAGCTCATTGGAAAAAAGACAGGATAAAAACAAAATTTAGCAAAGAACATATAAACGTTGTATGCTGTTAAAAAACCAGAGAGAGCTGAACACACAATATGTTGTGTGTTTTTTTTTTACTAGCTGACTGGCCATCCTAAATTGTCACCAAATCTGAAAGCCTTCCTTGCTGCTTGTGAAAAACAGCTCCTGGAATGAACATGGTCCTAAATGAGCTGCTCCATAATCCTTCTATTTGCTTCCGTCTGTCTCAATTTAATGCTATTTGCCAGTCACTTTGAAAAGGGGAGAGGGGGAGAAGGAAAAAAGGAAAACAAGAGATATTTTTAGTCTCTTGACCCATCTGACACATAGGACTTATTTTACAAATAATCCCACCATCTCACTGTTGGAAAATTATTTGCCTTCAAATATATAGAAACGTGGCCATATATTTCCATTTCTGTTATATCGTCCTTTTCCTAGGGTCACCTCCAAACTGTCTAGCTGAGGGCCAGCACCCAAATAAGATTGCTTGGAAGGGGACTTTGAGATTGCTTGGAAAGGGACTTTGCAATGCAAGCAATACAAAGTTGGGGGGGGAGGACATATCTGTGCCCCAAAAGCAACTCTGAACAAAAATAAAAAAAATGAGTAGCAGTGATAAAAATCCAGCTCAGATAGCAGTAGGAGAATCTCTGTTCTGGGCAATTGTGTGTAGATATATGTACGCATGTAGAGGAAGGTGTCCTATCCTTCCCCCCACCTCCAAACCCATGATTTTATCATATCCCAGTGCAAGCCAATTGTGGTTATATAATACTGGCTCCAAAACAGATGCTACCATGTTAGGGATGGGAGATTATAACTGGAATGCAAAGCTAATGGAAGCTGCTGGACAAATGCACACTCTCCTGCCAAAGCGGGGGAAGCAGACACACAGAGACATAAGGTGAGGGAGGGAGAGAATGCAAGGCAGGCAGGGAGGGAGAATGTAACTTCTGAATTGTCTACTTTTGACAGTCTCTGGACATTTACGGAGATGTCAAAGATGGCTCTTCCACAGATATACACTGCCGTCATATTGTACACTGGTGTTAAAACTCTTTCAATCTGACAAGATCAAAACATCCAAGAGCAGGGATTAATATCTCTGAAATAATTTGCCGAGGCAAAAGAGAGAGGGACACACACACACTTCCTCAAACCACATTCTTGGAGCTGATATTTGTTTATAAAAACACAGCAGGAGGCATTAGAAGAAATCATTGAGTTTGGCAAGCTGGTACTTTACATGATTGTCTCCAAGTTAATCTACCAGCATTTGTCAAACAAACAAACAAAACAAACCTCTTGCCAAGTCTCATTTTAAAAATGGAAACATGATGAGATTCTAGATGCTCTGATAATATTTGCTTGCTGAAAGACTGGGTGAGAGCAGTGAACAGGACAAATCCGTTTTGCCTATGTTGTTGCTATTTGCCCTCAAGTTGACTTTGACTTGTAGTGACCCTATGAATGAGAGACCTCCAACAGCCTTGGTTATCAACTGCCCTATTCAGATCTTGCAAACGTAGGAATGTGGCTTCCTGGATTGAATTTATCCATTTGTCGTTTGTTCTCCCTCTTTTCTTATTGCCCTCCGCTTTGCCTATTATCTTTTTTTCTCCCCCAATGTGTCACATCTTCTCATGGTGCATCCAAAATATGACAGCCTGAGTTTGCCCATTCTAGTGCTTCAAACTCATGCTCAGCCTCTCAAAAATAATGCATGTTTTTAAGAGCTGACTTCTCAAGAACATGTATTTATAATACCTGTGTTTCACACTCATTTATACCATTCCCACCTGGCATTTTTATTGTTGTTGTGTGCATTCAAGTCATTTCTGACTCATGATGACCCTATCATGGGGTTTTCTTGTCAGAATTCATTCAGGGTGGGTTTGCTCTTGCCTTCCTCTGAGGCTGAGAGCGTGTAATGTGCCCAAGGTCACTCAGTGGGTTTCTATGGCTGAGCAGTGATTTGAACCCTGGTCTCCCAGTGTCCTAGTCCAACAACCAGACCAATAAACCACACTGGGACTTAGCATTTTTATAGGCATGTAGATCTTATTCTCTCACCACTGGGTGAGATGAGATTTTTACGTTTGGGGAGAATCTTCATATTTGTGAAACCTTTTGTGCAAGTTGCACTAACTAATTTTTTGCACAAGCTACAGTGGGTTTTTTTGGAGGGGTTGTACAAAAATGCTATGACTACCACCTCATTGCAGGGCATTTTTAAGAGCAGAAGTATTTGATAGGTTGTCTGTGTCTTTTTTTTTTTTATCAACACTCCTGTCCTATGCTTGTTGTGTGCATGGACTTTCCTTATCAAGAGGGAAAGAGATTAATTTTGTGCCTAAGCTTCTTGTGAAAATTACAGAGCCCAAGATCAAGAAGGGAGGAAATCATCTCCCTTTTTGCTCTCATGCGGGGGGTGGTGGTGTGTGTCTTGCAATAGCTGCCAATTTTTTATTTATTTACTTTTTATTTTGCTGAGGTGCCTCAGTGCGTTGAGATGCTTGTTCTCATCAAAAGTGAATGTACAAATATTCTGTACATCCCGACCTCTTCAGATACATGCTTGAACCTCCTTAGGCAGATACTTTTTCCAAAAATGCAAGACATGAACTGGTAGTCTAAAAGATAAGCAGCAGAGATTGAGATCTGCTTTGAAGCCACATTATCTGGTCAGGAAACCTCACATCAATAATCCCTGATGCATGCAGAAGAAGCAGGAGTGGATGGCTTATCCAGCTTTGGTTACCCACACAGGGAAATGCCATCTGCACATGCACAGAGACAAAACCCTTTCTTACAGCTTCACAGCTGAGCCTGTGAACTGAATACCATTTCTGGCACTGAATCCCAGGGAGCGCTGTCTCTGTTCAAGCCTCCAATATGGAGTCTTACTTCTTTGCTTCATTTCTTGCCCACAGATGGAATAATGTGCTACTGGGCTGCTTAACAAGAATTCTCCCAGCTCAATTTGCTGGAATGTATAAGCAGGTGGGACTGGGAGGATCCTGTGGGATTTTATCGGAAAGCTGATCGACTGTCACAGTTGTCCTATCCGGGTATGTCTCATCAGCCACCCTGGGCAAGGCTGACGTGGCCACGTGGCTGCTGAAGACTGGATATTTCTGCAGGGCTCTTTCTTTGTGGATGGCGGCACGCCTGCTGTATCAAGTGTCTCTCTGTCTTTTGGAGCCAGACAGCCTTGTCATCATGTGCCAGGGCAATGCAGTGCCATTGTACCAAAGGGAAATGGCCTTTCCCCCCATAACACAGGGTGAAATAAAGGTGCTATATGATGCTGGTGGAGGATAAAATTCCAGGAGGAATTTACACCAAATTTGCACCGAGGTCCAAAAGTCCTAAACATAGCAAATCATTTTTTGGACGTTGGCTGAGGTGGCAGCTTTTGAAGCAAAGGGTTTTGCCTTTTATTTATGGTGAATACTTGTGATGGTGATTTTTCCAGTAGAAAGGGAAAGGAACAGCTAGCTCCTTCTTTAAAAAGCTGGGCAAGAGCATGAAGGAAGATTTCCTGCCCTGTCCTGCAACTCAGCAGTGACTTTGGGTTACTGTGTCATGGCAACTGTTCAGCTGCCTGGGAAAAACGGTGCACAATAAGGTATTGGAAGAGGTACCTCCAGATGTTTTGGACTTCAGCTCCCACAATTCCTCAGTGTTGCTACACTGGCAGGGCTTTTAAGAGTTGGAGTCAATGCCTTATGGAAGACCACAGTCTGAGAATCACAGGATTAGAGAGTTTTAAGTGCCTTACTAGACTACAGACCCCAGGATACAGTACAGCAAAGCAAAAGTGGATACAGTCGTCCCTCCCCATTTGTGGATTTGATTTTTACGGATTTGATTATTCATCGATTGGATTAATATGTTTTCTCTAGAAATCTCTAGATCCTGCAGCACAACTCTATGGGCAACATCCACCAGATATTTTGGTGGAGGACCCAGAGATTCCTAAAGAGAACTTCTCTAGGCATTTGTAGGTCCTCCAGTGCAGTGTTCTCTCAGGGGGGAAAATAGTGTGTGTTTTTATTTGTGGTCTTCCCACTTTCACTGGGATTCTGTGCCCCCTAACCCCAACAAATGTGGAGGGCCCACTGTACATCAAAAGGCTATTATTCTGCCATATATATATATACCCTGTAGATACAGTTGCTCTACATGCCAATCATATGCCATATCTTGGGCCACTTCCTGCCTACAGATCTTTGTAAGGTTTTCCAACTAGTCTTTCATGGTTCCTGCCTTCACATATGCCGTCCTGCCAGACACAGTGATGCAGTGGTATATTTTGAGGCTCACAATGGGCCCTTATATCAGTCCCCACAACCACATCCCCACCATGGAAAGTCAAAAAAATACAGGAGCCTGTCTGGATCCTTCTTCCCTGCCCACCGTGATGCCATCTTTGAGATTGTTTGTAAATCTGGTTTCTCTTAAATGGACATTCAGGACCAAGGCACCCCAAAATACAATGCATTTTAATAACAGGGGTACCATAGAATAATTTATTATTGCTGGAAATTCCAGTTCCTCTCCTGCTACTGAAGTTAAGCTCAGACAAATCAGGAAAGTCTAGGGAGATGGACAGATCCCTCTCAGCCCTGGTCATGCAAAATTGCTGGAGCTTTGACTCTATGATTCCCTGGTTCCATAACAATGCTGAACCTCATTTGACAAAATCTTGCTGCCTACCACTGAGGCACTCAAATCTAAGGAGTGTCTCCACAGGAGCACCCCACATGACCTCTTCTTGTGCAGCTGTCATGGAATCAGCTGTTGTTTTGTGATGCATTTCTGAGCAAAGCCAGGCAAGTGTCTTAAGAATGAACAAGTGTCAGGAGGGAATGTTCACACACCATTTGTATGCAGCTGATCCTCTGTTACTGAAACCCTCCATGTATCTGGAGTTCCCAATAACCAAATCTAATGCCACCCCCTGTTGGCCCAGATCAATGAATCATACCTAAATACAAGTGCTCCCTTTCAGTTTAGCTGTGAAATATCTGACCAATGGGTCTGTTTGTGCAACTCATGTGCTGTTGAAAGAAGCTATTGATATGGGGTATCCTATAGCAAAGCCGAAGCACACAGGGTCCAGATGTGGTAAATGCTAGATGGGAGACCATTTTAACACCTTTAAAGGAAAACTAGTTATCAAAGTAATAAGATTATTTGCTCACCATTTCCCCAGTTTTCCACTCTCTTCCTTATGATGTTCCCTAGTGCAAGTTTATATGTACAAAATATCACAATGAACTGGTCTGCCAAATCCAAACAAGACCAGAACCTTGCTGCAGTCATTCTCTTACCTATATAGTTGTACCTTTTTGGCCATTGTGGAATTGAGTTCATGGCCATGTAAGCAGAGTTCCACAAGTGTAACCATTTCATGTGAGCCTAACAGAGGAAACTCATTGAATCAATGCTATGGAACACTGGGATCTGTATCTTGTGGCACCAAAGCTCGTTGACAGGGACAGCTAAATCTCTTCCCTGTCCACTGTGATTCAATTTTTGCAGATAGTTTGTAAATCTGATTTCTCTTAAATGGATCAAGGCACCCCCAAAATACATTGCATTTTAATAACATGGGTACCTTAGAATAATTTATTCTTGCTCCATAATTAGAATACACTTGTCCCCCCACATTTGCTGGGGTTAGGGGCACAGGACCCCCATGAATGTGGAAAAACCACAAATAATAAAAACACTATGTTTTTACCTGAGAGAACGCCTCTCTAGGAATCTCTAGGTCCTCCAGTGCAGCTCTGTGGCCAACATCTACCCGACATTGACCCTATAATTGCACTGGAGCAGCTACAAATGCCTAGTGGAGTGTTCTCTCTAGGAATCTCTAGGTCCTTCCGTGCAACTTTTGGTTAAAGTTGACCATAGAGTTGCGCTGGATGACCTAAATATTCCTAGAGAGCACATATTAATCAAATCCATGAATAATCAAATCCACAAAAGTCAAAGCCGCAAATGTGGAGGGATGAGTGCAATTTATTCTTGCCTCGCAATTAGACAAACCCCAGAATTCCATAGGATTGAGCCATGGCAGTTAAAGCAGTGTCAAACTGTATTATTTCGGTGGTACAGATGAAGCCTCAAAGGAGTTATCCATAGTACTGACCCTTATCCCCTATCCATGCACTGGATACCTCCTTTAAAGTTTGGACTTTAATGTTTCAACAGATCAGATTCACTGCCCTACAAATATGGGATATGCAGGAAACATTCATGCCACCTCCACATGAGTAAATCCCCTGTTTGGGGATGAAAAATGTGCCATGAAATGTGAACCGCGTCCATTTCTCTGCCAGGTGTTGCAGTTCATAAAACCCAGCTCAGTGCAGAAAGAAAAAGAACATAAGCTGGTACGAACCTGGAGTTGCATTAGCAAAGGAGCAGAGGCCTTGCTGTTACTGGATGGTAGGTACCACAATGCAGGGCAGTTATTTTTGTTCTTAATACCCGTGGGACCTACTTGAGCAAGGCCCTGCAGAGAGGAGGGTGCCGGAGAGAAAGAGGCTGCCCCATCAGCACAACACAGATCTAGCTCAGTATGGATTTCAGGTAAATGCCTTCAATTTTCCCCTTGCTTTGGGATAATATTTTAATCCCTTTTGTCTGGTTTTATGTTTGACTGGATATAGTTAAGCTACTTATAGGAATATGAGGATAATGTTTATGGTCAGGCTGAGGAGGTGGCGTGGACTGAGAAACAGGTATGGGGAGATGGAATATTTTTTTTAAAATCTCTAATTCAGGCCACAGGCCACTAGAGAGATCTAGCGTCGATAGAAGCCTATGATTCTTCTGCTCATGATGTCATCTTGTGGCTTATCAATTGCATGGATAAAGATTTTAAAAGGATTCAAAATGCATTCCAGTGGGTAGCCATTTGATGAGCAGTTTCCCCACCACCACCACCATCAAATTCTCTCCTAATGTAAAAATGGTTTCTAATGTAGATTAGAACCTGGTGCCAGGGGCATAAAGGGGACAAATTGGACAAGTCCAAAAATCCAGTGGCCATGTTGGTTGGGGGAATCTGAGAATTTTAGTTCAAAAAAGGAACTTTCCCATGCTTTGGTGTGATGTTTTTGGGAATATAAATCTACAACTCCAGAAGATTTTGGGGGGGGGCTTTGGTACGCAACATGGAAACCAGTCTGTTTTAATACCAATGACAGTTTCTGGAAATTGTATGTGTGTTGTTCTGTGCTTTCAAGTAATTTCCTGCATATGGTGCCCCTAACATGAACATATCAAATGACAAGATTTCTTGACAAGATTTGTCCAGAAGGGATTTACCTTTGCCTTCCTCTGAGGCTGAGAGTGTCTGACTTGCCCAAGGTCACCCATTGGTTTCCATGGCTGAATGGGGATTTGAATCCTTGATTTCAGAGTCATCAAGGACCATGCAGGCTCTCTCCTTCTTTAGATGATAGAGATAGAGAGCGAAGGACAGAGAGAGAGAGAGAGAATTTGGACAGCCTGGTATTTGTACCAATTATGTTCCAGCAAAGAGGTATGGTCTTCATTGTAGTTTCATTGGTGCCCTATTCAGACATGAATCATCCCCCTCTATCACAATTACGCATGATAGAAAAAGTGATGATGAACTTGAAAGCTCTGTCATATTCATGGAAGATCCATTCTGTGATCCAGGCCAGGGTTGTTGGGCTAATCCACCCCAGCTTTTCTATTTCTGTCTGGGGAGGCAAAAACAATGGGATTACGGGCTAGGACAAGGAAGAAACTATAGAACCATACAGCATGTGTCATCTAAGCTTTCTGTGAACAAGAGTTGCAAAGTCAGCAAGAACCCATTCCCTGAGATTTCAAGACAAAACCTGAGATGGGGAGGGGAGCGGTCTTTGGGATGTTACAACAGTGGGGAGGGCCAGGCTTGAGAAGGGGAGGAAATTGCATCTGAGTGAACTGAATGGCCCTTGGTAAAACCCTACTGACCAGGTAACAACCCAGAGCCAGAGGAGAGAGCTGTTTTTGGCAGCCATGCAAGTAGCCAAAGGCACCCAGAAGCTTCAGAGGATCTTGTCATTCCCTGCATCCCACATGGCCTTTCCTATATGACACTTGAGGAGTTTTTAAGGCCTTTCTCAGTTGCTATTGGAGTTTGTGGCAGTAACATCACTAGGGTTAGCATCACTCGGTATGGTAACCCATGGTGTTATGGCCATGGACCTCCTGGGATGGGGGTGCAGATGGAGAGGAGCCTCTCACCCTGGGGAACCCAGCATCCTGCTGTCACCATCCTTCCCACCTGAGACAGCAAAGACTTTTGGGTTTGGGTTAGGGCTAGGGCTAGGGATAAGTTTAGGGTTAGGGCTAGCGGCTAGGGTCAGGGTCAGGGTTAGGTCTCCTGAACAAGAACAGCTTTTTATTTATACCCCCAAGGAAAGAGGAAATCATAGCAATCAGCCCACCCTGCAAAACAAACAGATTAGGAAGAGGAGGCTGCAGGAGGGGGAGCAGAGAGAAAGGTCCCAAACGGGAGCAGCATACCAAGAAGAGTCTGTCTTTCTTCGGGGGGGGGGGGCTTTGGCGGGCCTTGCTGCTGCTTAATATCACCACCTCTGATGGTGTCAGCCAGTGTGGTCCAAACCCCTCACACCCACCTAATGATGCCACTGTTTTATGGAAGGCTCATTGCCAATCCATGAGAAGTTTTTCCAGGTTATTCTGCAACCTTGGCACTCTACCACCTGCCTAGTTCCAAATACATGAAGGTCCCAAGTGCATGCACCCACTCTCTCCCCTTGTTTCTGGCTACTGGGTGCATCATCTTTTCACAAACACAACACACACATATCAACACCTTCAAGGAGGGGGATGCCTAAGCTTTAAAGCTGATTTATGTACAAAATTCAAACCCCCTCTTCCTCCTCCTTCTCCTCCTCCAGAGCTGTTTGCCCTGAGATTTGTCTCCCCAACTTAAAACCAAGAGAAACATAGCAATTCCCTGAAACTTCAGCTAATGCTCTGAGATCTGGTAACCCTAAATCCAAATTTCTACTTAGAAGGTTCTTAGGCTTCTAGGCAAAGAAGCCTTCTCCAGTTTGCCCTCTACACATTCACTAGACATCATTTATTTATTTACAATGTTATCAACGTGGCTTCCTGACTCCCTGCCCCTTCCAGATGGGCCTTCAGGGAATCTCACAATACAAAACAATGATCCAGTAAATAAAATTGCAATGGAGTAAAAACAAGAATAAAAGATAGTTTAAAACAAGCCTGAACATATATGGAAAGCAATGAAACAGTACAGTAGAAATGGAATCACCCTGACCTGCCTCAGGTGATTTGAGGGCAGACTGCTTGGACTGAAGAGAGGACTGCATTTACCCAGGCATCCCACCTAATTTTAGAAACCAGAAAAAACAGGCTTCAGCCTATAGGAATAGAGAAAGCCACCCATCTCACACGGGGAGGGCCATGGGATATGAAAAATGAAGACACTCCTATTCTGCCTCTTCAAGAGCCAATCTCAAAAGGCCTGAGTCCTAGCAGGTCCTGTGGGTAGGAAAGAAATGTTTTCAGGTTTGGGCAGGGATTAGAAATTTTAAGAACCATACAGTCGAAAGGGATGCTAAGATGCATCTAGTTCACCCTCTTCCATTGCTAGAATCTATAGCTAGAACATCCCTGATGTGTAGCCATCCAACTTCTGTTTAAAGCCTTTTGAAAAGAAGAATCCACCATCTTCTGAGCTTGTCTGTTCCACTGTAGAACATCTCTTAATATTTGGTAGTTCTTCTTAACATTTACTCATAATATCCTTTTTTAATTTGAATCCTCCACTGTTCTGCTTAGTTCCTGCAAATCTATGCCCATGGCCTCCCTGATCAATTCTATCCATCTGGCATGCAGCCTCCCTCTCTTTCTACTACCCTCTACTTTCCCTAGCATTATTGTCTTTTCTAATGAGTCCTGTCTTCTCAAGATGTGGCCAAAGTAAGACAGCCTCAATTTTATCATCTTAGGGGGGTTGCAGACTGTCAGAAATAGTGCAAATTGAGTCCACTTTTAGGGTTAGGGTTAGTGCTACGGAATCATGGGAATTGTTTTTTTCCTGAGACATTGAGCCTTCTCTGTCAGAGAGCTCTGGTGCCACAATAAAATACAGTTCCCATGATTCCCTAACCCTAACCCTAACTCTAAAAGTGGACTCAATTTGCACTATTTCTGGCAGTCTGCAACCCCCCTCTGCTTCCAGGCAGAGTTCAGGCTTGGCCTGTTCAAGGAGCCATTTGTTTGTCTTTTTGGCTGTCTGTGGTATCCTCAGCACTCTTCTTCAGCACCACATCGCAAATAAGTTGATACTCTTCCTATCCATTTTCTTCACTCTCCAACTCATGCATCCATACATGATAATGGGAATACAATGGTTTGTACAATTCTAACTTTAGCACTCACTGGTATATCTTTACAATTTAGTATCTTGTCTAGTTCTTTCATAACTATCCTTCCCATTCCTAATCTTCTTCTGATTTCTTGACTGCAGTCTCCATTCTGATTAACATTTGAACCATGGATTTCAATTTCCTCATTGTCTAGATAGAATTTATGTATTTCTTCTGTGGTCATTACTTTTGTTTTCTTTATGTTCAGCATTAAACTTGCCTTTGCACTTTCATCTTTGACCATCTGTGATGTGCGCAGCTATTGTGCAACAGTAGTATGGTGTGAGTTTCACAGTTGGTGTAATGCAGTACATCAGTAGTGTAGCACAATGTTTCACAGGCTGCAGTCCTTCAAATAATGGGGATCCAAGCTATATAGGTCCTTGCTTATGATCCCTGCAACTGAACCACATTCATGGAGTAACACTTTGTAACTAAGGTTACTGGGCTCTGGACCTTTTGTCCCCAGCTGAGGGATCACTTTTAGCCTGAGGTGTCATTTGAGAATCCCTGCCAAGTGGGATGCAAAGATTTCTTGGATGCCTCTCGCCTTTGCAGGCAAGGACAGCTGCAGTCATACGAGAGGCCCCAGCGCCTTATTTATGCTCACACAATGATGAGTTACTGCTGAGTCAGACACAGCCCTCTGATTTCTAGCCTGAAATTTCAGAGAAGACCTGCCAAGGAGGATGTTTGCAGAATGAGCTGGTCACTGCACCTCTCTCTCTTTGGGATGCCGGTCAATCAGTCTTTTATTGGTCCAGCCAAGAAAACAAGAATTCCTTGGCAAGTAGCCCATCTCAAAACTCCTGATTCTGCCAAGCTCTGGCAGTTAGTCTTTTGCCTCCACCTCTGACCTGATTCTACCCTTCCTTCACCCCAAAACTTTCCAGTTGTACATGAGGTTACATTACCTCAGGGCATTATGCTTTATAAGTCACAGAGACATCAAAGCTCAGCTTCCTCATATGCCTTGCGTAAGATCGGTATTCATGTTGAGTCATTGCCATAAAGCAGGAATTAGGAACCAGGCATGTAGTCAGTGGTCAAAGGCCTGGGGCTTAAGCCACGGAGACAGGAAGCCAAGCAGTGTACAAATGGTAAGCCAAGTAATGCTTGGCATGGTGAGCCAAAGTGTGGTTCTTGGGACCTCTAAGTGTGGCCCTGAAGAGCCCAACAGCAACGAGGCATCACCTCAACAATATATATTTTTTAATGTAGGGTGTTTTTTTATCCTAAAAATGCAATGGTTTGGTTCTCCTAGTCTTCCCCAAGAGCCTTGCAAAAAAAGAAAAGAAAGAATTGGCTGAAAATTTGCAAAACTGACAGCCAGAAGTGATGTTGTATCACTTCAGGGATGCTGAAATGTGCTGGTGTGGCCCACCAGTTGGATACAGGGGGGAAATGGCAGGCCCCTCCGCAGTTGACAAACAAGATGGTGATTCGATCCAATGGTCAGCTTGAATGGGTAGTCTTTCCAGTACCATTAAAATCTTCATGGTTCAGGAGATGTTCCAAGCTAGAGGGGAAAGGGGGCCTGAAATGCATGCATATCTTCCTGCAAACTTGGGCCAAGAGCCTACATTTTGCTTGTCTCATGTAAATCTATATTTATATGGTTACATTATACCACCTTTTTGCAGAATACAGACATTGTGCAATCGACTGTGTGTCTGCCAATATATCTACTTATTGTTACACTGTGAAATGGCATACGTTGAAGGCCCTGACAAATAGCAATGCTCCAGCCAAGAATGCTCAACTGCATATGAAATGGTTATACTTAAACAGAACTGCACTCATGCAACCATTAACTGAATACATCTGTTGCACATGTCTAAGGGGACTTACACAGTGTTTTTAGTTCGGTTTTTTAAAAATCCAGAGGTTCAGGATGAACCAAATTTTGGGCTGGACAGATTCTCAGTGCTTGGCACACACAGGGTTGAAAGGCTGGAAAAATGCAAAACAAATAAACAGAAAGAACCAAAGTTGGATTGTTGTGTTGTTTTAGGGAAGGGTTTTTCCAGTAAACAATCAATCAATGGGCAACTTCACTGTATCGTTCTGAAAGGCAAAGTGAGGGCAAAAATCAGACTGTGCTTTACCAGACAGGCACCAGAAAACAAGATCTGTCTCAGGGAAAGCGTGCCAAGCTAGAGCATAGGGTAATATATTTGTCAAATAAGGGAAGACCACTGTACAGGAATACTGGTCCCCAGAACCTTTCTTTGTTCTCTGTTGTTCCAGGGATGCTGTTTTCAACAGAGCAGGAGATGGAATGAAAACAAAATGGTCAAGAGGTCTGAGAGAGCAGATCCCTTGTCCAGAGAGCAGAGAGTGATTTCCTACTTAAAAAGTGATTAATCCAAATGCTCTTCAATTTGCAAGGCAGGGATCAATCAATAATTATCCCATTTAATCCCGGCATAAATCCTTTAAATTTTTTTAATTAAAAGCTATCAGGCACCATGGGTTGCAGCATGCGCCACCTTCTGTTAAACCCTCGAGGCCCAATTCTGGAACAACCATGAATGCTATAGAAGATTCTTTTTCTGCCCGTATTTCCTTTCCTCCTGGAACTGGAGTTGCACAATAAAAAGGGTAGGAAGACATACATTCCAGCACTCATTTTTTTACAAGTGTTGCAAGGGACATTTTTCTTGTTAGAAATGCCAACCTAAGGCAAAGCGACATCTTTATTAAGCACTTAATTAGATGAAATTCATGGCTGAGATCTTTGCAGCAAACTGGTCTCCATTAAACGGTCACTTCAAGTATGAATTAGACCAACCTAACCACAGTAAAGTTTGCTTTAACAGAACTGTCTCTGAAACATGAAATGCACAGGAGACTCCAAATTGACAGAGCTGGATTAAAATGAAACCTCGATCCATATTTTTCAGACTTCCAGTATCTGTAGCACATTGTTTATTTGAATTAAAGTTAAAGCTAAATTGCTCTGATACACAGGACTGGCTTCAGATAAGGGACAAGATGGCACCTTCTGCCATTCCTTGTTCCAAAGGAAGCTGGACCGGCATTTAAAGATAGGGCTCTCTACCACACTTCGATCTCCCAGATCTCAGGGCCTGGACCCTTTTTTTCTGGTCTTCAGGGAGGAGTCTCAGGGTTAGATTTGTTAGATTTGTTTTTTAAATTATCTATTCTGAGCAGCTGTGGTTGATGCTTAATCTTGTGGGGCAATTCAAGTTTCCTAAGGCTTTAGCCTTTGTTTAGGAAACAAAATATTTAAATATCAGAAATATCACTTAAGACGCTGATTCTGTTGATTGATTGCAAGATTGGCAGGTTGGTAGTTCACAACCCAGGTGCTGCATGATGGGGTGAGCTCCTATCACTAGTCCCAGCTTCTGCCAACCTAGCAGTTCAAAAGCATGCAAATGCAAGGAGATAGATAGGTACCACTTCGGTGGGAAGGTAAACAGCATTCTGTGCAATCCTGCTGGCCACATGATCACAGAGTAGTCTCTGACAACGCTGGCTCTTTGTGAAGTCATAGGCTTTCATGGCCGGCATCCATAGTTTTGTGTGGGTTTTTTGGGCTGTGTGGCCATGTTCTAGAAGAATTTCTTTCTGACGTTTTGCCAGCATCTGTGGCTGGCATCTATACCAGCCACAGATGCTGGCGAAACATCAGAAAGAAACTCTTCTAGAACATGGCCACATAGCCCGAAAAACCCACAAAAAATGCTGGCTCTTTGGCTTAGTAATGGAGATGAGCACCACCCCCTACGGTCGGACACGACTTGACAACCTTGTCAACAGGGAATACCTTTACCTTTTAAAGCCTGCTAGCGTTTATCTTTAAATCTGCAGAGTAACAGAAATGTGTCCTCGTCTGCCACTGCTTCTTTGAGAACTGAAACTGACTCAAAAACAACAAACACATGTAGCTTACAATCAATAAAAAGTTTACTAATGCCTTGAATCTACATATGCATGGGGAAGCCTACATCCTAACATTGACTAATGAATAGGTCAAGTAAATGAAGACATCTTGAATCTCACCAGGGAGATGTGGGAGGAGGGAGATGATGATGACCAGACACTATTCTTTGTCTTAACTTCCTAAAAAGAAGTGACCTGAAATATATACCGGTAGTTTGATTAGAGGGCTATAAAAGGTATTTACTACCATGTCATTCAAGCCATCATGGCTATGACTCTAGAGACCAGGGTTTGAATCCCATCTCAGCCATGTAAACCCACTGGGTAACCTTGGGCAAGTCATACTTTCTCAGCCTCAGAGAATGGCAATGGCAAACCTCTGAAACCTCTGGGGGAAAAAACTTGCCAAGAAAACCCCATGATAGGTTCACCTTAGGGTCACCGTAAGTTGGAAACAACTTGAAAGCATCCAACAACAACAACAACAACCAATCCTAGTATTGAGCAAATGGGAGGCTTTAACTGAGAAATGTTAGCAGGGTTTTTCATGCAGAAAATACTAGTTATCTAAAAATACTAGCAAAGAGGGAGGGGGAGGAAGAATGTTGAATTTTTCCAACAAATGTATCATGCTTAATGATTTATCCAAGGGTGGCTCTTCTTGTTGCTGTTATTCCATGCCTTCAAGTCATTTCCAATTTATGGTGACCCTAAGGGAAACTTATCACGGAGGTTTCTGGGGCTGAGAGTATGTGACTTGCCCAAGGTCACCCAGTGGGCTGCGTGAGGATTCAAACCCTGGTTGCCAGAGTCATAGACCAATGCTCAGACCACTCTGATATCACTAGGAAGGCATTCCTAAGTCTCTGTTTTGGGGCCTGAAATATCAGAGCCTGGGATGGTACCAACCTGGCAATGTTACCACACCTGAGTGTAGTGGGCTCATTCAGAAGTGTGGGCCAAGACATGTGGCATATCTATGGCTCCAAAAGGAGGAGTATAGTTCAGGAGGCATGTTTAGGAAGGCTACCACTGCTGCACTCTGGTATCTGCTCCCTGAGGCACCAGCCTTACTCAGCCTTATAGAAAAGTTAGTTCTATTATTTCACAGAAGAGACAAGGAAAAGGCAACCCTAGTCAAAGTGCTTTTTAGGATTGCTGGATCTTAGGACTTTATCACATGGGGAAAATCGGGAAAGTTGCTGTGATTGTGGTGAAGATTTTCACACGACGTCATAATTAAAGAGGACTTATCCCAGGAATAACCAGAGAATAACCAGCAACAAATCATCCATGGAGAAATCACATGAATGATTTGTTGCTGGCTATTCTCTGGCTATTCCAGGGATAAGTCCTCTTTAATCATACTGTGTGTGAAAAACTTCACCACGATTGTGTGACTTTCCCAGGATAATGACTCTTTAAACCCCTGATTTTCTCCTGATTTGTGATAAACTCCGCCATTTTCACAAGTCATCTCCAAACAGATGACAAAGATACAGATTCTCCAGATATAATGGGTTCATTTCCAAGCAAGAGGAAAAAGAGTGTGTGCAAATCTCTCGCTCACCTATTAAAGAAGCTTGCTACAGATTCTAAGACTTCACTGATTTGGTGCTGGTACTTGCACTTATTAGTTAGCTTCCTCCTTCTCCCATTGTAGAGCTAGAAGCAAGAAGCAAGAAGTAAATAGACTAGATCCTCTTCCCATTTCCCTAAGTAGTGAAAAGAAAATATCTCCACATTTTACCTTGCTTTGGATGCCCCTTTAGCTAAGATTTCTCTCTTAATTTCTAAACAGAAAAATTTGTGTGTGTGTGCGTGTGTGTGTGTACTTGAACAACAAACTGTGAGCAACTGTGGTTGGTACTTAATACATAACCCTTTATTGCATCATAATAACAGGTAATGAAGCCCAGCCTATATACATCTTTTGCTTTCAGGAACAAGTGTTTAATTTAAAAAGTGTTCATTTTAGTAATTCTGGAACAAGAAAAGGTTAATTCTGCAACCTGTATAAATAATACAAATTTGCACATTCAGTTTGGTGTGCTTAATTTTTTTTTCCTGACTCAGAGTGTGAAGAGGAAAAAAACTGTAAGGGAAGGAATTATATACATGAAATGAATACATCTTCTTGCATGGATTCCACTTAATCTGACCAAATTTATGTTTTCCTTCCTTTGAAATAATATACCATCTTTTGTATGTGTGCCTGTCGCTAAATAAGATGTTCACTTCAAACTGTGCTCTAGGAGAAATTCAGTGGCAATAGTGAAATCCACCACGTTACACATGCACCCCAGTGTCTGCAATTTACTAGGCATTGCAAACGTGTTGCCCAGACTATCTTCGCAGCCTTGAGGGCTAGAAGCTTGCCTTGTTAAACCAACAAGTAGATGGGAGGAAAGTGGAATTTCAAGAGGCAAAAAATGGTTCCCTTCAGTTAAACCATGCAATCGTGCAGCATCATAGAAATTCACAAAACCTTGAATGCAAAGACAAAGAAACTACATGAAACTAGCTGTGTGAAAGATGTTGCAGCATAAGCTTTTGTAGACTAGGAATACTTCCTCAAATACATCTGAGGAAGTAGACCTATGGTGCATCTTTGTTGTTATTGTCATGTGCCTTCAAGTCATTTCCAACTTATGCTGACCGTAAACCACTATCATGGGGTTTCCTTGGCAAGATTTGTTCAGAGGGTTTGCCATTGCCATCCCTTGAGACTGAGAGAGTGTGACTTGCCCAAGGTCACCCAGTGGTTTTCCATGGCTAAGCTAGGATTCAAACCCTGGTCTCCAGAGTCAGAATCCAACACTCAAAACCACTATACCACACTGGCTCAAATCACTGGGTGCATCTACACTGTAGAAATAATGCAGTTTGACACCACTTTAAGTGTGTAGCTCCTTGCTATGGAATTCTGGGGGATCTGTAGTTTAACAAGGTCTTCAGCCTTCTCTGCCAAAGAGTAGTGGTGCCTCACCAAACTACAAACCCCAGGACTCCATAGGATGGAACCATGACAGTTAAAGTGGTGTCAAACCGCATTATTTCTACAGAGTAGATGCACCCCTAGTCTAGGAATGCTTATGCTACAACCTCTTTCACAATTAGTCTCAAAAGGGCTACAAGATCCCTTTGCATACTGATTTTTCAGACTAACACAGCAATGTCTCTGAATTCTACTGACAAAGCCTCGAGTGTAAATGAATCCCAAGGATTGTACATAGGTGTGCTTTTATCTTAGAGAGAAGAGATGCCCTCCTGAGTTTGATCCTCAAAGAGACATGTTTCTATTCTGTGGTTGCTTCCACCCCCAATGGCTAATGCATAGGGATTAGGATTTTAATTTTCTTTCTTTCTTCTTTCTTCTTTCTTTCTTTCTTTCTTTCTTTCTTTCTGCCAGCTCAGGAGTGTCACAGGGACCGGCCCACAGCTGCTGCTGCTGCTGCTATCACAGAAGAAAGACCGACTATCATCTCATTAGTCCTTGTTATCACCAGGATGGTTCTCAGTGCTCCAGTGAACAAGAGCTACCGTGAAGCCACAGAATGCAGGTTTCCCAATGCACAGATGCTGGGCCATGCCTCCTCCAAGCAAACCTGCAAATGTTTATAGCAGAACTTTGGAAAGATTTTTGCGGGGAGGACCACAACACCAAGAATCCTGCTGGCAGCATGTCTTCTTCAGTGGATTGTGGGAGTTACAGTTGGCTCTCCATATCCACAGATTCTTTATCCACGGATTCAAGCATCCAGGCCTTGAAAATAGTCCAAAAATCTACAAATTCCAAAGAACAAACTTTGATTCCCAACCCCCTTTTCTATAAGGGACAGCATTTTACTGTGCCATTGTATATAATGGCACTTGGGTGTCCATTGATTTTGGTATCCACAGGAGATCCTGGCACCAAACCCCATCTGATACCAAGGGCCCACTGTATAGTCCAAATCTATAAACTCTTCCAACTTCTGGTTTATAGTCTAGAGAAGCTGATATTTTTTTTTCAGGTAGCATATTCCTGTGAAATCTATTGTGGATTTGCTCCCTCATCCCAACCCACACCCAAAGGCCTCCTTTTCAGAATTTTCTCTGAATAAAAATTCAGAGAAATGTCAGCCCATGCCCCCCGGGTAGGAGTTGCTTGCTATATGTTTTATATACCTGTTGTAATCCGCTTTGATTCCCATTGGGAAAAGGTGGAATAGAAATTATTATTATTATTATTATTATTATTATTGCAAACCCATGAATTTCATGGGGTTTTCTTTGGCAAGAAATACCCAGTGGTGGTTTTGCCAGCTCCTTCTTCTAAAATAGAGCTACATGGGTCTTAAAACTCTCTCGGCTTTGCAAGACTGCTTCTTTGGGTTAATATTTCCCCATTTTGAAGCAAATGGGTTTCATTAGCTAGCTATCTGTGGGATCTATTTATGGTTTGTCATTTGTGAAGGTTTACCATAAGATTTGCTGCTGTCTAATACAGTTATTGTGTACATTTTGTTTCTCGAGTGACCGATAAAACTGCCCTTGTTTCTGTATTATTCTTGTGCGGTTGTGGATTCCTGGTAATAATCTGTCTAAGGCTGCATCTACACTGCGGAAGTAACGCAGTTTGACACCTCTTTAATTTCCACCAGTGCTATGGCATTCTGAGATCTGCAGTTTGTTGTGGCACCCCAGCTCTGTGACAGAGAAGGCTATGTGTCTCACAAAACTACAAACCCCAGAATCCCATCACATTGAGCCATGGCAGCTAAAACAGTGTCAAACTTCACTATTTCCTCAGTGCAGATGCAGCCTAAGTTGTATTGCTTCCAAGAAGAAATGATCCAAAAGAAGTGTGAATACACAGAACATTAGGTGTATCATACATGTGCTTTCAATGCATACCTGGTAACATCTGCTAGCCCTTTCTAGGCTGACATAGATATATAGGTGCTGGCTGGCATCCTGTCACTGACTTATGCTCCAACTTACACCTACATAAATCATTGGCCAGAATCTTGTCAGGGAGTTACATCTTCATAAGTGGAATTATATCTGCAGGAATTAGAATTGGGCAGTTTTGTAAGGTCCATATCCAGTCAAAGGCTAGGGGACCCAGCAAAGTGACCCATGCACAATGGAACCAACGTGCATCAGTCCTAATGTGCATTAATTCTGTTGTGTATTGGTCCTATAGTGGACCATAAGGAGTCTTGATGCACATTGGGAAAGCCCAATGTGTATCAGGACACTCTTGCTGATGTCCTGCTATGCATTTTTGCAATTCATTAATGCGATTTCTTAGAGCCTATGCTATGTAGCTAGGTATATGTAAAGTTGCCGTGTTTGAGGATTCCAGTTTGAGGATTATTGTGGTTGTTATGGAAGTCAGAATTCTCTGCTGAGATGGATAAATTGCCTATTTTGATTAGGGGAAAGTCATTAACGTCCTTTTTCATAGAATCATTAAATCATAGTGTTGAAAGAGACCAAGGGCCATCCAGTCCAACCCCCTGCCATGCAGGAACTCACAATCAAAGCACTCCCAAAGGATGGCCATCCAACCACTTTTTAAAAAACCCCAAAGAAGGAAACTCCACCACTCTCCAAGGCAGAATATTCCACTTGGAATTAGAAACCCTTAAATGGCTTTTTGAAACAAAATAGTGACAAGATGATTGTTGTCTTTGATTATTAGTTTTAGACATCCAATGTCTTTTCCCAGATACTGGGATAATGCAAAGTGGTGTAGACTGAGCAATAGCAATAGTGAAAACACTGTGGAAGTGAGAACAGGCTTAGAAAGAGGTGTCCATCTTATCCCAAGCCTGCCTCTCCCCAAAAACATGGAAACAGGACAACAGAATAGATGATGATAATAATAATAATAATAATAATAATAATAATAATAATATATTTATATCCCGCCTTTAGCCAAAGCTGTCAAAGCGGCTTACATCTAAAATCCATTACAAAACCCCAACAATACAACAAACATATTAACCCCCCTTAAAAATATATTAAATACAAATCAATATTAAAATCTAATTAAAACAATTGACTCAGAGTGGTGCCACAAGCAACTTAAAGGACACCATGGCTAACCCCCAAGACTCTGCCCCATGGTGCCCCTACTATATGGCTAACTCAAGACATTTTGATGCCTGCGGGAGAGCACCATACATTCATCTATGTTACGTCAGCACAGGAGGCATGGAATCCCCCAGCAGTAAAAACAAAAACAAAGCAATAGCAATACAAATGTGCAATCATTTAAGATGTGGTAACTTTTCATAACACCCCAAATCTGCTCTCTGAGATGGCTGCCCCATTCTGCCTAATGGTGGAAGTGGCCCCAAACTATTAGCCAAAGTGTACTATGCATGGAGGGGACAATCGTCATGCAGTCTGGGACAGTTATTGGCATGTGCCATTATTTGATCTGCTGAGCTGGTGAAGGGTGGGCATGGGGTGGGGTTTTTCAGGCTTAGCAGACCCCTTTCCTAATAACCACTTTGATAGAGCTGCTGAAATGTGCCGGGTCAAGTGTAGTAATTTTATAGCATCATATCTTTTGACCGGTCTGAAGAAAGCCCCTCCTTGGGAACAAAAGGCACTGAACGGATTCCTCACTTAGCTAAGCTGGCACGGACCCAGTTGCAAAACAAAGCCTCTGAAAGGGAGGGCATAGCTACCAGTAGCAGCCAGAATGAAGGCATTGCCTTCCCCACATAAGAACTTTGAATGAAATTTCCCTTCAGTCCACAAATTTCTAGCATTGCAGAGAGTGGGCATAAAAAATAATGTACCCCTAGAACTTTTATATTCGCTATGTAGGCATTCCCTTGCTAACTTTGCCTGCCCTTTTCCTTTGGAAGCCTAAATGGTATTTCTAAAACTTTTTCAAGAGAAGTTTTAAATTATATCAGTGTTAGAAATTTGGAGACTGAAGGAAAGTTTCATTTGGGAGGGTACAGAATCCTTATCGGGGAGGGGCAAGCTGTCATTTTGTCTGAACCCCATAGCTGCACTCCTTCTAATAATAATAATAATAATAATAATAATAATAATTTTATTTATAGCCCGCCCCTCTGCGCGGCAATCGGGGCGGGTAACAACATTTTAAACAGACAAAGTTAAAAAACATTCCCTGGACCCACAGTCCAACCCTCTCATCCCTTAAAACAGAATTAAACTAAGGAAGAGTTAAAATCAGCAGTACAATAAAATGATAAAACAATAAAACAGGAATCAGTGATATGAAACAAGATGAAAACTCATCTCTCAACAAACAGCTGTTATTCTGGGAAGGCCTGCCGGAAGAGATCCATCTTTACTGCCTTTTTAAAAGCAGCAAGAGTAGTAATGAGACGGATCTCATCCGGCAGGCCATTCCAAAGTCTGGGAGCGGTGCCATCTCTTGGAAATGATGGGATTCTGGAACATAGAATTTCCCTAAAGATGGTAGCACTATAGAAGAAAACCCAGACAGGAGCTTCCTTGTGAGATGGATGTTCTTCAAGTACTGGTTCAGCAAAGCCTCAATATCTTTGCGGTAAGAGCAGTCAACAGACAACAAACAGATAGAAGAAACTGAGAGAGAAAGGGAGGGGGGAAAGACATTTAAAATCATTGAGATGAATTAGAAGTGTCTCATTTTACAGCTGAGGATTAATAACAGTTGTGCGTTTTAGAAAAGATAGGGATCTCCCTGTAAATGATCGCCCGAAAGCTGCTACTGAGTTTTGCTGGGTATAACTACATTGGCATGAGTGGAGGCAATAGGAGAGGAAAGTCCATGGACACATTGGCTGCAAAGAAAGGCAGGCCCTGGAGACATAGGGTGCTCCAAACCAGCAGATTTGGGGCCCTTTCACACTACACAATTATTGTATTATCATGCCACTTTGACTGCCATGGTAACACCTTATGGAATCCTGGGATTTGCAGTTTAAGGTGGGGTACTTAAAATTCTCTGCTAGAGAGCTGTAGTGCTTCCCCCCACCCACCCAAGTAACAAATGCCAGGATTACATTGGATCTTGCCATGGTAGCTTAAGTGGAATCATAGTGCTATAATTGTATAGTGTGAAAGGGCCCTTGGTCTCTCTTTCCTTGCCACTGGTACACAAGCCAGGAGAAAGAACAAACACTTGAATATTGCACCCATCAGACGATTCTGGCCAATAAATGTGTGTGTGTGTGTGTCCGAGAGAGAGAGAGAGAGAGAGAAGAAGAAGAAGAAGAAGAAGAAATAATCTTTCTACTGTGTATCCTTCATACCATACATTTGATCCAATTGTGTCAAAAAAGCTAGTCCTTTTCCCCCTATTTTTCCAATTTGGGAAAATACTGACATTTGATACTGGCTTCATAATACTGTCTCATAGCAAACTCACTTGTTTTGTCATTACAAGCAATTCTGCCAGGTGACACAGATAAAGGATATTTTTTGTAAGAGAACCTGATCAGCCTATTCTGCCAGCATGTAATGGATTCTAAAAATCTTAACATGTAGGGAATGAAAGGCACGGTGAATTATTTTTTAAAAAGTGCTAATATGATGATGTGTGCTTGTAAGAATAGGAAGGCAATGACTGCTTTGAAGTGAGTATACATAACCTTTTGAAGCCAGCATCATGTAGTTATTTGAGTGACAGAATGGGGACTCCAGGAGACCAGAGTTTGGAAACCCAAACCAGATGAACTTGAGCAAATTCCACCTTTTCAACATCAGAGGAAGGCAATTGAAAAACCCCTCTGAACAAATCTTGACAAGAAAACCCTGACATAGGGCAATCATATTGGAGACATTATTGTGTATCACATCACATCATCATGATAGATTTGCTTTAGGGTCACTATAAGTTGGAAACAACTAGAAGATACACAACAGTACCAACAATGTATACATTTTGTTAGCTAGACATTTTGCCAGATCCCATGAAATTCCTTTGCCTATTCTGTCTGGCTCATAACATGAAGCTAGATAACTGCAGAAGGAACTGATGGTGGGTACCATCTTGCCATGGTAACCTAAGAACTGGGCCTGGTTTTGGGTGAAGATTTGCATTTGTGGTCTCAACTACAGGATCAAAGACTGGTGAGCAACTATTGTGTGCCTTCAAGTCCTTTCCAACTTATGGCAACACTAAGGGAAACCTATTATGTGGTTTTCTTGGCAAGATTTGTTCAAAGTGGGTTTGCCATTGCTTTCCTCTAAGGTTGCTTACCCAAGGTCATCCAGTGGGTTTCCATGGCTGAATGAGGATTTGAACCCTGGTAACCAGAGTCATAGTCTAGCACCCAAACCACTACACCAATTGGCACAGTGTAGGAGGCAAATTCTTCTATATGTAGCATGGTTTGTTTATCCTCTCTTCTGCATCTGCTTGTTGCCAGGAACAGAGGCCAATTCCCCTTGTAGACAAGAGGCAACAGTGATTCCTCCCCAACCTGCCATTAGTGTTTCCACCTTTTTTTGCACATGAAATACCAGAGCAGCTGCCATAATTTCCAACTCCGCAAGTAAACAATGCATGTGGGCTTTTTGTTCCTTTAAAAAAGAAAGTCATTGCCGGTGATGATATAATCTTTGAACTCTTAGCTCCTAAATATCAGATGGTGCCTCTGTGGAGTAAGAGGCTATGCATTATGGTTGTCTACTCATTACAAGCAATTCTGCCAGGTGACACAGATATCAGGGAGTCTATCCTCAAGAGCCACAGGGAAAAATAAGGAATGCAAAACACACTGTTACATTGGCCCAATGGTCCAAGAAGAGAGCAACATAGCTTTTACTGTATCAGGTGTTAAAATGGCAACAATGCCCAACACATCATGGGAAAATGTTGGCAGTGGAGAAAGAATGGGTTGGAGTAATTGAGATGTTGCAAGTCTATCATTTCTTTACTTAATTATGGCCTCATCCAGAAGGACAAAGTCTCAGGAAGTATTAAGAGTTGCCATTTTTTTAAATTTTACCTGCATATTCCCAGCTTTGCATCCAAACTCTTATTTGAAATACCTTGGTTTTCCTCGCTCATCCTCTTTGTGTTCTTTCTTCTCTTCCTCGAGCTGATCATGTCTCACATCTAGACTCTAACATATCTAGACACATCTAGATTCAGAAATGGATTTTTGCCCATTTCTGCTGTGTCATCTTTATTGTTATTTAGGCATTACAGCCAAAGCACTGAAGTGCCATAGCAATGCTGCTGCTGTTGTTGTTGTTGCTGCTGCTGCTATGGCTGGATGCCATTTCCAATTGATGGTGACCCTAAGGTGAACCTGTTGTAGGCTTTTCTTAGCAAGTTTCATCAGAGTCGGTTTGGCATTGACATCCTCTGGGGCTGAGAGAGTTTGACTTGCCCAAGATGAACCCTGGTCTCCCAGTGTCCTAGTCCAATACTCAAACTACTATTTACACCACGCTGACTCTCACTGTAGCAATATTACACTAGTTAAACATTTGTGTTAGTGTAAACATAGCTCTTTCTTTCACTTGGATCCTGTCTGCACTGTCCAGGATAGTCTGAGGACAGCCCCAGAACTGCCCTGAACTCTCCCCTTTACACCGCCCTCCATTCTGATGCCAGGCAGCTATTTGCACATATGTCCCACTGTGCCATCTGGCGCACCTGCCTCTGTGGCATGTTGCTTAGCTTTGAGTTCAGAACAAGGTGCCCAGCCTTGTTCACATGGCTGGGCACCTTGTTCTGACATCAGAATGAGTGACCCATGGTGGTGGCAGATGCACCAGGTGGCACAGTGGGACATATTTAAAACAGCTGCCTAGTGTCAGAACAGAGGACTCCAGATCTTATGAGAAGATCCAGAGTAAACAAGGAGGTATTTTAATGCATTTTAAGAGGGGTATATTGGTTTGAGTGCTGATGGGCCAGACCTTATCTGGTCTGTTCACACCAGAACCAGGGTTTGGGCCGGGGTAGGCAACCTAAGGTCCGCAGTCTGCCCCCAGCCTGCCGACCCCTGCCAACTGGCCCCCGCCGACCCCCGCCACCACCGCAGCCAACCCCCGCCGCAGCGCCACCAACACGCGTGTCATGGCCGCCATTTTGTTTGCCAAAATGGCGTCTGTGACTCGTTTGCGCATGCGCAGTACTCCTGCGCATGCACGAATGAGCTGCAGCTGCCATGTTGGAAAACAAAATGTCGGCCGCGATGCGCGCAGCGGCAGCGGGGGTCGGCAGCGGTGGCGGTGGCGGGGGACTGCAGGGGCCGCACGTGCGCACATGAGCACATGCACCACCATTCCCCCCCCCAGCCCGGCAGAAGACCTGGGGACCAGCGACTGGCCCCAGGTGCGTAAACCTTGCTGACCCCTGGTTTGGGCCATGTGTCATCCAGTCCTCCCATCTTGAGGATGTTTTATTTGGCCTGTGCAGGCAGAGTTTTATCTCTGTTAAATGTGCGTCCTGGAAACAACAGCTGTGTTTGTAGGCAATGACCCTCTTAGTTAGTTCTAAAGTAAGACAAACAGACAGCCAAAAAGAGAGATAGTTTATTTCAGAAATTACTGAGTTAATTTAAACTTATCTGGAAAGTAAGAATGAAAAGTCTTTGGCAATGCTGGGAGCTTCCAGAAAATACTTCCGTATAAAGAAAGCATCTTTCTTTCTTTCTTTCTTTCTTTCTTTCTTTCTTTCTTTCTTTCTTTCTTTTATTTACATGCTGCCTTTCTCCCCGAAAGAACCCAAGGCAGCTCACATCATGTGGATCTATTTTTTAAAAATGGATTTGTACAGGAAGAAAACTTGAACTCTCATGGCATGTTCAGACAGATTGAAAAGTCCTAGATTTGTTCCTGTACAAACTGATTTTCTACTGGGTTAAAATAAACAGCCTTGAGGTATAGAAAGTTTCTGATCATGCTGGGAGCTAACAGAAAATATTCTGGGCTTTTCTAAACATATGGATCTCCAAAATAAAATTGGAAAGAATAGGAACAAATTGGGAGTTTCTGATCTTTTTAATCAAGTGGAATGTGTTCGATTAGAGATTTTTTTCCTCATTTGGAGGTGCTTACAGTCATGGTTACTTCAACTTTCCAAGTTGAGGAAGCTCTAGCTGAAGTTGTGTGTGCACTTATTTGCTGCTCATACAGAGATGTGGCTTGATTTGGACACATTGTGCTGCAAGCATAATGCAAAAGTGGAGCTGTCACTGTATTTCTTTTTGTCACACTGAGGTTGAGGCGTGAATGTGATTTTCAGTATCTCTGCCAGACTTTGAGATACCTTTAGAAATCAGGAAGTGGAAGCAGACAGCTCACAGTGAAGGAATTTATTTACAAATGATCAGGAAGACTATGTACAAATGCTGAATAAGAACAGAGTTCAGGATGGAAGCAGTACACTCTCTTCCTCCTCAGCAGCTCAACAGCAATAGAGCTATACAAAACTCTCTAATATATTCATTATACACACACCAACTGCACTGACTCTCTTCAGCACCACAACTACAATGACCCATATGTGTTTACAGTTAGTTGTGACTTATATACCTTTGTCTGATGCAACCTCGGTGCAGGGTTGCTCATACATTACATCATTGCACATAGCATCACTGTGTTTAGTCATACATATGCAGGTGTATCCCAATACACAATTAAGTGTCTGGCTCTTCAAGGACATTAATATCCAGGTGTCCTGGCCTTGGGGCTCTACAGACAGCCCCTAAGAGGCAGCTCAGTACTACCCTGGGAGCGCCGGATTGGGGCCATGGCTACTGCACACCGCAGCCCTGATCCACCACTTTGCTGCTCCAAAAAGAGTTGGCAAATGTCACTGTTTTTTTGGAGCAGCAAAAATCTGCCCTTGCTGCTGCGGCATGGCTTTTCTGAGCTCCTTTGGCACAGCATGTCTGTACATTGCGCCAAGGGAGTGCCCTGATGCCACCCACCATGTGGTGGGGTGCACAGCGTGATGCAGGCATCAGGGCAGAATCAGGACAGCTGGTGTGCGGTCGCCATGCCCCGACTCCACCCCCAGGCTGGTCCTTTTGGCTGGTCTGTACAGGGCGCTGGACACACAAACCACACACACTTCATGACAGTGCAGTTCTGCAAATTTAATTTCACCTTATAACATAGTGACATTCCCCTCCAAATTAGATTGTTTGAACTGCTCATTGTGCTTTACTTAACATTACTACATGTTATACTACATGTTATGTTTGTTATACATGTTATAACAAACAAGAGGTTGCTTTTTAAGCATTATGGTGAATGACTGGGATGAATTATTTTTTTAAAGGTAACTTTCCAAGCTATGGTAAGAACCATTCTATTTAATTGAGGGCATGCACTTCATTTGTGGGATATGGCTGCAAGGCACATTATTAGAGGAGGGGTGAAGGAAAAAACCTTCTCTAAGTATCACGGGACATTTGCAAAATGGCTCCATCTGTCTGCTCCTTGTCAAGTCCTTAAATCTCAGAGCCTTTTTGTTACATCTGTTAAGATGATAGAGCAGCTCAAAGATGATCCTTTCTTGTCATCTTCCATTTGTCCTCGGAACACCTACAGTACTCTTGGTAGAAAGAAAAAGCATGCTTGACATAAACACTTTCGTCATAACTTTGACAGGGGTGGGTCCTCCATCTTGGGTTGCCCAACAGACATTAAATTAGCAAGGAACAGGAACTGTGGTGGAAAAGTAGTTTATTTGTTACATTTTTCTAGTATTTTCTGTTGGATTGGATTGTCTTCTATTATTTCAGTCATTGGATTTTGAATCATGTAAGTCTTTTTTTCAACAAAGAAGAAAGAAAGAAGGATCAAGATTAAAATGTTGACATTCTGAGTGTATGTGCTGAGTGCCTGGAATGCCTTGTTATGTATGAGATAGACTGGATAGGGTGTTAACAACCTAAAACTGATTTGTGTGATGGAAAACTCAGATAGACACATTAATATTCTGCAGTCTTGCAACTGGGGTGAATGGTATGGAAAGACAAGCAAATATGTGTCATCTTCTCTCTTTTGCCGATTCCAGGAACATGCAAGCATACTATGTGGAGTATCCAAACAGATTCTTCTTGCTTTGTAAATATGCAACTGCTCTTGAATACTACCGACTTCATAATAGCAATAATTACTAACAATGTGTTTAGTAGTAAAGAGCAAAATGAAACAGAAATAAGGGGCTCTACAGATGGCCTCTAAGGGGTGGCTCTGTGCTGCCCCTGGGAGTTCTGGATCGGGGCCGTGGCAACCGCACGCTGTGGCCCTGATCTAGCACTTTGCCACTCCAAAAAGAGCTGGCAAATGCCACTCCTTTTTGCAGCAGTTTTTCTGCACTCCTTTAGTGCAGCATGTCTAAACACTGCACTAAGGGAGCGCCCTGATGCCACCTGCCATCTGTTTGGATGGGCAGCATGAGGACAATGTGGGGGCAGAGTCAGGGTGGCTGGCGTGCGGTTGCCATGCCCCAACTCCACACCTAGGCAGGCCCTTTTGACTGGTCTGTACTGGCCCTAAGGGCCTTTACAGACTGCCAGAAATAATGCAGCTTGAGGCCACTTTAACTGTCTTGGATCAGTGCTAAGGAATCATGGGAACTGTAGTTTATTGTGACACCAGAGCTCTCTGATAGAGAAGGCTCAATGTCCCTGAAAAAAATACAATTCCCATGATTCCCTAGCACTGAGCCAAGACTGTTAAAGTGGCCTCAAGATGCATTATTTCTGGCAGTCTGTAAAGACCCTAAATTGACTTTCTTGAGCACCTCATCATAATAGGCAGAGCAAATCTGTCAAAAACAAAATCAAAATAAAATATTGGCCTGATTTCTATTTCATAGTCCCAGCTAGAGTAGACATTAAATCAGTAGGATTTCTCTCTGTGTGGATTGTAGGAGCAGGTAGCCTAGGAAAGTTTCAATAGATTGTCAAAAGAAATCCAACAAGAATCCAAACTGTGTACAATGAGGGACTGATTGCTTGTGCAGAACCTACAGCCTCTGGTGTAGTGGTAGTGAAGCTCACAGGGTTGAAGAGCCATGACTCTTTCATGGGTAGGGACAGTGACTCAGTGGCAGAATCACTTGCACCCTCTCAGCTTACCTCCAATCCTGGTTAACAACCTCAAACTGATTGTATGATGGAAAAATTAGACTGACACGTTAATATTCTGCAGAGTCTTGCAACTGGAGAGAATGTTATGGAAAGACAGAGACAGATTGATATGGATCAATGCAACTGCCTGTACTTTTTGACTGTCAAGGGATGGCTATGAGCAGTGGCATCACTAGGGTTGGCATCACTCAGTGTGGTAACTCATAGTGTCACCCCTCCATCATCTCCTCCCATACCACACCATACAGAATCCTTAGTAATGTTTTTGTAGTAATGTTACTTATAAATAGCAATAATAATAATAATAATAATAATAATAATAATAATAAATTTTATTTATAACCCGCCCCTCTGCACGGCAAATGGGGCGGCATACAACAGATTAAAAAGACAACAATTAAAACATTCCTTCATCCCACACCCTCCCACCCCTTAAAACTAAATTAAACTACTATGGAATTAAAATCAAGTTAACACACATAAAATACAATAAAATCAATTTCGGCAGATTTGCAGTTCAGTATTTACAATTCTATGCACAATGCACATGTTGTTGTTGTCTGGCAACATAAATGTTGCTTTTTGTGCAGTAAATATTTATTCTGTTCAGGAAATATGCTCTCTGTTGCAGAATAACAACATTTCTGTGCAGAAAATGCCATTTTCTATGCAAAAGTGTGTGCATTTCTATGCAAAAGTATTTCATTGTGTGTGCAGAACTGCTAAGATTTTCATTTGCCTAGGATTCTGTTCATCAGAATTTCCTGATTTGCCTAAGATTCAAATATTTCCAAATATTGTTCTCATCTCTAGATTGGATTCATTACTGCAAGACAGGGTTGCCAGAGTGAAAACTGGAGATGGCTTCTGTACCTTTAATGCCTGTGTAGAAGAGTGAACTTCAGCAGGTTTTTCTTGCTACCTGCTTGTGTGACAACCAAAATATGCTGAAATTCCCTCTTCTACACAACCATTAAAGGGACAGAAGCAGTCTGGCAACCCTATCCAGTGCCATGGAAGTCAGCAGCCCCCAGTCTATGTCTTCCAGGAGATAGTTCAGAAAGGGTACACAAACCGATCCAAGCTGCAAAAAACTTGGTCCCAAGCATTTTTGTAAATCTAGATACAGAATAAAGTGGATCCAGAGGGGTGGAGATGGCTGTCTAGCATTTCCTTTCATCAGAACAGTTCTTGTCAGTAGGCACTCTGCTTGTGTTATTACCTTCAATATATTGATCCTGCAGGGTGGCCATTTCCCTACAGTACACTTTGTTCATCAAGAAAGTACAGTTCTTTCTAATCTATTTTAAACAATACTTACCTGAACTTAATTTCTTGTATGAATCCCGTAAGCCCATAGCAGTTTACAGACGTTTTATGGATTTCTGTTGCAGCATCAAAGGCCACTTAATGTGACTTAATGTTTTCTCAGAGCCTGAAAGCTTTAATCGAGTGTCACAGTCACAGTTCATCGAGACCAGGGAAAAAGTTTTACCAACAAAGGTTATTTCTTTCCGCGGGGTGTCTTTTCCTCTGAGGCAAAAGCTGGGTTAGCTCTGCCATACATTGTTTCAAACTCCAAAGAGGACAGCCCAAGAGATTTTGCTGCCTGAGGTGGAATGGCAAATAACTTCCATCCCCAAACATGTGGTGGGAGGTGGTGTCTTCCATGGCAGTGGAGTGGCATATCCACTCTGGTTTTTAGTTTGACTATTAAAGGGGCTATCCAAAAGGGTGAGCCCTTTCTCCAAAATATATTCAGACAAAATCCTGGACATGGAACCCATCATGGCAGAACCCCATAGTGTGCTATCCTAGTCTGCCTAGGCCCTTCACTCCATGCATCTGATCAAGTCTTCAAAATCTTATACTACCACGTTCTTTCTCTCAGTTAGGCTGCATCTGCACTGCAGAAATAGTGTAATTGGAAACCACCTTTTTTAAAACAAGAAGTGAACCAGAAGTGATTTCTACTCTGTAAAAAGGGGGGTTCATCTGGACCTAAAATAGCTGCTGTTGTTGCTGCTTCTCTTGTTGTTGTGTGCCTTCAAGCTATTTATGACTTATGGCAACCCAACGACCACCCTATCATGGGGTTTTCCTGGCAAGATTTGTTCAGAGGAGGTTTAACATTGCCCTTCCCTGAGGCTGAGAACATGTGACTTGCCCAAGGTCACCCAATGAGTTTCATGACCGAGCAGGAATTGAATCCTAGCATCATAGTCCAACACTCAAACCACTAAGCCATACTGGCTGAGGGTGACCTTAAAATGTGCCAAAAATGCCCTCGTGTCCCCTGAAGTTGATTCGGGGCAAAAAATTGTTGTTTTATTTGTTTGGAGGGCAGCCCTCCAAGGCTGCATCTACAGTGCAGAATTAATGCAGTCTAACACTGATTTAACTGCCATGGCTCAATGATATGGAATTCTGAGATTTTCAGTTTTTGTGAGATATTTAACCTTCTCTGTCAGAGACCTCTGGTGCCACAACCTACTACAAATCCCAGGATTCTATAGGATGGAACCATGACAGTTAAAGTGGTGTCAAACTGCATTAATTCTGCAGCGTGGCTGCAGCCCAGGTTCTTGGGGGGGGGTGTTAATGTGCCTTCCATAGTTATCCACCACTGTTTTATAAAGATGCAGTTTGGAAAGTTACCGTTTGGGACTTCAACTCTCAAAAACACCTAAATAGGGTGGACCTTGGCTATGTTATCTTAAGGACAGGGGGAAGTACAGTTCGAAAAAGGAACTTTTCTGAGCTCTAAGAAGAATGCAAATAATGCACAGACTTTCAGCTTCCATACAAAACAGTAAGATCAACTCTGGGCAGGCATGGGTAGAATGAACCAGCTCTGAGTACAAGTAGAAACTCTTTCTCCATGATAAGAGCCCCATTGCCAAATTGTGGGGATGATTCAAGCAAGACTCGGCAATGCACATTAATTAAAATGCTCCTTCTGACACTACCACGTCATAGGCCTTCTGTGTTCTTTCCCACAAAGATGGTTGAACGGGCATCCAGCTTTGGCAGCATTGCAAAACTAACTAAACTGGCTGCATTGGAAGGGAAGAGGGGAAAGGAAATGTACTCTGAAAAAGTGAGCCAATTGGATATTTTCAGAATATGGACAAAGAAACCAACCAGACTCCATCACCGAAAAGACTGGTACAGTCACTTCCAAGTTTCAGTGTGATACAGCAAGAGGAATCTTAGTTAGTTAGTTAGCTAAAATATATGGACCACATACATTTGACCACATCAAAGTAGTTGGCATCAGACATTGTAAAACACAGAAGAGCAGAGCGAGTGGAATACAACAAAATAAGATAAATTAGACCAAAATAAGATAAAATATGAGAGCCAGTGTGGTATACTGGTTTGAACATTGGACTACAACCCTGGATATCAGGGTCTGATTCCCTGCTTGGGCATAAAACCCCACTGGGTGACCTTGGGTAAGTCACAGTCTCTCAGCCTCAATTGGCAAATCTCCTCTGAAGAAGCTTGCCAAGAAAATTCTATGCTAAGTTTGCCTTCAGTTGCCAGAAATCAAAAATGACTTGGACAATGAGAAATATAACAAAATACACTAAGATTAATAACATAAGAATAAGGGTAAAATGAAGAATTGTAAGATGATGCCAAAACTTACAGAAATAAATTGTTATCTTGCAATAAGCTGAAAGATGATAAAATACAGAAGTAATATATGTTTATGTGAGTTAATCAGCTTCGCATGCAACCACAATGTGTTCAATAAAATGCATTCTCAGATGAACAGAGCTACCTATGAACTCCATTTTTCTAATGACGACATATGTATTTGTGCCATGACGGAAATCCTTCTCAACATCCAATAACAACGTTAATTGCAGTCCCAATATGTAGTTCTGTCAAGTAGTGTCTGTAGGTACTGGGCCTTTACTCACATATAGTTGACAGTTAAATAGGATATGCACAATATCTTTCATTTCAAATGCTCCACAAATACATGTTATCTTAAACAATGTATGGCACTTGTGGAATTGTCCATATTTGACCATAGAATCTAACTGAACGTGAGTCAAAAGTGTTATGCAGCAGCTTAAAAAGCCAATGCAATTGTAGGCTGCATCAATAGAAGTATAGTATCAAGATCAAGGGAAGTAATAGTACCGCTCTATTCTGTTTTGGACAGGCCTCACCAGCATTCAGTTCTGGGCACCACAGTTCAAAAAGGATGTTGAGAAGCTGGAATGTGTCCAGAGGAGGGCAACCAAAATGGTGAAAGCTCTGGAAATCATGCTCTATGTGCAGAGATGTAGGGAGCTGGGTATGTTAAGCTTGGAGAAGAGAAGGTTAAGAGGTGATATGATCGCCCTGTTTAAATATTTGAAAGGATGTCATACTGAAGATGGAGCAAATTTGTTTTCTGCAGCTCCAGAAAATAGGGCTTGAAGCAACGGATTCAAACTACAGGAAAAGAGATTCCACCTCAACATTAGGAAGAACTCCCTGATGGCAAGAATTGTTTGATAGTGGAATACTCTGCCTCAAAGTGTGGTGGAGTCTCCTTCTTTGTTTTTAAACAGAGGCTGGATGGCCATCCATTGAGGGTGCTTTGGTTGTAAGCTCTTGCATGGCAAAAGGTAATTGGACTTGATAGCCATTGAGGTTTCTTCCAACTCTATAATTCTATGCTCAAATCTTACTCTGATCAAAGCTATGGGAAGAGGAATGTGTTTCCCATCATCCCCACCAACTTTACATCCTTTTTCTGCCAACAGCCCAAAATCTTGTTCCATGCAGAGAGAGATGACTAGCCTTCTTAAGGGTAGGCCTCAAGCGGCCGTAGAGAATGCACACCCTAAGTGGAGCTGATAAGATTGGTGCTCCAGAATGTGTCATGCTGAGAAAGCTCGCTGCCTTTTTATCAGCCAACTGAAAAACTTTCCAAAGCTTCCAGGGCATCGGCACTGACACCCTGATGGAGACCAGATGACAGGCAGACATGATGACACCCAATGGCCTACTTGCCTTTGGGTAATACCACAGAGGCCAAGGAAACAAAAGGACGTACTGCTCAAATGGCAAGCAGCCATCAAATGTGTAGCTTTTTCCCTCCCATGTTTTGTCATGTTAAAATAAAAGACAATGAGTTGTGCCCTAGCAGGAAGAAGAGGCCCTACTTAACACTTTTCTTCCTATCAGTCCATTCAGAATCACTGCAAGTCTCCCACTTGGGTGAGTCACAGAGACCACAATGAAGAAGAATAGGTGGCATGCCTAAGTACAGTCTCATCCAAAATCCACAAAACCTTTACTGGACCAACCAAAATGCACATTATATATGTTGCAAGCTTTTAACGTTCCACTGGCCTCTGGTGCTAAAACTGATACACGACACCTTTGCTTGATGGAGAAGCCAGTGGAGCTTTGAAAACTTGCAACATGTATAATGTGCATTTTGATTGGCCCAATGAAGATATCACTGTTTTGTGGATTTTGGATGAGACTGGACATCACTATGTGGCCAACACTGCTACCCCTGGATATGTTTTCTGTCACAGGTTGCATACCTGTAACTGTCATTCTTCAGGTGCTCATCTGTAAACTCACACGAATGGGAGACTTTGGAGACTAGCAAGCTACACAAGTTGGATGTGAGTGTGTCACAAAGCCACTGTAGGTAGAACTAACTCTAAGTGAGCAAAGGGTTAAGCAGCTTTCTCCCCTTCCAGAGTATTTCCTCAAGACTGCAGCCTTCCTTACAGAGGCAGCTACTGATTTCCATGTCAAAAGCATTTTCAGTACAATGTCTGCATAGAAATATACTTGAGCAGAAACTACTATTTTATGTGCAAACCACTCATGTGCAACTTTTGTGCAGAATAAGTCCCTAATTGCAGTATTTTCTGCACGTGAAATAATATTTCTGCCTTTCTGAAAATGCTGTTTCCTGCACAGAAATGCTGTTTTCTATGCAAAACAACAATGTACAAATTTCACCCAGAATAAGTCCCAAACTGCAAAAAAGATTATTTTCAATCCAGGATTCTTCTTCTTGGGATTTCTAGATGCTTAAGAAACATGTTTTTTAACCATTTAAAAAATATTGTCAAATATTATTTCCATCCCTAGTGAATCCTCTCCAGATTTTATTCCAAACATTAAACAGTTATTGAAATATTGAACCGTACCTGCCAAACAGGCCCCTTTTAAAATTTGGACTAAAACGCAAAGAAGATTCACTGGCCAGATGTGTATATTTGTTTCCAAAAGTAACTAAAGGTGTAACTATTTTAATTACTTTTTTTGAAATGGGAAAGAGGTACCTTTTTAAAAAAAATTAATAGTAAATGGCCAATGTCCCATATTCAGGTGAAATAGCATAAATGACCACAGGCAGAGTCACACTTGGATGGTGTTATATGACCCTTGTGTTGAATGGGAAGGTTATATAACTGAACCTGCAACCAAATGCACAATGGAGTGCATATCTGCATGCACAACAGCATCAAATGTGTAACTTTGTTTCCACGACTTTGATCTGGATTCAGATGTTGTGTATCAGACAAAAACAACCCTCTCTCTTTAAAAAAAAAAAATAGCAGAATTTGTGCATAAGATACCATTGGGATTCTGTCCAACACCTTCTGGGTGGGGGGGGGGGGACTTGGAATGATAACTAATTATTTTTTAATAAGAGACTTTCTAAGCTCTGATGATATCTATTATCAGATTTCAGCTTGTCCAAATTAAAACCAGCAGATACCTAGCAGGGTATTCACAGCATCATTCTGTGTACTTCTATTGCTGTTTGGAGCTGCAATGAATGCCAGAGGCTTGGAGAAATTGACATCCGGGTGCTCAGGAGCAAAGGCCCTTTCGAGTGCCAGTGGGCAGTGGCTATTTTAATGACAAGTCAGCAAGGATGTGGTTATTATCTCCATGCATTTGTGTGCACATTTATTTAGAGGATAGCAACTTTCAATTACAACGCTACCAAGATCCCATGCCTTTCCAGTTGTTTCTGTTGTTGTTGTTGTTGTTGTTGTGTGCCTTCAAGTCATTTCTGACTTATGGCAACCCTAAGGCAAACCTGTCATGGGATTTTCCTGGCAAGATTTGTTCAGAGGCGGCTTGCCATTGTCTTCCCCTGAGGCTGAGAGAGTGTGACTTGCTCAAGGTCACCCGGTGGGTTTCATGGCTGAGCTGGGAATCAAACCCTAGTCTCCAGAGTCATCATCCAACACTCAAATCACTACACCATGCTGGAATCATAGAATTTTAGAGCTGGAAGGAACCATAAGGACACCTAGTCTAACCCTCTGTCATGCATGAATACATGATCACAGCACTCCCTGAAAGAGACTTGCTTTAAAGACCTCCAAAGGAGAGTTTTTGAAGAGCAGCAATGGGTGAGAACTTTATGACAATTGATTGATTGTTATTTGTTGTTAACTGCCCTTGAGTCGATCTCAACCCATGGCAACCCTATGGATGAGTAATCTCCAAGATCTTCTGTCCTCCACTGCTCTGCTTAATTCCTGAAACCCCTTAATGCCAATAGTGGCCTCCTTAATAGAGTCCATCCATCTGGCATGTGACCTTCCTCTCTTCCTACATCCCTCCACTTTCCCCAGCATTATTGTTTTTTCCAAAGAGTCCTCTCTTCTCATGATGTATCCAAAGTACGACAGCCTCAGTTTGGTCATTTTCACTTCCAGAGAGGTTTCTGGCTTGATCTGTTCTAGGACCCATTTGTTTGTCCTTTTGGCTGTCCATGGGATCCTCAGCACTCTTCTCTAGCACCACATTCTCTCAAATACATTGATTTTCTTCCTAATATCTTTCTTAACTATCCAGCTTTCACATCCATCCATGGTAAAAGGGAATACAATGGCTTGTATGATTCTAACTTTTGTGCTAAGTTGTATATCTTTGCATTTTGGAATCTTTTCTAGTTCTTTCATAGCCACCCTCCCATTCTTAGGGGCTCTGCAGACAGCACAAAAGTCTTGGAGCCAGGGAAGGGGAGGGGCAGCCACATGCTGGGCACCCAAACCCCTTCCCGAGGATGTCATCAGAGTGCACACCATTGCACATGGCGAGCGCTCTGATGATGTCCTCCCAGTGCAGCGTCCAGACACGCTGCGCTGGAAGAGGCGTAAAAGAGCCGCATGGCAGCTCTTTGGGCGCCCTTTTCGCCACCTAGGAAAGGAGCGCTATTTTGGCACTCCTTTCCCAGGTGCCAAAAGGGAGGATTGGGGCCGAGGTGTGGGGCAGCCTCGACCCCAATCCTTCACTTCCCAGGGCAGCCCATGGCCGCCCGTCTGCATCCCCCCTTAGTCTTCTCCTGATTTCCTGGCTGCAGTCCCTGTTCTAATCAATGTTTGATCTCAGATATGAGAACTCTTTTACTATTTCTATTTCTTCATTGTCTAGTTTGAATGTGTGTAAGTTCTCTGTGGTCATTATTTTTGTTTTCTTTATGTTCAACAGTAAGCCTGCCTTTCACTTTCTTCTTTGATCTTCCTTAGTAGATGTTGCAGGACTGTGAGGTTTTCTGCTAGTATTATGGTGTCATCAGCATATCTTAGATTGTTGATATTCCTTCCTCCTATTTTCACTCCTCCTCCTTCTCTGTCCAAGCCCACTTTCCTTACAATATGTTCTGCATATAAGTTGAACAGATAGGGTGATAGGATGCAGCCCTGTCTGACCCCTTTGCTAATTGGGAACCACTCTGTTTCTCCATCTTCTGTTCTGACAGTAGCCTCTTGTCTTGAGAACACATCTGGGCCTCCAACCCACATTTTGCTGCACAAGGTAGACAAGGTGGGGGAGGATTTCACAATAAAGCAACGTGCAGAAACAGTGATGTACCTGCATTTAATCTGGCACACACAGTCCAATAAATAACTGTAATAAAATATACATTAATTTTAATATAGTGGGGATTTTTTTAAAAAGAAAAGAACAAGAGCTAAGTGCTTGTCAGTCCTCCACTGCTTTTTGAAGTCATTGACTCATTGACTTCATACTGAGCACTAAGGTAACATTACCGCCTGCGCATTTCACCATCTTTCTGTGTAAAAATAAAATAAAAGGGATACAAAAAAAAAGTATCACAAAAGGTTTTACTTCCCAGATTGCAAATGCATATTTCATTCATCCCAACACAGCTTCATCTCAAATAAGGAATGCTGATTTTTGTGACCTGATCTCCATCCCCTAAAAATCTACTAAACCTATTATCCATGAGCCAAAATGGAATGTCGGAAAAGGGCATTTTCAAATAGCCTTCCTACTTGTTTTGTTTTGTTTAAGTAAAGCTGAAAAGTCAGCAAGAACACCTAGACTATCCTGTTCCCCTGTCAGACGTCTTCCCAGAACTCAAGGCCACCATTTTCAAGTATAGCACAATAGAGAAGAGAGATTCTCTTGCAAGAATTTCCAAGAATGGAGTAGGACTTCCTTGAGTTGTGTTCAGAGTTGACACCACTTTAACTACCATGGCTCCATCATACAGAATCCTGGGATTTGTAGCTTTGTGAGGCACCAGCACTCTTTGCAGAGAAGGCTAAAAACCTTGTAAAACTACAAATCCTAGGATTCCATAGGATGGAGCTACAGCACCCATCCCTTGTTGTTTGTTGATGTGTGCCTTACAGTCATTTCCAACTTATGGGGATCCTAAAGTTGGCCCATCATGGGGTTTTCTGGGTCTCAAGAGTGAAACTAACCCAAGGTCACCCAGTGGGTTTCCATGGCCATGTGATGAATTTGACCCAGATTACCAGGGTCCTAGTCCTACACACAAACCACTATGCCACACTAGATTTCACTCATCCCTTACTCATGTGTAAAACCCGGAGGACCCATTATGGTGATATAATCAGATGACCTGCCCCTGAGGCACTTTCACATGATACATTTAAAGTGCTGTGATTCCTCATTAGCTGCCATGGCAACATCCCATGGAATCCTGGGATTTGCAATTTAGGCAGGAGAGTATATAAAATTATCAACCAGAGAGTTCTACTGAAAGCCACAGGATTACATAAAATGTAGTCATGGCAACTGAAGTGAAATCATAGTGCTATAACAGTGAAAGAGCCCCAGATCTACATTGC
Source organism: Phrynosoma blainvillii (assembly GCA_026167975.1). Taxonomy (NCBI): domain Eukaryota; kingdom Metazoa; phylum Chordata; class Lepidosauria; order Squamata; family Phrynosomatidae; genus Phrynosoma; species Phrynosoma blainvillii. The sequence goes on from JANUYF010000005.1 coordinate 9,066,356, forward strand.
AACTTCTGTTTGGCTGACAGAGTAGTATATATATTTTACTGATATAGTACAATAATAATTGGATAGATATGTCAATGTAACTATATAACACACTGTCAGCCAAAAAGAAGATGATTTATACTGACAAGTCTCAATTTACATTGGGGTTGCATTCCTGGACTTGTGATGTAAGTTGAAACTGCTGTAAATGGGGGTCACCAGGATCATAGGGAATCACTGGAAACCATGTGGATGTGTTCTGACAAAGCTAACGTGGCCCCAAAGTTAGCGATTTTACCAAATCCTCCATGAATTTAAAGAATCCTCCATGGATATTAATGAGGTTTGACACCTTGGAGTTTACCCTTAAAGTGCAGATGTTCAGATTGTCAAGAAGAAGAAGCAACTGGTGATCCCAAGAAGGCTTGGCTGAGGTGAGACGGATCACCATCTGATGACAGTTCCTCTTCAGAGGTGCACACAGACAGAGAGTAACTGATACGAACAGTGATCTTCTGTGCCTTCTCCAGCAGTCTTCCCAGAGGAAGAAAACACATCGAGAGAGAGAGAGAGAGAGAGAGAGAGAGATTGAGAGAGAGAGGTAGCACAATTCCTGCTGGGTCTTCTGCAGCAGATGTAGGATTTAGAATAGGAGGAGAGGCTGCACATCTTCTGTACAGTAACCAGCTACATGAAAAATACATACCAAAAACAACCCTAGTCCTTGCAGATGCAAACACACACACACACACACACACACACAGATTTCTCTCTTCTCACTCAATTTCTTAATTATAACTTTCAGGTGCCACAAGGCTCGTTTTTTACTGCTGCATATTTAGCAGAATTACCCCTTTGGTCAATCTATCTCAAGGGGAAATGTTAATGTTACCCATTTGCTCCCTCCAAGTGAAATAGGCAGAGGAAATCCTTCCCGCCCGTCACACTAAAACTCCAAAACTCTAGCATGCAAAGGGAACTTGCAATACTTCTGAGACAGGGTGAAAGAAGTTGTAGCATAAGCTTTCGTAGACTACAAAAGCTCATGCTACAACGTCTTTGATGCAGTTAGTCTGAAAGCTGCTGCAAGAAACCTCTGCATACTGCTATTCTCAACACAACTATGGGGCTCGACAGACGGGATGGCTCCATGCCAGCCCTGGGAGCCCCGAATTGGGGCCGTGGTAACCACATGCTGCGGTCCTGGTCCAGCACTTTGCCGCTCCAAAAAGAGCTGGCAAATGCTGCTCTCTTTCCTGCATTCCTTTGGCACAGTGTGTCTGTACACTGAACCAAGGGAGCGCCCTGACGCCGTCTGCTGTGCGGTGGGGCATGCGGCATGACAGCGACATCGGGAAGGATTCAGGGCGGAGTCATGGCCAGTGTGTGGTTGCCATGCCCTGACTCCACCCCGAGGCCAGCCCTTTTGGCCAGTCAGTACAGCGCGTATGTGTCTGAATTGCAAAATCCTAGTTTCTTTATCCTGCTCACACAACCCATTCCAAGCAGGCAAAGGAAATGCCTTCCTTCTGGCAATATTAAGTTCTGTTGTCATTTTCTAACCCTCTCAATAACATCCAGTAAAAGAAATTCATCCCTATCATCTTTTCTCAAGCCAATATTCCAAGTCACCTTACCCTCATCACTCCTTGGCCTCTCCTGCCTCACTTAACTGTGCAAACACACTCAGAGAACTATGAATTATGGATTTATTTCTGTATTTCTGTGAAAGCTTGTAAATTTGAAATGTTGTAAATGGGGGTAGTGCAAATTTTCCCATGTTCTATTGTATCCATATCTACCTCTCTTTGTGGTGTTTGAGTGAAGCAGATGCCTGGAAGACCTGGAAAAGCATGCACTTGCCAGACTGGGCTCAGAAGTTCGCATAATCTTGGCAGAGTACAAGAAAGGCAAGTCAGGCAGGAGATGATAGCAGGATATGCAAAGAGTCAGAGAGGCATTTAGCAATAAATAGGGATTTGTAAATATTAAATGTGAATCTTAATGGCCTCAAACTCTCTGCCAATACATATTACAAGTCAGAAGGATTGGCATGCAAATGGAGAGGGGAGGAAAGAACTCCATCTCTTCACAGAAGACAAACAGGACAATAGTATGGAGATAATAGACACACACATCTTATTGAAAACCCATTTGCAATTCATAATAATGACCAGGGCTAATTCCTAAAGCAGCTAGCATACCTCCAATTCCAAATTCATACATTTTTTTTCCTTTGACTAAAAGTCTCCTAGAGATAATGCATGTGAAATAATGGCTAATACCTCCTCATCTCACTCTGGCATCGATATGAAGTATGTATTGATTTGTCAAGTAAGAGTTCATTTAGAGTCCAAGTATTTCGACTGCACAGTATTTAATTTTCCCTAATTCACTTTAATTGGTGCCTAACACCAATGTCATTTCAATGAAAGCACACACATGCACACATATCTCATGGCAAGGAGAATGTTCAGCTCCTATATTATTGAGAAAGAGGCTGTAGAGATTGTAGAGATAACTGGGTTCTGCCCAGTTTTGCTGTGAAATGTTGCTGCTTTCAGTGGGATAACTAAAGAAGTGTGGATTCAGCCTGGAAGACTGGAAGTAGATGTAACTGGGAGAGGATCTGCCCTATACAGTTATAATTGTTTCTTACCACTTTACCTGGCATGACTCCATCCTAAAAAATCAGTGTGTTTGTAGTTTGGTGAGAAACAAAGAATGATCTATAAACAGATACTAGAGCTCTCTGGTAGAGAATTCTAATTCCCTCACCAAACTACAAATCCCAGGATTCTGTAGAATGGAGCCATGCCAATTAAAGTAGCATCAGGCCATTATAATTATACAGTGCAGATAACATTGGATTGGCAGAAGTGAGTTTGCCAGGCTTTCATGCCTATGGCTGCCCACTAGTGAACTACCCCTAAAAATGACAGCTCCACTCATGGAAGGCCTCCCTGCCTGATTTTGGGGGATCCCATCTGAACCACACTATTCTATGTGGTTACAGGGGAGGATTGGAAGGGCCAGTGTAGAAAGAAGAGGTGATCCAGCCCACACTACAGGAGTGAAAAAGTGCGGCCTACGAGCCACATGTGGCTCCAGGACCATTAATGTAGGGCCATGGGACCCTCATGAACACAGACGCACACATACACAAATACCCCATATCCTCCAGCTGAAAAATAACTGGTCAAAAAATGAGAAGTGCAACCTTAGGAAGCCTCCAGAAATTGTGATTCTGTGTTAAAAGAAGATGCCAGTAATGTATCCAGCTCTTTTACTCCAAGTCTCAAGTCCAGTCTTAAGCCCTTGCAAGATATTTTCAAGTTGAGTCTCAAGTCTAGGAGCAACTTTTAACCAAAAAAGAGAGAGGTGGGGTGTGTTTCTCAGAGAGGAACAACAAGTACATTAAGGCAGCATTAAGCTTGGCAGCCTGTCCCTGCTGCACATCAGAGGAGCCTTCTAAAGCTTTAGAAGGATCCTTCTGCCTCAAGCCCATTGCCTAACACTTTTGCTGTTTCCCTCCAAGAAATACATCCCGTGCTCTGGGGAAGGGTCTTTCTTGTATGCTGTTTGAAGTGAATGATGCCAGCAAGTTGGTTGCTAAAAATATACAAGTTGTGAGTTGAGCTGAGTCAGTGCATCATTCATTGCCATGTTGCGTCCAAGTCAAATCACTGACGTGCCTTAAGTCTGACCTGAGTCCAAATCAATAAACTCAAGTCTCCATCAGTGGAAGGTGCACTAAGGTCATAATGTATTACATGGTAGAGGGGAAAGTTATGCAATGTCCAAGTTATTACATCATAGCTGGAATCCTATTGGGCAGTTATGAATATGTAACCTACAGTTACATATTCTTAACTGCTATGTATTGATCATCCCTACATAGAGGGCTACGTAGGGACCATCAAAGTCACTCAAACCCCACTTTCTGGTATGCAGCCACTTGAATCAATGTGAGTCCATCTCCCTGTTAATTGAAAAGCAGCTGCCTGACAACGCAGAGAATTCCCCCATCTGGGGAACTGATTACTCCAAAGTAGTAACTTTCCCAGGTTCTATGCTTTGTGCCTAGAAGAGGGGAATAGGCTGTGCTGTAGCTTTGGCTCGAGAAGTATTTAGAAGAATAGCAGCTGGTGAGAAGTTGTCCAAGATGCTGAAGAATTTGGGGGAAGAAGCCAGCAAAGATAGCTCCTTTGACATTCATACTAAAACCAGAGTGGGTTCATCACACACATCCTAGGCCCCTCCATGCCACTCCTGGCAAAGTACCTCATCACAGGTTCAGACAATAGGCTCACTTGACTTGAAAATGGTGAAAGAAACCATTTCTGCACTGTCCACAGTTTTCACTTGCCACACACAGTCTATAATCAGAAATAATATATTGTGGTGCTGGGTTCCTGCACTACTTTGAATTTCTGTTGAGTCATAAGACATATTCTCATTGATCTTGCAGATATGGACACCCACCCAAGTGGTTGCAATAACATTGCAACTTCCTAGATCATGCTGCCAGTACTCCAGGTTGCTGTAGCAACATCCTTAAGAGATGGCTGAGTCATGTTGATTAGGTCCCAAGACATTGGGCAAACCTTCCCATAAGGATCTAGAACCACCACTATCTCTAGCAAATGATTAATGTCCTTTGGTTTTAATGGAAATGAAGATAACCTTCAATGAAATACTCCTGACCACTGAATGATTCTGTGCCCCAGGTCAGAACCAGTCCATGTGTTAGGATAGAGATCTGCACATGAGAAATGACCATCATGGGTGGGGTGGAATGCTGGGTGACCTTATGCACAATCCCTTCAACAGAGCTGTTCATGCATTCAGCTTCCTGTTGTTGTGTTCCTTCAAGTCGTTTCTGATTTATGAAAACCCTAAGGGGGTCAGACCTTGGTAAGATTTGTCGAAGGGTGCCTTTCCTTTCCTCTGAGGCTGAGAGTGTGTGACTTGTGCAAGGTCACCCAGTGAGTTTCCATGGTCTCCAGAGTCATAGTCCAACACTTAAACCACTATGCCATGCTGGCTATCTTCATGTTGTATAGGAGGACATTATTAGGAGCCTAGTGATATATAAGCATATGCAAATATGTCATTAGGCTGATATGATAAATGCTATATGGCACGACTATTCTGTGCCTGAATTCCTTCCTTGGGCTGAATGATACCCAAGGAGTAATCATCTGCAAGCTAAGAGTGCTTTGCTCCTCTTCTCTTTTCCCCCATGTAGGGACAAGAAAAAAGGACTTGCTAGGAAATTTGAACCAAACATAACACTCCTAACATGTGTTTCCCTGGGAGATTCTTTCATACTCCATAGTAATGGAGAGTCGGTGTAAATATTGCCAAAATTTTGAAGGGTGGCAGTTCCTACCCATCTGGCCACAGGCTCCAGGGACAATGAAGATGGATTCAGTAGCAGTTTTAGCTGGCATCCTTAAGAGGAGAGCTTTGTTTCCTTCTCCTTTCTCTCTGAAGGGAAGAGCAAATCCAGAAAGCCTGTATGAAGCACTGGATGGAGATGCTCCCTATGGCATTTTGGGCTAAGATCCAAAGACATCTCTGGGTACCACCACTCCCTGGAAAGCTGGGCAGGCTGGGAGCCCTTCCCTCACTTAGTTTCCACACTCTAGATCTACAGAAATTGAGCTTTCATGTTCTCCCCTTGATCATTCAAATGAATGATATAAATGTAGCCAAAGTCAATTTAAACAGGTCACAGAATCCTGCCTTTCTTGGCAGTGCATCTGGGTTCCCTGAGTGAAGTTGTGTTTTTTTTTAATTTCAAATATATTCAAAATATTTTTAGGCTAACTTTCAAGGCAAAGCCTCCTCACTGTGGTTTGCAAGATAAAATTCTAAATTTAAATGTTTCAGCGCAAAGTACACACAGGCCTGGGTTTGCTTTGCAATCAAGCCTTGCTCATTTTAACTAAATTCAGTACCAGGATGTGTTTGCAACCCTGGAGCTGTGTGCTGTTAGAAGGAGTTTGTGCTCTACAGCTGTAATGGAAATGTTCCCTCTATTTGCACAAGATGCTGATCACTATGCAAAAAGCATCAACCTTCATAATACTCACAATTTTCAACCAATGTCAGAAATGTAAATCCTATCCCTAAGAAGGCACTGGGTTTGGAATCTACCTCTTAACCCTTCATCTGAAAACAGTCATACATAAGAAAGCCCAGGTGCCCTTATCATGGGAAGGAGAGAGATTCAGAAGAGCTAGGGTTTGTGGAAATTGGACTTGGAAGAGGAAACATTCTGCAAAATCAGCCTTCCAGCACATGCCTTGGTGAGCTGATTTGCTTGCAACCTGAAAATTTCAGTACCAGGGTTCAGACAGACCTCAGGCTTTGCAAAACTCTGTTTATTCATCATGGCTTTTCCATCAGCATGTTGATTATAAGGAAAAGAAACCCATGTAGGTCAGCCATGAAGAAAGGGGTGATCAAATGGGTGAATCCCATTTTGGGAGAAAGGCGGAATATACATCCAATAAACAAATAAATAAAGCCATCTACTTTCATGGAATCAACTCAGCATGCCTGTTGTTTGACAGCTTTTCTACATTGCAGAAATAAAGCGTTTGACACCAGTTCAATTATTATGGCTTCATCCTGTGGAATTCTGGGATTTGTAGTTTGTTAGAGCTAGTCTATTCAACTTCCTGCCATTCAGGAATACACAATCCAAGCACACCCATCCAGCCTCTGTTTAAAAACCTCCAAAGAAGGAGACTCCACCAATCTCCAACACAGAGTATTCCACTTTCAAACAACTCTTACCATCAGGAAGTTCTTCCTAATATTGAGGTAGACTCTCGTTTCTTCTAGTTTGCATCCATTGCTCTGTGTCCTAGTCTCTAGAGCAGCAGAAAACAAGCTTGCTCCATCTTCAGTATGGAAGCTCTTCAAATATTTAAACAGGGGTATCATATCACCCCTTGACCTTCTCTTCTCCAGGCTAAACATACCCAGCTCCCTAAGCTGTTCTTCACAGTGCATGGTTTCCAGACCTTTTACCATTTTGGTTGCCCTCCTTTAGACACATTTCAACTTGTCAATATCCATCTTGAATTCTGGTGCCCAGAACTGAACACAGATGAGGCCTGACCAAAGCAGAATAGAAATAAATGACTTGCATGATTGTGGCCTTCATAATCCCAAAAGTTTTCACAGAGATGATGGAGAGACTCGTTCTCTGTTGCTCCCAAAGGTGGGAATTGGAACCAGTGGGTGGAAATTGCAGGGAAGCAGATTTCAGGTAAAAATTAGGAAAAACCAAAGGGAAGAGCTCTTTGGCAGTGAAAGAGACTGCCTGGGGAGGTCTGTGGGCTGTCTTTCACTGGAGACATTTAAGAAGAGTCTGTTTTGCCATCTGCTTTAGCTCAGGCATGGGCAACTTGTGGCTCTCCAAATGTCATTGGGCAACAACTCGCATCAGCCCTTGTCAGCAGATGCAATAGTGAGGTATGGTGGGAGTTGCTGTCCAAAAATGTGTGAAAAGCGACACTTTCCTACTTCAATTGCTGATCCTTCCTTGAGCAAACTAGGTGCCTCTCCAGGTTCTTCCAGTTGTGAAATATGCTCATACGATTCTGTCATTGCAAGCAAGTCAAATAAACTCATTTTTTAAACAGGGTAAGGGCAACATTAATGCTTGGTAAAGTGGAAGGCAGGAGGAAAAGGGGATGACCATAGTGGATTGACTCAATCAAGGAAACCATGGCTGCTTTCAGTTTGCAAGACCTCAGCAGATGGGGGTGATGATTGTGAAGGTCTCTTATTCCTAGGGACCTTGCAGGTCTCTTTCTCATTCATAGGGTTGCCATATGTTGAAGTCAACTAAAAATAACGACAAAAATAAGGCCAACGCCCCACTGCCAGGGCTCAGACATCCTTCTCCCCACTCAATTCCTTGGGGTCATAAGTTTACATAGCACCAGATTCTGGCCCAACCAAGCCATCCACCATTTTACATTGCTCTGTGTCAGTGCTGCTGTAGGGCATGATGGAAAATTGAAATGATAGATAGTTGTATAAGCCCACGTGTGAACAAAAAAGATGTGGAGTGGAGGAGAACCAGATGTTATCTTGCCAAATCCCTCTACATGCCCAACACTGGAGCAAAGCATCTTTCAAGAGCCTATATATATATATATATATATATATTGCTAGTTTTGAATTATGACTTATGTATGGGCAAAAGTATACAGTAATTAGAATCAAAGTTAAGTAAAAATGTTATAAAAAGACAGAATAATCCAAATAATCCAAAGTGGAAAGACAGTTTTGAATGGGATGTGTTGTACAGATGTTGAGTAAGGCTGAGTATGTATATTATGTGATGTTAAGTTTTTGTATGTGTGCATGTTGTATGTTTTGTGTGATTTTCTAAATTGTTTTTAAATCAATTTAAAAAAAAAGAGTCCAAACATAGACACAAACTAAGGATACAGGAACAAAAAATAGAGACTGACTGGTAACTAGGAATGCTCAGAGTATCGAGTGTGAAATTGAAGGGGAGAGGAGTGAAAGAGGCAAAGGGAGAGAGAAAGGTTCAGAAAAAGCTATGCAACAACACAAGTGATAATATGGAGTTGTGTCTTAACTCTTGGGGCAGAATAAAAATAGGTTCACACAGGTTCTTACTGAGAAAAGCCATCTCCTTCTCTCCTCCCCCATCCCATTTGCAGAAGTGGGCTTAATAAAGCCTTGGTTAAGAGGCTTCCCTTGTTCGTCTGTTATTTACCTAGTTTGCATCAAGGACTTTTTAAGAAGGAATTCCCTGCAGGTGGTTCTTGTGTGCTATCAAATGCCTATGCCTCAATTAACACCTACACCAGGTCTGGCTGCCTGCCTTTGAATGTGTTCATGCTGCCCCCTGCTGGCTGGAGCCTCAGAACTGCATGAGTGAGGAGGGCAGCTGCCTAGAAAAGATCCTAAAATGCAAAGACATACAACTCAGCACAAAAGTTAGAGTCATGCAAGCCATCATATTCGCTATTACCATGTATGGATGTGAGATCTGGACAGTCAAGAAAGAAGATAGGAGGAAGATGCATTTGAGATAATGTGGTGCTGGAGAAGAATGCGGAGGATCCCATGGACAGCCAAAGGGACAAAGAAATGGGTCCTAGAGCAGATCAAGCCAGAAATATCCCTAGAAGCCAAGATGACAAGACTTAGACTGTCCTACTTTGGACACATCGTGAGAAGAGAAGAATCATTAGAAACAACAGTAACACTAGGAAAGGTGGAGGGAAGTAGAAAGAGAGGAAGGCCACATGCTAGATGGATGGACTTTATTAAAGAGACCACGAATATGAGTTTGCAGGAGCTGGGCAGAGCAGTGGAGGACAGGGGGCCTGGAAATGTCTCACCCACAGGGTTGCCAAGGGTCGATAATGAGATGAAGGAAGTTAACAACAACAACAACAAAATGTCCCCGCACCAAAGCAACAATCTTCTTCTTTGTTATATTTATTGCAAGTATCTAATTACAACCAGACCTACACATCCATGGACCTTTTAAACACAGATTCATGGACTAAAATATTCATATATATATATATATATATATACACCAAAGAGCAAACCTTGATTTTGCTATTTTCATATAAAGGACACCATTTCACTATGCCATTGTATTTAATGGGGCTTGAGCATTTAATGGGGCTTGTGGATTTTGGTATCCCCAGGGGGTCCTGGAACCAAACCCAGCAGATATCAAGGGCCCACCGTGTCACTTTTCTGTCCACCAGGACTCCCAGAGCTATGCCCAAGCTTTTTTTTCTTTTTTTAAAAGACAAAACCATTCTTTAAAACAGATTGAAAAGCACAGAAAAGAAGGAAATTTAATAGCCAACATTCAAGGCAAGTTTTTAAAGAATAATAAAATAATAAAATTGGTCTGTCTGCTGAACACACAACAGGGGGGAACTACCTTGGCTTCCACAGTCTAGGTGCACTACCAAGAACCCATTTTCCAGTGATATCCTTCAGAATTCTCTATGGTAGTTATGGATGTATAAGCTAGAGTTATATATTTGTGCCTGCTTTGTAAGAATAGCTCTTATATATTCACTAGTTCAAGGAGCACATGAGGGACTGTGAAATTCCTCTAGTCCTCACTTACCAAAACCATCTGAGGAAGTAGACTGAAGTCTATGAAAGCTCATGCTGCCAACGTCTTTCTTTCAGTTGGGGGGGATGCAGATGGGCAGCCCTGGGCCGCCTCAGGAAGCAGAGGATCGGGACTGCTGCTACCACACACAGCGGCCCTGATTCTCCCATTTGCCGGCCTGGAAAAGAGGAGCAAAATGCCGCTCCTTTCAGAGCCGGCAAATAGGGAGCCCCAAGAGCCTCCGTGCGGCTCTTCTGCATCCCTTCCAGTGCAGCGCATCAAGACGCTGCTCCGGGAGGATATTTTGACAGTGCACACCATGCGTAATGGCGCGTGCCGTCAGAATGTCCTTGGGAAGGGATTGCGGCAGCTGGCGTGTGGCCACCCCTCCCCTTCCCTGCCTCCAAGATGGTGCAAAGGGCCATCTGTAGAGGCCCTCAGTCTCAAAGGTGCTACAAGATCTCTCTACATACTGGTTCTATAGAGTAACACGGCTAAATCTTTGAACTTCTCACTTACCAGTCAGCAATCAATACAGCTGATAGATCTGTTTCCCTATTGATTGAGAAACGATATGCATCAACAGAAGTATAGTGTCTAGATTAAAGGAAGTAATAATACCACTCTAGTCTGCTTTTGTCAAACTTCACCGAGAATACTGTGTCCAGTTCTGGGCACCACAATTCAAAAAGAACATTGACAAGCTGGAGCATGTCCAGAGGAAGGCAACCAAAGCAGTGAAGGGTCTGGAAACCATGCCCTATGAGGAGAGATTTAGGGAGCTGGGTATGTTTACCCCAGCAGAAGAGATAGTTAAGAGGTGATATGATAGCCCTGTTTAAGTATTTGAAGGGGGGTGTCATATTGAGGATGGAGCAAGCTTGTTTTCTGCTGCTCCAGAGACTAGGACATGGAGTAATGCATGCAAACTACAGAAAAAGAGATTACACCTAAACATTGGGAAGACCTTCCAGATGGTTTGCCAGTGGAACACACTCCCTCGGAACCTCCTTCTTTGGAGGTTTTTAAACAGAGGCTGGATGGCCATCTGTTGGGATTGCTTTGGTTGTGAGTTCCTGTATGGCAGAATGGGGTTGGAATGGATGAATGACTTGAGGTCTCTTCCATCTCTATGATTCTATTACCACCCAACTCTTTCATGTGAGTGATCTCTGGCAAAGGGGGGGGCAATTGCAACAGGAACCCTGATTCTAGCTGTCACAGTGGAGATTGCTCATGGAAGGGGTTGGAAAAACCAGTGAGCTGTTCCTCAACTGAGAGGGGAACAGATCTCCATCAATTGCAGTGGCTGCTACCTCATAAAGTAAGGGTGGCTTCAGGGTGGGATGTACTACTTAGCTATGAAACAAAGGGGGCTATGTAGCTATGCTGGTGATGCAAAATTCTAGCCATGGTTTATTCTAACCTCTCCCTTCCCCATATCTTTGATGTGTCCCACAAGAACTCAACTGGTTTGATAGCCAGCCTTTCTCCTATCTCACTGAATCCTAGAAAGTGGCTCTGATAAGTTCACTGATAAGCGGTATAGAAATGTACCTGCTATTGCTATTGCTATAATGCACTGAGCAGAACTGCATATGGGAATTCAAATGGGAAGGGGCACTATATAAAGCCCAATAGCTATAGCAGTTTGCCAGGGTACAGTAGATTAATCTGTTTTTGTATGATCCCATTTCTCTAGTATGTGGTTGAAAAGATGTGGTCCTCCAGATGTTGGACTGCAACTCCCATCAGCCTAATCAACATTGCCGATGGTGAGGAAAAATGAGAGGGTTTTTTTCCCCTAAAACCATCTGGAGTACCCAAATTTCCAGTTTAGGGAATGATTTTTCTTCATCATCACAGTTACATTCGTGGAAAGATCCAACGATGAATCAAGTAACACCACTTTTGTGCTGATTGCTGTAGGTATTTAACTGGAGGTTTCTTTGACACACATGGACCAAAAATGCTCCAACCTCTTTTAAGTTCTCCCTTCCCTCATTAACTTCTCAAATAGATGTACCAATAGATGATTTTCCCCTTCCTTGATATATGCAAGTAATTCCCATCTGAGTTCTCCAAGCGTTCTGACAGGAGAATAGACCCCTATTAGGAAAGGTGGCAGCAAAGAACAACACAGTGATTAAATGCAAAATTGAAATTATAATGAAAATTGGGGCACTGAAAAGAAATTTAATTAAGTAAGCAACTGCAAATCAAACAGAAATGTATTCATTATTTAATCAAGTAGTGAAGTGCAAAATCTCTTCTAATCAGGAAAAGTCTCTGAGAGCAGATAAAGAAGGAACGAGAGAAATCAAGGAACCAATTTAAAAGCAGAAAGAAAATACCAAACAGCCACAGTACAAAAGAGCGTTTGTCTGAGAAACAAAAGGTTAGCTGGGGTTTATGGATTGGGTTTTTGGTTTTTGTTCCAAACACTGTGTCGGTGTGATTAACGTAGTCTTGTAAGCCCCTCCGCAGTTTTCAAAATACAAACTGTATAGTGCAAGGCAGGATATGCCATCCCCACAAAAAATGTGAGTGAAACGTATTATCACTGTGCCATTACCTGTAATGTCTGGACAGTGCCTCCTCCTCCTCTTCCTCCTCCTCACCGTGTTTTAGGTTTAGGGTTGCCACCATTTTTTAACCAAACCTGCTCCTCTGTCTTTAACACGTTAGTCTAATGTGCAAAATCAAAGCAAGAGAAGTGTGGCTTCCTATTTTCTCTCCAGGGTGTTTCAGAACTATGGTTGCCACCTTTTTTGCTAACTTGGCTCCTGTGCCGTTGACTTGGTGGCCCCACAGGCAAATATTAAGAAGTGTTTCCTAGAATGCAGGAAAAAAATATTGACTACATTTGCCTGGTTTCCTCTCTTCCATCCTCTTCCCACCATACAGTTACCAGCTTTTTTTTCTCATTGGCTTAACTCCTGTTATTATTAACATAGCCACCTGACAACCAAAAATGAAGCAAGCAAAGCTTTTTCCACCACTGAAGATAACTTTGTTGACTAGATTTCACCACTTCCATCACTTGCTTTCCACTCTCATCCCTTCATCTCTCCCACAAATGTATACTTGCCAGTGGTTGACTGGTGACATTTATGCCAAAGTGCAATGAATCAACTTAAGTTTTAAAGACTTTTCCAAGGTGCTGAGCTCATATGCAAGGGGAGACAATTCAGCATCTTAGCAAGCTTCTTTCAGTGCAGATTAAAATCTGGAGCAGTTTCACTGATGCACTAACAGCCACTAGCTGCAACTGACAAATATACAACACCTGCTGAGTGAAACATCTGGATTTTTGCTTAATATTCTACTGAGTGGGAGAAGTGTACATGCACACATACACAAATTGCATTGCAAAATCTGAAATCTGCTTAGTGGATCTGTCTGGATGTTGCTAAAAGAAAAGTACCCAGAAAGTCAGTTTACAATGGAATTTTTAAGGATCCCTATGAAAAACATCTAAAGAGCAAACTGAGCATGGGCACAGCTCTTAAAAATTATTAATAAAAATAGCTTTATTAACCAATCAAATTTACAGAAAACAGACAAACTTACAAAAGAAAAATTAAGTGAAGACACAAACTATGAAAAATACTTTAACACCATACAGTAAACAATAACCAATACTTCTTCCACCACCCCCTCCGATTTATAGTTTTGCATAAAAATTGCATATGCTGAGAAAGAAAGAGTTAAAAGTACAGTACACTCATTGACCCATGGATAAGTCGACTCAGTTTTTTGGAACAATTTTTTGACTAAAATGTCTAGACTTATACATGAGTATATACGGTAGTTTGAATCCATTGCTCCGTGTCCTAGTCTCTAGAGCAGCAGAAAACAAGCTAGCTCCATCCTCAATATGACACCCCTAAAATTTAAACATAGCTACATTATAACCAATTAACCTTCTCTTCCCCAAATGTATCAGGCTGTGGTTGTGCAGCCCAGAACAGGTGAAGCCCAGATCACCAGCATAACTGGTTTTAATGCTCTTCCAAAATACCAATGGGGTCTTGGCTGTATTCTGCATACTGAGGTTACTGACTCCCTTTTCCTACTGGTAGGGCCGGCTGTGCAAAGCTACCCATGGCTGCCTCTTCTGGTTGGCTCTTTGTCCAATTTCAGCTGTGCTAGAGTCATCCTTTTCGGTCTCTTTTTCCTCTCCTCCTCTCGCTTTTTTCTTCTCCTTCACAGCCTGCACAAATCTCATCCTCCCTTGCTTAATAACAGTGAGTCACTATTCACACAACACTAAATTAAGCTGCTAATTAAATATGAGGGTTTTCTTGTTAAGGCTGCAGACACGCTGTACTTAAACAGCATGCTAAATTATTATTTGCTCGCATTCTTCTTTGACTGAAAGCGGGGCGGGGGGGGAGCAACTTTTCATAAAGATTGATTGAACTGAAAACAAGTCCACACTTGCAAAAGCACAGATTCCAATTCTCTTTGGGTTGCAATGTGAGGGTTTTTTTAAATGTTTCCAGCAAAACAGAGACCAGGGAAGAGATTTTTCACATGAGTACAATTCATCTGGTTACACAGCACTGTTGCAATTTAGGGAGGGAGGTGGTGAAGACTTTGCAAAGGTAGAACCTGGGAAAGTTATTTTTGGGACTATGGGGGGATGCAGACGGGCAGCCGTGGGCTGCCCTGGGAAGCGGAGGATTGGGGCCGAGGCTGCCCCATGCCTCGGCCCCAATCCACCTTTTGGGCACCTGGGAAAGGAGCGCCAAAATAGCGCTCCTTTCTCAAGCCGCAGAAAGGGCGCCAGAAGAGCTGATGCGCGGCTCTTCCATGGCTCTTCCAACACAGTGCATGAAGACGCTGCGCCGGGAGGAAGTATTCAGGGCGCACACCATGCGTGACATCCTCGGGGAGGGGTTGAGGCAGCCGACATGCCCTTACCTGCCTCCAAGATGGCATTTTGCGCCATCTGCAGAGGCCCTATAACTGCTTTCTTGGGAAATCTGAGAGGTCAGATGGCCATCTGCTTTGATTATCACTTTTGTAGTGGCTAGTATGCACCTTGACTTACCTGACTGGAGGAAGAAACCATTGACTATTCTGCCTTATTCTACAAAATGTTTCTAGATTGTCTTCACAGCCTTCAGGACATAGATACTTTGCAAATCTATAAACTACAGTAGTTAAGTTTTGGAGCGCATGCATTGCATTCAAGGCATCCCAAGTTCAATACCCAGCATGTCAAGAATCATCTGGGCAGAATCTCTATCTGAAGGCTTGGAAAGCTGCTCCCTGTCAATATAGATTCAGGGTGTGCAATGATGTCCAGTCCCTGGAACACTCCAGAGACAAAAACAAAAACAGAAACCACAATGGTCAGAAGTCCCCTTCCAGTTTTGAAGACTGGGTAATTTTTAAATACTTTTTTGAGTGTTGCAACCTACTTAAAAGTAGGTTTACAACCTACTTAAAAGATGTATTGCTGGTCATGGAGGCATCCAGAGAAATAATTTGCCACCCTTTTGGGGGGTGAGAAACAGGGTGGTCTGGAGGAATTGGGGGCCATGAAAAGAACTTTGGGAGGGTTACCTGCAGCCCCAGGGCCACACTTTCTCCAACTCTGATGTATACTACACATGTATTTCTCAATTAATCAAGTCAGTGTGTTCCTAGGCACTACTTCTTTGGGGACAAAAATGCCCTAAAATCATGTCAGATTTTTTTTAAAAAAATAAATAGATTGCTTTTGTGGAATTGATGAGAAGCTTCAGTAGCCACAAAAGTTGGGTTCATTGACTACATGTGGTCTGAGGGCTGCATTATGCCCACTCCTGGCCTAGAGATTCTCCTCTCTCCTTTAAATTTTCATCTGAATCAGCATTCAAGAGACCATTTAGGAAATTCTCTGTGGATCTGTCTCCTACTCCCATCATTGCTATTCTATTCTGCTCTGCAAAATATGTGGCATTCCTTTGTCATCATCTAATCCACCAAACTGAGCCCCAGCTGGACATATCCTCAGAAACTCAGAAAACATCCTGGCTTGGTTGCCAGGCTAACATTATGCAAAGAAGGGGATTGGCAAGTGCCTGGACCAGGAGAGGAGAATCTACTCTTGGTTTTACAACTGCTCCTTCCTCGGTGGCTCATGGTTCCACAGGTGTTCTCCTAGTGTCAAGGCTCTATTGGAAATGGGGCCCAGCACTAAGATGGTTCCCATATAACCCAGACCATCTGTGGGAGGAGGACCACAACACCAAGAGTAAATTGACTGCTTCCACAGCAACAGTTATACCAGCTGCCCTAATCTGAATAAGCAAAGACTCAAGGATAATACATTCAGCTTGGTGGTTTGCAAATCTGGCAGGCCTGCCCTACTGGTTTCTGGCTGTGCATTATTAAACACTTAAGGATACCCAGGAAATCCTGAAGTTCACCAAACAGAATATCCTGTTCAATGTGTGACATCTATCTCCTTCTGTATAATCTGCCCCATACAGTCCTGTCCTCTGAACAACATTTACTTCAACCGGCCAATTCTAGACTAAAAACTGTCACCCAGAGAACTTTTTCATCAGCCGCCTCTAGACTGTGGAATGACCTGCCAAGAGAGATTCAACAGTTAAACATGCTATCTGAATTTAAAACAGTATCAAAGACCTATCTCTTCCATCAGCCCTACCCAGTTGATTTTAAACTATGAATTTTAAATCAGCACATTTTAATCTGGATGGTTTTAATTATAATGGTTGTTTTAATCTTATGTTTATGTGTTTTAACTTATCTGTGTAATGGTTGGTTATATATTATATTTTAATCTATTTGTACCCTGCCTCAAACCTTTAGGAGAGGTGAGTAAGAAATAAAATCTATATTGTTGTTGCTGCTGTTATTGTGTTCCTTCAAGTTGTTTCCAACTTATGATGACCCTAGCATAGGGCTTTCTTGGCAAGTTTCTTCAGAGGTGGTTTGCCATTGTCATCCTCTGAGGCTGAGAGAGTGTGACTTGCTCATGGTCACCCAGTGGGTTTACATGGCGAGCAAATAAACCATGGTTTCCAGAGTCATAGTCCAATGCTCTATTATTTATTATTTATTATTATTATTATTGCACCAACCCAGGAATAGCACTGTGGATTTGTGACAGATAGTGGAGTAGTGGCAAATCGTGATCTGCAGAGACTACATCAGAGTATAGAAAAGTTATTTTCCAGAAACATGACTCTCAGAATCGATCAGCTGCTTGAATTGCAGTTCAAGAAAGTAACTTTTCCAAGCCTTGCTTGCCATGACAACCACCATACCCACACACTTTCAAGCAGAATGCAGAATCACACCCCAGGAGAGAAGGAGGGGTGGGGGCAATTTTTTTATTATATAGGTTATAGAAATTTCTATTGTTTAGTTCAAAGGAGCTAACATGATGATTGGGAAAAAAATCTATCATGAAATTTGAAATTCTAAACAAAAGAAGCAACCCTCTAATAAAAGCTCATAATTAAAATCTGAGAGACATGACTGCAGTCTTATGTATAATTATCCGGAAGTGAGCTCTCCAGAAATCAGAGAATGTAGCCATTCGGTTTGTAAAACAGATTGAGTTTTAGATGAATATTCTTCAGGCAGCTGAAATGCAACCTTGAGCTTTCAATTAGAATTTTACCATCTTCTCAAAAAGTGTTGTCATTTCAACATGAAGTA
This sequence comes from Phrynosoma blainvillii, assembly GCA_026167975.1. Lineage (NCBI taxonomy): Eukaryota > Metazoa > Chordata > Lepidosauria > Squamata > Phrynosomatidae > Phrynosoma > Phrynosoma blainvillii. The sequence goes on from JANUYF010000005.1 coordinate 9,084,174, forward strand.
GGATCCCAACACACACCACACATAAAAAATGCACCAAGCTGTTACTTGATTTATTTCCCCTCATACTCCGACTTCCACTGGACTAATCCTTTAAAAGCAATAGACAAACCTGAGAGCCTCAACATCCCAATGTTCACCTGAGGAACATGATCAGGAGAAGGATAGTGACTTCTCATCTCACTGTTCAGCTTCCCAGAAGCTGGTCAGACACTATGGGGATAGTTATCTGGCAGGATCCACCACTGCTCTTATAGTTTACAATGGGATCTTCAGACTAACTGAAAGAAATAAGCTGATGGCACGAGCTTGCATTGACTTGAGTCTACACCCTCAGATGCATGGGGTGATGTTCTTAGTATAGTTATACAACTAAAATGAGAAATACTGTGTCCAGTGCTGGACACTACAGTCTAAGAAGGATATTGACAAGCTGGAAGACATCCAGAGAAAGGTGACCAAGAAGGTAAAAGGTCTGGAAACAAAGCATTATGAGGAACAACTTAGGAACTTGGGTATGTTTAGCTTGGAGATGAGAAGATTAATAGATGATACGATAGCCATCTTTAAATATCTGAAACAATATCATGTAGAAGATGGAGCAAGATTGATTTCTGTTACTACAGAACCTAGAATACAAACCAATGGATCCTAATTACAGAAAAGAGATTCCACTAAGCTTTAGGAAGAACTTCTTATTGTAAGAGCTGTTTGACAGTGGAATAGACTGCCTGAAAGGGTAGTGGACTCTCCATCTTTAAACAGACATTGGATGGGCATCTTTTAGAAGTCCTGTAATTGGGTGTTCCCGCATGGCAGGGGGTTGGATTAGATGGTCCTTGTGGTCCCTTCCTTCTCTAAGAGTCTATGATCCCTAGGAGTGTGGTGGAGGCTCCTTCTTTGGAGGTCTTTAAACAGAGGCTGGATGGCCATCTGTTGGGGATGCTTTGATACTGTGTTCCTGCATGGCAGGAGGTTGACCTGGATGGCCCTTGAGGTCTCTTCCAACTCTATAATTATATGATTCAATGAATCTAATTGAAAGTTGGAAGGCTATGCTTTTCCAAAGGACATCTGCCACGTGGTTTGGCTTGCTTGCTCAAGCCACCTTGTAGGGAATTTTTCAGTACCTTTGTCACTTTGAATGCCCTTCTTTTTCTGCCTCTGGCTTGCAAAGGACCCTCAGTGGTCTCTTGCCTAGTGTTCTTCAACCTCCCAAATCATCTCCTGGCCAGATACAAAATAAATAAATAAATTCAAACCACTTTCACAATACATTTAATCAAGAACAATCATAGATCAGTATAGGAAGTAAGCCTTTCTCAAGCCATTTCATACTTGGTTTGAAATTACTGTCTCCAACATTTGATTCAAGTCCTCCTCCCTCCCTCCATCCCCAGTTTCGCTGGGTGTTAAAAATGTTAGCCATGTCCCAAATTAGCTTCCATGTTAGCCATGTCCTCTCATGTGCGGTTATAGCTGGAGCCAGTATTGTACTATCTGGCAACCACACTTGCACAGCCAGACTTGGCCTGCCTCACTAGCCAGGGACTTACCTGGCAAGAGAATAAGAAAACACAGGAAGCAAACAGCACTTGTGACTAATGGATGAAGGGTTCAGCAAGTGTACATTGATTTTAGACATACAGATTACTGGAGCAGGAGAGGCTCAGCGGCTGGAGAAGGAGGGATACTGTTACAGGCTCTCTGGCAGGGCTGCTTCCCAGCATTCAGACACATTTGCAGTGGTGTCCTCTTACTAATCCAAAGGGGAGGACTTAATCGTCCTGAAAATGGGCTAGATCATGTCTCCGGCTGCATCCCATTACACCCCAGGCTTCCTTGGCCACTTCAAGTAGAAATAACATTGCAGTTGCTTCTGTTTCCTTATTGTGGATCCCAGATATATAGGAATCTATGCCAAGGGGATGAGGCATAAAGTTTGCAAGAGTTGGACTTTGGCCCGACAATTCCTCAAATGACCACTGGCTAATAAGGGATCTGGGGAGTTGCAATCCAACCCACCCTCTCCCCACAAAATTTTTTCAATGCTCTGAGGAGGACAATATGACATAGTGGCCATAGCATAAAATTATGCAATAGTCAATACACTAGCATTATTGGATTGCACGGTTATGCAACTGAGTGCACAATAGGTGGTACAGTGGGCCTTTGATATCCACTTGGGGTTGGTTCCAGGAACCAAAATCCATGGATGCTCAATTCCAGTTAAATACAGTGGCACAGTAAGATGGTGTCCCTTGTAGAAAAAGGCAAAACAAGGTTTGCTTTTTGGGATTTAATTGTTTTAAAATATTTTCAAACCATGATGCTTGACTCCATGGATAAAAATCCGTGGATATGGAGGTCTGACTGTACTACACCATCACAACCCACTGGGGTAGATTGGGCCGAGAAAATGTCTGACCTAAGGTTTCCTAGTGAGGGTCACAGCCCAGTATGGACTTCAGTTTCCCAAGTCTCAGCCCAACATGCTAAACACTACACTGCACTGCCTTGTACTGTTTCATACTTTTGGACCTTCCTAGCTCTCCAGTATTTTCCAGTACTGGTACTTTTAACTGAAGAGCATGAGGGCTATAAATCAGATTTCATCCATGCAAAGTGTGGCCACTTTAAGCCCTCTGATTTTATGTGTTGTTGTTTTTTTCGTTTTTGTTTTTGGCAATCCAATGCTTATTAACGTGCTTATAATACTCATCCTAATGAACCTCCCACACTTATTCTTTGCTACTAAAGGTCAGACTGATCATCTAGAAAACTCTGATTATTTTAATTTGGTTAATTAGTACTGGACTTTAAAACAACTAGTCAATTAACAAGATAATTACAAAAATGAAAAAGAGCAACAGTGGAGAGGGGGAACCCTCAGTTTTTCTGTGTTGTTCATCTTTATCTAGCTTGCATGAATTCCCTGCTGCCTCCCCAAAATGGAAATGGAACTGGGAGGTTTTCTTTCCAGAATGCAAATTGCAGGTAAATATGGCCACTCCAGATTGGGCCTGCAACAGAATTGGGGGGAATGTTAAAATCCAGTAATTTCTATACCAGAACCCAATTGAAGGGGAGGGGAGAAAGCTCACTTTGGCCCCATTCACACTATGGAAATAAACCAGTGTGGAACTCCCTGAGGCTCACACTTGCCCCGACTGCACTTGGTGCAGTTTGTGGGAAGGTGGCCGAAAAGCCCACTTAAACCAGTGCATTTTGCACGGGACCCCTTAGTGGTTCTTTTTTTAAAGATCTACAACGATCTGCATCTTCAGTAGCATGACCATCAATTTGGATCGTGCTGCACCATTCCCGAAAATGGAGGTGCCTCCATTTTAAATTGATATGGTGGCAAATGTGAACAGCAACAGGGTTAAAATGACATGGAGATATTCAATCATGGTAAACCTAGTAGGAACACTGAACCAATTCTGAATTGGTTCTGAATCGGCACAGAGATGCGAATCTCTTTGTTCAAAAAAGTAAGTGTGAATGACCCCTTGGACTACATTTGCACGGCAGAAATAATCCAGTATGACACCACTTTAACTGCCATGGCTCAATGCTATGGGACTCTGGGAAGTGTAGTTTGTTGTGCCACTAGAGCCTTGCAAACTATAGTTCCCAGAATTCCATAACATTGACCCATGGCAGTTAAAGTGGTGTCACACCAGATTATTTCTGCTGTGCAGATGCAGCCTTGATGTAATCTGTTTTGCAAAAAAAAACACAACCCCACTCCAATTGAAGCAGGTGGAAGGTTTTTCTCCAATGCAAGTTGTACTAGTCTATGCCCTCCAACTGTCCCAGTTTGGCAGGGATGGACCCTATCAATCTTCTGCTGTCCCACTTTCTCAGCTGCCTTAAAAATGTCCCCATTTCTTTCTCATCCGCCCACTTTCCGCCTTTGTCCTTGGCTTACTTCAATGCAAAATGTTGCTGCAACATGAGTTCAAGATGCAAAAGGAGTTTACACTCAGTTAAGTCAGAAAAAGGAGAGGAGAGGAGGAGTTGGAGTTTTGTTTTTCCCAGCTGGCTCATTTGGCTTGGCTTTTTGTGTTTTTTCAGGTTTTCCTGAATTCAGTACATACATTCCAGGATTTTTCTGCTTGAAAGAGTAGTTTTGGGGTGTTCTTCCATATTAAGAACTTTTGCCCTCCTGCCGCCTGGACACATCCTTTTGACCATACAATATTGTCATAAGTCAGAAATTTGAAGGCACACACAACACAAGCTACCTAAATTATGAATTCTGCCTGTCCCTCTGAAAAGTTCCTTCAGTCCCCAAATTTCTAGCACTGCAGTAACTTATATCTCCCGTTGAGCATTTAAAAACAGAATTTAGCATCTTAAGAAAATGGGCAAGCAAAGCCACCAAGATAATGAGAACAAGTATTTGTTGTTGTCATTGTTGTTTTAATGTGCTTTGGCTGGTTTCAAATTTTTTGATGGTTTAATGGCTTTGTAACTTTTGCATGCTGCTAATTTTTAACTATGCTTGTTTTAACAGTTGTAAGCCACCTTGAATTCCAAAATGGGAAAATAATGGGATATGACAAGAAGAAGAAGAACTGCAACAACAACAACAACAACAACAACAACAACAACAACAACAACAAAGCACATATAAGACTTGTAGATGTGGACCATTTTCGATGTCTTTCTCTCTCTTCAATGTTAGAAATTTGGGGACTAAAGTGAAAATTTCACAGGAGCAGAATTCTTATTTGGAATTGGAAAGGCAATTTATCTGGACTGAAGACTCATTGCATACAATAGTTGTGGGGAAATTTGACCCTCCATATATTGTTGGACTGCAGCTCCCAGCAGTCCTTGCCATGATAGCCAGTGGTGAGGAATTCTGGGACACCTGGTTCCACAACATCTGGAGTTATATGTGATTCCCAACCATGGCATACAATCAGTCTTCCTTCTGAGTAAGAACATATAGGGTGGTGCTCTTAACTGCTCCTTTTCATCTGTTGCCTCTCTTATTAGCTTGCATATATCTTCAAAACATTTTGTATTGCTCAAGTAATGCAGGGCTTTTGCCTTTTCTTTTTATGGTTGCTAATGCATAGATGTTTACACAGACTGCCCTTCCATTCCCACTCTCCTAGCTCTCTGTCCAGGTAATAAAACGTTTCTGAGTCTGTCTGAGTGGTGACGGATATTTCTATAATAAATACAACCAGACCTACAGTACTGTGAAAGTAAAAGTTCTGCTGTACATTAAAGGCAAGCTCTGGCTGAAATTAAGCACTTTTAGGTCTACTGGTTCATGGAAAATGAAACACGTGCCTCTGTCTCTCCCATTAAACCCAAAAGGTTTGTAAAATGCTGTTGGTGAATCACACCATGAGTTGTTGGTTTTATGTATGTGTGCCTTGCTGTGTGCTTTTTTAAAAAGGAAACTTACTACGGCACTTGTTTCTGAGAACTGTGTTGTGTTGCCAGTGCAGAACAAAAGGATCCACCAGTGGTTGCAGAATAAAGGAAGGCAAAATTCTGTTACTCTAAAATAAATCATTCCCAAACCTGTTGCCCTCTAAATGTATTGGTCTACAACTTCCAACTCCGGATGGTGGAAGATGTAGTCCAATGAATCTGGAGGTTATCATTTGGAAAAAGCTGTCCAGCTAAGATATCAAATGGGGCATATGAAAGAGCCATATGAAGTGATTATTCTATATTGATATTCTATGTGAATAGAGAGCCAACATGGTGTAGTGGTTTGAGTGATGGACTATGACTTTGGAGATCATACGAATGGGGCACATGAAGAAATTATGTTATATTCATATTCTATATGAGTACAGAGCCAGCATGGTGTAGTGGTTTGAGTGTTGGACTATGACTCTGGAGACCAGGGTTCAATTCCCAGCTTGACCATGAGACCCACTGGGTGACATTGGACAAGTAACATGCTCTCAGCCTCAGGAGAAGGCAATGGAAAATGAGTTTGGAAGAAATCTTGTCAAGAAAACCCCATGATAGGATTGCTTTAGGGTCGCCATAAATTGGAAATGACTTGAAGGCCCACAACACAAACACACACACACACACACACACATGAAGGAGGCAGAGGAAATTCTTGATCCAGGTGGAAGTAGTGCATACAAAGGGGTGCCAATGCAGCATTTAGTGCAAGAGGAGAGATGTTGGGTTAACATAACAACAGCCCCTTTGTTTTCTTCTGTAAATGTTGAAAGGTATGCATTTTTGCATTGAAAATTCAGATGTCTTGCTGGATTCCTTGCTCAACGGCTTTACGTTCCAGGGGGACGAGACAACAGGATTAGTGTGCAGATTGCAAAGTTGACCTTTGGGCTTCAAACTGCCATGAGTGGTCAAATAGTGCCCTCTGTCTGCTGGAGACAGAAGGCCGACTCTGAGTTTTCAACTTCCTATGCGCCAAGGTAACAGAAGGGAAAATTCTCCAGGCAATCTTTCATAATACAATTCATAACCATCAGCTTAACTGAGCCAATTCAGGTCTAATACTGAATGAAGACTTGTGTCTCAGATGCTTTTAACTCAGCTGGCTTTCATTCAACGGTCCCAGCAAATATATCATATAAACCTAGCTAGTGATCCCAGAGTGCATTTAAACCACAGGGGGCTTTTAAAAATCCGGAAGTTAACTGAAATTAATGGGAGATAGATCTATCCATAGCTATTTGCCATGATTGCTCAAATGAAACCTGGATGTCCAGAAAATCATTTTAATTTCTTATGTCCACCCTCTCCTGTGGATGTGTGTTTCATGAGACTGGAGAGAAATCTTGAAATCCACTTGGAAAGATCTATGTCTCTGCCACAATGGATATCTGCTATCCCTCCAGAGACTGGCTTATGGGATCCATTTGTCGGTGGATGCACTCCCTCCAACAGGAGATCTGCAGAGAAACAGCAGTAGAAAGGCATGGTCAAGTACAGATTTTGGGATGCAAACATATATATACATATGTCGTAGGAATGCCCATTTGTTTAAGAATTTTGGATAGGAGTTAAGGAACAGATAAATAAGATAATAGGGATAGAGATACAGTTAAGCAAAGAAAATTGCATAACTCTTAATTTAGGGGAATTGGGCTTGAATAGTAATCAGATATGTGATGGAACAAATTTTAAAAGCCACCTCTGCAATGATTGCTTTAGGATGGAAAAAGAAATAAAATTGTAACAGGTTTTATTTGTTTAAATATATAAAAGAATATGTATTATTTGATTTACTTCAAGAAAGAAGGCTTAAATATATTGGATAAAGCAATAAAGAATCATGGGAAGATAAATGAGAAATTGTGATTAAGAAAGTAGAAGAAAAAATGGGATATGAAGAGGGTTTTTTTTTTAAAAAAAATAGTTAATGATATATTTCATATCTCTGAGAATTATTGTTAATTTAAATGAATGGGAACCCTATGTGTGGCTATTTGTGGGTGGGGGGGAAGGGAACAAAAAATGTATATTATGAATTATGGGTTGTATAATCTGTACTATGTACTATGTAAATTTAAAAATTTTAAAAAAATACAGACCACTGGTGTACATTTCACCTCGCAGAGGAGCAAAGAAGTAAACCTCTGCTCCTAGGATTTTATAATCTATGGCTGGCATCCTGTTAGTGAACGGGGCTAAGTCAGTCTTAGGCTGCTGCCAAACTGCAGAATTAATGCAGTTTGACACTGCCTTAGCTGTCATGGCTCCATCTTATGCAAAGGAGGAAAAGAAAGAAAAATTCCCTAGAAAAGATTTTATCTTGTTATAAGGTACCTTGTGTCCAATGCTGGTAGAACTGGTGGAGAAAGAAAGAAAGAAAGAAAGAAAGAAAGAAAGAAATTGTTCAGTGTTTGAATTTTGAATGCTTAGAAAGGATGGCAGAGACGCTGAAGTTAAAACCTGGACAGCAGGCTAAGTGAATATTCAGGTCACCTGTAGCAGTCCTCCCTGCTATGTTACAATACATTGCATTTTTCTTTAAATTACAGTTAGCCCTCCTTATCAGCGGATTTTTTTTTTTAAAAAAGTATAAATTCCAGACCTTGATTTTCCATTTTATATAAGGGGCACCATTTTGCTATTTAATAGGACTTGAGCATCCAAGGATTTTGTTATCCATGGGGGATCCGGGAACCAAACCCCAGGACCCACTGTACAGTAATTATTCATGGATTTTAAATCCCATGCATATTAACTAGCATATGCAGATTTAAAACATGTTTTTCTGGGGCAGTGAGGTAAAGCATAAGGCATTAGTCTAGAAAAGGCAAAGATTTCCAAAGGTAAGGCAAGTACTAAACCTAGGAATCTTTTCTAATGTAGCCTTTATAATACCCTTCAAATTTTGACCCAGGGAAACTGTGTTCAGTTTGTCTAGATTGAGTTTTCTGTCGACTGGAAGAAATGTTGCCTTCACTACATACAGAACAACAACAACAACAACAAAATGCTACAAGAAGCCATCCAGGGTGCTTTTACACTGCAGAAATAATGCAGTTTGATATCACTTTAAGTGCTGTAGCTCCATGCTATGGACCTTATCAAACGCTGGCCACGAAGCGAAAAGTAACAGAAAAGTAACCGAAGTGAGAATAAATTCAGTTCTATACCGAAACGAACTGAATTTCGCCCTGGCGGCCATAGCGCAATGAATACGAAGGCTCCAAAGGGGATTTAGCGATCAGGCGCCGCGGGATGCGGTTCACGTGGGAAGAAGGAAAACACACACACACACATTTTCTTCTCTCTCTCTCTCTCTCTGTCTCTCCCTTCCCGCCACCCAAAAAGCCAGCGTCGCAGAAGGCGCTTCTGTGGATGGCAAGGATGGGATGAAGGAGTCGGGAGGAAAGGCAGCCAAGGGGACCGAGGAGGAGGAGGAGGGCTGGAGGACTGGAGGAGGGAAGGGGTGTTGGTGGGGAAAAATGCGAGAGAGATGGAGAGAGAGAGATCGCCTCCCTCTTCCCTCCTCCTCTCCTTCTCCTCCTCTTTCTCAATCCGGTTTGCCTTTCGCCAATCCCTTCCCCTCGCCGGGATTTTCTGCTTGGGAGAGCTCTCCCTGCTTCCCCGCCCCGCCCACCATTGCGCAATGAATACGAAGGCTCCGCTTGTACTTCCCCAACAAACCGAATGTCAAAATCTCCCTACTCGCTACGGATTAGCTTCGGGTTCTGTGGAGTTTCGGGGCAGCGTCGTGTGTACACGCGGGGAAACAATACAGATTAGCTCCGTGTTCTAGGGCAGCGTCGTGTGTAAACACGGGGAAATAATATGTATTAGCTGCAGGTACCCTTTGGATTAGCTCTGCTCTAGACCCCATGTGATAAGGTCCTATGGAACCCTCAGATTTGTAGTTTTACAAGGTTTTACAAAACTCTGTAAAACTCTGTTTAGCCTTCTCTGCTAGACGGTGCTGGTGCCTCACAAAACTACAAATCCCAAGAGTCTGTAGGATGGACCCATGTCAGTTAAAGTGGTGTCAAACTGCATTCTTACAGTGTTAAATTTCTCTTATTTTTTGCCCAAGAGGTCATGATTTCATCACTGCAATAAAACCATTTCTAAGATCACATACTTCTTAAAAAATAAGCAACTCTCCTTGAGTCAAAAAAGTAGTGGTAAATATGATCTTCCACATCAGCAGTGATGTGAAGGAAGCGACACGGAGTATATTTTCTCTTGGACACCATGACATGAGGCAGAAGATTGGCATGTGCTCCTTTGATACTAGAATTCCTGGTACTCAATTTATCTCCATCTTATTCTTCATGAAAAGATATTTGTGTTTCTTTCCTCTAAACATAGTTAAATAGTGCCCCGATGGTTAACATTGCAATAAACAAAACAGGAAAGGCTGCTGCCATCTTGTCATGATCCCTAAACAGCCATTTCATGAGGAAACTGCAGTGTCAACTTTTCCATTCGCACAAAAAGGCAAGAAAGTACTTCTCTCACACTTCGTAAAGAGGCTGTTCAAGTAGTATTACAACAGCCACCAAACAGGCCACTAAGCTATATCTTTCGAGATAAGATAAAGCATCAAAGTGATTGATTCCTAGCGGCGTATGTCATAGCTAAACATCACCAGCCAGGAGCTGCCTATGAAAACTCGGTCCTTGTCTGGGTGAGATGGAGGGCGGAGAACAGATTGTCAAATTCTCGATGTCCTTTTTTGGTTAACTTTATCTTCCTGATATTCGCGACACCTCTGAGGAAGGTCTGGAGAGACATCTATTTTGCTTTTTGTATTATGAATCAGGTTTAATCTGTAAACAATGGTAAGTATCTCTATCTAGAACCAATCTAATTTGTGTCTCACCCACTGACTCAGACTTGCAACTGGAAATGAACAAACAACAAAATGGTTGCCATATGGTTATGCTGTTGTTGTGTGCCTTCAAGTCGTTTCCAATGTATGGTGCTCCTAAAGTGAACCTATCATGGGGTTTTCTGACTCAGAACTACAACTAGAAATGAACAAACAACAAAATGGTTGCCAAATGGCTATGCTGTTTTTGTGTCATTGTGTGCCTTTAAGTCATTTCCAATGTATGGTAATCCTACAGTGAACCTATTATGGGGTTTTCTGACTCAGACTCACAACTAGAAATGAACAAATAACAAACTGGTTGCCATATGGTTATGCTGTCGTTGTGTGCCTTCAAGTCATTTCCAACGTATGGTGATCCTACGGCGAACCTATCATGGGGTTTTCTGACTCAGAACTACAACTAGAAATGAACAAACAACACAATGGTTGCCATATGGCTATGCTGTTGTTGTGTCGTTGTGTACCTTCAAGTCATTTCCAACTTATGGCGACCCCACGGTGAACGTATTGTAGGGTTTTCTTGGCACATTTCTTCTGAGGTGGTTTGCCATTGACATCCTCTGAGGCTAAGAGACTGTGACTTTTCTGGTGTCACCCAATGGTTTACGTGGCTGAGCCAGGATTTAAACGCTGGTCTCCAGAGTCATAGTCCAACAATCAAGCCACTTTTATAAATTCATTCATATATATCTGAAGAGTGACGGGTGTTTTTAATTTCTTCTACTAGGGAAATTCCCTAGAAGAAGAAAAAGTAGAGCTAGAAAGCAACTAATTTCCAATTAACAAAACTCTCAAATAACTTGCAACAAATCCCTCTTCCCAGTACCAAGGTATAATTAACTTACAATATGACTATAATTACTATCCCTTAGGTAATTGTATTTCTTTTGCAGTATAACTGTCATTTTAGCTGCTTTTATAGTTATAAGGCAGTCTTACTAAATGACAAAGGAGAAATATTATGGTTTCCATTGCTGGCTTGTTTTATCCCTTGTGTTTCATGCTCAGTTATGAGTGTTCAGTAAAGTATAAGGAAGACGGTGTGGCTTATTCATTTCAGATGGCTTTTAAAGTAACCAGACATAACGATTATCATTACTTTTGAGAAAGGAAGTGCTAATTTTAATCAAATTGCAACTAGAACAATTCCATGCTGTAGAATTAAAGGAGCTTGACACCACTTTAACTGCAATGACTTTATCCTACAGAAACCTGAGATTCATAGTTTGGTAAGGCAGCTGAGCTCTCTGACAGACCAGGCTGAAGAGCTCACTAAACTACAGATCCCAGAATTCTGTCGGATAGAATCATGGCAGTCAAAGTGATGTCAAACTGCTTTAATTCTGGAGAGAGGCTTGAAATGATAAAAGTAACTAATTATTTTTTAATGAAAGTAGGTTGGCGTGGTGTAGCACCAGTATGGTATAGTGGTTTGAGCGTTGCACTACAACTCTGGAGATCAGGGTTTGAGTCCCCACTCGAGCATACAAACCTACTGGGTGACCTTGGGTGAGTCGCACACTCTCAACCTCAAAGGATGGCAATGGCAAACCCCATCTGAAGAAACTTGACAAGAAAACCCCATGATAAGTTCATCTTAGGATTGCCATAAGCAAAAATGATTTGGAAGCATACAATAGCAGCAGCAGTATCAACAATAATAGCAAGTCTTATAGGGCTGGGACCTCTTTGTTGGTTTAGATCAGTTGACAGATTGTAGAAACAACTAACAGCACTAACCCTACAATTACAACCTAGAGGATGCTCTTGCTTATAAACCAAGATAGAGCCAGCTCCAAACATGCAGAGACTTTTTTTTTCCAGCCTTGCTCCCTTCAGCATCTGAACTAATTCATCTAAATGAAATAGAAGGACATTTGTGGGTTTTACGAGCCAAATGCAATCTTAAAAGTGTGTGTGGGGGGGTGTCTTGTAAGGATTATTGTACAGTGGGCCCCTGGTATCTGCTGGAGTTTGGTTCCAGGACTTTCGTGGACACCAAAATCCATGGGTGCTTAAGTCCCATTAAATACAATGGCATGGCAAAATGATGTCCTTTATATAAAATGGCAAAATCAAGGTTGGCTTTTTGGAATATATATATATATATATATATATATATATATTATTTTCAAGTTATGGATGGTTGAATCTGTGGATATGGAGGGCCAACTGTACTTTCTGGAGCCACAATTCTCCAGTTTGGGGGGGAAATGAAGTATTTTTGATGGGGGGAAATGCTATTGGATGGCTCAATGCTGTGGTATTGTGGGAACTGAAGTTTGTTGTGGCACCAGAGAAGGCGAAATATCTCACAAAACTATATTTCCCAGAATTCCATAGCATTGAGCCATGACAGTGAAAGTGGTATCAAACTGCTTTATTTCTGCAGTGTAGATCAGACCCTTGCCTGCACTACAGGCCTATATCAATTTTACATGTTTAGCAGTCCAGACTTCTCACCAGGGATCTTGAGAACTGTAAAAGAGGATGCTTTAAATCCTTAGAGTGTCTGAGTTGCCCCTCCATGAAACTACCATTTCCACAGCTACCTGTGGATGTTGATATGGTCCTCCATATGTAGCATTTTCAGCGGATTTCAGGGGGAAAGTGAAATTTGGGCAGGTGGGAGTGTTTAATCAAACTCCAGTAGAACCATCTCAGCTGATCATAGCCAAATGACCAAGAAGTGTTGGAAATGCCCATTTCAAAAAAATGACACGCAGCTCTTTGATGGGGGAAACTGTCCTTCAAGTTCATTGAGGCATCCACATAACTAGAGCTAGGAGGATTAGCACCAATTGTCTACTTGAGAAGCTGTTGCCCAGCTATTTCATCCCCCTCCCAATGTCCTCCAGCTTGTCACCCAGTATGTGACATATCAAATCCTTCAATGGGATTGCGAAGAACAGCATGTCACTATGCAAACGAACCTTTGGGAAAGAAGAACATCACTTATCTGAGCCTGGAATGGTGTGGAGAAGGTGCTGGGTGATGGGAGATAGGAGCAGGCATGTCCGAAAGACTTCTGAAAGAGCTTTTCCTTCACTAACAGTAAGTGTTGGAGCAATGACAACTTTTTCTTTTCCAGGAGGTTGTTCCGAGATTATCTTTAATGGACACCTGTCAAAAACATTTACAGCAACTATGGGAAACCAAAGCATGAGCATTAAAATATGTTTAATGGCACGCCTTGCCTACAAAGTTTGTGAGGAGGTAGTAGCATAAACAGTTGACAGCCAGCATGGTGTAGCGGTTTGAGCCTACGACTAGGACTCTGGAAATTGGGGATTCAATTTCCAACTCAGCCATGAAATCCATTGGATGACCTTAGGCAAGTCACATGCTCTCGGCCTCAGGGGAACATCTTCTGGACAAATCTTGCCAAGAAAACCTCATGATAAGTTCACCTTAGGGTCGCCATAAGTCAGAAACAAGTTGAAGGTGCACAACAACAATAAAGCAACCTAATTATGTGCAGCGTAAATACACATCTGTGTTCCTAACCCTCAAATGGGCATAAACTAAAATGTTCATTTATCACCCTTGGGTTTTTTGTCTACCCAGGAGCTGTGGTTTTCAGATTGCTTTGCATCAATTGTCCCCCTAAAAGGGGGACCAGAGAGTACCTGGAATAATAATTACTTTTTTGACTCCCAGAGCCGACATGGCCAGTAACATCATCCCACTTGGGCAATTCTGAGAGTTGTAGTCTAATGAACAATATTTCCATCCTTTGCAGTCAGCCACAGATATGCAACATTCAGGTCTTGCAGACTGGTGTAAAGAAGTGTGACTGCTTGCAAAGTCAGTCCTTTCATTTTGCTGGGTTTTGCCACTTCTATGTCTACTCATTCCATTTTGGAGAGAGCTGTTGATAGCAGTTTCTTGAACTGACATGAGGACCTTTGCAAAGTTTTGTGAGAAGGAGGGCAAGTTTTGCTGAGGTTAGATTTTTCTCCTCTGAATTTTTTAAAATTAAAGTGCCATTTCACTGATACACTGGTGCACTATATAGCTCTATGAGATTTTTTTTTTTAAGGGAAGGGGAAGATACTTTTTTTGTTCCAATATGCCTTAAAACTAAAAAGAAACCCACTTGAGGGTAGGAATAAAATATTGCTAATACCTGGAATTCACAGAAAATAGTCTGGGACAACATTTTGTTTGGATTTAGAGGGGGGGGCTACAGCAGTAAATACTACAAATTCCTGACATATTGGTCCCATTTGAAGGAGCCCATAGTCAAAACCAAACAGGGTCAAGTTCCTGATATGATGATCAGAACAAGCATTTAGTCAATGTCCTCACATGTGATTACTTGTTTTAAAGCCCTGTCTCCCTATTATTCTATGTTAACTGCTATGACAACATCATATGGAAGCAATTTATGGAGGGGCATTTAGAATTCTCAGCCAGAGAGCTCTTGGGTCTAACTAAACTACATATCCCAGAACTCCACAGAATGTTGTCATGGGACTGAACATAGAATAATAGTCATCCAAGTGTAACATGATAGGGTTGTTAGATTGAGAAGCAAATTATGAAGCTAAGGATTCATAAAGCCTTGTGGGCAGGAATTAGTTCTGGTTTTCTGCTGAATATTGAAAAAGGGTGCACAAACTGGAGCAACATCAGAACATCCATTGGATTCTGCACTCCTCTGAATTTTGCAATGCACTTCTCAGCTACAAAATCCATTAAAAAGGTGTATATTAGAGGTAAGGGTGTACAAATCCAAGTGACATGGAAAGATGCATATAAAATAGATATGTAGACTTTGGTATCACACCCAAAATAAAAGTGACTTACCTCTCCTGGGTTGGAGTCGCTTACACAATGCTTACGCTTACGCGATGAGTATTATCATATGGAAAATGCCGCCGATGCCACCGCCTGGCTGTATCCTTCCTAAATCGCAGCTCCCAGCCACATTCAGCTGGCTGATTTGCAAAGTCGAGAGCTTCCCCTGTGTACAAATCGGCTGGCTGAGCATGGCATTTAGTCGGGATTTAGGTGGAATGCCTAAATGCCTGACTGGTGGTGGCATCGGTGGCATTTTCCATGTGATAATACCAAGCTGCATCCCGTAAGCGACGCTAACCTGGGAGAGGTAAGTCACTTTTATTTTGGGTACAATAAACACCAAAAAGTTGCAGATGATTTCGCCCCCTAAGTCCATTCCATCCCTTTTCAGCCATTTTCATCAGTCTGTAAATATAAAAGTGTGTTTTCAATTTACAGACTGACAAAAATGGTTGCAAAAGGATGGAATGGACTTAGAAATGAATAATGATGAAACTGTCACAGACAGGATATAGAAACAAAGACTCAGGGGTATTGCCTTTTGCTATCTTCAGGCTTGTTTCCTTTCTACATGCTCACCAAGTACTTTGAATATCCATTATGTGGGATCTTTTCTTCTGGAGACTGTATAAAGAACCTGACTGTTCTTAATTACCATATATTATTTACACTTTGCCTTCAGAACTCCATTATATGGAGAGGCTACCCTTCTCCTTGAGATTTTGCCCTTATCATTCACAGGAGTTGAAGCTATGTTGCACATTTTATTATCTTGCATTTTTTATAACAAAGACTGCAAACAATTGATCTCTTTTCTATTAAGCCATCTACATTGCCAATCTGATAAATTTTATGTTGAAGTTCTATTAGAGGATAGATGTTCTAATGTCACCCTATTGGTCACCAAGTTCCTGTCTTTGGTAATTAAGATTAGAGATAAAGAAACTCCTAAAATTAGCCAGACTATCTAAAAAGTTTTTATTGAGTATGTCAATTTTATTGTGTTTTTGCAATGTCAAATTGTATCCTATCTGATATTGTACAATTTTTGCCTGCTGACTGATCTGTGCATTGACAGAGCTTGGGAAAGTTACCTTTATGGACTACCGTTTCCCCAGATAACCTAGACAGCATGGGACTTTATTATCCTCAAAATCCACTTTTCCAGACTCTGTCCATCTCTACCTTTGACTCTGTTTATATAGTGTTCTGTGAATGTTAACTATCAGATCATCTGAAAGTTTCATTACGGTTCAAGATGGATCCTTCCTGACTTTATGGTTAGATATATGTGCATGGTTGGCTGAAGTGAATCAACTGTTTAAAGAAGAGTGGGACTGTGATGGTGAGGCTATTGTACAGAGCAAATTAAGCAAGCATACCCACAAGGAAATGTAGAGCAACTTTGCGGTTGAGAGGACAGAAGAAAAAAGGGAAAAGAAAAGAAAAAAGAGCTCATTCCATAATAAAAACATTGTGATTTTTGTAAAAAAAAAAAAAAAAATCCTTTCATCAAATGCTAAGTAAAAGGCACTATCAGGGGAGAAATATAGCTTGCTACAATTAACGCTGACATATTTTAATGCTATCTGGAAAAATGAAAGCATGATGAAAGCCATCAAGCATTCAGTTTTAATTGTCACTGCACTCTCTCAGAGGGCTTTTGCTGAAGGACTAAGTATTAAATATTTGCCTGGATTTCTTTTTAGGATGTAAATGGGACATGTGTCCTGGACAGTGTATCTTCAGCTGCATACTTTTTTAAGAAAAAAGATGCTATTCATATATTGGGCTTAGGGACAAAACATTTCAATAGAAAGGACCACCACCCAGTGGTACAGCCTCTGCTTCATATTTAAAAGGCCCTGGTTTTAATCCCTGGCATCTCCAGGTAGGGCTGAGAGAGAAAGAAATAGCAATAGCAATAGCATATACATTTCTATACCACTTATCAGTGAACTAAGCACTCTCTTATCATAGTTTTTTGTGGGTTTTTCGGGCTGTGCTGGCGAAATGTCAGAAAGAAACTCTTCTAGAACATGGCCACACAGCCCGAAAAACCCACAAAAAACTATGGATGTCGGCCATTAAAGCCTACGACTTCACTTTTCACTCTGTAAACTACAAAGACTCTTAACAACAATGTCAAGCTTCATCAAGTAGATACTCTCTAGTTGTTAACTGCATTCAAGTCATCTTCAAACTATGGTGACCCTATGAATGAGAGACCTCCAAGAAAGCTGGTCTTCAACAGCCCTGTTCAGGTCTTGCAAACTCAAGGTCATGGCTTCTTGATGGACTCAATCCACCTGTAATGTGGTCTTCCTGTTTTCCTACTGTTTTTATCTACATCAAGCTTTATTTTATTTTCTAGTGATTCATATCTTCTCATGATATGTCCAAAATACAATAGCCTTGGTTTAGTTAGTTTGGCTTAGAGGGAGAATTTAGACTAGCTTTGCTCTTGGACCCACTTATTTATTTATTTTCACAGCCCGTGGTATCTGCAGAATTCTCCTCCAGCACCACCTTTCAAATATACTGATTTATCTTCCTGTCAGCTTTCTTGACTGTGCAGCTTTTATACATGTACATAGACATTGGAAATGTGATGACACGGATTAGTCTAACTTTGGTATTTCATAGAATTGTAGAGTTGGAAGAGACCACAAGGGCCATCCAGTCCAACCCTCTGTGATGCAGAAATACACAATAAAAGCACCCCTAACAGACAGCCATCCAGCCTCTGCTTAAAAACCTCAAAAGAAGGAGACTCCACCACACTCCAAGGCAACATATTCCACTATCAAACCACTCTTACCATCAGGATGTTCTTCCTAATGTTTAGGTTGGAATCTCTTTTCCTGTAGTTTGAATCCATTGTTCCAAGTCCTAGTTTCTGGAGCAGAAGAAAACAAGCTTGTTCCATCCTAATATATCTGAGGATTTTATTTGGTTCCTCCTAAGTATAACTCCCATCATTCTCAGTTCAGCATGGGGAAGACTGTAACCAGGAGGTCAACAGTTTGGGTTAGGTTGATAATGGCAATGTTAAGCTAGGTGAGTTGGTGATCAGACTATGTAAAAACTGTTCATTATTGTACAGTCTGCTTTGAAGGCAGTGGCCCTGTAAATAAAGCTTAGATGGCCATTTCTCAGAGATACTTTAGCTGTGAATTTTCTGCATTGTTTGGATGACCTTTGGAGATTACATGACCCTTGGGTCCCCTTCCAATTTCTGTGATTCTATGATAATATCTAAGTACCAGAATAGGAATTACAGGCCAGGATCTGGTGTGCTAGTCAATGAAAACTGTCACAGATTTTGGGGGTGAGAATGAGAGGGAGGGGAATTTCCCCCAAATTCACAAGGTCCCTCTGGTTCTGCAGGATTTCTCCCACTACACTAGTCCTTTGCAGTGGATACTGCCACACATTTGAGCACACTAGAAGACTGTTTCAGCATCCTGGAGACTTAGGGGGGTTGCAGACTGTCAGAAATAGTGTGAATTCAGTCCACTTTTAGGGTTAGGGTTAAGGTTAGGGAATCATGGGGACTGTATTTTATTGTGGCACTAGAATTCTCTGACAAAGAAGGTTCAACTTCTCAGGAAAATAACAATTCCCATGATTCCCTAGCACTAACCCTAACCCTAAAAGTGGACTGAATTCACACTATTTTTGACAGTCTGCAACCCCCCTCAGTTTTTGTGTCCATACATTCTAAAGCTGGTCCAGCCATGTAAAGGTTTCCCTGTGCCATGAATCCCAACCAACTTGGCCAAACGTAAGGAATTTTGAGAGCAAGAAGACAAGATTTTACACACTTTTCTAACATGGCGTAATTATACAGCAGTGTAGCATATCCTCCAACTGTCCTGATTCAGGAGAGACAGTCCTGATTGATCCTCTGTCTTCTCACTTTTTCAGATGCTGTAAAAACTTCCCAGTTTCTCCCTCCTCCTCTCACTTTGCCCCCTGTGCCCCCAGCTTACTTCCATTGCTGCAAATTGATTTCAAAGTGCAAAAGTAGTTTGCATGCAATTAACTCAGTGTGTGGAGGAGTGGAATTGGAGAGGAGAGGGTTGAATCTTGCTCTTCCCAGTAGGCTCAAGAAAAAGCAAACTGCTGCAGCCTTTCCTACCTTTTGTATGCACCCCCATTAATACCTTTTACCATCTTGACCACTCTCTGATGTTGTTTGGCCACATGTATCCCAGTTTCAATCTGTGAAATGTTGGGAATATGGGATAGTTACACTGCATCCCACAGCTGATGGAACAGTGGGCTCCTAAACCTTGAAATGACTTGTCGCATTAGGGTGGATTAGCTTCTCACTCAAAGAGAGAAGGGAGGCTGTGTGCATGTTTTCAGAACGATTGGCTGCACAAAGTCCGCATGTACTCAGCCTTGAGGACATACAACCCTTCCTGAAATCATATGCAGTATGAAACAGGATTATGGCTATTGCCTGAAACATCTGGAGGGCACCAGGTTTTCTCTCCCTCCCTGGTGCAATACATCCTAACTCAGATATATGTTTGCAAAGAACATGACAGGCAACTTGTGCTTTGCTTTCAGTGTGGTTAGTGGAAAGCAATTAATGCACTTTAAATAACAACAGGAACAGCAACAATATGTGGCCCAGTCAATCTACAGCTACAATAACAGATTTTTGACAAGGCCTTACACAATGGCCTATATGGAGGCAATGCAATACACAGGTTTACTGTATTGCAAACAAAAGAGAATAACTGACACCCATTCTCCTATCCAGTTTTTTTTTAAAAAACAACAGAATAAAAATACACAAGATTTTGCATTAAAATGTGAGGCTGGATGGCCATCTGTCAGGGATGCTTTGATTGGGAGTTCCTGCATGGCAGGGGGTTGGACTGGATGGCCCTTGTGGTCTCTTCCAACTCTATGATTCTATGATTCTATGAAAACATAATCCATATATAAAATACATGTTGGAAAACTTTCACTAAAAAATATCTTATATAAAAAATATAAAATATGAGACATGAAGCACACCAGTGTCAGTCATAAACCTAGTGCATAAAAGAATGCCCAACTGTTTAGGTTTATAGATCTAGGAAAGAAAACATTGAACAATTACCATTTGTAGCCAATGGCCAATTAAACCCTGCTGGTAAACAGCATAGTTTGTTTGAACTCTTCCTTAACATGGATGTCAGGTTTCAATTGATCGATAGGACTGTCTCCTTGATCTTTCTTCTTCAGAGGCAGCATTCAATTCCCTCGGAGCACAGAGATCAACAGAGACAGATTTACCAGCGTGTTTCTCCCTCAGGAGGAAGGATCGTGGTGTGGACCAAGTTTGATTGTACTGAATGTCAGCCAAATGTGACAGCTCATTTTCCAACTTCTGATCACAGGCAGGCAGCACTATGAAGAGCTGTGACTCTATCCATTGCTGGCCCAGGTAGTAACTGGGATCAGCGTTGTATTTAAGCACAGCCCAAATAGAAGTAGTTGTCAAAGATCTGCTTGCAAGTGAATGTCAGTGGAAGAACAAAAGCCACATCAGCCTACCAACAGAAGACAAAACTTTGAAATTTTACTTTTTTGGACTATAAATCCATGTCCATACAGAATGGGAGACAGCACCAGCAAGTGGCATCCATGCAAGTGGAGTGGTAAACCCATTTGGGACCTATACAAAGTCTCCAACACTCTGGATACCTCCTTTAAAGTTCACATGAAAACCTGGAATGAGATCACTACCCCACAAGTCACTAGTTGCCACTGTTGAAGGAATTCTGGGAATTGGTAGTTCAAATTATTATTATTATTATTATTCGTGGTGGTGGTGGTAGTATTTTATTCATTTATATCCCTCCTTTCTCCCAATAATGGGACCCACGGTGGTTAACAACGTATAGTAACCTCTCACACCTTAGAAAAGTAACTTTTCTAAGGTCTGGGAGGATCTCTCACCTCTACAGGCAGCATAGATACTCAGTGGGATGCTTAAGGGTGAATGGAGTCTTCTGTTTATTAATAATATTTCTCATCTGCCAGCTCTAGGCAAAGGGATGAAATGGCTTGTGGACTAGTTAGTCCCATTTACAAAGCTGGTGCAGTTATCTGAATGTGGAACTAGGGCCCTATCTACATGGGCCAAATAAAACATCCTTTTTCCATCCTCTTGGCAGGGAGTCTGGATGACGCATGGCCCAAACCCTGGATTCGGTACAAACAGTCTGGATTATGTCCAGCCAGTTCAGCACCAAACCAAAGGTATACCCTTCTTATAATGGATTAAAATAACTCACCTTTTGCTCCAGATTTTCTCTCTGTTGTGATGCAGAGTGGCTGTTTAAAGCACAACCCACTGTGCCACTTGCTGCAGCCACCATCATTGCAAGCTGCTTGCTCTGAGGTCAAAACAAGGTGCCCAACCATGTGCTAGGTGCCTCGTTCATACTCCAGAAAGTAACAAAATGCTATGATGGCTGGAGGTACAATGGGATGTGCATGCAAAAACCTGTCCAGCATCACAACGGAGGGCCCCAGGTAACAGGGGAATTTGGGACAGCTCTGGGACCAGAATACTTTGGGCTGGTTCTGGTGTATTCTGGCCCATGCAGACACCACCCAGGACTCCAACAGACCAGGGTTTGAATCCCTACTCAGCCATGGAGAATTACTGGGTGACCATGGGCAACTCTAAGCCCAAGAGGAAGGCAATGGCAAGCCTCTAAAGAAATCTTGCCAAGGAACCCTGCAATACGGTTGCTATAAGCCAGAGCCTACTTGAAAACACATTGCAACAAATCAGGGTTTTCACACAAAGGCCAAACCTGGCCACATTCTGTGTGTCCTCTGTGAAGGTTTACCTTAGGTGAACCAATTGAAGATACAGCATTGAGCCCGCTGGATTCAACATAGCTTCAAACGCTACAGCCAAATACATACACCAGGGGTCGGCAACCTAAGGCCTGCGGGCTGGGTGTGGCCCACAGAGGCCTTCGGACCAGCCCCTGCCCGGTCCTGCCGCCACTGCTGCCGCTGCCTTTCGGAGCCGTGGGGGTCCTCCGGGAGCCATTTTGGAATCCAAAATGGCACCCCAGAGGCCCCCCGTGACTGCACTGGGCCTCTCGGAGGCCCGGCGCAAACGAGGGAGCCCTCCTGGGGGACCCCTGCAGTCACACTGAGCCTCTCGAAGGCCCGGCGCGGTCGAGGGAGCTCTCCTGGGGGACCCCCACGGCCGCAAAAATGACGCCCCACACGCACATGCATGCACACGACAGTGGGAGTTGTGTGCATGCACACGCGGGGGGCCACCCCCAGCGCCATTCCCCCCCCCTCCCGGCCCACCGGCAAAAAAAGTTGATGACCCCTGACATACACAATGCAGTACATTATTTTAGACAGCAGCCAGACCCAAGAAATAAAGAGTTTAGGTCCAATTTGATTGCAGAGGGACAATATCTATAGAGGGACAATATCTATATGGTAGGAAACCTACCTACCATTGCATGTGTAAAGGCTGAAAGCCATTCGTGATCACAGTTGACAATATGGGGCTAGCCTGACAAATGGTCTGAACTGAACTCTGAAAAAAAAACACCCAACTTATATATTATTTGCAAAGCACCTAATGCTCATGGGTCCTGCAAATGCATTTTGATCTCATCTGAGCTACAAGGTGTCAATGTATCAATTCAAGAGTTTAATAATGTTTTCATCTTTCCCCCTTTGACCTCAAAGACGTCTCCTTAAAGGGATTGACTGAACCACTGAAAAGATTGCTGCTTTGTTTGCAACTTCTCTGGTTCAGAGTAGCTAAGTACTTGCAATTGGGTGTATATCCACACACCGCACAATTACAGCAGTTTGATATCAACTTAGGGCCTTTGCAGACTGCCAGAAATAGTGCACATTAAATTGAGGCACTGCCCTGGCTCAGTGCTAGGGAATCATGGGAATTGTATTTTTTTCTGAGACATTGAGCCTTCTCTGTCAGAGAGCTCTGGTGCCACAATAAATTACAGTTCCCATGATTCCTTAGCCCTGAGCCAGGGCAGTGCCCCAACTTAATGTGCACTATTTCTGGCAGTCTGCATAGGCCTTTACTTACCTTGGCTCTATCCTATGGAATCCTGTGATTTGTAGTTTGACTACAAGACCTGAATTATAGCACTAGAGCTTTCTAGCAGCCCTCACCAAATGAGAAATCCCAGGATTCCATAGAATGGAGATAATAGTAGATAAAGTGGTATCAAACCGTTTCAATTGTCTAGTGTGGATACATCCAACATCACTATACAATGGGTTCATGCTGACAAAAGGATGGAGAAGACTTATCACCTGCTTGTCTATATGACCTTGTAAAATCAGATAATGATCAATGAGAAATGAATCTTTAGTAGCCATCTGCATTTTCTAAGCAATATATCTCCCCATACCCCTGTGAATTGGAGGGAAAATATATATATATCACTTTAATTGCTTTGGTTGCTAAGTAATAGCAGTCTCATTTTAGGTCTTTTTATGGCAAAGAGAAAGGGAAATGCAGTGCCCATTGAAAAAGTTATCTCAATGCAGTGGTTCTGCCAGGAATCACATTAGCTGTTACAACTACAAATTGCTGGAGAAATATACAGCAAGCACCAGAACCTCACTTTGAGATGAATACTAGGATTATACCAAGCCTATTTCAGTTCACTTCCACCAAACTTTTATGTATTTCCCACTGCCCATTCCTTCTACCATGCTCAACCATCTTAGGCTACCTCCAAATGTTATTCATATGATTAAGAATAGCATCCCATTCATCAGGAGGAATGACGCTAAGGAAAAACCCCAAGGCAGTGTGTTTACATGATACAATTACAGCAGTTCAATACCACTTTGCCTGCCCTGGCTCCATCCTATATAATTCTGGGATTTATAGTTCAGTCATAAATGTGGAACTGTTTTCTAGACAGCTCCAGGGCTGTTGCTTTGAGGGAGCAGCTGAGGGCTTTTCAGCAGAAGAGTATAAATAATTCCATCATATTTCAATACCAGGATCCCATGGGATGGAGCTACAGCATTTAAAGTGCTATCAAACTGCTAAAACTGTGTAGTGTAGGCAAACTTCACCTGTGCTCCCCAAAGACTATTTTTTGCAGCCCTAGATCCTTCCAGACTAATTTGCAAATTGGTATTTGTAAATCATGGATTAACACTTGTAAATCAACCAGGAAGTTCCCCTTTTTATCTATATGTTAAACCTAAGACAAAGAGAGAGGTGTGAAAAGGAAAGAGTCATCAATTCCTCCATGAGTCTCCTGTTTCCTAATAATGGAGATTTCAGGGCTCCTGAGTCCAGCTTGGGAATAGGGAATTTATAAACTTAGGGTTCCTATTTTTATTATTTTAATCAAAAGTGGCTGAAGTGATCAGCGGGTTCACTGCAATAAAGTGTGACCGATCCTTCTTGTTAATTCTAAAATGCAAACATTTCGGCAACAGTTGTAGAAAATACAACCAGTAATGATTTATTAGAGCCAGTGTGACATCGTGATTTGAGTGTTGGACTACGGTTCTGGAGACCAGGGTTTGATTTCCAGCTGGGTCATGAAACCCATGGGTTGACCTTGGGCAAGTCACACTCTCTCAGCCTCATGGGAAGGCAAGGGCAAATCTTCTCTGAACAAATCTTGCCAAGAAAACCCTAAGGTAAGCCTATCACAGGGTTTTCTTGGCAAGATTTTGTTCAGAGGAGGTTTGCCCTTGTCTTCCTCTGAGACTGAGAGCCTGTGACTTGCCCAAAGTCAACCAGTGAGTTTCATGGCTAAACTGGGAATCAAATCCTGGTCTACAGAGACTCAGGAGATTATCAGACGAGGGACAGGAGCGAGACCCGTCCTTATCTCATCTGTGACAGAGACTGCGTGAAAGACATCCACACATTCATGCTGATCCTGTCATTAAATTGTCAGTGAAGTGGAATTGTATTAACGCGTTCTTCCGTTAATACAAAATGAAGGGCACGGATGGGACAATTCCACTTCACTGACGGGACAATGACAGGATCAGCACAATGTCATTTGAAAGTCTTTTGTGCGATTATGGTCAATTGCAGTTTAATGATGGGACACTGGACGTTACCACACTTGCAGCAAGAGAGCGGCGAGAAAGCTGGTCGGAATCATTTCGGAACCATTTTGGGCTCATTCCGGAATGTGCCCGGCAAGCGGAACACATTACCACACTAGAATGGAATCAGTGAGGAATGTGAGATTCCGGAATGGTTCCGCTCTGGGGGCTCGGAACTCCTGTTCACACACAACTTGAAAGATCCCTACCTCGATCCGGCAAGGATGTTCATGCACATGCGCAGACAGGGCAAGGCAAGGGGTCCAGGAGGGGATCCCTCTCTGGCGCTGGCAAAGCAAAGCAAGGCAAGGGGTCCAGGAGGGGATCCCTCCCTGGTGCTGGCAAAGAAGGGCAAGGCAAGGGGTCCAGGAGGGGATCCCTCTCTTCTGGCGCTGGCAAAGCAAAGCAAGGCAAGGGGTCCAGGAGGGGATCCCTCTCTGGCGCTGGCAAAGCAAGGCAAGGCAAGGGGTCCAGGAGGGGATCCCTCCCTGGCGCTGGCAAAGAAGGGCAAGGCAAGGGGTCCAGGAGGGGATCCCTCTCTTCTGGCGCTGGCAAAGCAAAGCAAGGCAAGGGGTCCAGGAGGGGATCCCTCCCTGGCGCTGGCAAAGAAGGGCAAGGCAAGGGGTCCAGGAGGGGATCCCTCTCTTCTGGCGCTGGCAAAGCAAGGCAAGGCAAGGCAGTGGACTTACCACAAGTTCCCGGCTGCGCTCCAGCTCCAGGTGTGCTGGTGGGGAAGGTGTTGGTCCCCCGGCAGCCCCAGCGCCTCGCCTCTCCCACATACCGCAAGGAACCATCGGCCGTAATTTTAAGGAATACACCCGAGCGGTCGGCACTATACCGGAATGACAAGGATCTCGTGTTTATACCTATGCCGAGATCAGCGTCATTCCGGTATAGTGCCGACCGCTCGGGTGTATTCCTTAAAATTCTCGGAAGTCAAAAGGACTGAAACGAAGCTGAAATGACGCCGAGACGAGGTAGGGAAGGGCGGGGTTTGCTGTGACGTCGTGTGAACACACGGAAAAAAAGTCTGAAACGAGGCTGAAACGAGGCTGAAGTGAGGCTGAAATGACGCTGCTGTAGGGCCAGTGTGGTAACGTCCACTGACAGGGTAAGTGTACGGTCATATGAAAATCTTCTCGCAATCGCGCTATAAAGATGAGAAAAGTATGGGACAAGGACGACCCGTCCCCCGTCTGATAATCTCCATAGTCTTAGTCCAACACTCAAACCATTACACCACGCTGGCTCACACCAGATAGTTTGTACCAAAATTGAAGTGGTCTCCCTCTTTTCAGCCTGTCAAATTAAGGTGTGCATCTAGTTAATTTTCACATGAGTCATCACTAAATGATTCATTCTCAATTTGAACAGTTTTGAAATGCAACTGACCTTTCCATTTCAGCTGCAGGCACAGGTAGGGATATTAAAGCAAGGGAGGGAGCCATTCACACACACAGAAGCCAAAGAGCAAACAGTTTAGGAAGCCAGCATGCAGTAGAGACATGAAGAATTCTCTGTATCCCTTTGATCACTCATAATCCACTTGCTACCTTCTCATCATAATTCCTAAAAGCATTTAAGACAAACACAACAGCAGGCATCCAAATATTAGAAGTATGCCTTGGGCAAGCTCTGCATACAAAGCAAAACAAAAACATGAGATTGGCTTTAAAATTATTACATCTGTGCATAAATTGTAATTCAGGGTTATTTATTTGATGCTCCTCTTTCTGGTTCGCCTTTGAAAGGGGCAATGAGTAGCGGGTTCACAGGTTTTCCAAACAATTTGGAACAGTGCTCAGGAAAGTTTGTTTGGACTACTGCTCCCAGGAGCCAGAGGTCCTGCTGGCTGGAGGATTCTGAGTGTCCAAAAAAGTAACTTCCTCAAGCTTTGAAATTGGGAGATAGAAATTTGCGGACATTTCTTGAAAACGAGAGGGAAGCTCTGTATATGCACATGAAGAGTTTAAGAAAAATTCATTGCAAAATAGTAGTTTGTGTCCCAAAAGCACACACGGTAAATCTGGAAAGCCAGTGTAATGTAGTGGTTTGAGTGTCAGACTATGATTCTGGAGACAAGGGTTCAAATCCCCGCTCAGCCATGGAAACACAATGAGTGACAGTTAGCAAGTCACACTTTCTTAGCCTCTGAGGAAGGCAAAAGGCAAATCCCCTCTGAAGAAATCTTGCAAAAAAACACACCCATGATACTGTCACCTTAGAGTCACTATAAGGACGTTATCACACGGGGCTCAATCCAAACAGAATCCAAACGAAATGGCAAACGAATCCGGATTATTTGCCCATGTTTCCACACGACGTCGCACAGAACCCCGACAGAACCTCGACAGAAAGTGGAAAGAACCGAGATCTTTTGAATTTCAGTTTCTTCAGGAATTGCAATTGCGCGACGGGAATCATTTCACATTTACCGTAGGTCTGATAACCAAATACGTATTGTGCCGCATTTCCCCGCTGTTGCCATGGTTCCAGCGAGCATTCCTCTCTCTGCGCATGTGCAGGAGGCTCATTTCGGCTACATTTACGGTTTTTTTTCTCTTGTGTGTGGACGTTCAATACACTTACTGTAAATGCGCAATGAAGGTAATGATGTATGCGGAAACAAGGGTTATTTCCCGTTTATTTTCAGGATGCCTCATTTCCACTTTTATTTCCGCTTTCTGGCCCACGTGTGATAACATCCTTAAGTCAGAAACTATTTGAAGGCACAACACAACAGCAATAACAACAAAACCTGGGATGGTGAATGCAAGCAGCTGAGCAATCAATAGACCACATATCAGTCTTGGGCTCTCAGGGTTTAGCAAGATAAGCATCTCAGAATATGTTGGTTTTTCACCCCAGTCTTGAAGGGAGTCAACGCATCAGCCCACACATCTATTCAGGAAACATGATCACAAAATCTAATGGCATCGCCTACAATATTAGAGGGACTTCCACTTCCTCCTCTCTAATATGATTTATGCCATAGTATGTCAGCAATGCCTTTCAGCACTCTACATTGGGCAAACAGGCCAGTCTCCGTGCCAGGGGATAAATGGACATAAATCAGACATTAGGAGTGAGAAAATACAAAAACCGGTTGCAGAACACTTCAGTCTTCCTGGGCATTTCATCTTGGACCTCAGAACAGTGGTCCTTGAACAAAAAGACCATGAGGAAGATTGGAAAGAGAAACGGCAGAATTGGAGTATATCAACAAACTCCAGTCCAATCACAGTGGGTTGAACAGAGACAATGGCACACTACACACATTGTAACATTAGCTAACCCCCCAGCCTCATGGGGTCTCTCTTGGCCAATTCATCACATCTTCTTTTTGGCTCCCACACTATATCCCAACGCTCATTCATATGGTTATCTACTAACCTTGGTGTTAAGCAACATCCTTGCCTTGCCCCAACAACCATAGTTAAAACTTATCTTCACACCCATAAAGTTTTGCATTCCTATGTACATTCTCCCACACAGACTGCTATCTAGGTCTGGCCCTAGGCTTTCCACTCCACCAAATGCATCAAAGGAAGTAGGCTGAGGTACACAAAAGCTACCAACTTCTATCTTCCAGTTAGTCTCAAAGATATCCCTTTGCGTGCAATATCCCTTTGCATGCTCAGTCCTTGTAGAGAGTCTTGACTCCCCCTTCGTAAATCATTTTTGCCACCTTCTGGTGAAATCAGAAGTTTTTGAGCATGAAGTGTCCCTTGTTCCATTCTGTGCTATATATGGCCAGGTCTGTTTCAAAGCACAATTCAAAGCACTAGTTATAAAGCCAATTTCAGAGCTCCACAGGCTATCTGACATAGAGGACTGGCAATTATTCCTTTTTTCTCAGTGTGCCAGGAACCAGCACTGATTCTGTCCCTGGGTACGTTTCTTTTTTCATTTTCTGGAAATTTTCCAGAAACCAGTAGCCTCAGGGACCAGTACCAGTCAAAGGAACACAGGTTGAGGTTATCTGTATATCCTTCCATACAGCACTGTCTGGATTTTGACATCTTCAGAAGAAGCTCTTCTCTCAGTCTCATCATCCTCACAGACAAATCTGATGGGGACACAGGAAAGGGTCTTCTTGGTGGCTGCTCCCAAAGATGGAACCTCTTTCCAGGGTAGATTTAGGAGATTATTGCACTTCATTTTTTGGCCAGTCGGGGCACAGGCTGGAACAGGCTTGAACAGGTGAAAATGGGTGTTATTGCAAAATGCCACCAATGCCACGGGGTGACTACAATCCATTTCTGAGCCGTGCTTATTCCTCTGATTTTGCAAGGATGGAAGCTCCCCATCCTTAAAAATCAGCTGGCTAAGTGCAGCTCAGAGACAGGTTGTAGTTGCCCAGTGGCATTGGTGGTGTTTTGGTAAGAGAGTAGAAGAGGAGGTATTATGTCTCCTTGTGTGGGCAACAGTTAAGGTTGTCCAGAGACGGTATCAGAATTTGTAAGTAAATAGATTCCCAAGTGCATCACAATATTACTGTTCCTCATAGAAACTGGCAACACTCAATCATTTAGATGGAAGAAAGTAAAAAGATGATCTTGGTATGTGCTGTCAAGTTGGCCTTGATTTATGTTGACTATAAATGAGAGACCTCCAAGAGGTCCTAAAAAGGAAAAGGGAGGGGGAAAATAAATTTAGCAGCTCCCTTCAGACTTACTGATTTATTTTTTAGCATGAGCTTCCATAGATATCAATCTGCTACCTCAGATGCAATGATAGATTCAGAAGATAGGACCTCCACTCCATCTGGCTAAATCTGGTGGTTTTCAAGGAAATGGTCATGTTAGTCTGTTGCAACATAAAAAGGCAAAAGGGTAAGAAGGGAAATGTAACCTATCGGGACCTTTAAGATTAACTAATCTATGTTTCTGCATGAACTGTCATTCATATTGGTAGAATTCAAAGCCCCAGCTGTGTTAGTCTGTAAAATCAGCATGCAAAGGAATTTTGTAGGACCTTTGAAACTAACTGAAAGAAAGATGTTGGTAGCATGAGCTTTCCTAGACTTGAGCCTACTTCAAATAAATGTCTGGAGTGGAGAATCCAGAGACAGACCTATATAAGCCGTTTGTGTGTGAGAATGTCAATTCAAATTCAAAACCTTGTGGATATGGTGATAAGGTGACAAATTCAGTTTTAATGATGGTCGTTGGGGGACAGAGGCAGTTGCATAAATCCAAGGAAAGTATATAAGCATATGAGTGAATTTTGGAATGTAGTGTGGGAACTGAGAGGGGGATGTGATGAAATGGTTGAGGGCAGCCTCATGAGGATGAAGGTTGAAGAATGTCAAAATGTGTGTAGTGTGCCAGGAAACCATTATCTCTGATGGATTGTAGTCTTGGATACTGTTCGTGGATTTTGTTACAGTAGGCCCTCTGTATCTCCGGACTTGCCATCCATGGATCCAAGCATCCATGGATGGCAAGTCCATGGGAGGAGGACAGTGGAGGAGGAAGAAGAGGAGGAGGAGGAGGAGGAGGGAGAGGAAGAGGAAGAGGAAGAGGAAGAGGAGGGAGGAGGCAGCAGTGGCAGGGCAAAGAGGAGGAGAAAGAGGAAGAGAAGGAAGGAGGAAGTGGCGGTGGGATGAAGAGGAAGAGGAGGAGGAGGCTGCAGGGGGAAGAGGAGGCAGCCCCTTGCAGCTCGCCACAGTGAGAGTAGCAAAATGGGTTTCAGGAGGTTGGGGTGGCAAAGTCCCATTGAGGACAATGAGACTTGAGCATCTGTGGATTTTGGTATCTGCATGAGGATCTGAAACACATCTCCTGCAGATACAGAGGGCCTATGGTATTTTTTTTATTTTAAATTTAGTTTTATTGATTAAAAACATATAGAACAATACATACAACAAACAAGCAAACAAACAAAACTCAGACAACTCAACTACATAACATTAACATTAAAAGAACTTCCTTACTGGGCACTGATTGCTAATCAGCCCGTTTTCCTAACACTTCATGTATTGACTTCTCTTATATCTTACATCCCACGCTTTGACTTGACTACTAAAATTACCCTCATGATTTAGAAGGCCGATGGTATTAGCAGCCCTGTTCAAATCTTGCAAAATCAGAGCTGTGGGTTAATTGATTAAATATACCCACTTAGATTATGATTTTCCTCTTTTCCTACTACCTCCCATTTTATCAAACATTATTGTGTTTCCAAATTAGTTTTGTCATGTCACAAGGTGTCCAAAGTACGATAGCCTCAGTTTAGTCATTCTGATTTCTAGGGAGAGTTCAGGCTTGATTTGCTCAAAGACCCATTATTCCATTGGAATGGAACTAAACCATTTTTCTGTCCTTGTGATTCCAGCCAATGAGATAAACCAAACCTGTATTGCTTTAGACACTGACTTTTCTCAACACAAGCGTGGTATATTTGTTTTCCCCTCCCATCTTCATCTCCACATCAACTCTGTAGGGTTGACTAGACTAAAAGAGAGTGCTCAGTAAAAGTTATCAGACAGCGTGAATGGGGATTTGAATTCAGATTTCCCTGGTCTTCCCTAGGACTCTAATCATAACATTGCACTAGTTTGCAAAAATCAGTACTTTTGCAAGGTATGACTACAAAAATGAACAATTAGTAAGTAAGTAAATGTATAAGCCATTACAAAAAAGGAATCCAAATAGAACACAAAAATCAGATACATTATAAAAGTAGTACATTACATAACCTAGCTAAAACCATCTAAAACTATTAACCTGATAGGCTCAATTCAAACTAAATAAACACAGAGATCAGATACACTGAAAATACACAACATTACTTCACAAAGCCAAAATCATCCAATAAGAATTTTTATAGGTTCAAATCTATCCTGAAACCTAACCGTCATCTTTACAAAAATTCCTCCTTAAAATTGATTCTTTAAAAGCAAAGCAAGCTACCTTTTCAGAAGTGTATAGTACAATGTCCCCTAATGAAAAAATGATCAAATATGACTCAGAACTGTTTGGTACCAGTTGGAGCTCTATGAATAATGCACCTTTTATATCTTTATAAATTGGGTATACAAGTAAATAACATGTTAGATCTTCAACTGTATTATATCCACATGGCCAAACTTTTTCTTCCCAAGTGATCTATTGATAACACCCATGAACCACAGCCGAGCTCATTGACTGGCAGCGGAGAGCTATGAAGGTGTATCTCCATTTGAAGTTAGTTATATTGTTTAAATATTGTGGGTAGGGCATCTGGGTAGGT
The DNA here is from genome assembly GCA_026167975.1 of Phrynosoma blainvillii. Lineage (NCBI taxonomy): Eukaryota > Metazoa > Chordata > Lepidosauria > Squamata > Phrynosomatidae > Phrynosoma > Phrynosoma blainvillii. Next base: position 9,116,671 of record JANUYF010000005.1, read on the forward strand.
AATTTGGCATATCAGAGAGATTCAAATTGGTGTTGGCTTGCTAAGGAGTGCTTTTGTAGCTCCAAACTTAAGATAAAGGAAAAAGGAAAGACAAAGGAAAGAATTTTATCTTCTGTCCTTGACTTCTAACTGGTTCCTGATCCCTTTGCTTTCTGTACTTCTGGCTCAGACTGCAAGCAATATTATCTTTACTTTCACTCCTATTCTAAAATATCTTCTGCATGACCTTAGATAGTGTTTGTTAGATGGGAGAGAAAAGACCTGCCTTCTGACTTGTATTCTTTGACGGGGAAGATAACCTTTTGGCTGCAATTCTAATGAAATGATATTGGTCTGTCCTTGGGCAGAGGCATAGCAACAGTCTTGTAAACTGATTAAGTGTGAGCAAAGCTATGCAGGTTGGCTACAAGATGCTGATTCTGTTGATTACAAGATTGGCAGTTTGGCAGTTCGAGGCCCAGGTGGTACATGACGGGGTGAGCTCCTGTCACTAGTCCCAGCTTCTGCCAACCTAGCAGTTTGAAAGCATGCAAATGCAAGTGGATAAATAGGTACCACTTTGATGAGAAGGTAAACAGTGTTCTGTGCATTCATGCTGGCCCCATGATCACAGAGTAGTCTCTGACAATGCTGGCTCTTTGGCTTAGTAACGAAGATGAGCACAGTCCCCCTGTGGTCAGACACGACTTGACAGCCTTGTCAACGGGAAATACCTTTACCTTTTCCTTTACCTTTAAAGCTATGCAGGCTGGCCACATTATTATTTCTGAAAAAGTTAGAGAATCCACTCATTTTGTCATGTTAAGAAATAATATATTTCACTGACTAACATTAAAGAACGGTGTCCACAGTGTCTCTTTTCAACTTTCAATTCTTTGTTAAAGTCTTCTCCTCCACCTCTCCCCCCTTTGTTTTCTCTCAATGACTTTGCAATTTGCTCCAATACCAAAATTGAAACTATCCCCTCCAATCTTGAAGTTCCTGATTCCTCTGCTGTACCAATATACCAACCACCTATGTCCGTTAAGTTCCTTACTTTTTCTCCTGTTTTGTTGGATGAATTGTCTAAGTTGTTGTCATCCTCAAATCTTTCAACCACTCTCTTGATCTGATTCCCTCTTGCTTTCTAATCACTGTTGCACCTGCTATACTGCCCTCTCTTCTTCATATCACCAGTCTCTCTCTCACTCTCTATATTGGCTTATTTCCTTCTTTGTTTAAACATACTTTAGTTTCTCCTATTCTCAAGAAGCCCTCAATTGATCCATCCTCTTTTTCTAACTACAGTCCAGTCTCATTTCCTCTCTAAGGTTCTGGAGCGTGCTGTTTATGTTCGCTGTCTTGAGTTTCTTTCTACCAATTCTATCATGGACCCTTTTCAATCCATCTTTCCTCATTTGCATTCTACAAAGACAGCTCTTACAAAAATTACAGATGATCTTCTTTTAGACAAGTCAAGAGGCCTATATTCAGTTCTTATTCTTCTTGACCTTTTCACAGCTTTTGACACAGTTGATCATGGTCTTTTGGTAGATCTGCTTGAGGATCTAGGATTTACTGATTTTAGTCCTTAACTGTCTCAGATCATATCTTTCAAATCGGTCATTTGCTGTAGTAGCCAGAGGTCAGGTATCTGCTTCTGTTTCCCTGTCGGTTGGAGTCCCCCAAGGCTCCATCTTGGGCCCATTGTTATTCTCTTTATACACTCTATCTTTAAGTAATCTTATCAGCTCATATCGTTTTCAATATGATCTTTATGCCAATGATACCTAGTTATATTTTTCCACTCCAGATACTGGACACTGAACAACGTGGAACATCATGTCGATCAACCATTTCATCATGGATGTTTCACTGGCACTTAAAACTTAACATGACTAAGACAGAACTACTCATTTTCTCATAAATATCTACTTAACAACATACATTTTCAATTACAGTCAATAATATTCCCATCCATCCTCTAAAGCAGGGGTAGGTAACCTTTCCCCTTTAAGGGCCGAGGGACTTCAGCTCCCAGAAGCCTCAGCCGTGTTGGCCAATAGCCCCATGTTGGCCAATAGCTCCTGGGATTCTGGGAGCTGAAGTCCCTCGGCCTATAAGGGGAAAGGTTGCCTACCACTGCGCTAAAGCATGTAGCCTTGGCTTTATTTTTGATTCCTCTTTGTCATTTATCCCCCAGATCCAGGCTATAGCAAAGTCATGCTGGTTTTTCCTTTACATTATTGTTAAAGTCAGACCTTTTCTTTCAGTTTCTTCTACCAAGACTTTAGTTCATGCTTTGGATATCTCTCACCTTGACTACTGCAACCTTCTTTTGATGGGACTTCCTTTGTCCCACCTTAGTCCTTTGGTTTCTATTTAACACACTGCTGCTAGGATTATCTTTTTGGCTTGCTGTTTTGACCATGTCACTCCACTTCTGACATCTCTTCACTTGCTGTCCACCTCCTCCAGGATCTGGTATAAGCTCCTTCTTTTAGGCTTCAAATCCCTACATAATTCCTTCCTCCCCTTATTTGTCAGTTCTTATCTCATCTTACCATTCAGTTAAAGTCCTTACCCAGCCAAGAGTTTTGTCTTCCCTTGATTGGATTCATCCTTTTTCACTTGCCGCAGCTTTCTCTTGGAACCTCCTCCCCAAACACCTACGGATTATTACTTCTTTAACTTTAACTTTAATTTCAAGTCTGAACTAAAGACTTTTCTGTTCTCCAAAGCATTTCAGAATACGAATTAATATTTTTTGATAATCCAGACTAATGGTGCATTATTTGTCTATAGTTTTGTAGTTTTAAAATTGTATTTTATTGGGATAAATTATCTATTTAAAATGTATATTTTTATCTTCGACTTTTAGATTGGATGCCTTTGGTGGGTTTTATATTGTTTTGATGTAAAATGCCATGTAAAACTTATGGCGCTATATAAATAAATATTATTAATAATGAGGATGATAATGATATATACACATTCTAAACTGTTTGTAGTGAAATCCACTCTAGCCACCCCAGTCTCTTTCCAAGGAAACAAGTACAAGTTTCAATCTAGAGGTGTCCTTCAAGGGCAACCTAATGTGAATGTTAGGGCAAAATCCCCAAGAAAATTAATATCTGCATGCCTATGTGCGCATTTATGCCACTACAGCTGCAGAACGGAAGACAAAACAAGGCCCAAGGGGGGGTGGACATAAATGTGTAGAATCTGCAAGTGCTGAAAATGGAAAACAAAACTGATCAATGTGCACTTTCAGTCTCTGATCTCAAAGGGTAGTTGGGGCCAAGGAGAACTCAAAGAGATGCCTTCTTTGTTAGCTTAACTTTTCATACTTTCATTGTAACTCTGCTACAGAGGTTTTGCATTTCCAGGCAGGGAACCCTTACTCTATAGCTCTCATGCTCAATTTTTCAGGTATTGTTTGTCCATTTTAAAATACACAGATGGATGGATGAATGGAGATAGATAGATAGATAGATAGATAGATAGATAGATAGATAGATAGATAGACAGATAAGATTAGATAGACATGAGAAGCATTTATAGATGGATGGGTGGATAGATAGATAGATAGATAGATAGATAGATAGATAGATAGATAGATAGGATTAGATAGACATGAGAAGCAGGAGCTCGTATCAGAAAAGATCCAGAAGGTATTGCCATTTTTGTGAGGATACAGTGGAGAAAAGGAGAAAAGTCAGGTACCCGATGCCTTGAGATCCTTACAGGGGACTTCATATGGAGCGTAAGGGAGACTTCAAAACTATCTGGCTTCCTTGCTTTCTTTGATGACTGTCCTCCTTTGTAGAAGAATCTCAGTTTCTGTCATGTCAGAATAAGCCCCTTTCTTCCCGCTATGTCCAGCAGAGAGAAAGCTTAATTGTCTATCATCTTCTGTAGAAAGGAGAGTGAACAAGTAGCCTGAGCACTTGTAGAAAGACACACAAAATCAAGGAAAAAGTGAAAATGAAAAGAATTTGTTAAAATGGTTGTTTTCCATGAAATGGCCAGTGAAAGATGAGAATCAAAGGTTCCAGAATCGCCAAACACAAGACACTGATACTGTAGATTTAGACAAAATCTTTCCTTTTCAGCACTGCCATAGCAACTGATAGTTATATATGATTGATGGCAGAGCAGCTATTTCTATATTTATTCCATTTATGCAAACTCTTAATGTTCAAGCTGCTCTTGGAAGGTTTTTAGTAAGGATGTGTGAAATGGAAATGTGGGGAATTCTGTTTCAAAGCTATTTTTCATAGGTCAGAGCCATAGCTTTTGGATTTGGAGAGCTGCTAATTAACATCTTTCTGATTTAAATTACACTCTCTCCAGATCTTTTCATGCATTTACGCCTCACTCAGTTGCATTGTCTACTAGATCTTCCACTCGTGTCACATTGCATTATAGGTTTCGGAGTCTTCAGGCTGCAAAATACTTGTACATGTATCACGAATGGTGATTTTGCTCAGAGGTGCAAAACATCACAGGATTTGTAGACTTAGGGCTATAATACTGAAGCAATGGGCTGAAGCACAATTATAGCTCCAAATTCACTAATAGATGGATTTTGACTAGTTTTCAGAAGCATCCTTGAAAGAGAAAAATAAGGGGTGGGAGGAACAATGAAAAGAAAGAAAAGTGAGCTTTGTGTGTGAAATAATGTATTTTGTTTGTAGTGTCAAGTTAGGTTTGGATATTGATTGTATTCTTGCTTTGCATCATGGCCATAACATTTACCAGTGACCCTGTCTGTCTGTCTGTCTACTTTATTTACGCCCTGCATTTCTCCCATCATGGAAGCGAAGTAGGCTTACAATATAAGATTAAAACAACATGCACTAGCATACCTTAGTGCAGGGGTAGGCAACCTGTTCCCTTTAAGGGCCGAGGGACTTCAGCTCCCAGAAGCTCAGCCATGTTGGCCAATAGTCCCATGTTGGCCAATAGCCCCTAGGATTCTGGGAGCTGAAGTCCCTCGGCCCTTAAAGGGGACAGGTTGCCTTCCCCTGCCTTAGAGGATGATGTAATTGCTTCACATCTGGCTACAGGGACATAGCCAATCTCTTCTGTGATCTGCCCCACTTCTCTTCTGGTGTGACATGTCAGAGGCAATATGGTAGGTCTACGAGGGATAGTACATGGCTCCGCTACATTGGGCCACATTCTCCCTGCCGGAACGGCCATTAGCTATCCTGACCGAGGGATTTGGGAAGCTGTGGTTGAAATGATCTCTATATGAGGATTATCTCCCTTTATCTTACCATGTTAGTGCAACAGCTGTGGAACTGCTGTTCCCTAGGGAAAGAAAGTTAGTGGTTGATAGCAAAGGTAGACCCATTCCTTTCTAATACACTGATACTTTTTGATACTTAAGAGTGAACACAACATGCCAGTTCCTTTGTGGAAGAATATTTATGTTTATTTATCTGAGGTATTTTTATTCCATCTTTCAGACAAAAAGGCTCCCCAAGTTAGCATACATCAGGTTAAACAGGTGAGTAATCCATTTGTGATTAAAACAGGAAACTGTTTCAAGAGGTGGTATGGATTGGGAAGTAACTATTCCTTCTTCCTCCTCTCCTTTACACCAGGAGCCCTGGTGACACAGTAGTTGAATGTTCGATCCTAGGGGAGAGCGCCAAGGTCCACTCAGCCTTCCATCCTTTCGTAGGTTGGAAAAATGAGTACCCAGCTTTTGGGGGGCAATTGGCTTACACATTGTAAACCACTTAGAGAGTGCTAGTTGGCTGATAAGTGGTATAGAAATGTACTTGCTATTGCTATTTAATTGTGCTTCAGCCCATTGCTTCTGTATTATAGCCCCCAGTATACAAATCCTGTGATATGTTGCACCTCTGCAAAATCACCATTCATGAGGTAAGGTAAAGGTAAAAAGAATTCCCCGTTGACAAGGTTGTCAAGTCGTGTCTGATCGTAGCGGGTGATGCTCATCTCCATTACTAAGCCAAAAAGCCAGTGTTGTCAGAGACTACTCTGTGATCATGTGGCCAGCAGGATTGCATAGAACACTGTTTACCTTCCCACCGAAGTGGTACCTATTTATCTACTTGCATTTGCATGCTTTCAAACTGCTAGGTTGGCAGAAGCTGGGACTAGTGACAGGAGCTCATTCCATCATGCAGCATCCGGGCCTTGAACTGCCAACCTACCGATCTTGCTATCAACAGAGTCAGCGTTTTAACCACTTGACTCACTGCATCCCTGACTGGTCATTGATAAGTTCACTGATAAATGGTATAGAAATGTACTTGCTGTTGCTATTGCTATCCTCTCCCTCCACTAGTATGTTTCAGAGACCAGCAATGCTCTAAAAACTTGCCCTTGGCTTTTATATGAAGTGAAGCATGTAAAACAGTGCCTACTCAGCCACTTTTAAACCCCAGTGTAGTCATCATCTCTCCCAATACCAGCCACAGTTGCTGCACTGCTTAATACATCTTGATTGAATTATATCCGCATTTGATACCAGACACACAAACATACAACTAACCCGATTTCCTCTGCTCTCTAGTAATCTAATCACAGCTAGGTAATTAATATCTTCCCACTCACACCCTGTTCTCTTTCTAGTCCCCAGAAAGGGCTTCAGTCATATCCTAGTTTCAAGAATGGGCACTGGCTCATTCATTGAGTTTGCAGTTACATCACAGTATTGTAGCCAGATTGCCATGTATTGTACATTATAATGTATGTGTAGGAACTGATTTTGTGCAGGTAGTCAGACCTATAGTTGTTGTGGTTGTTGTTATTTCCTTTTAAAATTAAATCCATCAAAAGGTCATAGTGCAGAAGAAACACATACTGCACATGACAAAGTCATGCAGAGTATGTGGGAACAACATTTCAGGGATGAAAATAAGGACAGGGTTGCTAGTTCACCTTAATTCTTACCCAAAAGTTGTTGCCATTCCTCAGTACACACTGTTGACTATTCAGTGATTTCTGTTGTGTTCACTTACACTGTAATGCAAATAAAGCAGGTATTTCAGTTCGAGGTGTGCTAGGAAAACCAAATGGCCCAAAATCAATGATTAGTGGTTCAAAATGAGACTTACCAGCACTGAAGGTATTATATAAAATCCTGGCATCCCTGAGTGTGAGGTTACATGCATGTGCATTATTCTATCTATACACACAAACCAGCAACATATTGGCCTAAATCCTATTGGTATGTCCCAACAAGAAGAGACCCACTGAATCAGTTGCTGAAAGATGAGGCAACACTCATATAAATGTCATTGATTCAATGTCTAGTTGGGACTAACAATAGGATTCTGGCCACATTCACTGGGCACCACTTGGGACATTAATAGAATGAAATATGGTGCCAAAACAGTAAAAATCCAGCATTCCAATTATGAGAGTTATTTTGTTTTGGACTATAATTTCCAAAATTCTATATCTGGCATGGCTGGCCAGAGGTTTCTAGGAGTTATAGTCCAAAAGCCTACCTTCTTAAGGCTCTGAGCAGCAAATGGATTAGTCCAGTGTGTTGTGTGTGTTTATGTGTGGGGTATGTCTCTCTCTCTGTTATCAATGGCTACTCATGTCCTACTGCAGCAATATATTTTTCTGTATTCTTTGGTTCTAGGCAGGTGGTTCCCCAACTGTGATGCCTTTCAAAAATGCCCATCCTTAATCCTCCCTTTGTTAACTCTACTGGCAATAAACTTGAATTATTCTGTTCCAGGGAGAGCTGTAATCTGCAGGCTTTTCGCAAGGCTTTTCTTGGCCTTTGCTCATGCCGTATGTTTTCAGAGGTGATTAAAGGAAGGAACACATGTCCTTCCTTTCTTTCTGCTCATATTTTATTGCTGCATAGTGTGGTTGGGGCTGAAAGAAGGAAATCACTCCAGAAAACAAATTAATCAATTTTCTTTAATACACCACAATAAAGTGCATTATTGGTAAAGTTTGAATGGAAAAAGCTTGAAAGAGCAGAGTCAACCTGCTGATGAGACTTTATTTAGACTGAATGAAATGGCTGGGAGGGTTTCATGTTAACAAGCCCCAATGGGGAGGTTTTTTAAAGTAATTATGTAGGGTTACCAGCTAACAAATCCTTTGTCACCCCATCACTGGCCAGCAAACAGGCTCTCAAGAAGTTTAGACACAAGATTTGGTCTACAGCTTCCCTAAAAGCAAATTTGTGTCCAGGATCCTGTTGGTGTCATACACATATGTACATTTCCTTATACATGTGGTTGTACTTCTTTGGTTCTTGTGTAACAGACGTATTCCATTCATGATTGTATGAGCACAGTTCCACAAAGGTAACTATATCATATGGACTTAAATCATTAATCCCAATTGAAGCAGATCCACTGAATCCATTGGATTTGCCTGTATGCTGGGTCATCACTCAACAATTGATTCAATGGGTCTACTCTAGTTGAGACAAACCAAGAGGATTCCAGCCTTACAGCTGAACATTCTTGCATGATGAGCGACTATTCTCCAGAACCTTCAATGTACTACTTTCTTCACTGGGGTTGCAGAAACAGACACTGTGCATTCCCCATTGCAGAATGGGTCAAGAAACGTATTTGCAAATATATAGTTGGTTGTACAATGTTGGTATGCAGCAGAAGGTTTTTGTAGCTCAACCACCACAGAACTATAAGCCTATAGATTTGCATTATGCAACCATAATTTAGGATCTCAGCCAACGTCTTGCCTTGGTTCTATAAACAGAATGGAATTCTAGCTAAGGCTGGTTTATTGCAAGGGACTTCATTATGAGAGGTCTCTCATTTTAGTCATTAAAACAATCCTGATCCCAAATGGTCCTTGGTTCAAAATGTCCTAGGAGAGCACCAGCTTGCCCAACTTTTAAAAGGATTAATTGATCTGTTTTTGCAACTTGCAAAGACTGGGGGTGGGGGCTAGGTTTTTACTTAGCTTCTTCCTTCCTACTCAGTTTGTGATGTCAGGACTCACCTATTGTTCTGCACTCCTCTTCTGACTAGAAGCAAGTAGACTGTATTAGATATTACTCATCCTGTCTCCCTAAACAAGTCATAAGGAATAATCCCCTCATCTCACCTTGATCTGGAAAACTGGAAAATAGTGTGTGTGTCTGTTCATCTGTCTCTCTGTGTTTGAATGACAAGGTGTGAGAAACTGTGGTTAGCATAACACTTAATGGCATCATCAGGGAGAGTCCCTAAGTCTCAGCTTTTGGCCTGGAAACCTCTGGATCTGGGATGATCCTGAACTGGCAACCCTAACAACTTGCCACATTTATTACATTCTGACCATGTTACCTGCCCAGTGGATCCTTGATGAGCCTCATTAACAATTGAATGACTCTCAGATGCTCTTGAAGTAAATATACATTTCCAACAGGACAATTGTTATTTTTATGCTGTAGAGGAAAATCTTCCATTGTGGGGTCAAGAATGGTGTCCATGGCAAAATGAAGGCAGGATGTCAGCATTCAAGATGATAATCTGGGACTGAAGCATACACCATACCATTTATAGCAGATTTGGAAAATGAACCTAACATCAGCATAAAACATACAGCAAATCACAGGATCACATGAGATATATATCAGCCAATCATTAAACAGCAGTCCTTATGCTATAATGGAAAATTATTTTGCAGATTGTTAGTGTTATCATTAGAAAGCACCAGTTAGTTGATGTTAGGGTCAACGTGCTCTCTAACTACTTGATTTGCTTTTTTCCTTGAGATTCTTAAGAGCTTAGTCACTTGGCAGCTTCTAAAATGTTCCTTGGTTGATAATACCTCTCCTTGAGCATGGCTCTACCTTACTTCGGCCTTGTGGTCAAACTCTGAACTTTCCCTTCAAGCTATTTTTATGGCAGGACAGTATCAATTGAAACAAATTTTGTTAATCAGAGGAATTATATCATATTGTTGTTGAGCCAATGTGGCATAGTGGTTTGAGTGTTGGACTATGACTCTGGAGACCAGGGTTTGAGTTACTGCTGAGTCATGAAACCCACTGTGTGACCTTGGACAAGTCACAATCTCTCAGCCTCAGAGAGGATGGCAATGGCAAAACCCCTCTGTAAAAGCTTGCTAAGAGCACCCTATGATAGGTTCGTCTTAGATTCAGAAAATGACTTGAAGCCACACAACAACAGCAAAATATCATACACCTAATCAAAGGAAATATATATAGTCAAGGTTGGGTTTATTTTTGGAAGATGGATGAGGCAAATGGTGAACTGTTTGTGTGTGTGTGTGTGTGTGTGTGTAAGCTGAAATGGGAATTCCTTCTGTGGTGTTTCTCAGGAAACCATAAATCTGAGCCCTCTGCCAGGAAGACAGGATGTCTTGCACTTCAATTTCTGCTAAAACCTAATTTGAACTAGAATTAGACAGGCATTACACATGTGCATTGTGACTCAAATGGATTAGACGGTTATTAAAAGAGTTGGTTGCTGGTGACTGTTTCTCCCAGAGTGAGAGCTGGTGCAGAAGTCAGTCTACCTCAGGAGAAAAGGATCCCTCAAGATTGTCAATCATGTTTTAAAACAGGGGTAGGCAACCTTTCCCCTTTAAGGGCCGAGGGACTTCAGCTCCCAGAATCCCAGGAGCTATTGGCCAACATGGGACTATTGGCCAACATGGCTGAGGCTTCTGGGAGCTGAAGTCCCTCGGCCCTTAAAGGGGAAAGGTTGCCTACTCCTGTTTTAAAAGGTAATATAAGCTAAGGTTGCTGGATTCCATGTCAGCAAGGCACTGAATCCACTCCAACTTTGAAGCACAAATCTTATGCAAGATGCTGAACACTGACATCAAAATAGATGCAGCACCTTGGATAGTTCCTCTAAACAGAGTGGATTCAACACTTCACTAGCATAGAAGTTACCAGCTGCCACTAGTTACCATTACTTTGGATGTCTAAAGTTTTGCAATGCATGAAGGGCAGCCAAACTGATGCTGTGTCCCATTTTTCATCCTCTTTGTCCATCCAAATGAGAGTAGGAGGCACCATTTCTGGCTGACTGGGGAGTTCAGGGAATTGAGAAAACTAGCTTTTCCTAGGTCTGTTCTCACTAAGGGTATATCTGTGTTACAAAACAAAATTATAGCAATTTGATACCACTTTAGCTGCTAAGGGATTCCAGGGATTTGTAGTTTAGTAAGGTATTTCAAAGTAGTAGGCTTGAGTAACTTAGCTCAAGGGAGTGCACTAGAGCAATCTACCTAAGAATTTGAAGCAACTTGCCAAACTGTAAATTTGTGGAGATATGCAACGTGTGCAGCAATCTGGGTTCCAGAAAGGAACAACCAAGCCTTATGAGGAACAACCTTGGGAGCTAGATATGCTTAGCATGGAAAAGACTGAAAGGACGTGATAGCCATCTGTAAATATTTAAATAGGGAAAGGTTGAAGGAATTGGTGTTCAGCCTGGTGAAGAGAAGACTGAAGGGTGACACGATTACATGCTTCCAAGGGCTGTCACAGACATATGTGTGTAAGTTTCTTTTTTGCTGCATCTTTAAACCTCAAGCCTAGGTCTGAGGCTGGTGGAATCTAAAAATACTTAACAGAGGAGGTCCAAGACTCTTAGAATCATAGAATTAGAGCTGCCAGAGCAAGAACCAACCAATGGCTGTGTTAGGTAATGAAATAAGGGAATTCTTATTATTACAGTCATCCCCCCGATTCATGGGGGATCTGTTCTGGACCCCACCCTCAAAAATTGAGAAAATCACAAATATCCAAGCCCCACTGATTTCATATTATTATTATTATTATTATTATTATTAATTTTAACAGCCAGACAGAGTTAAGTTATTTTCAGTATAATGGGCTAGTCTAGCTTTCTAGGGAATTTTATAAACATAGTGCTACTAGCAATAAGACTCTTATTTCATATCCCTAAGCCTCATTTGGTCACACCACAGGGTGTCTGAATAACTGTACTATGGGCAGGATTGTAAGAGTTGATGGAAGTAGCCCTTATAGGGCTTTACAGGTAAAATATAGGGGGAAAGAGGACCACAGTCTTGCTCTATCTATGAGGCAGGTTTTAAAAAGCCCTCTACTGGTTGCATTTCCACAGAATTCACTTCAGAATAAAGGCAGGGTACACATGAGCATTTCTCAGATATACATCAGCAACTCATTGCCATAATAAACGTTTATCTGACAACATCAGATCTTGGTCCTCCATTTTGAAAAGGTGTAACAGGTAAAAAAATTTTCTCATGTGATTGCCTTTATAGGTAGGAAGCAGCACCTTGTACTGGGACTGGAAACACACTGTAAGCCAGTGCAATTGCTGTAAGCTGGTGTCAACCACACCAGAAAGCGATCGGTTGCAGCATTTTCCACTGGTTGCACTTTCTGAACACTCTTCAAAGGCAACTCCATGTACAATGTGCAGCAGTAATATAAAAGGGAAGTGAGAGTGAATAAACTTATTCATGAAGAAAAGGTTTATCAACAGCTATTTATCCTGATGGATATACATATCCTTCTATCCCAGAAGCAATGTACTAGTTGCTGGAAAGCATCAGGGTACAGATGTCCTCAGCTCCTGCTCTTGGTCTTCCCATGGATGTCCAATTGGCCACTGTAGGAACAGAATCCAAGACAAGATGGCTATTTGGTCTAATTCACATTGCAAGAACCCTGAAAAATGTCAAGTGATAAGAGGCATACACCCCTCTGTCTCCCTGCCCATCAGAGCTGGGAAAAATTACTTTTTTGACTACAACTCAACTAATAGTGCCACTCTATGTTGCTTTAGTCAGACCGCACCAGGAATACTGTGTCCAGTTGTGTGCACCACAATTCAAAAGGGATAGTGACAATCTGGAGCATGTCCAGAGGAGGGTGACCAAAATGGTGAAAGATCTGGAAATCATGCCTATGAAGAGCAACTTAGGGAGCTGAGTATGTTTAGCCTGGAGAAGAGAAAGTTAAGAGGGCATATGATAGCCATGTTTAAATATTTGAAAGGAAGTCATATTAAGGATGGAGCAAGCTTGTTTTCTGCTGCTCCAGAGACTAGGGCACAGAGCAATGAATTCAAACTACAGAAAAAGAGCTGTTTGAGTTTAATATCCTGCCTTGGAGTGTGGTGGAATCTCCTTTGGAAGTTTTTGAACAGAGGCTGGGTGGCCATCTGTTAGGGGTGCTTTGATTATATCTTCCTGCATGGCAGAATGGAGTTGGACTGGGTGACTCTTGTGGTCTCTTCCAACTCTATGAGTTTATGATTCTATTCTAACTCCATGGTTGGTGGATTCTGGTTGTTCAAAAGGTATTCTCCCCCACCAGGTTCTGCTTACTATATATGTTTCAGGAAGAAATGCATATGGGTGTGTGGACATGGAAGTCACCTGAAATCTCATGGGTGGTTAGAGATCACATTGCTTAAATCATAAGGACTTGCATAATGATTTATTTTAAACTATATCCCTCCCCCACTCATTCACCCCAAAAGAAAAAAAAATGCATGGACTGTGAACAGGCTTGCTTCCTTGTCAGCAGAAAAGCTTGCTCAGTAGTGCAGAAATCCAGTACATGAAGGAGATGAAACCAGCCAGTCAACCTGCCTAATTTTGCCCCGGGGTTTCTCTGTGCTACCAGCAGTCTTTACTCTTGTCTCACTGTATGGGTGCATCCATCTGCAGTAAAATGCCATATGAGATCTGACCAGCAGCTGCCAGCTTCCGTTCCCCATTTTCTGCTCAAAGCTAGAGAAGTTATCTCTCTCTCACTCTCCCAGGTAAACACTCAGCAAGACATCCCCAGAGTAGTGCCAGGGAGTAGTGCCAGGGAGTAGTGCCAGGGATTTATCTATTAAAATGTTTATATAACATGAATTCTTCCCCTGCTTTTTCTTGGCCTAGTGACCAATATAATCAACTCAGGCCTTCCTATATTTTTGCAGGCGATTTGCACCCAGTATTAGGCCATGCAGAACCTGGGACAGAGAGGTAGTCAAAATGTTACTTTTAATATTCATGTAATATTCAACTGAAGCCAGTGTAGTGCAGTGGTTTGAGCTAGGACTCCAGAGACCAGGGTTTGAATCCTGGCTTGGCCATGGAAAGCCACTGGGTGACCTCAGACAAGTTAAACTCTCTCAGCCTCAGACGATGGCAATGGCAAACCTCCTCTGAAGAAACTTGTCAAGAAAACCCCATGATAGGCTTGTCTTAGGGTCGGCATAAGTCAGAAATATCTTGAAGGCACACAAAAACAAAAAATATTCAACTGCTGGTCCATCCAGTTGGTGGGAGGGATACCATCTTGTTCTTTGCTTTGGGCAGCAAAATGTGTTTAGCTGGTCACTGACAGATTACTAAACTATCCTGACATGCTCATAAAGCAACGAGATTCATGTTGTAGCAATGATGCAGGCTACTTCACATGACTCTTCTCTCACCACCATATAATCTTCACAACAAGCCTGGCTGAGAGGTTCTCTGGCCCCAAACCAACCAATGAGTTTCATGGCTGAGCGGAGGCTTCTACCTGGATCTCCCAAATTTCATTCCAGCACTTCATTCATTCATTCCTTATTTTTGTGGTTCTTTGACACCACACTGGCTCTCAACTGCTCAGTGTCGCTGCTGTCAACATGTGATGAGCTGCTGATGTACACTGGAGTTCATTAGGATAGCTGAAAAGGGTAGCCCAATCATTCTATAGCATCATGGAGAAAAATATTGCATCTCTCTATTAATGCTAATTCTCTGCTTGCTGAGCTATTCTGATTTATTTGCTTGACATAGCAGACTATTCAAACAGGTACCACGGGATTCCTTCTATATACTTTGCCAGCAATATTGGAACAGAAAGTATGACTCAACTGACCTCTGTAACTGCATGGGCTTCAGGTTTGCTTTATTTCCCCCTCAAAAAACCCTGCCTGATCAGACAAATTTAAATATAGGACAGAAAGCACAGCTAGGCAAGAGTTGACCTAACCCACAGCAATGATACCACAGAGCCCAGAACAATCCGTACCCTTCAGAGATTCTCCTAGGCTAAAAGTGTCCTAGTTCAGAGTCAGCTGAAACTGTTGTGTTGCCTCTTTGAGTTTTCTGGTGGTGCCTGCAATGAATACACCAACCAAGCAGAATCCTTTTCCAAGTTTTGTCACTTTGAAGCACAGAAAAACAAAACAAAACAAAGGATGGTATGATACCAGCATAATAAAGGACTGACGCCACTCTTGACATGGGATGTGAAGTTTGGAAAAATTAAATGCTGAACTACAGCACCCAATGGCTATGCTAGCTGGAGCATTCTAGAAGTTGTAATCCAAGAGAGTATGTTTTCTGGGCTCTGCAAGAATGATGGTCCCGAAGTGTGGTTGCAGAACCATCATGGAGATGGGGCCAGCACAGAGATGGAGAAAGTTAAGTCAATACATAGAGGTGTGGCCATCATAGGTCCAAAACATACTGCAGAAATAATCCAGTTTGAGATTGCTTTAACTGCCCTGGCTCAGTGCTAGGGAATCCTGGGAATTGTAATTTATTGTGGCACCAGAGCTCTCTGACAGAGAAGGTGAAATGTCTCTACAGTTCCCAGAATTCCCTAGCCTTGAGCCAGGGCAGTTAAAGTGGTCTCAAACTGGATTATTCCTGCAGTGTGTTTGGACCATAGAGATAGGGCCATCATAGGGAAGAAATGAGTTAAATTAATACATAGACCCACTGGAAAATCTTTGGAAGTTGCAGGACCAAATCAATTAAGTCTTGGCATTTGTAACAAGCAGCTGCTCTCCTAGATGAGCTGGAGATTTGCATGCAGCCCTTGCTTTTTGCCCTGATCTTATCCCCCAAAACTGGAGCATGGGCATAGCTATCTCCCACCTGGAGATGATCGACAAAAACTGGAGAATCAGAGCCAGCCCTGAGATCTGGCAACTCTAACCATAATACATAGCAGCCTCCATGCCTTCTCAGACAATCAATTTTGAAACATTCTGGAGTTCCAAAAGTAGTTTGTCAAGTGATGGGGAGAACTACTGTTCAAGGAGTGCACATTTTGAATTTGGGGATGCAAAACTAGCAACCTGTTGTTCTGAACTGTATCCCTTTGATGCATCACTTCCAGAAAATTCATTCTGACTCAGAGGAACTGCTAGTACTGACTTACACTATCATTTTCAGTGGTCTCCTCCCCCCTCATCCCAAAATGTGTGAATCTGTAACTTGATGCCATCCTGCCATATCATTTCCAGTATTTAATGCTGATCTGATGTCAACTTAGTAAGCCTGAGGTGACTCAACATAATTGGCTGTTTACTGGAAGAAGAAGCCATTCTTGAGCACTTCCCAAGAAGGCAATTGAGAGTGTTGAAAGTCACCACACAGATTAAGGGTCAGATTGTGATGTGTTATATTTATGCCATTTCCAGCTTGCCACAATCTTGTTCTATGTCACCCATTTAATGTAAGTGTTCAAGCTCTGCATGTCTTGAACCTTGCCTATTTTAAAGCTTGGAACAGAAAGAGAAGATCAGGAGGAGGATCAGATTGTCATACCCTCCAACATTTCACAGATGGAAACTGGGAGATGTCTTTCCAAGCAACTTCAGTGTGGTCAAGATAGAAAGTTATGAATAAGGAAGAACACAGAAGCTAGGAGAAGGTGGCACAGTTTGCTTTTGCCTGAGCCTACTTGAAAGGGCAAAATTGTGCTCCCACCTCTCCTCTCTCCCCACTTAAGTTAACTGAGTGCAAACTTTAGGTTTTTGTGGGTTTTTCAGGCTATGAGGCCATGTTCTAGAAGAATGTATTCCTGACGTTTCGCCTGCATCTGTGGCTGGCATCATCCACAAAAACCTATGGATGCCAGCCGTGAAAGCTTTCGACTTCACATTGAGCACAAACTACTTTTGCACTTTGAACTCGGTTTGCAGTGACTGAAGTAAGCTGAGGACAAAGGGGGAAAGTGGGAGGAGGAGCGAGAGAAACTGGGACATATTAAAACTAGCTGAAAATGGGAGCCAGCAGAGGATTAATCAGGACTGTCCCTGCCAAACTGGGACAGTTTGAGGGTATGGACTGTAACATGTACAGCACCAACTAAAACAGGCCAAGAAGCCAGGGGCAACTTTTCTTTTTCTTTATATTTGGTTAAAAGTAGGGAAGAGAGCCAGTGTGGTGCAGTGGTTTGAGTGCTAGACTAGGACACTGGGAGACGAGAGTTCAAATCCTGGCTCGGCCATGTAAACCCACCGGTGACCTTGGGCAAGTCACACTCTCTGAGCCTCAGAGGATGGCAATGGCAACCCCACTCTGAAGAAGCTTGCCAAGAAAACCCTTTGATAGGTTCGCCTTAGAGTGCCTTTAAGTCAGAAACTATTTGAAGGCACACAACAACAAAAGGGCAGTAGGGAAGAACCAGTATGGTGTAGTGGTTTGAGCATTGGGCTGTGACTTTGAATGACAGCATTTGAATCCCAGCTCAGCCATGGCAACCCACCGGGTGATCTTGGGCAAGTCACACTCTCTGAGCCTCAGAGGATGGCAATGGCAACCCCACTCGGAAGAAGCTTGCCAAGAAAACCCCGTGATAGATTTGCCTTAGGTTCGCCATAAGTCAGAAATGACTTGAAGGCACACAACAACAACGACATATATCTTAACCAATCACTTTATATAACAAATGAAGTGACAAAAGGAACGTTTATCTTTGTCCTTTCTCTCTGCTCTAAAACTGTCCTCTCCCCTAACTATTCTCTCAAGAGATGGCCTTGAGCCTCCCTGTGCCTTTTGTACTCTTTTGCATAATACATAATTTACCTTCTAGCCTTCCAGTGTGGATGGCACAATGTCCCCCCGATTCACCAATGCCCAAATGTCATATTATTAGGGAACTTTAGAATCAGCTGCTGGCACAAACCCCTTTAACTCCAACAAGCTCCACTACAGCTTGGGTCCAAACTATCTCCCTATAAGAATGTGCCTGTGTTTAAAGAGCCTTAAGGCAGGACTTCCTTCTCAATCATAACTCCTTCGCTGCCATGTTTGGCAATGACAGAAAAAAGAGCTTTCTTGGTGGCTATTCCCATGCTGTGGAACTCCTTCTTGGAGAAGCGAGGCAGGTTCTCTCTCTCTGATCTCCTTCCACCAGCAATGAAAGACCTTTCTATTTCAACACACATTTGGCAATGAATAGTTCGTGCAGAAGGTTCTTTTAAGGTGTGTACCTCTGTGTGCACACCATGCTTTTGATTCTTATTGTTAAGTTTCTAAAGGCTTCTAAATTTTTAATTGGTGTTGTTTTAGTAGAGTAGTTTATTTCTTTATTTAACTTTTTATTATAACCGTTTATTGCTGTATAGTAGGCCCTTGGTATCTGCCCCCCAAATCCATGGATGCTCAACTCCCGTTAAATACAATGGCACAGTGAAATGGTGTTCCTTATATAAAAATAGCAAAATCAAGTTTTGCTTTTGGGAATTTATACATTTTTAGAATATTTTCACACCATGGATGTTTGAATCCATGGATAAAAAAAAAATCCATGGATACGGAGGGCTGACTGTACTTTTGTTTCAAACAATGCTGTTAACCACCTTGGGTCACATGTTTTTTTTAAAGGCCAGATATAAATTAAACTAACAAAACAAGGCAAATTAAGGTTTGATCCAAACCCAGGGCTGAAGGAGACCCAGGGAAGACATCCGTGAGCATGGAGTTAAGTGTTACTGTTTACGTTTTTTAAAAATGTAAATTAACAGTCTGAGCAGAGAAATAGGAGCTAGAAGAAGCTACTTAATGCATTCCAGTTTCCACCACTTTACTTGCTTTATCATGCTGCTTTGTGCTTTACTTCCAAAAAGATAAAAGATACAGGGATTCTCCATCCTCCTTCCCACTGCCAATAAAAAGGCAGTTTGGAAGACATAATTCTGAGTGGCCAAACAGCAAAAAAGGGGGAAATTAAAATAGCTTCCTCCTCCATGTTTTATTCTTAATTAAACTCCTTGGGGACTGAGATACTGAAAGCTCCTTTGTTTAAACAAAGTGACTTACCTTTCATGTAGTGTAAAAAAAGATCTGAAATAAATGAATTACATTCATCAGAGTGGGATATTCAATAGATTTATTTAAAACAACAACGTTCACAAACACTTTAAAGAAGACTTGAATATGCTGAGGTTTAGTGACAGCCATTATAACTACATTTGGTATGTTCTGATAACCACATTTATGTTGTAATGTATTGTTTGCTTTTCATAGATTCATAGAGTTGGAAGAGACCGCAAGGGCTATCCAGTCCAACCTCCTTTTACCATGCAGGAAAACACAATCAAAGCATCCCTGACAGATGGCCATCCAGCCTCTGTTTAAAGACCTCCAAAGAAGAGATGCCACAACTTTCTGAGGGAGTGTGTCCCCTGTCGAAAAGCTCTTACTGTCAGGAAGTTGTTCTTCCTAATGTTGAGGTGGAATCTCTTTTCCTGGAGCTTGCATCCATTGTTCCTAATGTTGAGGTGGAATCTCTTTTCCTGGAGCAGCAGAAAACAAGCTTGCTCCATCCTCAATATGACATCCCTTCAAACATTTAATAATAATAATAATAATAATAATAATAATAATAAATAATTTTTATTTATATCCCACCTCACTGCTGGGCAATCGGAGCGGCGAACAAGATTAAAACAGAACAAAGTTAAAACAATTCCATCTCCCCCCCAATCCCTAACCCACCCCCCTATAAAAATAGAATTAAACTGTATAAGAATTAAAATACAAATTAACGAGCAGTAATTTAAAACCATTAAACAAACAATGGAGGATGGGAGCAAAAAACAATCAAACTCAAATTGGTCAGGAGAGTTATTCCGGGAAAAGATCCGTCTTTACTGCTTTCTTAAAGCAGTCAAGCGTGATAATAAGACGGATCTCATCCGACAGGCCATTCCATAATCTTGGAGTGGCGACAGAGAAGGCCCTCTGGGAGGTCTGCGACAATCTAGTTTTCATAGGCAGTAGCAGATTCCTCCCAGAAGAACGAAGTGTGCGGGGGGGGATCGTATGGGAAGAGGTGGTCCTGAAGATAAGTTGGACCCAAGCCATTTAAACAGGGCTATCATATCACCTCTTAACCGTCTCTTCCACAGGCTAAACATACCCATATGTTTACCCTCATATGGACTTCCGGCAGTAACGGCAGGGCGACAGGTCACTAGAGACAAAGTTTGACCTAGTGACCGCCGCAACAGGAATATAACCTATTTAATATAACCTTCGCAGCATGAAGGTACTTTCCAAGCCAATGGGGACAAGACCGAAGAGCAGCCGAGCCTGTTAATGGCGGCCGCTTTGGGCAATGAGCCCAGTCTGCTGCTACTTTTTAGACAACCTTCAAATATTTAAAAAGGGCTATCATATCACTTCTTAATCTTCTCTTCTCCAGACTAAACATACCCAATTCCCTAAGTCATTCCTCATAGGGCTTGGTTTCCAGACCCTTCACCATTTTAGTCGCCCTCCTTTGGACACGCTCCAGCTTCTCAACATCCTTTTTGAATTGTGGTGCCCAGAAATGGACACAGTATATTCTCATTATCTCAAATGCAGGGGCCCAGGCCTTCCAGGGACCCAAGCCCCAAATATTTTGCCCTTCCTCTCCTCAGCCTGAAACTGTTTTTCAATTTGAAAAAAATAACTGGAGGGAAAAGAGATGCAACTCCAAATCATGAAAAACCTGGACCTTCATTGGTGTAAATTTCCTAAGTGTGTTTCAATGGGCATACCCTCCAACTGTCCCAATTTGGCAGGGACAGTCTTGATTAATCCTCTGCCATTCCACCTTTTCAGCTGCTTTTAAAATGTTCCAGTTTCACGCTCACCCTCCCATTCCCCCCTCAGTTTACTTCAGTTGCTGCAAACTTTGTACTCAAAGTTTGTACTCAATTAACTCAACAGGGGGAGGACAGGAGCGGGTGGGATCTTGCCATTCCCAGCAGGCTCAGGCAAAAGGAAACTGCTGCATCCTGTCCTAGCTTGAATGTTCTTCCTCATACATTACTTTTACCATTTTGATATGCTTTGCCAGACATGTCACAATTTTCATGTGTAAAATGGTGGCGGGTATGAAAGTGCTGTGTATTCCTCTTAACTTTCAGAAAGATGTCTTCCTTTGCAGTCTTCCGTAGCATCATTTAGGTTGCAGCGATAACACCCTTCCTGCTTCTGAAATGGCGTTTGAATTTTCAGACACCTCTTGCTCCCCTCTTTGCCTTGTGGGATCTCCCGGAAAAGAGGGAAGCTGACTGTTCAGGCTGATACGGCTTTCGTTCACTTTCTTAGCACAATGATTCTGAAACTATTGTTGTTCTACAACTGTTAATTTTGACCTCACCAGGTGTGAAAGCCAGTTTGAAGAGCACAATCGGAAAGTACCAAAGTACAGCTCATTGTTTCACTAAGCAGGAGGCCAAGACCTACACTGTTTCTTATCTGAGACTTTGGAGCAAGTGGATGTTGTCAAGGTATTTTTAGGCAAAGACCTCGAACCATTCTTCAGTACATCCTTGCGACTTACACAAACACCAGGTATTCCATTAATTGTGGCAGCAGATGAGGGTTCGGAAATGGCACTTCTAGAACTATGCGTAGGTGAGGTTGATTAGACAGACCTGAATCAAAGGAAGGTACATTTCCTCCATCCCCGCTGATTGCAATTCTTTTACAGTGTGGCAAGGAAAGCTTTTCCTGTGCGCTTATGGGAAGCCAATTCAAAAATAACATGGCTAAAGATTGCTGCCTGTCTTTCCAGCAGAATCAAAGCCTCTGCTGAGCATTTTCAGTGTGTGTGCACCACACACATGTGCATATACACCATTTACATACACACACACACACACACACACACACATACATACACATGTATACTCACTGCTAGGCAACAAACACAATCAAAAGCATAATGGTCAGACTAGAAAGCATACTTAAACACATCAGATTTAGACCACTCTGGTCCATCAGATTTAGACAAAACTGAATTAGGGGGGTTGCAGACTGCCAGAAATAGTGCAAATTGAGTCAGGTTAGGGTTAGGGTTAGGGAATCATGGGAACTGTATTTTATTGTGGCACCAGAGCTCTCTGACAGAGAAGGCTCAATGTCTCAGAGGGGGGAAAAACAATTCCCATGATTCCCTAGCACTAACCCTAACCCTAAAAGTGGACTCAATTTGCACTATTTCTGGCAGTCTGCAACCCCTGTTACTCTATCAACTGGTGCTAGTGTATGTGAGGCTACATGGAACTTCCATGTTCAGAAACAGCATGCCACTAAATATCAACAGGGAGAGGATGCAAGAACATCATAGGAGTACTATTACCATCATGGTTGACTCATGAACGTCCTGAAGGCATCTGGTTCATTGCAGAGCAAATATGGACATCTGGCTGGATGTACCAGAGTTTTTCTTATGTACTTACCCAGTAAGAGCTGGTATAATATAATGGTAAGAGACCCATTTTGAATCTCATGCGTATGTATTATGAGCTACTGTAGGCAAACCAGTCCCTTTTGGTCTCAGTCCTCTGATCTGCAACATAGGGAAATAAATTAAATTATAGAGTTGTTATAAGCAGAAAATCTATGTGAGGCACTCTGAACTCCTGAGCAGGGTATAAAAAGTGGTGTTCATACTAATATCCCACCCTTCAGGACATGAACAGAGTGCTAATTTCATTGCATTTTGTTATATGTTAACATACTGGAAATTTCTGTAAGACATCTTTTGGTTTCTGTGGGATGAAAATCCAAATTAATAAACAGGCATCCTTTGCTGTTTTCTAGGAACTGATCTGCTCATTTTTCTCACACTCAGTGTTTGCATAATACAAAGGGCCTTATCATCACTCATCATTCTCAAGGATACCAAGGCAGGATACAATTGAAGCAAATTAAAATAACAACGGTGCAATACAATGTGATAAAACTATACAACCATTGGCAGCTGAGATTTTATTATTGCCACTACACTATTAGCTCTTCCAAGAGTGTTCTGAAGGTCAGCTCTGCATAATGAATTTGTAATGACAGATTGGGAGATCGATGGGTGCAATACACCGTGGGAGGATGGAGGAGGCAGCCTTCTCTGTTGCAGCAGCCCAGCTGTGGAGTATGTTTTCCTCGGAGGCCGGATTAGCACCAATGCTAGTGTCATTCTGATAGAAAAATCTTCTTTATTTACTAAAGCCTTTGGGGCATAACTGATTCCATACAAATCTGCACATGTGTTTGGTTTTAAATTAGCTTAAATAATTTTAGTTGGTCTTAAACTGTCTTGATTTAACTTGTCCAACTGTTCAATATGCTTTTCATCTATCTAAATTATGCTTTTTTTACTGTTTTAAAGTGGTTAAATTGTTTTTATTGCATACTTGAAATATAGATCAATAGATCAATATAGATCAATAGATAGATAGATGGATGACTGATTTATATTTGTTCTAGAAGTGATGCCTAACCATTTCCCTTCAGGTTGACATGTCTCTTTTCTTGCTTCTGCACTTCATCACCTTCAGGGCAGAAATAGCACTGAAGTCATGAAGGCACAAGGTGTAATGAACTGCATATGTACATAAATACCTCTCCTAATTTGAGCTTTTGAGGAATGGCCCAGTTACTAAATAGTTGCTCATCCCACATTCTGCCTGGTGTATATAAGGACCTGCCTTCAAGGCGTCTGTCAAAACTGCAGTCAGGTAGAGAGAAGGAATGCTTTGGTAACCAAACTCCCTTGGGTCCAAAGGAAAACCCAAGTGACTTGTTCTCAACCACGTTCATCAGTGTTATGCCGGATCTCCAGAGTTGCCATGGGGGTACAGAGAACAACAGAGATGCCACCCCTCACGAAATGAAACATAAGAAAGGAAATCTGCTACCTTAACCAAAATAGTGGGAGCCAGCATGGTGTAGTGGTTTGAGCACTGGGCTATGACTTGAGATCAGGGTTTGAATCCCTGCTTGGACATGGAAAATGCCTGGGTAAACCTAGGCAAGTGACACTCTCTCAGTCTCAGAGGAAGGCAAAGACAAATCCCCTGAACCAAGTTTGCCAAGAAACACCCATGATAGTTTCACCTTAGGGTTGCCATAAGCCAGAAACAACTTGAACACATGCAACAACAACAACAACCCAAAAGAGCACAGCATATTGCTTCACTCTTCTCCTCCCCTGTCTAACACCCAGTGCAACAATATCAGCAGAGAACTCCAGCTGTCGCTGCTAAAATAGGTAAAAAGATTCCTTTGGGATTCTAAAAATATCAAAACGAAACTCATCTTTCCTTCCCCCCCCCCCGTCCTTTAAATAAACAAAAGCCACAAAACAAATATACATATTGCTGCTCACAGCTGAGTCTCCAGATATTCCCATCTGAACAGGATTCCACATCTGGAACAAAATTGGAAAGGCACAGAACATCAATATTCCTGAAAAACCAACGACACCAAACCCTTGGTTTTTGAATCTTTAACCACCTATGGAGGCTATTTTGAAAATATGGTGTTCAGAACACAGTACAGAGTTTTTAACAGACCAAAAGGATGGAGCTGGAACTCCACTGCCATTTAAAGCCACTCTAATAACAATGAATCATCAATCAGCATCAATAAAACACATTCACTGTTCAAACCCAGCATGCTTGAGAGCCAGCATGGTGTAGTGCAGGGGTAGGCAACCTAAGGCCCGGGGGTCAGATGTGCCCCCCCGAGGCCTTTGTACCGGCCCCAGGCCGGTCCTGCTGCCGCCCCCTCCCGCCGCCCGCCATGATTATATTAATTATTGTTGTTATTACTTGTTCTTGGGGTTTTTCTTGGCAAAATTTCCACAGGGGTTTTGCCATGGCTTTTCTGGGGCTGAGAGAGTGTGCATGCATATTTTTTAAATTTTTTTAAAAATATTTATTTATTTATTTATTTATTTATTTTTGGTGCTTCCCCCCCCCCCATTGTCTGAGGGACAGCAACCCAACCCCCGGCTCAAAAAGGCTGCCTACCCCTGGTGTAGTGGTTTGAGCATTGGACCACAACTCCGGAGACCAAGGTTCGACTCCCAAATCAGCCATGGAAACCCACCGGGCAAGTCACATACTCTCAGCCTCAGAAATCCCAGTGAGAGGTTTGCCTTGGTCATCGTAAGTCAGAAAGGACTTGAAGGCACACAGTAACAAACCATTCAAATCACTTGACTCTCAGCACCATTATGTCCTTACATCACAGAAACATGCCAAAGGATAACTGTGGCTTCCTCTAGGCCAGGGGTCGGCAACCTACAGCCCGTGGGCCGGGGCCAGCCCCCCAAGGCCTTTGGACCGGCCCCCACCGACCCCCGCTACCGCCACGCACGTCGCGGCCACCATTTTGTTTTCCAAAATGGCGGCTGCAACTCGTTTGCGCATGTGCAGTACCCCTACGCATGCGCAAACGAGTTGAGGCCACCATTTTGGAAAACAAAATGGCGGCTGCGATGTGCGCAGCAGCGGCGAGGCGGCGGCAGTGGGGATCGGCGTCATTGGCCTGCGAAAGACCAGGGGATCCCCGGCCCCAGGTAAGGGGAACTTGCCGATCCCTGCTCTAGGCCGTCTAGTGGAGGTCCAAAGTGATGGCTCTTGGCAAAGTGTGGCCCTTGGGACCCCTAAATGCAGCCCCTGAAACACCCCAGAAGACCCCCAAAACCACTACCTCCATACCCAATTTTTAAAAAAATCTGTTTCAGGCTGATTTGGGGTCATTTTTTCACCCTAAAACTAGGGCAAAGCCCCCAGATCCACATACAAATGTGGGAGTTTGCTCTCCCTAGTCTGCCCAACCCTGAAAATAAATGGTCCCGAATCACATCCAGTGTGCCAAAAGAAACTGTTGTAGCCCACTGGACAGACACGGATCAAAAGAATGCCCTTACACAGTTGCCCATTCCTGGCCTAGTGAGTGCATGGCAGAAGCAAGATTTGGAAACCAGGATTTCCTGATGTCTGGTTTACACTTTCAGTCACCCCATTGCAACTCTTCTTTGTCCTTCCTAACATCTTTTCCCAATCTCTGCATTCTTGTCTTTTCACTATTAAACTGTTGTTTTATTGTGCAATGACCAAACAGATGACCATCCAGGATCACAGACTCATCGAATCATAGAGTTGGAAGAGACCCCGAGGGCCATCCGGTCTAACCCTCTGCCATGCAGGAACTCACAATCAAAACATAGCCAACAGATGGCCATCCAGCCTCTGTTTAAAGCAAGGGTAGGCAACCTTTTTGAGCCGGGGGCCGGGCTGCTGTCCCTCAGACAACTGGAGGTGTGTGTCAAAGCACCAAAAATAAATAAATAAATAAAAATTAATTTTTTTAAAAAAAAATTAAAAAAGATGCATGCACACTCTCTCAGCCCCAGAAAAGCCATGGCAAAACCCCTGTGGAGATTTTGCCAAGAAAACCCCAAAAACAAGTAATAACAACAATAATCAATATCATCATGGCGGGTGGTGGCGGCGGCGGCAGCGGCAGGACCGGCCTGGGTCTGGTCCAAAGGCCATGGGAGGCCGCATCCGGCCCCCGGGCCTTAGGTTGCCTACCCCTGGTTTAAAGGCCTCCAAAGAAGGAGACTCCACCACACTCCAAGGAAATATATTCTATTATTGAACAGCTCTTACTGTCAGGATGTTCTTCCTAATGTTGAGCTGGAATCTCTTTTCCTGCCGCATGAATCCATTGTTCTGTGTCCTATTCCCTGGAGCTACAGAAAACAACCTTGCTCCATCTTTAGTATGGCATCCTTTCAAATATTTAAACTAGGCTATCATATCACCTCTTCACCTTCTCTCCTCCAGGCTGAACATACCCAGCACTCCTGATAGGGCATGGTTTCTGGACCCTTCACCATTTTGGTTGCCCTCCTCAAAAAAAAAAAAAAAAAGGTTCCAAATCTTCTTTGAATTCTCATTTGAACTCTCTCTCATGAGGCTTGATTTCAAGAGCTCCTCTCCGCAACCTGGCTGCCCTCCTGTGGATGTGTTCGAGTTTGTTACTTTCCTGCTTAAATTGTGGTACCCAGGACAGGATCCAGTACTCCAGATGCAGCCTGTCTTGGGTAGAACAGGAGAGAAATACTGGCTGGAACCACTGTTAGTGATGTAAGGCCAAATTATTATCCGTATAACTCGCTGTTTTGGTCACTGCAAAGGTCAGAATCTTCTCCCAACCATTCCACTTTTAGCTGCTGCATCCCCCAACGCAACCATGTCCTGGCCAGTGGAGAGTGAGGCTGGTGGAGATGAAGAGGCTGGATGGCCATCTGTCAGGGATGCTTTAATTGGGAGTTCCTGCATGGCAGGGGGGTTGGACTGGATGGCCCTTGTGGTCTCTTCCAACTCTATAATTCTATGATAAGTGTCCAGCTGTGATCCTATGGCTCAGAAGTGGGTAAAATGTGGCCCCCACACACTACATGCAAGCCCCCAGGATTGTTTCTCTGGCCTTCAGGGATCAATCCCCCCCCCATGCTCCAAAATGACTGCAAACACCTTCTACACACGTGTGGAGGGTATTTTCCACCACACTGCTCCCCCAGGGATAAAATAAATTACAGAAACTTTGAAAAATGTTTTGTAAAAAAATTTTCAAATTTATTTTTGTCTACAAATGCCTTCTAGGGATTGTGGGGGGCATTTCTACCATGTCTCCTCCCTGGTCGATTGAAGCCCAGGAGAGACATTTTTGAATCATGAGAGGAACAGGCCTCCCCCCCAAACAAACAAACAAACAAACAACAAACCAAAATTCCCCCGTGCTGCTTAGAGGATGGTTGGGGACCAAAAAACAATTGTGCATGTGTCGGAGTGAATGCGCTGGGTTCCTCCAAGGTCTCCTGGGGGGCTGATGTGGTCCGCAAGCCTTCTGGAGTTGCCCACCCCGACTATAGCTAAACACAGTAAGAATCATCCCAGAGGATTCCTGTTTGATATCGTTGTATCCTTTCCTTGTGTGATTTTTTGCAAGGGTTATTGCAACTCAGCATATTACATTACCTTTATTTACAGTCGGCCCTTGGTATCCACCGGGCTTTGGCTCCAAGACCGCCGATGGACACTAAAATCCATGGATGCTCAAATCCGATTAAATGCAATGGGTAGCAAAATTCTGACCCTTATATAAAACAGCAAAATCAAAATTTGCCTTTTGGGATTCATACATTTTTTTTAATACTTTCAAGCCATGGAAAGCCATACCTTATGTCTATGAATTATTAACATTTCCCAGTTTCACAACCTAAATTCTAACCAAATGGGCATCTCATCCTAAAAAAAGCAACGAAAATAGAAAAATATATGTAAAGTGGTATTGTATGTTGGTGGCTAAAATTGTATATTGGTGACTAAGGGCCTTTACAGACTGCCAGAAATAGTGCAAATTGAGGGCACTTTAACTGTCCTGGCTCAGTGTTAGGGAATCATGGGAATTGTAGTTTTTTTTCTGAGACATTACAGACTTAATTTTGAATTTTATTGTATTCTATGTATTTTATATTGCTGTAACCCATTATTATTATTATTATTATTATTATGGATAGCTGAATTTGTGGATAAGGAATCTGTGTATACAGAGGGCTGCCTGGGGTTTTATGTGTATTAATATACTCTTTTTAGTCGCCTTGACTATCTTATTTATACTCTCAGCCACCCTACAGACCTCTGTTCTCTCAAAGGATTCTTTCCATTTCTGCCTTGCTATATTCCTCTTTTCCTGAGCTCACTCCCAGACCACTGAACAGTATGAGTCTTTCTTTTGCCCTTCAAATCCCTCCTCAAAAACGCAAATGTCCTCATCAGCTACCACATTGTCACCACAAATTTAAGAACAACACAAACAGATGCTGTCTTTCAGATCATATTTCTCATTATCTGGGAAGCTCGAGCTGAGTACGTTTCGCTGCTTAAAACAGCATTGTTACTTTCAGACAGGTTATGTCCCTCGTTTTTGTGGGATGGGGAGTGATGACTAAGAAACCATGTGGCATTTGTATAACCCTGCACTTCTCAGCTGTTCAGTGAAACTTATGGAGGGCGACAGGGGAAAGGCTGGTACAAAACAAGTGCTAAACAAGGCAAAGCAAAAGGATGAAGCTATGCACAGAAGCTGTACCAAGTACATTTTTTGCTTTACCAATGCCAGCCACAAAAATGTACAGTCAGCTTTCAGTATCCATGGATTCCTTATTCCACAGATGTAACCATCCACGGTTTGAAAATATATATATATTTTCAAGGCTATATATATATATTTTTTTTTCCAGGCATTATATATATATATATATATTCAAACCGTGGATGGTTACATCTGTGGATACAGCCCTCATTATCCATGGATTCCTTATCCACATATGTAAACATCCATGGTTTGAATACATATATTCAAACCATGGATGGTTAGATCTGTGGATACATATATATTCAACACACACATACACACACACACACACACACACATATATATATATATATATATATATATATATATATATATATATATAAAACCACCACCCTCAGCGGATACCAAAAGTCCACTGTACTCATCCTGTTTGTTATTGTTCAACAGTTTGTTTAGTTCCCTGGAAATTCTACACAATTTTGTCCACCGCAGCCACATTCAAAGACACAGCTGTGTTAGTCTGGAAAATTAGTATGCAAAACGATCTTGTAGCACCTTTGAGACTACCTGAAAGAAAGAGGTTGGTAGCATGAGCTTTTGTTGACTTGAGGAAGTAATCTACAAAAGCTCATGCTACCAGCATTTTTCTTTCCGTTAGTCTCAAAGGTGCTACAAGATCCCTTTGAATACAATTTTGGCTAGTTCAATTGTGCCTGTGTGCGCTCAGAGATCCTTCCTGTTTGCCCATCAGTAAGATCAGTAGGTTATCGCTGTAATACGCAGGGATTGCTGGTGGCCCTCATTATGAAAATCCCTCTCAAATGAATTATATTTGGCTCCAAGTCTGAAGGCTTTGGTCTTAAGATATGATCTGTTCCAGGTTGCTTTCCCCTGACCTTTTGTTTTTGGTGATATTGGCATTTCATACTTCTGATCTGTTTTAACGTGTTTAATGAAAATCCTTGAGATATCAGCAATTTTGATTACTTCATTAGTTTTTTTTTTTTTAAAAATCATTTGTTTTTAACTTTTTTGTTAATTGTTAACTGACTTGAGCATTATTTTTTAAACGGAAGAGTGAAATAAAATGTAATGTTCAGTTCAGAACTCTCCAGCAGTAATAAAATGGCATTTGAAGAGCCCAGTTAACCTATATATTCATTTTGTTCCAGTTACTGCTTTGTGAGAGCTTCACCCCTCACAGGCAGCATCCCAATTTTGGGGGAAAAGTGGGATATAAATAAATATAATAATAATATATAATATATTATAGACACATCAGTAAGATCAGTAGGGTTGTTATAAAACACAGTGACTGCTGGTGGCCCTTGTTATGAAAATCCCTCATACATCGGCATGGGTACGTAACTTAAAAACCATTTCATTCCCCATTGCTGTGGCTGCACTACAAATATGAAATGCAATTCTAATAACAGAATGAAAAAGAGGATTTAAAAAGAAAAGGAACTATAGGTCAAGTAATCTAACTCTATCTCAAAGGCTAAGCTACATGTTACGTTGACCTCACACCTGATACAAACCCATATCCTGCAATGAAGTGGAGTAGCAGTAAGGAAACACTGACCACAATGACTCTATGTCATATATGGCATTCATCTTCTTTAATTAAATGTTACCTGGGCATGAGAAGGAAATATGTAGGTCAGCAGCAGCCATCCCTGTAAGGTAGCATGGGGCTTCCGGAAATAAAAACAGAACAAGGCTGCTGCCTTCCGGTTGCGCTTGTGGACTTCTGGGCTGATCCAGCAGGGCTCTTCCTATGTACGGATGGAGTTTAGTCAATGGGCTCATTCCCATTATGATTTAAAGTGAATTGCTGATCAGATTATATGTGCCTCATTCACACTTGAAACTATTTCAGAACCAACTGCGCTCAGTTTGAATCGCGGTGAAGTGAGGCAAATGCAAAAAAAACCCCCAAAAAACAAAAAATTTGCTGTTTCCAAAAATGACAGATCATTTGGCAATTCTTTTGAAAGAATCTATTCCGAAGCGTGTTCAACAAGTGTGAATGACGGATGTGAGTCGCATCGTACTGGAGGGGACTAATGGCAGACAGGGTTGGCAGAGGGTGTAACCCACCCCCCCTCAGTTTTTGGGGAAATCCACCATTTTCCCCCTCTCAGTGCAAAGCAAAGCAAAGCAAAGCAGCTTCATTTATATACCGCTTCATACCATGCTATGGGGTGTCTAAGCGGTTTACAACTGTGAGCTGATTGCCCCCCAACAAGCTGGGTACTCATTTTAGCAACCTCGGAAGGATGCAGGCCTGAGTCGAGCCTCAGCCCTGGCTGGTATTGAACTCGCAACCTTGTGGTTTTATGAGTGAGTGGCTGCAGTACAGGCATTTAACCACTGCGCCACCAGGGTTGATCAGTGCTGCCTTTGTGCTTTATGGTGTGACCTATGGGCACATGATATGTATTTTTTTCCTTAAAAATAAATTGACAGTATATGTGCTCCATTGTATTTGCAATTACTTGTGTCGCTTAGCCAAAGTTAACCCGCTCACCACCTGCAACGGCCCCGAGAAGAGAAAAAGTCTCTGGTTAAGGAATGTCTTCTGTATTGGGGAAGGGGGAAAACTTATGGTGGCTTTTCTCTTCTCGTGGCCATTGCAGGCGGCGAGCGGGCCAACTGAAGCTCAGCAACACAAGTAATTACAAATACAATGGAGTGAATAGGGGAAAAAAACATATAGTTCCAAGTTGGGCTGCTCAAGGGGGAAATGGTCTGCTTGATGCACTCAGGGAGCAGCCTGGGTTGCTGAGAGGAAGTAAATAATTCAACAGTCCCATCCTCACCATCACCAAAGTGGAAGGTAACCCCTATGGGGAGAAGGGGTGAGGAGGGCGAGGGGTTCCCGGGCCAGTCATAGCACCAACCTCAGCCTTTTTCTCTCTTGCAGGAAGCCCAACTCCCTCCCAGGCATGTCCTCCTCCTTTCCCAGGACAGGTCCTACATTTCAGCCTCCTGTCCAGGAGGAATCCCAATTGGAGCAGAAATAGAAGCGTGACATTTTGGAGCAGGACTAAGAAGCATGGCATTTACATTTCTATGAGTGTGTTTAGTTCTTATGTGGACATGTCATCCTATATGTTTTCTTAAATGTGTTGCTGGTATGACATGTAGTTGTGTCACCAATGACGCATGGATGATTGACATCCATATTGAAGCGGCACAAATCTAGTGGGAATGACAATTGTGTCAAAAAAGACACGAATCCATGAAATAAGGAAAGAATTCGCTTCCATAGTGGGAACTACGGCTCGACTGGAATCGATTCACCAACCCGGTGCCAAAGCGAACCGTGAACCAGTTTAAATGTAAGTGGGAATGTCTAGTTAGACCCAATATCTCAAAGAAACCATGATAATTGTACATACTCCTCCTATTGCAGCTCTTCGATGCCCTCTAAAGACCAAGTGTTCAAACTTCATGTGAAACTCTCGATTCTAATTTAGGAACCTATATACCAATGCTAGCAATTTGAGAAGATCCTTTGACAATACAGTGCTGCTCGATGGACATTATCAGAGAACTGAAGTGTCAAAGTTATGGGCTTGTTTTTTAAAACTTGGTTTTATTTTGTGCTCCCATATGCTGCTCCCAATGGTTTCCCATCTAGAGGACCGATCATATACACTCCTGCTGAGCATCAACGGTGTGCTGCAAGAAGAGCTTCCTAGGTCACTGGACTGAATGTTTGTCCTTAGATTTCATTTTTCCAAAAACAAACAAACAAAATGAAAATGGAAAGGTACCAATAATCTGGCATTACGGAATGGAACCACCATAATTAGTTGCCAGGTATATGAAGATTTATGGTCACATTCGCAATTTACCTTTCTCTGTCCCATTACACTCTGATCCACCCACAAAACTACGGTAAGTAACTGCTGAAATACCTGTGTCTTTGTATTGTACCCCAGCACTGCATCTTCAGAAGTGGACTGCAATGCACAAAAGCTCATACTCAGATCTATCAGTTTCTCTTAAAGGTGTTGCTAGATTCCTTCTCTCCTTTCCCTTTTATTCTGAAAGAACTAGCACAGCTATCTCTTTAAAAACTACTTGATGTTTATCACTTGGGAAAGTTTTCCTTTCGTCTATACTATACATTGGTAATTCAAATATTAAATATAACCAAAAGTTTCTGGGGCTCGCTTCTTACTGGGAAGCCCAGGTTTAGTCATTTTGCTTTATTTCCAAGATCAACCTTCCTAGCACAAGATGAAAGTCTGCTAGCACGATATTGCCCAACAACCATGTTGCAAACACCATTTAAGAGAAATGGAGAATGGGTTTGAGGAAAACTTCCATTATCCAAGAGCTAAGCACTGTGTGAGTATAAATTGTAGCAGTTATCAGAAGTATTATAATGTATATTATATCTTTTTCCTCGCATACAAGCCTATGTATGTATGTGTGTGTGTGTGTGTGTGTGTGCATCAGCCTAAAAGGCATTTCTGAAAGGGTCTCTAAAATATTACACAGTAAATACAGAACATAGCTAGTAGAGGAGATGTTACTTGACAAGAGTCACAACACACCTTACCTCTTACAAAAACTCCAAATACGTGCCTTTTTTACAGGCGCATAGGAAGAATTCTGAAAGGTCCCTGAGTCTTTGAAGGACTTGGGAGTCTTATTAAGCAAACAAATTTCTCCCTCCCGACCCTATTCCCTTTTAAGACTCACTTTTTCTTTTCTATTCTTCAATTTTTCTTCCTCCCAAATGTAGCTCGTCTCCTCCACAAACCCAGATTTCTGAACTGGATTTCAGAAAGTTCTCTTCATCCTGCTCCCTCGTCTCTGCTGTCTTCTAAAGAAATCGCACAGATCCAGCTGCCTAGGAGCAGAGCCACATAACACATTTCCTCTAAGGCTGCATCTGCACTGCAGAAATAATCCAGTTTGACACACTTTTAACCACCATGGCTTAATGTTACAGAATTTTCAATACAAAGCGCTCGTCCTACAACAAACTACAATTCCCAGAATTCCATAGCATTGAGCCACTGCAGTTAGTGGTGTCAAACCAGATTATTTTTGCAGTGTGGATGCAGCATAAATCTAGTATTTCTTCTTCTAAGCCAGCAGCCTTCCTGTTTTATTGAATATGACAGAGGGAAGATATACCTAACCTGTAATTAATTCTAATGACTCAGTTCACTAATGTATATTTTTAACTTTAGTGTTAACAGGGGAGTCTAGAAAGTTAGGTGAAATCATTAGAAAAATTAGTGAATTAAATCAATGTATTGATTTCAAGCTCTAACAAGGCTCTCTTCTCAATCCAACCAACTATTGAAGACATATCGCCTGGGGAATACAAGATGGCCTTTTCTGTGGCCGCTGCCACACTCTGGAATTCCCTTGCCATGGAAGGTTAGGTTGGCTTCCCCTCTGTTGTCCGTCTGCAAACAAAACCATTTCTATTCAGGCAAGCCTTTGCAATGGAAGATGGCCTGCTGTTGAAGGCAGCAGAGGATGTGTGTGTACTGTATACCTTCTATTGCTATGTTTTAAAAAATTGTTTTTATACTGTTTTAATTCAAGATTTTGCCTTTAATGTATGTTATTGCTGGATGCCTTGAGAATGTTTTTGGCAGGTACGAATAAAATAAGTAAGTACAAACTCTGCTGTCAGAGGAAACATACCTCTGCCTACCAGTTGCTGGGAAACCTGAGAGGATGCACTTGTGTCCTGTTTGCAGGTTTTCTATGGGCATCTGGTTGGGCACTGTGGGAACAGAATGCTGGACTAGATAAGCCTTTGCTCTGATACAGCATGGTTCTTCTTATGTAACAGGGTTTCTAAGGCCTATTATTGAGTGAAACATTTCCTTTACAGCATCTGCAGCTCAAACCCAGAAGCTGTACATCAGAGCCAAAAAAAGACCATTGGTTGTGATTCCAAGAAGCAGAGGAACAGATCTGAATACATCCTTTCCCCTGAACTGCAGCTCCTCCTGCCTCCAGTTTCGCACCATCTTCCCATAGTTTAAAAAGGAACGTGTGCTTAGCCCCAAGAACTGTGGTTTGGAAAGAAGGGGGGAAATTACAAAAGAACAAGGGAGAAGTTTCTGTGTATGCAGGAGCCAATATAGAAAGAGATTTACAGAGGCAGGTCCTCTGGGAGCTGGAACTAAAATCTTAGGGAAAGGTTTATGAAAGGTTAGTTGCAATATATGTTCCCAACATGTCAGCATATGCAAAGAACCAGTTTCCAGTAAACTTGTTTTTGAGTAGTGAATGGGAATTAAAATAAATAAATCTACTGAAAAGTTGGTGTTGAAGAGCTCTTTCAATGATGTGGCAAAATGGAGGAGTTGGTGTTTATTGATGTTTTGTTGTTTGTTTGTTGTTAACTGCCCTCAAGTGGATCTCGACTCATGGCGGCCCTATGGATGAAACCTCTCCTAGACCCTCTGTCCTCCTGTTCTGCTTCATTCCTGCAACCCCTTAATCCCCATAGTGATCTCCTTCATAGAGTCCATCCATCTGACATGCAGCCTTCCTCTCTTCCTACTTCCCTCCACCTTCCCCAGCATTATTGTCTTTTCCAAAGAGTCTTTTTCTCATCATGTGTCCAAAGTATGACAGCCTCAGTTTGGTCATCTTGGCTTCCAGGGAGGTTTCTGGCTTGATCTGCTCTAGGACCCATTTGTTTGTCCTTTTGGCTGTCCATGGGATCCTCAGCACTCTTCTCCAACACCACATTATCTCAAATGCATTGATTTTCTTCCCATCATCTTTCTTAACTGTCCAGTTCTCACATCCATCCATGGTAATAGGGAATACAATGGCTTGTATGAGTCTAACTTTTGTGCTCAGTTGTATATCTTTGCATTTTAGAATCGTTTCTAGTTTTTTCATAGCCAGCCTCCCCATTCTTAGTCTTCTTCTGATTTCCTGACTGCAGTCCACATTTCTATTAATGTTTGATCCCAGGTATGGGAATTCTTTTACTATTTCTATTTCTTCATTGTCTAGGTTGAACTTGTGAAGGTCCTGGGTAGTCATTATTTTTGTTTTCTTTATGTTCAACAGTAAGCCTGCCTTAGAACTTTCTTCTTTGATCTTCCTTAGTAGGTGTTCCAGGTCTGTGAGTTTTTCTGCTAGTACTATGTTATCGTCTGCATATCATAGATTGTTGATATTCCTTCCTCCTATTTTCACTCCTCCTTCTTCTGTGTCCAAGCCTGCTTTTCTTAGAATATGTTCTGCATACAGGTTGAACAGACAGAGTGAAAGGATGCAGCCTTGTCTAACTCCTTTACCAACTAGGAAACATTCTGTTTCTCTGTGTTCTACAAAACTTTGGATTCAACGCATGACATGCACATACTAAAGAGAAATATAAAGTGAAATGTTAGCTTTTATGAAAGAAGAAGGGAAGCAGTGAACAACTGCAGTGATGGCAGAACTGCAACTGAGCTTCTTCCTTGGAATGGGATTGGACAGTGTGGGGTTCTGTAAGCAGTTGGTAGCTGTAGTACAGCTGTAACTGTAGCAGAAGTGGTAATCACCATGAAGATTAAGTCTAGACTCCAGAGGAGATCATAGTGCACACATTGGAGGTAAAAGAGAAAGAGGGTTTAATTGAAGAACAAGGATCTTTCAAGAATTTTCTCAAGAGTGACAACAAAGAAAAGGCACCTTGGCTTTTAAAATAAAATAAAATAAAAAAGACTAAATCAAATATTAGTCCTAAATAGAATATACCTGCTAAAATGAGTGTACACTACTTACATATAATCCATAACCCTGTATTTAGCTCCCAAATACAGTTGCCAGGGTAGAAGACCCAAAACTTCCAGAGAATAATAAGAATGTTATTTACACAATGAAAAAAAAATCAATAAATAGTCATTTTAGAAAGCTAGTCATTTTGGAGATAGAAAGTTCTCATAATTAAAGTAATTGATTTTGTTGAAGGGGGGAGAAAGGGAACATTGAAAAGTATCAGAGGAGTTACTTATTTTTACAGCTGACAATAACAATGTTTTTTAAAAGTATATATTTAAGTTGTGTGTTTATATAAAGGAAACAATCCACAACATATTTTTTTTAAAAAAATCATAAGGAAAAGGAAAGTTGTATTAGAACACATTGTACTTATACTTCCAGGATGGCAATGTACTATTTACACTTTTCTATTTAGATGTTCCTGTAAGCCCACTTGCCAAGCTGTGGCACCACCTTGGAAAAAGGGCCTTCTCTCTACAAACTACTGTACTTTACATAGGCAATCACAAAGCTTCAAGTTTTCTTTTTAAGAATAGCACTCTCTGCACAGTAGCTCCTCACTGAAAATGCAATTGTTAAAAAAATGCCCCCCTTTCCCCCCAAAAAAATCAGATTATTAACCAGCTCTCCCTTCTCTAGCTTCTCTTGGCTTTTGCATTGCTAATTCTTCTTTCTTCCTCTCATAAACCTTTAAGAGATATTCATTGGGCTTGATTTCTTTTTCCTGTAACTCAGACATGATCTTTTCTAGCCTTTCCAGTGTCCTAGCACTCTGTAGCTTCCGAGTGGTAATATACAAAGTAAACTCCTGCAAGCTCATCAGTTTACAATTATCAACCTCACAGATATCTCTCACATCTTTGTTTTTATTCACCTGTGGGAAGAAAACAAGGCCAGACATTTTCTCCAACTCTTCAATGCTAACTTGGAATTCCAGCAGCTGGTGGTCAAAGCTGATAGGGTTGTTGGGTACCACAAAGGCTCCAAGTACCAAAGGATCTGTAGATGTTTCGCTGCGTCTGGCAAGGATTACTTTGTACAAATGCGAAGGTACAGCTACATCATCTTTTCCAATTACCTATCAGCAGAGCAGAGAGATTGTATCACTCAAACTCATTTGAAAGTAAGCCACAATCCACCCACATCTAGAACTAATATTTTCCTATGTAATGTGCAACTGGCAGAGAGATTAAAGGCAACACTGTATTTGAAGTCTTTGCCGCCCCAGTATCTGACCAGTTCTAACACTTTGATACAGAGCTTCCAAAACAAAGTCAAGGTAGTAACTAGCAATGTTCCCACACATGTAAGACAACAAATATGATAAAAGGCAAGACATTTTAGCTCTTTCTACAGTATGACAAGGAGACAAAAGCAGATGTTGCAGGACAGATTGTAAAGAAGTAATAAATATTCTGTGAAGGCTCAATCTTAATGAAATACCTATGCTCTCTTCTCTTTCCCAGAAAATCCTGAGAACCGTGGCTCTGTCAGAGTATTAGTGCTCTCCGATATAGATGCATGGGATGTGCCAATAAGATGTTATAATATAGACTGTGTTTGTATCTCTGTTTTATCTCTTCCAAGATACTAGCATGATACACACCTTGTTGTCTCAATCTCCACTCCCAACAGACACTCAGTGGTCACGACGTATGCTCAGTCCTTGCTGAGTTGGGCTTATTTTAATCTTCAACTGGAGCTTTTTTCCTCCTGAAAATTGCATTTGTACTTTTATAAAATCTGGGGTTCTTCCAAGTCTAGTGATATCTGCCCCTTGTGAAGGGATAGAGCTGTTTTGGTCCCATAAAGATTAGTATTCCCATAATGAGACTATAAGTATATTCAATTCCCTACTGAATAACTCTCAAGCTGGATTGAAGGAAGTCAAGACAATTTAAACTCTCAACAAAACATGGTCAGTTGCAATTACAGAAAAACTGACCAGACATTTTCACATGATAAGAGGAGAACTAAAGGAGGACAACTTTGTAGCAACGTGGCTCCCATTTTTAATTTTATTGTACATTTATTAAAATATTTATATCCTGCCCTCATGTATTTTCAAGGACTGATTGGTGAAGATGGAGCTCCAACTAATCAATTGTTGTTGTTTTTGGCAGAACTGATATGAATATTACAGAAACAAAGTAACTGATAATGGGCATTCATATTGGTGGGAGGATGTACAGATACAGAGATTTATGCATTTAATTTAATTAAATACCTTTCTCCCAGTATGGAGAAATATTATTTCTACATGTTTTGATCTGCTAATGTATGGCTATATTACACATATTGTTGTGCTGATATTGATAATTTTGAGGGGAATTATTAAATTTTTACAAAATGACAATTTAAACCACTTTTGGACTCTGACTATGGAAACCAGGAGTCTCCACTTAGCCATGGAAAGAAATCCTTTGGGTAATGTTGGGCAAGTCACACTCTCTCAGCTTCAGAGGAAGGCAAAGGCAAATCCCCTCCAAACAAATCATGCTAAGAAAACCTCTGATAGGTTTGTCTTATGTTGCCCTAAGTCAAAAATAATACAGCTTGTTGAAAACATTGCAGGAAAACACTAATGAGTTAAAAAGATACTGTGCAAATCAAGACTGATGTCTGGCTTTTGCTCAAAGATTGGTCCACTACACTGATTGCACAAGTTGCCTCTTGCACCCTATATAAGTGATTTGCTATTAAACTGATCAAAATGAAGAGATTTACTGTGATTGCAGGAACAAACAATATTTACTAAAGACAGGTGAATTTTATTTATGACACACATAGTTGCTTTCTTGCAGTACCAGACTGTTACAGCAGATTACTCTACTTAAAAACATTTTAAAATCAATACATTAATGACATATAAACCAAGAGACACACTCAAATTCACATCCACAAACAGTCCTATACATGGGGGTTGCTTTGTTACTCCACTTGTGAAACTCCTTTATCAGAGCTACCCAATGAAGAACTGTAAATCATGTTGGTAGAATTCAAAAATTTAGCTGTGTTAGTCTGTAGAATCACTATGTAGAGAGATCTTGTAGCACCTTTGAGACTAATTGAAAAAAAGAAGTTGGCAGCATGAGCTTCCATAGACTTCAGTCTACTTCCTCAGATGTTTTTGTAAATCATGTAACATGTAAATCATGTTGCCACATATCTGAGGCTGAATGAAGCCTGAACACTGATTATGCTTTTTAAAAAAGCTGCTTCACCATGAATCCATATTGCAAGTATGAAGTATATATTTGTGCATACAGTTACACAAACACACAGGCTTAGTGAGACATTGCATTCCCTCCTTCCCAGGTAGAAGCATGAGAAGATCAGCCTGGTCTCAAATGGAATTAAATGTCTGTTTATAATCCTCTGTTCATTCTGGAATTCTCACATTGATTTTCTTCTTATACATTTGCCCTCTTGAACCTCTTTCTTCAACACATCTTGTAAGTCTGGGACACACAGAGAGCTCTGTAGATGCTCTAGCTTTCCTGATCTGTTTGCTGTAACACAATGTTCCTTTTGCACAGCGTGGAATCCTGAACTTAAGAGAGAACTGAGCACTTCTGCATGCTCAGAGCTTCAACACTCCTGTATCTCTATCAGAGTATCTGGAGTGGCTGCAATAATAGTTAAAGAATGGGTACTCTTAGCTTACCAGCTATGGCAGTACTTCATCATAATGGGAGTAAGAAAGCTTGCACAGTAATGGAGAACCTTTTGGTAGCATAAACAGCTTTCCTTCCACCAAGGGAGCTACCCTGCAGCAGATTTTATATGATTGTAGTGCATTCTTTAGACAAGTACTATATATTATTCTACATGATTGCTAAGCCCAAGCAAGCGGGAAAAAATGAATTTGCTAATAAGCTATGGCCATTTTAAAGTACTGTCTTCATTCTGAGAAGTAGAACAAGCAAACAAGCTTGGGATGCTAAATATTTGAAGCCTGAGTGCCATCTAGTGGATAACCTGGTCTACCTACACGATTCAAAAGGTTCACATCAATCCCCACCATCACACATTACATGTATTTGTTTTGACACTTGCCTAAGAGAGAAACATATGCTTTTATGGTAAGTGAAGAGAAAGAATCTGAGATTGTCGGTGCATACATCTCTTTGGATTGTGATCATCTACTGACATACAAAGAAAGATGGAAGAGTCACTATCAGCTGATGCACCAAGAACATATATTGGACAGAGAATAGCCGTGGCCTTTAGTGATAACTATGGCATATTCCAGACAAACCAACCTAAAGGGGGGGGAAATACAAAATTAAATGATGTGATTTTGTTCCACATTATGCTTCAATAGTATTTCAGGGCACTAAAAAGAAAACTTGAATAGCATCTCATACTTAACTTTTCATCAACAACTATCACGTCTCTTCTGAGTGCCAAGAAATTTTTATGGAGCTTCAGTCTTCCCATTATGCAAAAATGGTTAATAAATATAATTGTTTAAAGTTTATTTTATTTATCAAACATATTTTATAAACACCATTCTTCAGGAATTAGTAGTTAATTCCTAGTTTGGGGCAAAAGGAGGGGTAGAAATAAAGCCAATAACAGTAAAAGTAATAGTAATAACAACTCTGAAAGCATATTGTTTTTCCTTCCACATATATACATTTGAACCTAACCTTTTCTATAAACAAAACCATGCATCTGAACTTAATGCTTATTGAAATTAAGGGGGGGGGGGACCAACAACACAACATTGTATACAGTGACTTCTAGGGTATTTTCTTCATGTGAATTCCAACGTATTTCAGGAGATAAAAATGGCCAATATGCAGAATGACAGGCATTCTGCAAAACCAAACATCCAGAGGTAGGAAACACACGTTCACATGAAGCAGAACATTTCTTTTATAGGAGCTAACACACCTCCTTTTCTATTCTGGAAAAGCAAGGTTGACCAAAATAATATCTGTGTTCTAATAACACCTACCACTGTCTTTTCCAACTGGAACCAACCTGTTGGGAAGCTGAACAATTTAGAAAACAGCTTATTTATTAATTCATTTGCAGGAAAATTTAACATAAATGCTATGGTGAGGTAATTTTCTACCCTAACAGCAAAATAGTGTCTGTTTTGGGAGAACTGTCCTCAGCAAAATTTGATGGTGAACTGTCTGCGTATGGCTGCCCCAGATCCTTACATCACTACCTCTCATGAAATAAGTACCGCCTCTTGGTTCTTTTGGGACAGGATTCATTAAGCATGTACTTGCTGCTTTTCCACCTTTGGCCAAGAGGGGACCAAGGGGAAATTTAACATCATCTACGTTTTCTGATGCTCAGAATAAAAAAGAAAAAGTTGATTCTGGAGGTTTTATTACAACAGGAAGGTTCAATGCTTCTATGAAGTACATGACAAATAATGAGTTAAGATTGGGCACAGGCACCACCTTTCAGCCAGTAGATACCATGTATGGATCTGAGAGCTGGACAGTCAGGAAAGAAGATAGGAGGAAGATCAATGCATTTGAGAGAATGTGGTGTTGGAAAAGAGTGCTGAGGATCCCATGAACAGGCAAAAGGACAAACAAATGGGTCCTAGAGCAGATCAAGCCAGAAATATCCCTAGAAGCCAAGATTATTGTGATACTTTGGCCACAACATCAGAAGACTCATTGGGGGAAAAAAATAATGCTAAGAAAGGTGGAGGGAAGTAGAAAGAGAGGAAGGCTGCATGCTGGATGAATGGACTCCATAATGGAGGCCATGGGTATGAATTTACAAGACCTAAGCAGAGCAGTGGAGGATAGACTGTTTTGGAGATGGATCATCCACAGGGTCGCCTTGAGTCTAGATTGTCTTGAGGGTGGTTAACAACAACCAGCTGTGTTTAAAGACAACAAATTTTATCAATTGGGAGGTTTTACCCCTGGTAAGGGCTTCAGGGAAGCAAGGAGTACAGCACCAGCCTGTAGCTGCCAACCTCAGTCATCCACACTGTAGATTGCCTAGCAAGGAAACATTCATCAAGCTGACTCTGTGGATGACACAAAACTGGAATGCTCCATGAAAAGCTAGAAAGGGTGGAGCAGGTTTCATACAGCCTTTCCTTCTGAAGGTACACCATTAAGAATCATCTGGTTTGCAGGGATTATTGCCATGTTACTGGTGTGTGTGTGTGTCACTGGAAGTGCTGATATGGCACACCTGAGCCCTCACTTGCAATACTACATGATTAATCTCAGCTGAAGTCCAAGTAGCCACAGAACCAAATTTCACACAGGTGACTGATTTTGATCTTATTCCTTACTTCATTTGGGTGAGCATGGCTGAACTTGTAGCTTTCTTACAGCAGCTCAGA
The DNA here is from genome assembly GCA_026167975.1 of Phrynosoma blainvillii. NCBI lineage: Eukaryota > Metazoa > Chordata > Lepidosauria > Squamata > Phrynosomatidae > Phrynosoma > Phrynosoma blainvillii. The sequence continues at coordinate 9,159,938 of JANUYF010000005.1, forward strand.
TCTCCTTATTTGTTCCTGTACTTCTGCAAAAGATGGCCTCTAAGTTCATTGTGGCATATTAGGTTCTCTTTTTAGCCTGGCAACTATAATTCTTTGGTGGTTCCAGCCTCCTAAATGTTCATTAGCAAAGACTATATTTCTCCTGCCATAGCTAAGGAATTGTTGTAGACTATTTTCAGTTTTCCATATTACCTGTAACATTTGATTGCTTTACTTTTTTCTCTCTTGGTTGTTCAGATAAATGATAGGTCAAGCTGTAATCAGTCTGAGTCATTTCTCCTAAGGTGACAAAGCTAAATATCATATTCTATCTCAGAATAGATGTAGATGTCTAGGACAGAACAGTCTTGAGCCTTAAAGAGACAATGACAGAAAGAAATAATCCAAAGAAGATTTGCAGAGCAGGCTATTTTGCATGCAAATTTGAGGTCTGGTTTTGGGAGAAGGAGGTGATTGTGGACAACGTAAACCCAAAATTCTACACAGATGCAGAAATAAGCACTACCAGCACTCTAAGAGAGAAAAAGTAACCATGTTCATTCAGGAATATATTGTTGCTGTGTGCCTTCAAGTTGTTTCTGATGCATAGCAACCCTAATGCAAAATTATCACAGTGTTTTCTTGGTGACATTTGTTCAGAGAGGGTTTGTATTTGCCTTTGCCTTCCTCTGAGGCTGAGAGTGAGTGACTTGCCCAAGGTCAACCAGGTCCATGGCTGAGCAGGCATTCAAACCCTGGTCTCCAGAATTGTAGTCCAACACTCAAATCACTTTCCCCTTCCTCTGGTTATGTCCCTGTAGCCAGATTACAAAACAATTACCAAAGCTGCTGAGACCTCCAGAGGGCCCTGGTGGAACTTAGTGGCAGAGGTAATCACTTCTTAACATAAGTAGATGCTTGTACAATCCCCTTCCAGCTCTCCTTAAGGCACAAATAGTTGTAGGTGTGGAGCTTTTGCAACTATGGGTCTTTATAGACCGGCCCAAAGGGCCGGCCCGGAGGCAGGGATGGGGAGGGGCAGCCGCATGCTGGGCGCCCCAACCCCACGCTGAAGATGTTGTATGCTGTGCGCCATTACACATGGTGCGCGACGTCAAGATGTCCTTCCAGCACAGCGTCCTGACACGCTGCGCTGGAAGGGGCGCTAAAGAGCCGTAGAGTCATACGGCAGCTCTTAGGGTGCTCTTTTGTCAGCTCTGAAAGGAGCGGCATTTTGCCGCTCTTTTCTGGGCTGGCAAATGGGAGAATCGGGGCCACTGCGTGTAGTAGCAGTGGCCTTGATCCTCTGCCTCCCAGGGCGGCCCAGGGCTGCCAGTCTGCATCCCCCCTATGTTACGTGGGTGGTAAATGGATCAGCATAGCATAGTTCCTTCCACATGTGAAACTACTACACTACAGTGAGCTAAGTAGTTTTGCAGCCATTGTTAGACATATCCTCTCTGAAGTATTTTATTTTTCAGTGAAAGGGGGGGGGGCAATTGTCCCCCTGATTTTCTGTGGGCTGTACATGTGTGCCAATCTGAAACCAATATGATGACACTATTTCAATTTTCAGCCATTTTCCCCCCTCGGTATTTCAGAGGAGTTGGGGAAGGTGAAGTAATAATAAATAAATAATAAATAAACTTTATTTTTATACCTCGCCTTTTGCCAAAGGCAATCAAGGCAGCTTACAGATGTAAAAACAATTTAATAAAACATCCTTCTATTAAACAATAAAACAACAACAACAATTAAACCCTCCCTTATTAAAAACAGTCTTAAAATGAAAACATAAGATTTAAAACTGCGTGCATTCTAGATAGGTGTATACAAAGGGTATATATAGCAAGGGAGGGACACAGGTTGAAATGGAGTGATCTAATCTGGGAAGGCCTGCCGGAAGAGATCCGTCTTGGCAGCTTTTTAAAAGCTGTCTTTTAAAGCTGTCCAAGTTGGTTATTTGACGGATCTCCTCCGGCAAGGTGTTCCACAATCTGGGGGCAACGTCCTCTGGGTGGTTGCTGCTAATCTACTTTTTACCAGTTGCAGCAGATTCCTCCCAGAGGATCTGAGGGTGTGGGGCGGACTGTATGGAAGAAGGTGATCCCTTAAGTAGGTTGGGCCCAGGCCATGTAGAGCTTTAAAGGTAAAGTGAGTCTTTTGCAGGAATTTGGAGGCAAAAAAACAACCAGGAAAAAAATAAAAACACATTTTGGAGGTCAGAGGGTCTTAACAGTGACGTATTGGTGAATTAAGGGCCACCTGCAGCTCACAAGCCACACTTTCCCCTTCCTTGTCGCAGCATGGCTCCAGGACCAAAGTAGCATAAACAGTTATCTCCTTAATTTTCCACCCTACCAATTACATTACTTTTGAGTAATCAATTACAACTTTCATGGAATAATTTACCAATTAAGTGCTGCAGTTCTTTTTATTATTAACTTTAAAAAAAACTGTTATCAGTATATCTAGGAACATGTGAGCTAAATAAGACATTTTGACTGGTATTTTATATTCTGGTCATAACGTGTGGGATTTTACACAACACTAACTGGCACTAATTATCTAGTGAAGAGAACATACAGACATTCCTAAATGAATATAGTTAAATAATATTTTAAAAATTAGAAGGGTCAAAACAGCAATTGGCATGGCTTCTGAAAAGGGGGAAAAGGCATAAAGTAGCAGGTAAGTTTGAGTATGGAAAGAAAATTAATTTTCACCCAGCCTTTCTTCTGATGGGCAACAGTAAAGTATAAAGTACTTTACACACACACCCCAGTAACATGGCAATACTTTACTGTTGCCCATCGTAAGAAAGGGTGAAAGAAAATTAATTTTTACCCAGATAAAGTATTCTTAACATTTTAGTGGCCTTGTGTAGAATATCGCATAACTCTTATCCAGTTGGACTCATTATACCAGAACAGACAAATGGAGAAAGACAACTTAGAAAGAAGTTTGCTTTGTTGCCAATAGGAAGAGGCAGAGTGTAAAAAGAAATTTATCAAGGACTTAAGGGAGTCAGTGCCTTCTAGTGAAAGGATGATGCAATGCCAATGGAGTAAACAAAATTAGTGGAATTTGATGTCATAGTGAGCTTTGCTGTAGATGGCAATTACCTAAGTCTTCTGCAGGATACGGTAAATAGAAATCAAATTCATCCAGGACTTAGATGCCAATGCACATTACCCAACCCTGCAGTTCTCCTTACATCACAGGCAATATTGTCAAATATGTTAAACCAACATCTGCAGGCATTCTTTTTGTGGCCTAGTGACTCTTTCTTTCAAGAGTGTTTTACATTCCTTGAGATTGTGATAGAACTCTATACACTAAGGAAAAGAAACTTGTTCCACCTCATCTTCCGAAGACATTGCTCAGCTAGTCGAGACTGCACCTTAAGGATTCCTGTGCCAAAATAAAGAGCTAGCTAGTCACACATTCTGTTTCTAATAGTGGCCATCCAGGTGTCCCAAAGATGCTCACAAGCAAAGTTGGCAGTCAGTACATTCCTCTGTAAGACTTATCTTCCTAGGAAAGATCTAATTTGTTTTTAAAGCTGGTAGTGCCCACAGCCTGTGGCAATGATTAATTATGCATTGCACAGATAACAATGTCCATTGGTTTAATTGCACCCAGGTGTACTGGATGACCTTAGGATTCTAGTGTTTTGAAAAAGAATTGTGATTTTCAAAATGAATCGCAAAGGTGTGAGCAGAGTGCAATCTATGGGCTGTTCTTCTGGCTCCTAGGGGTGATTTTCTTTTTCAAGTTTCAAAAGGAAATTGCACTCAAATGCTCTCTAGGGGATGTGGAGGCCAATTTCCCCATGTGTAAAGGTCTCCCTGAGCACCTCAGAAGTCAAACAAAAGTTGCAAAAATTTTCAAAAACAGGTTTGTTTGTTTTTGTTGTTGTTTTACCACAAATGTCTTCTAGGTTTTAGATATCTATTCTCAACAGTTAGGCAAGACAAGAACTAATGAGATGCACATGTGTGTATCTACAAGAATTCATTTTGGTGCAATGTACTGCTAACGTAACTTGTAACACAAATTCTTCTTTCCTTTACATTAAATTACTATTCAGTGCATAAAAGAATGTGTTTCTGTTTTTAAATTCTTTTGGTATTGGCTGTATGATTACTTATTCTCTTGCAACACTAGATATCCTATTGGGATTTTGTTTCCATTTTTCCAAATATCTAAGATAAGATATAAGGGACATACTTATACTTGAAAAACTGAAACCCTAATTTTGCAAAGTTATATTCTCTTCTCTGTCTAGGATTAGGTGAACCCAATCACAAATCTGGTAGAGTGTGCTCAAATGAGGCAACTCCAAACCTTTTCCAGATTAATATTCAATGAAGTATATAGTCCTCCACTAGAAGGATTCAAAAAATAAGTTGGGTATTTTGATCTTCCTCAAAATGAACAAACACTGGAGTTTCATGTTAGCAATTTGTAATCCATATGTCTTTCACCTTTTGAAAACAAAGTGAATTAATTCAACATCATTATGATGGAAAAGCAAACATAGCTGAATATCTGTAATTGAATAACTGGGCAGGTATTAATTAATGCTTAATCAGCTAATTCAAACACTATTTAGATTTAGGCCTTGCACTAGGGAAACCCTCTCCTTATCATAAGAAGAGGCAGTTTAGTAATGCAATGTTCTTTTCTCCCAGAGTCTGGACAATTTCGTATTTTACATAGCTTATTCAATCCAGTGTAAAGTTGTTGAGTCCTGAGGAAGAAAAAAGGAATCTGATCCATAATAAATGCAATAATACAAAGTGGGCAGGAAGTAATTTTTGCTAGGAAGCCTGTTGTACAAATACACTTTCACCATGGACTGGATGGCCCTTGTGGTCTCTTCCAACTCTATGATTCTATGAAGTCACACACTCTCAGCCTGAGAGGAAGGCAAGGGCAAACCCACTCTGAACAAAGCTTGCCAAGAAAATCTCATGATAGATTCACCTTAGGGTTGGCATAAGTCAGATATGACTTAAAGGAACACAACAACAACAAAAACAAATTACTAATATGTTAGATTACTCATTTTTGCAAAGAAATTAGTATATTTGCTTAGAGCCTCCTTTTGAGTTCTTAATCTCTCTACTATTTTTGGTTGGCTGGATGCAACATGGTTTGTTAAAAGGAGATTTATGGCTACCCATGTATTTTTACACTGGAACTCCCTTAAACAAGTTGTTTTCACTGAAGTATAAAACAAATATAAGAAAAAAAAATCCGGATTGTGACAACACTCAGTGACAAAGTTCTAAATTATGCATTTAATCTAGGTTCAGTTTGAGTGAGGCGTAGGAGGAGAAGTGATTGCAAAAAGATACATTTAGAAGCAAAAATCTGCTAGCAGACAAAAATCACTAAACTGACGTTCTCTGGAGAGCAGCAATGCATAAAACAAGATGCTGTCACACTGATTTGCTCTGGAAGATGGAAAACGTGTTTCTGTCTCTTCAGTGACACAGAACAGATTCTTCATGTTGGCATTCTTTTTTCCCCCCACATTTTTTTTACATTTCCAGATATATATTTATATTCTGCAAATGTATGTCTCAAATACTCAGCGCAGTCATCAATCTACATTAGCCAAAAAATATCATCACCAATGTAGACTGAGGCGTTGAGCCTGAGACACACCAAATTTGCCAAAAGACATATCAACATCATCATAGCATGTAGGAAGTTTCATGTTAATTCCCCATGAATTGAACACAACATCATCAGCTTAATACAAGCATGAGCAAAGAACAATGCTATCACCAAATCTTGGATTGCGGTCTCTTCTCTCCTGAGATATATAAAAAAAGTTAATTAAGCCATCTATTTAAACCCACTTAGGGTATTGTTAATTTTTAACAGTTCATGGCTATTTGCTAATAAAAATTCAGAACTTACATAACTTATAATTTGAACTACAGTTCCCTGCCTCCTCCAATAACTATTCCAAAGTCTGGGGAAAATCTAAGTGAAAAAATCAAGCTACAAACCAGTGATAAGTCTATTTTGCAATTCAGAAAAACAATTTTAAAAATTTAGGATTGTATACAAAAACAATATCCTGAGATTCTCTTTTATCTGAAGCAGAGGGAAGGATATAGGTTACTAGATCACTTGACTATGAAGAGAGGCTTGGTGGTGTGTAGCAACATTTAATGGCAACAGAGGAAGGGGTTCCAGAATAGAACTGCATGTTTCTCAACATTCCCCATAAATACTATTAACAGAATAAATTATACTAAAACATGTTAAAATATGCTTTAATTCAGGTGAGAAAAACTGTGGGGGGAGGGGGGGAGCGCATTATCCCTCCAGAATATCTTGGTGGGCTGAACATGCTTCTGCAAAAACAAACCAACTTTTACCCCCCAAACACACTCATGGGGGCTTGCTATGGGGAATTCTAGGCCCTAGAGAGGACATGTTGGGACATCTTGAGGCAAAATAAATTTTTTTAAAAAGTTCTACAAAATTTCATTTTGACCCCTGGGAGGTCCAGGAGGCTATGACCATGTGGAAATACTCTCTACACCCCCTTTATGGCCATTTTGGAGAGAAGAAAAATATTTTCTGACTTTCTTTGGGCGTTCTGGGGACCATAACAATGGCCCTTGGGAGTTGCATGTGACCTGTGAACCATATTTTGTCTGCTCCTGATTAAATAAATAGAAAAAGAAAAACTTCCATATTTTATGTCACTTTTCTAGTAAACCCACACAAAGTGATTCACATTAATTGCACTCTTTACATGTCATGCCAACCTCACTACCCTGGACTCAGAATGTTTTTCACAGAATGCTCCATTAAGAACCCACCTCGAAATTTCTAATATCTGCTCCATGTATATAAGGCATGTACTGTCTTGCTTCAGTTTGGTGCTCAGCACCCATGGGCTATCATCCAGAAAGTGCCACTGCTTCTCCTCAAAAGACAGGACTCTAGGTCAGTGACTCAAGCCACTGGCCTACCCCATGTGCGCAATCCCATATTTGTATTCGGGTGTGGACAGCACAGAATGAGAGCATTCCTCATCTACATAGGTACATGGCTTCCTAAAATCATACTCTCTTCATGCACGCAACCCCAAGACAATATTCAGAAAACATGGAGAGCCAGAGTGGTGTAGGTGGCTTGAGCACTGGACTAGAATCCTGCAAACCAGGGTTCAAATCCCTGCTTAGCCATGGAACAAATTTCACCAAGAAAACAAGAAAAGAGATTCCACCTCAACATTAGGAGGAACTTCCTGACAGTAAGGGCTGTTCGACAGTGGAACACACTCCCTCGGAGAGTAGTGGAGTCTCCTTCCTTGGAGGTCTTTAAGCAGAGGCTGGATGGCCATCTGTCAGGGATGCTTTGATTGGGAGTTCCTGCATGGCAGGGGGTTGGACTGGATGGCCCTTGTGGTCTCTTCCAACTCTATGATTCTATGATTTTAAAACCCTGTCACAGGTTTTCCCTGGGGCGCCATATGTCAGAAACAAGTAAAAAGCACATAACAATGACAATAAGAAAAAACAGAATAAAGAAAAATCCAAAAAAATTGAAGGGAACTTTGCTCCCAAATATTATGGCAAGGTTTACACAGTGCCATTTACTTACCTGATAAATAACTCTTTTCTTCCCATCATCTTCCACCTGAGGTAATGTCAAAGGTCCAGAAACGATCCAAACATCTTCAAATCTTTCTGTCAGTTCTCGGCAATACATTTCTATTCTATAAATATACCAAACAGACTGGGTAAACAGATGGGAATCTGAAAGGGGGGAATCTAACAGTGTCTACAACAAAGGAAGGCAAGTGGACAAGAGCGCAGCATTTTCCATGTATATGAAATTAAGCATAATGAGTGCACATATGCCAGAAATCTGGCAAATGTAAGCATGAATTTCCAACTGATTCCTATGTGGCTTTTAGTGTCTAATCATAGATCAGTTTTGGCCCATTTTCTACTGTTTCTAACAAATATATATATTTTTTTATCCTCAGTAGCTAAAAGCCATCCCATTTCCATTTATTTGCAAGAGTCTTCTCATACACAATCATCTTTGTTCCACAGGTATTTCTGAAGAGATGTACCAAAAGGAAACAAAAGCCAACTGTATTTTTTGTTCCAGCTAAATTTGGTTCAAACACTATTTAACTTTTACACACAATGAAGCAAACCAGAAGGTTTTATACATCAATTGCATTAAAAATTTAATCTGAAAGGTGCAATCCCCACAAGGTGCGGAAAAAATCATAGTGAGATAAACTACTTGTGCACAAGGACTCTATGGGCTGTATCCAGTACTGACCTTCTACTGGCAGAACAGGAGAATTAAGTACAAATCAGGAGGGTGGTGATCTTTTTCCCATGCAGAAGAACAGTTCCATAGATGTATGGAATGGATCCTATGCCAGGGGAAAGGTGGAACATAAATGTTTATTTTACATCCCACCTTTCTCTTGCTATAGGATACAAGTTTCAAAGGACTGGGAAATCACCCAGATCCAGTTTTCAGAAGGCTCCAAAGGGTGCAGAAGGGAGAAAAGCAAACAGACATTCTATGGTGCTGTGATGCCATACCAACATATGCTGGACGTAGGCCCAAATCGCATTTTAAGGGGATCATTACAGGGCTACAGCATATAAAAAGATACTAAAATATTCATTTTTACCAACATGATTATTCTAAATGGTAGCTATCTGTGGGCCTTTGCAGACTTCCAGAAATAGTGCACATTAAATTGAGGCACTGTCCTGGCTCAGTGCTAGGGAATCATGGGAACTGTAATTTATTGTGGCACCAGAGCTCTCTGACAGAGAAGGCTCAATGTCCCAGAAAAAACTACACACGGCCGGCGCGCCGAGGACAACCTCCTGCCGCAGTGTCCTCACACGCTGTGACGGAAAAGTCAGGGAAAGTGTGCCCGATGCGTTTAGGGCGCACTTTCCCTGTCTTCTGAAAGGAGCGCTGATTTTGCGCTCCTTTCAGAGGCGCCGACGGTGCGCCGTGGTGCGGCTGCCGCGGTCCCGCGGGGCACCGTCCCAGGGCGTCCCCGACGCCCTGGTCTGCTTCCCCCCCTTAGTCTGCCACAGCACAGAGTCTTATAACACCTTAAAGAGTATGCCATAGGGGGAGAGAAAGAGAAAAAGAAAGAGTTTTTAAGGTGAAACAAAACTCTTTTCATCTTTCTCAAATATGGCACTAAACTAAAAAGAGCAGATGGCACAAGATAACAATTTGAGTGTTTTTCACTGAATAATCACTTACTGATTTATTCAAAGCTGCATTCTCTGCTTTACATTTCCCACTTTCCTTGATTGCTTTATGCTTATGTTTGGTTTACACCTTGGAGAAGATTATTTGTTTAAATATGGCTGAATCACTGAAGCCAACTAATGCTTGCTCCTTTCAGATGCTAGGAGACAACGCTTTGTTTATATCTGGTTGCTTAATGGAAACATGCCTTTGTTTTCACCTTGTTGACAAACATACAGGTGAGAATATCTGTTTGTAGCAAGTGGGAGGAAAGAACTATTCACGAACTCACCAACACTAGTAGATTAATTGAAACTACTGTCATACTGGTCCCTCTGTTTGAAGCAAGCTAATTCTATTTCTAACTTGTGTCTAATTAATTTAATTTAATTCCATTTCATTGGATGGTTATGAACTGTAAGTCTTCAAGAAGGGGCAGATTATAAATTTCAATAAATAAATATTTGAACCCTGGAATAAGGTTTAAAATGCATGCTACTTGCCCTTGGCAGCATTCCCTTCATTGCATAACAATGGCTGTAGGAGCATTCCAGCTAAGAATCAGAATACTAATATTGGGTTGTTCCCACTGTTAGAGAGAGAACTACTTCTTCTACTTTATTTCTTGTCCTTTGGTCCTCAAATGTTCCATCCTTCCCCCCTTTTAAAAATTCTCTCCAATTTGGGATGAAACCTGTTCATTATGTTTATAGATCTATCACAAAACTGATTTTTATACTGTATGAAGTTAATGTAGCAGCAACCTACCTATTCCAGAATCCAGCATTATTCTCATAGTTCTGAGGCACAATATTGGACAGATAGAAGGTTTCAGCCATGGCTTTCTATATAAGAAAAAGAATCATAATTGAATTGCGGATGAATGCCAAAGCCTACTTAAGCACATTAGGCAGAATGAAGTGGTCAAATATTAATGTATACCTCTTTTCACTATCAACAATCAGCAAGTACATTTATACACAGAACAATGCCCTGTCATCATTCAGTTATATGGTGTATGGCATTTCAAGACTGGAATCTTAAAATTCTATTCACTTTTTAAATTACTTACTCCCTTCTCCTCCACTTCACTATAAGCTAGTTACAAAAGCTGAGAGATTTGACCACAGAAAAACTAGACAACCCCCTGATAGATTCAGGAATTATGGATTCTACTTTGATCCCATAATTCTAACAACTGCTGAAAATGCCATGGTGTCACTTATTTTTATTCTTTCTTCCCCTCTTGAAAGAAACAAACAAAACCCCAAAAAGTTATGAAGCAATCCTACTGGTGAGTATTTGTTGTCTCCTGCTGGTGCCATATGGCCTCGTGACCAGCCACTCCCAAAGTAGTCTTCATTCATAGCACTGAACATTGGAGGGATGTTAGGATCTGGTCGAAATTTACAATGTTTTCTGTCTGCATTGCCTGAGGAACAAGATAACAAATGTTGTGGCAGCCTTTTGATTAAAATATAACATGATGTAATACATACGTACATGCTGAAAAATAAAAAAAAGACACCACAACATGTACAATTCACATATGTGAACAGAACAATGGCCTCTTATTGACATGAGCTGAGAGTATGTACCAGGATTTACACATACTTGCAAATTTAACATGGGACAAGTGTGGTGGCTGGGGCTGTTGTAATAGTTGTAATAACAACTATTATTTTAAGCAGAGAAATCCTAAGATTTGTGTACTAAGTTTAGGGAAACCTGAAAAGTGAAAAATCCAGTGATCTTATGAAAGAGCAAGCCTTCACACACACACTTGAATGTTGAGTTAATTGAATACAACTACTTCTGCACTTTGAACTCAGTTGACAGCAATGGAAGTAGATGAGGACAGTGGAAGAAATTAGAAAGAGGAGCGAGAAAAGGGATCATTTAAAATAAGCCAAGAAATTCAGCTGAGAATGGATTAAATGGGGCCACTGAGACAGTTGGAAGGTATACCTACATGAAACTCTACATTGCAGGGAAGACTAGCAGTCCTTTGTACAGGGGAGGTAGGGATTGTAGAGCATTTATAGCGGTAGCACCCCCAAGATCAAAGCCAACATAGTTCCCAACATCTGATATATGATGGGAGAAGACAAGGCCAAGGAGCTCTGCCTTCTTTTACATCTGGCTGCCCTAGGTAGGCCTGTTACTCATACATGGATGTGAATCACCTCCTACCCGCAAAGAAATTAGTTACAATAGCTGGACAGATACATACAAGTTTCACTTACCCAAGGTCTTATGTTTGGAAATATGTTCAAGCACCCATCTAGGTACCCGTTTCGCTTGGTCATAAGACAGTGCATGATTTGTGTAGCATCTGATCTGAGTTCCATCATTAGGAAATCCATACTTTTCCAGCACAGACTCTGTCAGCGGTTCTAAGAGAAACATGGGAGAGAGGGAAATCACCCAAAGAAGAGATGACAGAAAGTACATCACATCCCTAAGAACCAGAATCAATTTTATATGTGCCAACCTTATTGACTGAAGATTCCCTCTCCAAAATGCAGCCATGTGGCTTCTACTATACAGAGCTATGTTTATAGTGCTATGACACATGCAGGGGTTCAGTTGCTGTCACTTTCCCTATCATAAAAATACTGGAATGAAAAAGAATCAGCTGGGTGTATTTCTGCTTGTCATGTGAAGAGTGCACCTCTGAGTGCCAGAAACTGGAGGGAAACAACAAATGTCTTGCCATTTCATTTCTGGGCACAATTCCAAGTGGTGGTGGTTACCTTCAAAGACTGATCTCATTTGCTGCACTTACCTCAGTTTTTACTATTTTTGCTTCTGGTAATTAAACTTCTGTTGGATTATACTGTTTGTTAAACTGCTCCAATAATTGCTTGAACTGAGCACTGCAAATGCTGTAAAGGGGTGTGAGATAGAAAGAAAATAAAGGAAACCAGAAAACATAGGAATCTGTCTTATAACAAATCAGACATTGGGCAATTTAGTGTAATATTTTCTCAGGACTTCTTCAGGGATTTTAGAACAGGATTTTCCATGGAGATTCCAGAGACTGAAACTGAGACCTCCTGCATGCAGAGCATGTGCTCTACTATCAGTAAGCTACTGCCTTCCTACTGCTTCCATGAGTATCCAAAGGCCAAAATCCCACACACATTTTCTTACTATATTTCTATCCCCATCTGAAAGAAAGAATTTGGAAGTCTACTTCCTCAGATGCATTTGGTGGAGTCTACAAAAGCTCATGCTGCCAACTTTTTTCTTTCAGTTAGTAAAAGTGCTACAAGATCTCTCTACATACTGATTCAATAGACTAACACAGCTAAATTTTGAATTTTATCCCCATCTTTCTTTCAAGGAACCCAAGACAGCTACAATACAATCTCCCTGCCATTTTTATCCTCACTTTGTTGTTGTTCTTGGCCTCTGAGTTGATCCCAATTCATGGCAACTATGGATGAGAGATCTCCAAGACCCCCTATCCTCCATTTCACTCCATTTCAGATCCTGTAGATTCAATCCTGTGATTGAGTCTAGCCAACTGGCATGTGGTCTTCCTCTCTTTCTCCTGCCTTCTACCTTGCCCAACATCATTGTCTTTTCTAATAAGTTGTGCCTTCTCATGATGTGGCCGAAATATGACAGCCCCAGTTTTGTCATCCTGGTTTCCAGTGAGAGTTCAGGCTTGATCTGTTCTAGCACCCATTTGTTTGTCTCTTTGGCTGTCCGTGGTATTCTCAGCACTCTTCTCCAGGACCACATCTCAAATGAGTTGATTTCCTTCCTGTCTTCCTTCTTCACTGTCCGGCTCTCACATCCATACATGGTGATGGGGAATATGATGGCTTGGATGATTCGAACTTTAGCGTTCAATTGTATATCTTTGCACTTTAGGATCTCATCTATTCTTTCATAGTTGCCCTTCCCATTCCTAGTCTCCTTCTGACTGTAGTCTCCATTCTGGTCAATATTTGACTTGAGGTACGGGAAATTTTTAATTATTTCAATTTCCTCATTGTATAGGTTGAATTTATGTAGATCAGGGGTAGGCAACCTTTTTGAGCCGGGGGCTGGGTTGCTGTCCCTCAGACAATTGGGGGGCCGAAGCACCAAAAATAAATAAATAAATATAAAAATAAAAAATCTTTTAAAAATGAAAAAAAAAATTAAAAATATGCATGCACACTCTCTCAGCCCCAGAAAAGCCATGGCAAAACCCCTGTGGAGATTTTGCCAAGAAAACCCCAAGAACAAGTAATAACAACAATAATCAATATTATCATGGCGGGCGGCAGGGGGGGCGGCGACAGGACCAGCCTGGGGCCAGTCCAAAGGCCCCAGGGGGCCGCATCCGGCCCCCGGGCCTTAGGTTGCCTACCCCTGATGTAGATCTTCCGCGGTCATTATTTTTGTTTTCTTTACGTTCAGTAGTATGCCTGCCTTTGCACTTTCTTCTTTAACTTTCCTTAGTAATTGTTCCAAGTCTACAGTGTTTTTTGCTAGTATTATGGTGTCATCTTTCTTCTGCTGTTTGTTAAACTGCTCTCTTTATATTTTCTGCATACAATTTGAACAAATAGGGTGATAGTACATAGCCTTGCCTGACCTCTTTGCCAATTGGGAACCATGCTGTTCTTCCATGTTCAGATTTCTCATCCGGACTATCAAATGTAGTGGCATTCCCATTCCTTTAAGCACATTCCATAGCTTTTTGTGATCTATGCAATCCAAAGATTTGCTACAGTCTATAAAGCACATGCTGATTTTCTTCTGGAATTTTTTGGTTCTCTTCATGATCTATTGTATGTTTGCAATATGGTCCCTAGTACCTATTCCTTTCCTGAATCCTGCTTGCAACTATGGGATTTCTCTTTTGTCCTCACTACTACTGTGTCAAGCTGAGAGACAATGACTAGTCCGGTGTCATGCAGTCAGCTGCACAGGAGATTTGAACTTGCATTTTCCTAGTCCAGCCTGTGTTTTGCTGCTTCTGGTCTACTATAATCAGGCATGAAAGTGGGAGGACCGCCATGTTCATATAGCAGAGAAGCCCTGCCAGAAAAAGAGATCGCAGCCCCCAATGCTCACCCAAACACAAAATCTGAAATGGTCAGAAGAGAACCCACTTCACTTATTCACATAGCATTTAAAACATTTCATGTTTTGAAAGTAAAAAATAGACAATTTTCTGGGTGCTGTAAGCTTTCGCCCACCACTTCAGATTGATTTTTATGATAACAGTAATACAGATACATTTAAACCACCATAAAATGAAAAAAAATATGTCTTTGCTAGCAATTAACTACTGGTGTGAGCAAGCCAGAAAAGAAAAAAAACCACTTTCTCAATACAGTGCTGATTGATTTTCACTGAATGCAGGGAGAAAGTAGGCGGCAGCTATTTTTAATTCAATTTATATTTAACAATTTATGAACAAACCACAGGTTGCTTTGTTTGAGTTTTGTGCCACAGAATTTTTTTTTTCTTTTTAAAATTTTTACTAGTATTTTGCAAACAAAGGCAAATATGTGTTAAAAGTAACTTATTACAACAGCAATTGCTATTAACAGAATACATAAAAGAAAAACAATTCTTTTGTGCGAACTAATTTTAGCAGGAGTTTTAAAACATAACTAGTGTTTTCCCCCATTGGCCTGAAGTACCATATTAATGGAAGGCATCCAATGTTATAGGTTTGGTATAATACAGACCCTCCCCCTGGTGAAATGGCAGCTTGCAAATATTCGAGCCTCATTGAAACTAATGGCGTGTGTGGACATTTTATGCATAGCCGCTTGTCCCTCTCCGCGAAGAGTGAGACCACGGACTCAAAGTCTGTGAACAAGCAGGGACAACTGTATTATTTTCGTTAGAAATTGCTAGAAGAAGTAAGAAAAGTAAGTGAGTGATCTATGACAGCAGTTCTCAAACGTCAAACACACACTCCCCACACAAACTATATAAAATTTGCAGTCACCAAAAGTATTTTGCTCTACAAATGAAAGCATAAGTAATATTTTATATTTTATTTTTTTTTTAAATACTGTATCTTCAACACTGGTATCACCATCAAAATCAGTCCCACGGTATGAAATCACAGGTCACAAGCACTTTGTAATTTTCCAAGAGTTAAAAAAAAAAGTGAGAGTCACCATAGTGTAGTGGTTTGAACGTGGGACTATGATTCTGAAGACCAGGGTTCGAATCCCTGCTTGGCCATAGAAACTCTCTGGGTGATCTTGGGCAAGTCACAGTCTCTCAGCCTCAGAAGATGGCAATGGCAAACCCCCCTCTGAAGAAACTTGCCAAGAAAACCCTGTGATAGGTTTGCCTTAGGGTCACCGTAAGTTGGAAATAACTTGAAGGCACACAACACCACAAAAAAGATTGACCAGTGCTCTGTTATGAGTCTTGTTAGCTTATTGAATAATAAGACCTAGTCAAAATGGTCTCCATCTCAGTCATCAGAAAAAATAAATCCAGTTGAAGTCCATGGATATTCTTGCCTGGTCCCTAACTTTTCTGCAGACCATTTGAATGGAGCTCACGTTTTAAACCCCTTGTGAGTGAATACATAACACGCACACACACATACAAAGATCACAGACTAGGTAATCTTCAAGAAATTTTTATCATTTAATGTATGGCATGCGTGGCCACTGTAGGAACCAAGATGCCACAATGAATGGAACTTTGTTCTGATCAAGCCCAAGAACCCTTTCATACTATAGTGCTATGATTCCACTTTAACTGCCATAGCAACTTCATATGGAATTCTAGGATTTGCCGTTCAGGGAGGAATATTTAAAATTCTCAGCCATAGAGGTGTAGTGCCTAACCAAACTGCAGATCCCAGGATTTCACAGAACACAGCCATGCCAGTTAAAGTGGAATCATAGTGCCATAATTATATAGTGTGAAAAGGCCCCTGATATCTCATGCCCTTATTTAAAATTCCACCTGCTGAAGCTAACCAAAATCAAAATCATCATCATCATCCATGAGAAGCACAGGGAAAAAATGCTGCAGACAATCAAAATTTAGGACAACAAATATTAATATCAAGTATCCCCAAATGCCCAGAAAAAGCACTGTTTTACCTGGACTCCTTTTATACTACACAATTATATCACTATGCTTCCACTTTAAATGCCATGGTTGTACCTACAGAATCCTGGGACTGGTAGTTTGTTAAGGCTAGACACCTCCCTACTCAGTGCAGGGTCTCCAGCTAAAACAGTGTTTCCCAAACTTTGGTCCTCCAGATGTTTTGGACTTCAACTCCCAGAAAGGAGGAGTAGCTAATACCCCAGATGAGAGGATCAACATTCAAAATGACCTTAATAGATTAGAAAGCTGGGCCAAAACTAAGAAAATGAACTTCAATGGGAGAAATATAAGGTACTGAACTTAGGCAGAAAAAAAAAATGAAATTCATACATATAGGATGGAGGACACTTAGCTTAACAAGACTACAGGAGTCCTAATAGACCACAAGTTGAACATGAGTGAATAGTTGATGCGGCAGTTAAAAAGGCCAATGCGATTCTAGGCTGCATCAGTAGAAGTATAGTGTCCAGATCAAAGGAAGCAATAGTGCCACTGTATTCTGCTTTGGTCAGGTCCCACCTGGAATACTGTGTCCAGTTCTGGGCACCACAATTCAAATAGGATGTTGAGTAGCTGGAGTGTGTCCACAGGCAGGCAACCAAAAAGGTGAAGGGTCTGGAAACCTTCAAGCCCTATGAGGAGTAACTTAGGGAGCTGGGTATGTTTAGCCTGGAGAAGAGAAGGTTAAGAGGTGATATGATATATCCCTCTTTAAGTATTTGAAAGGGTGTCATATTGAGGATGGAGCAAGCTTGTTTTCTGCTGCTCCAGAGAATAGGACACAGAGCAATGGATGCAAGCTACAGGAAAAGAGATTCCAGCTCAACATTAGGAGGAACTTCCTAACAGTAAGAGCTGTTGGGCAGTGGAAGACGCTGCCTTGAAGAACGGTGGAGTCTCCTTTCTTTGGAGGTCTTTAAACAGAGGCTGGATGGCCACCTGTCAAGGGTGCTTTGATTGTGAGTTCCTGCATGGCAGATGGTCGGGCTGGCTAGCCATGGGGCTCTCTTCCAACTCTATGATTTTATGTCAATCATCTCTTCATCAAAGTGAACAAGCCCAACTCCTTCAACTTTTCCTCGTCTGTTCTCTTATCAAGGTGCCCAAGGTCACCCAGTGGGTTTTTATGCTCAAGTGAGGAATTGAACTCTAATCTCCAAAGTTATAGTCCAACACTCAAACCATGCTGGCTCTCATATACATAAATTCAACCTAGACAATGTTGAAATTGAAATAGTTGAAGGGTTCCCATACCTAGAATCAAACACGGATCAGCATGGGGACTGCAATCAAGAAATAAGATCAGGAATAGCAAGGGCTGCTACAAAGGAACTAGACAAGATCCTAAAGAGTAAAGACATACAACTGAGCAATAAAATTAGAATCGCCCCAGTCATTGTACGGACGTGAGAGCCGGACAGTTAAGACAGTGGGTAGGAAAAATTGCATTTCCACCAAAAGTGACAGTACGTACCCAGTTCTTTCTCACACTTCCAACATTTATCTTTTTTTCATTTTTATAAATTTTTGCTAATTTGAAAGGTGTAGGATGCCATCTAAATTGCATTTTGTAAAAGTTTTCTTTTAGATCAGGGGTAGGCAACCTTTTTGAGCCGGGGGCTGGGTTGCTATCCCTCAGACAATTGGGGGGCCAAAGCACCAAAAATAAATAAATAAATAAATAAAATAAAAAAAATAAAAATAAAAAATTATTTTTTAAAAAAAAAACATACAAAAGACAATAATGTTGGGAAAGGTAGAAGGTAGCAGAAAGAGAGGGAAAATGCATGCCGGTTGGATAGATTCAATTAGGGAAGTCATGGACCTGCATTTACAGGACCAAAGCAGAGCAATGGAGGACAAGGAGGCTTGGAGATGTGCCATCCACAAGGTTGCCATGAATCGGGGTAGACTTGAGGGCAGTTTAACAACAAATATATGCACGCGTTCATATGTGTGTTGTGTGCCTTCATTTCCGACTCACGGCAACCCTTTTTTTTAAAAAAAAAAAATAACATTTATTCATTAAAAAAACCCAGTAATTAACATGACAAATGCAGATCAACAGCACAAAAACATTGACAAATGCTTACATAGAACATAGAGGATGAGTTATGTTATCCTGATCTTTAAATACAAAGTAAATTTCCCTGCAATTATTTGTTCTATTGGATTAATCCTTTCCAAACGGAACCATGGGTCGATAGAATATGACTTGTTTCCTCGTTAATTTGATTTATATAGGAAATAAATGGGAATCATGTTACCTCAAAAGTATTATTATCTTTCTGTTCTTTGGTTGTTCTTATCCTTCTACCTTCCCCAGCATTATTGTCTTTTCGAATGAGTTTGCCATGTTAGTCTTTCTGATAGTGCTAAATTCAAAACCTTTTTATACCATAGGTCTAAGATCGGTACTATACAGTTCTTCCAATTGCTGGCCATAACTTGTCTGGCTGCTAATAACAGAAAGGAAAGCAAATCTTTATGTATTATTTCCTTAATCACACCTCTAAATAAACTTAGTAGTGCTTGTCCTGGATCGAGGGTGATGTGGCATCCCATCATCTGGTCAATTTCTGCCTGTATATCCCTTGCCTTCCCCTGAAGTTCCCAGCAGTTCCCAGAATTCCATACCACTGAGCCATGGCAGTTAAAGTGGTGTCAAACTGGATTATTTCTAGAGTGCAGATGCAGCATAAGTGTACTATTTCTTCTCTTGAGCCAGCAAGAGAATATATATATATATATATATATATATAATTGAAGGCACATAATGTGTGTATGTGTGTATAATAATATTGAAGGCACATAATATGTATGTGTGTATACAGTATATATAAATATATAAAATATTGAAAACACATAATATATTGAAGACACATAATGTGTGTATACTATCCAATATATATATATATATATATATATATTATTGAAGGCACATAATGTGTGTATATACAGTATATATAAATATATAAAATATTGAAGGCACAAAATGTGTGTGTGTGTGTATACTATTATATATATATATATATATATATATAAAATACTACATTCATACTGGTTTATTCGGGCACCCTATGCTTAACTGAAGCAGCAGTACTCAAATTTGGCAGATCTAAACGCAAGTTATATATATTATATCTCTTCAATATATATATATAGAGAATATTATGTGTCTTATATTATGTGTCTTCAAATATATATATATATATAAATTGTATACACACACACATACGCCTTCAATATTATATATATAATAATATTGAAGGCGTATATAATATTGAAGGCGTATATAATATTGAAGGCGTATGTGTGTGTGTGTATACAATTTATATTATATATATATATATAGATATATATGGGACCCATGACATAAAGCCCGCGCTCCCTTCAGGCCATTGCGCATGCGCGCTCCCTTCCTTACCCTTAGGCGCTGATGGTGGCTGTTGATTTTTCAGAGGTCCATCGGGTTTTGGGCGGGAAAGAACCGGCCTTCTTTGCTCCCCGAGGAGCTTCATGGCGGCCAGCCCGGAAATGGCGGAGCCCAGGGCCGCCCCACACACAAAGCCGCCTAAAAAGCGGCTCCGGGCGAAGCGGGAGCTCCACGAGTCCGCCATAACCCTGCTGTGAGGGAGGAGGAGGAGGAGGAGGAGGAGGAGGAAGGAGGCTGAAAGACAAGCGCCGTCTTTCTCCTCCTCCTCCTCGCCTCATTTTACCTCACGTTGATCCAAAACATAGTGCAGAAATAATCCAGTTCGAGACTGCTTTAACTGCCCTGGCTCAGTGCTAGGGAATCCTGGGAACTGTAATTTATTGTGGCACCAGAGCTCTCCTGACAGAGGCAGTGTCTTCTCATAAAACTACAGTTCCCAGGATTCCCTCGCACAGCCTGGGCAGTTAAAGCGGTCTCAAACTGGATTATTTCTGCAAAGTCTTTTGGACCTTAGCCTTCTCTTTCCTGACTCCTTTAGTTCCTCATTTTTCTCGCTCTGACTGCATCCACACTGCAGAAATAATCCAGTTTCACACCAGTTGTAACTGCTGTGGCTCAATGCTATGGAATTCTAGGAGTTGTAGTGTTTGTGAGACATTTAGCTTTCTTTGCCTGCATCCACACTGCAGAAATAATACAGTTTGACTCCACTTTTTAACTGCCACAGCTCAGTGCTGTGGAATTCTTGGAATTGTAGTTTTGTGACAAATTTTAGCCTCTGTCTGTATCAGCACTACAGAAATAATCCAGTTTGACACCACCTTAACTGCCATGGCTCAGTTTTGTGGAATTTGTGAACTGTAGTTTGTTGTGACACCAAAGTTATTTGACATGGAAGGCTAAATGTCTCACAAAATTACAATTCCCAAACTTCCACAGCATTGAGCCATGGCAATTAAAGTGGGGTCAAACTGGATTATCATTACTATAGTGCGGATGCAAGCTCTGGCAGAGCGCTCTGGTGCTGCAACCAACTACAAATCCCATAATTACAGAAGCATTGAGCCATGGCAGTTAAAGTGGGATGAAACTAGATTATTTCTGAGAGCTCTGGTGCGAGGTAAAACGAGGAGTAAATTTACTTACAGTGGTCCAAAACACACTGCAGAAATAATCCAGTTTGAGACAACGTTGGGGGGGGGGGGTTGCAGACTGCCAGAAATAGTCCAAATTGAGGCCACTTTTAGGGTTAGGGTTAGTGCTAGGGAATCATGGGAATTGTTTTTTTTTTTCCTGAGACATTGAGCCTTCTCTGTCAGAGAGCTCTCGTGCCACAACAAAATACAGTTCCCATGATTCCCTAACCCTAATCCTAACCCTAAAAGTGGACTCAATTTGCACTATTTCTGGCAGTCTGCAACCCCCCTTTAACTGCCTTGGCTCAGTGCTAGGAAACCCTGGGAATTGTAGTTTATTGTGGCACCAGAGGTCTCTGACAGAGAAGTCTCAAAAAACTACAGTTCCCAGAATCCTGTAGCACTGAGCCAGTGTGTTTCAGATCTTAGCATTTGAAAAAGGAACTACAGTAGTTATGTTAGTAATCAAAATAATGAAAATTAATAGAAAAGAACTAATCACTTCCAGGTTTTAGTTAGAGGAGCTAGCTACAGGGCCTTTGCAGACGGCCAGAAATAGTGCAAATTGAGTCCACTTTAAATTGAGGCACTGCCCTGGCTCAATGCTAGGGAGTCATGGGAATTGTATGTTTTTTCTAAGACATTGAGCCTTCTCTGTCAGAGAGTTCTGGTGCCACAACAAATTACAGTTCCCATAATTCCCTAGCACTGAGTCAGGGCAGTGCCTCAATTTAAAGTGGACTCAATTTGCACTATTTCTGGCAGTCTGCAAAGGCCCACAGTCTGTGTTTAAAAGGAAGACTTTCCTGAAGCCTTTCAGACTTCGCAGCATTAGTCTCTGTTATGTGCTAAGAAGTTTTAAGATTTTATTAAGAGTGTTAGGACAGAGAAACAATGATGATACATCACCTGATCTGAAAGATACAGAAGAGAAAGCCCTCTGGCTTGAAGCTACAAAACACACAGGTATTTGTAATTTATTCTTTATTTTTAATATACAAAAAAGATAAATTTGAAATAGTTCTTTCTAGTTTTTCCCCCTCCTATCTGTTGGAGTGGAGCTGCTTCGCACAGGGCAAAAATACTACATTCATACTGGTTTATTCGGGCACCCTATGCTTAACTGAAGCAGCAATACCCAAACTTGGCAGATCTAAATTCAAACATGAGACTTGTTTCTAAAATACCACAGTAAAAAGGAACAAAGATCCATTGCAAATTTACGAATTATGATACAATGTTTCAGAACATTTTCATTTCATAGCTGCAGTACAGTGGATGTCTTCTTTAGGGCATCTTACGTATATATATATATATCTATATTTATATATATATATAATATATATATATAAATCAGCACACTTTTCAATCCAAAAGGGGTTTTACAGCAATGAGCTCAACTCTGTATACATTTCTTTTAAGTGGATACTTTAGGATAACTTTTGTTAACTCAGTAGTACAAGCTATCTCTGGTCTACATTTATTTTTTTAGCTACAAGAGTGAAATATAACCTACAACATTTACATTTCACATATCTTGGTATACAAACAGTACACTGGAATCTGAGCCAAGGACCGATAATCTTTTCAATTAATTTACCATCTGGTAGAGCTTTCTGCATTTAGCAATTTCCTAAACTGGTTACTTAATTCTTATTTTTCTGGAGTTTGTCAAGACTCCAAAGTGGAAATCTTGCAGGTTTCTGCAAACTCCTATTCAGACTTTCTATGTACACATTAAGTAACACAGACATCAGTTTTCATTCATCATAAAACTGATAAGACACCTCACTATGCTAGACTAGTTTTAGGACTCTATTTCAGTTTTCTTGAATAAAGCATACCATTTTAGAAGTAGCTGATCCAATGGAACATGACTCAAAATTTTGTTTAAATGCTTGTTTTTCTTCTGCGGCAAATTCCCCTTCCCCACCCACCAATTTTGTTTTGTACTGTAAATTTCACTGTAATGGTACTAAACAATGCAGAAAGCTCTTTCCACAAGAACTGACAAACTGTACTTAGGTCAACTTTACAGTAGAAAATTTACCAAACATAAGGACAATATGTGACAAATATTCACAGGTGAAAGATTGTAGGCTTCAGTTCCCATATTCCTAAGTGGGTAACGGGTAGATTTTCAAGAGGAATGCTCTGGCATTTTGCAAATGTAGGACAGAGAACTGGAGACAAAAAGGCGGGTTTTGAAATCCACAGTAACCACTATTTGGAAGTGTCAAGCATTATAAACTAACTTGTTGATCCATAGGAGGCTTGGGGGAAGGGTATTAAGTCCCTTTCCCCAGCAACCACTAAACACAGATCCTTTATATATATAAAAAAAGAAGTAGGATGGGCAAACTGTTCTCCATCCTATTAAATTTTCATTTCATAGGGAGGCCACTTGTATATTGGTAAAAGCACACATTTAATTCCGATGTACTGTTATTAACGATCAGAAACAAAGGTTGCCATAGTGTTGAAAAATTGTCTCAATAGGATTGAAAAAACGTTCAGTTTCTCCGCCTTCACAAAATCAAGATTAGTGAAAATAATGCTATAGACTTCACTACAGAGAAAATGGTAGTGCTCCAATTTGCTGCATATAGGGTAAAGGGGGAGATCAGTATCTCTTAGAGGGCTCACAGTTTAGTCTAGCCCTGGGCTCTGTCCAAGTCATACCCTTCGAGAAATAACCATGTATAACTCTTGGCACACATTGGCCAATAGACCATCAAAGTAACATTGACTAGACAACCATTAAAACACTGAAAACAGTAGAAATCCAAATATCAAGGAAAGGAAGCACTTTTCAGTAACACCTTACTGTTACATACATCCAATGCAATTTAAAGGTTGACAAAGAAGTTCTTTTGGTTTAATACTTGGGGGGGAGGGAACCACAAGCTTCTTTATTTTTAAGCTTCAAGTCCTTGGGGATAAATTTCAATTTCTCCACATACATATATATACATATATATATATATATATATATATATAAACACACCCATGTGTAGCATGGTTCCTTGCCTGTGTATGTTACAGCCTTGCAGTATGAAGAAGAATCCAGAAAGCAACACTGTTTATAACGTGAAGTTTGAGGTAACTGGTTCTTGAAATACCTGGATCACAGATTGAATCCAGAAATAACAGGGTAATGAAAAGCAGTTTTTCTATCCCTACCCACCCATCCCCTGATAAAATGAATGTTAAAATGCTAGGAGCTTACAGCAGTTGCTTTGCATGAAAATAAGTAAAGGCACAAACAAAGTGTTAGACTTCAAAACTGACAGACCCTCGAAGAACATCTCCTCTGTAGACTTGTCCTAGTAAAACAAGATTCATCAAATAGTTGTTGTGGTTGTGTGCCTTCAGGTCATTTCTGAATTATGGGGACCCTAAGGGATTTTCTGGGGTTGAGAGAGTGTCACTTGCCCGAGGTCACCCAGTGGGTTTCCACAGCCAACTAGGGAATCAAATCTCCTGATCTCTAGAGTCATCGTCCAATGCTCAAACCAATGCACCACACTGGCTCGCTTCTCACTCTTTCCTAAATTAAGGCTTGTTTATTTTTTAAAAAGACAAATGTAAAAAAATAATAATCACATTGACTGGAGAGATTCTGGAATTAATGGAAACTGAAGTTGACTAACAACTGTACTCAGTGCTAAAGCCTGGCAACAGAGTAAGCACTGGAAGAGTGTGGAAAAATGCATAAGGACTCTCCTAAAAAGATTTAAGAACACTCTCATATTATGATTTAGACCAGAACACTTGGGGGTTTGAATACCTCTCTAGGCTGCCCAAGGGGCTGTCTGCCTAAAGGAAAAGGTCTGTGTTCCCTCTGGCCTCATCTTGTCTGGACGATGGGACCAGGGTCGGGCTGGATTTTGGCAGACCAGACATGGGTCCAGCCTGATCCCAGAGTAAACGGGGCTTAACGTGAGCCAAGGTGACCCCTGCTTTGCTGCAGAGTTTCCTGGAAACTCCATGGCAAACCCTAGCAGATTAGACAGCTCCATGTGCCCCTTACCTTACTCTCCGGTTGCAGCTACTGAAAAGACTCGTCACTGCATCTGACATGGAAATAGGGCTCCTGGCTATGTGGGTACAGCCAGGTGGCCTGTTTCCATGTCAGAAACTACGACAGGTCTTTTCAGTAGCAGCAATGTGAGAGTAAGGTAAGGGGTGCATGATGCTACCGGGTCCATGGCGCAGGGACCAATCCAGGTTAGCACTCAGGCCCATGCTTTCCTGGTCCATCAGCTAATACCCCCCCCCCCCCAAGAGAATTTAACACCATAGAACAGGGGTAGGCAACCTTTCCCCTTTAAGCACCGAGGGACTTCAGCTCCCAGAATCCCAGGAGCTATTGGCCAACATGGGACTATTGGCCAACATGGCTGAGGCTTCTGGGAGCTGAAGTCCCTCGGCCCTTAAAGGGGAAAGGTTGCCTACCCCTGCCATAGAACATTCAATATTTGTTCACGTATACTCAGTAACATTTCCCAATCTCTTTGGTTGAGTCTTTAAAAGTCCTGCAAGACATAAATTGAAAGCATAGTGAAAGGGCAAGGGACAAGAATTTTCACAGGTGAAAGGTTCATGCATGTCTGGGATATTCTGGATTTCATACATCTTGGTTGGGAGCTTAGGAAATGTTATCTTTTGTACTGGGTCTGCTGCAAAACCCAACCTTTCACCTTCTGTTTACTGTATAAGAATTTGAACTTGACAGCTTCTCATCATTGTTATGGGATCCAATGCCAAACATAAAACATAACAAAATATTTCATTCCAGATCATACTGTCAGTGCAGCACATATAGTCACTATAAAATAAAACTGCCAATATGTTAAAGTAGAAATCCAATTTGGTGTGGTTTTTTTTTAAGTGGTTAATGGATGTTTTCCATTAGGAATTTGTAAGAGAATTGTTCAGTGGTGAGGGCTTTAAGAAAGTCACGCAGACTTTCAAGTCAAGAGGTTTTCTTAGCAGAAGGGACAAATATACTATGCAGTCCTTAAAGTATGTTGCCAATTAATTCAAGCCACCTTTTCAACACTGTTTCATATATTGAAAATACACACATTTTTGATATTCTTTTTCCCCTATATAAATGTATTTTATTTGTGCCTTCAAGTCGCCTGTCAACCTGTGATGGCCCCATGAATTTTATAGGGTTTTCTTATGCAAGAAAATGTATTAGATTGTTTAAAATAATTTGTGCCATAAAGCAAATTTTCACACATTTTACAAGGTAAAGTGTTCATTTTTAAAGTCTGGTCCCTTTCCATTTATGTAGGCAATGTTTTTAAAATGAACAACATATTCAAATGATTATCAGCATGCCAAACTGATAGCACTGGATGCTTCCTGCTTAATTGTAGAATACTATTACAACAGAACTGGAGTAATGTGATTATCATGTTTTTTGCTTCATCGGCATCCTTTATAAATAGAAGACATAATGCCATGTATAGGGCTTATGGCTATTCATTGTCCCCACTCCACCTTATTACCTCGGTGTATATATGCACAGGGGTTAATTCTACATCTCTAATTTTTAGGAGACTGGTCAAATAAATGCACACAGCAACTGTGGAGCACATATAGCATTAATTCTCACAAGATTTTCATGCTCCACATCTGGAGAAAACATCCATACTCTTCAGCATTTGGGAATATAGTTAAAGAAGATTTCCAGATAGCAAAAATAATAAGATAGAAGTTCCAGGTAATACTGGAACTTTACAGTTTTGGGGGGAGCCAGTGTGATGATTTTAGAGACCAGGGTTCGAATCCCCAGTTGGTCATGGAAAGCCACTAGGTACCTTGGGCAAGTCACACACTCTTAGCCTCAGAAACCTCATGATAGGTTTGCCTTAGGGTTGGAAACAACTTGAAGGCATACAACATCATCAACAGCAACAACCAATAGCTTTTGGGAGTGCCCAGAAATACAGCAGTCAATGCTCACAAAAGAAGGATATTTCCTTCTCACCCCTCACACACATGGAGCTTCTATGTAAAAGAGCCGTTAACTGAGGCATGCTTAATTCATGCACTCATTCACTACAATTTGTTTTCTTTGTGAAGTGTGTTGAACATAAAACAGTACTTAATTTCATATTTGCCATTTTAAAGAGGAAAAAATCTAGCTATTAGAACAAAGTGAATAGCTTATTTCCAAAAGGTGACTTTCTCAGCTCCTTTTCCCCCTATCTCCTTGAAATTGAGTTCAATTCAGAACAGTGGCAAGTTTCAGTTCAAGACAGGAATAATGGAAATTAAAAACCTTCCTTACAACTTCTTGAAATCAAGAACCTTTCTCCATGGAAGCTCCTGCTACTTGGGATGCTCTGGATTGAAGCCAGTTTTAATTGCACTAGGGAGAGGATTGGATTATAGGTTACTATTTCTGCTAGTAGCAGTTGGTTACAAATGCCAACTTTTTATGTTGTTTTTAATAGCAACAGCTATAGTCAACCATCTGTTAATTCTCCAATGTGAAAAGGAAAAACTTCATCTGTAATGGTATTTAGAAGGGCTGCAAATACTGTAAGAAGTTTCAGCAAATATATATCATATGAGGCGGACTTTATGTGAAGAAGAAGGTTCCATGTGGATGTGGATGCATGTGCAGTGAATGATATTCAGATGTAACGTTTTCAATGGCATGACCTCCCCCCACAATTCCTGGAAGAAAATACACACACACACACACCCCTTCAAAGTGGCCTACCACTGTCAGATTGCAAAATCTGAAACAAAAACGTTCTGTAATATTATAAAGCCTTAATTGGCATGAAAAAAATTACAGTCACCCCTCCGTTCTCGTGGACTTCATGTCCGCAGTTTTATATATTCACGGAGGTGCAAACTCCATTTAAAGCAATGGGGCGTGCCTCTGACGGTACGTACCTGCATGCACCCACAGGGGGGCACCCCATTCAAGCCTATAGGGCTTGAATATTCGCTAATCTCTGTTTTCGCGGGGGGGGGGGGATCCAGAACGGATCCCCATGAAAACAGAGGGCCAACTGTACTTATAAATGAGTGGTGTTTAGGAATGTGGCAAACTAATGGGAGCTTAAAACATTTGGGGATCAGGTAGGTTTGGGAAACCTGTATCTCAAAGTTTCCATTAAAATTAATCTCTTTTTTTTTTGAGGGAGCACAGTTTGAAGATTTTTTTTGTACGTGTTATCAGACAATTAGACTTAAATATAATAATTCTAATTTAAGTGGATTATGTTGGTATGATGCTCTTGGTTCTTGTAACCATCACAAGTGATGAGGATGACAATGGGTAGATGTTTCTGTGGAGGTAAGTTCAATTACAGGGCAACTGTTGCAGGTGCCACTAACAACTAACTGCGCTTCTCTCATTATCAATAAAGATATACAGGTACAGCCTAAAAAGTTTCATCTTTGCAGCAGTAGTTTTAGCTATTGCCACAAAGTGGAAAGCAGTTTCTAATATACGTTTGGACAGATGGAGAGGCAAGTAAGGGAATTTATGGAGAAATTGACAGCTCAATTTAATTCTGAGTACCATAAAAATGAATGGAAGTTTTTATAGTGCTTGGTCTCTGTTTATTGACTTTGTCAGTAACAGTTCTGACACTATTTGCCCTCTGTAATTACATGTAAACCTTTGAAACGATGTGCTATCCTCTTATGGATCAATGGACAGATTATAGATATTCTTCCTTTTGAGGAAGCTGTATTGGCCAAGATGTTTCTTGTTGTTGGGGTTTTTAATGTGCTATGTGTTCTTCATATGACTGTATTATCTAAATATAAACTTTAATTAAAAAAAGAAACCTGTCACAACCCATTAATCTATTACCATGTCTTGAAGGCTGCTGCAATAATCTTAGTGAGAAACCTAGAGGTGAATATAATGATGACTATTTTGTTCATTTGTATCATGTCTTTCTCTCAATAAGAAGATTCAAGGTGGCTAAGAGCAAAATTCAGCACAGGTCATATTGCAAGGAACTAATTTTCAAAGAAATGGAGCCAAAATAATGTTAACCCCAGTTAACATTTTCCCTTGCAAAATCTGATATTTATCCATGAATCTAAATGAAATCTCAGTTACACATTTAAGTGAGATGACAATATATAAGTTGAATAGATTTAAACTACAATCTGAAACCTACATACCTATGAGAAAGCCCTACTGAACTGAGTGACACTTACTTGATAGACAGAACTGACCTGTAAAAGTCAATATTCCAGCTAGTAAACTATTTTAAAACCGCACTGTGGAGAATATCTAATGATGGCAGTTGCCACAGATAGAAGAATTTATTCTTATGCATAGCTGTGCCTATAATTATATCAAGAAATCTCTTTCAATTGCCTACACACAGCCAGTCGAGGAGCTGGAAGATATTACTGGACACTATGTGAAAGAAATCTGTGATCATTCCTCTAAAAGGCCTAGATCATATGAAATTTATCAGTTTTTAAACACTCCTATTTAAACACCCAAGATGTTATGTGTAATTGAGGGGTAGATGTTCTAGAAAGGAGTGCCATGGATAACTGGGGTGCTAGCAAGCAGTATGTACATGACTGGTAGCTGACCACAGCGTTTTGCTTAGTGAACAAGTGACAAAATGATCTGTAAGGAACTGCAAGCAAGGAGATGCCATTAACAGATATAAAACGGTTAATTTTGGTCAGAAATTGTGCACCCTATTATGCCCTGCAGTAGAAACAACTCTAATGCAATCAGAAGTGAAGGGTATGCATGTGTGTGCACATGCTTCTTCCTTTAAATAAAGAGAAGGCTGAGGACACTGTCTGGAAGGCTATAAAACTCATATGGCACTTTCAGTAAACACTTTAAAGCTTCTTAAAGAAACCAGGATGGTGTGTGTGTTTGCAAGCAAAGCAAAGCAAAGCAACTGCTGTAATAAGCCTGTTTTAGTTATTACATAAATAATGCTGCAAGAAAGGAAGTAGGATATCCAAAGCAGCAATTATTACAATAATTAAAACACAGTGCATCTTTTCCCACTGACATTAACAACATAGATCGTTAAACATCACGTTTAAGAAGATATATAGGTTCAAGGTTTATTTCATCTTAATTGTTCATCTTTACCAACACTTGTATTGTTCCTCTTTACAACATCAATCACAAAGATAAAAATAAAAGGTCTTTCCCCATAGTATTATGTCATATTACTCCAAATCTTGGAAAATTTGTGTCTCACTATTCAGATGTTTGGGGAGGGGCTACCAGATGCTTTAAAAAACCCCAACAAGCTTTCCTTGTTGGTTAGCAAAAATAAAGGGGCCATTAAATACTTGGCAAGCCAAATCATACACTGGATCACAAGCTGAACATACCTGTCAGCAGCTCCCAATTTTCCAGCACAAACCCAGTACCCATGCACTGTTCTAGGCACTAATATGTATTTTCTTATATTTTCTTATATTCCAGAGCCAATCCAAAGCCAGGTTTGTGAATTAACCAAATGCAATTAGTCCACTGTAGAAACACAGTGAACAGCCAGGGGAGGTCTTAGCTTCAACATTTTTATGTGTACTTTAAAATTTAATATCTAAGAATTCATAGTTAGTAAAATGATCATTGTGCCTAACCATTACATTAGGAATTATGAACAGCATCTTTCTGACATTCAGAAGGGGGTCTGCATTTGTTGTGAAAAAACAGTTATTTGCTTTATTTAAAAACCTCCTATGTCTCAATCCTAAACTAGTTTACTTAAAAGTTAATCCCACTACTTTCAATGGAATTTACTCCCAAATAATTAAAATTTAAGACTGGTGTGACAGAAGCACATGTCCATGTATTTATCCTATAGCTGCTCTTGTCTTACAAAAGCAGCACCTAGCAAGGCCATGCCAATGGGTTTTCCTTTCCTCCCACTTCTGGATCTCATTTGCAGAAGGGGCGACATTTGTTCTTTCATTTTCCCAGCATCTCTTCCTCTCTCCTTTGGTTGGACATGAAACACACTTGCATTTTCTTCAGAAACATTATCTTTTAATGTCAAAGGCAAGTCTCATCTTTATTTGTAATCAAAACAGATCAATTCTTTGGGGCACATCTGCTTCCAGATATGCATATAGGAATATATTTTTCCCACTGCAATATCCTAAACATATACTGCTAGACTCACACTGAGATTCTAAGCTGCAAATGACACCCCAGCTATTTTAGGGGCAAAACAGATGGGTGGGCACCGTGGCAACCCCGCTCCAGCATTTGTCCATCACCACTGCAGCTTTTTGGCTCCTGTGCCCTGCGGCATCTAAGCGCCACGCCTCCAGAGCGCCAAAAAGCGGCCTCCTGTGTGGTCAGCGGTGCGGCGTGACGCCAGTTTCCCGATGTCTTGGGGGCATGCATTGTGCGTATGCCACACCCCCAAGCTGCCGCAAAGGGGCCGTCTGTTTCGGCTACCACAAGTTGGTTGCATAAGATATAGGCATCAGGAACTGGGCTGGTGAAAGCAAATTTCCTTGTTCTCTTCTCCCCACCAGTTGCTCTAGTTGCAGGGCTTTGCTGAATTTAGACTGAGATGCAGGGGACTAAATGGAAAGAAGGGAATGCTCACAAACTGGATGGAAGGGCCTTCCATTAATGGAACATGGCTCAAGGACAATTCCTCATCCAACCATTTGTGTAGTATTTGCAGAGACCTGGAGGAGCTGCTGTGGAAAGGAAGGGGTGGAAAATTCCATTTTTGCCAGCCAAGTTGCATGTACCTAAATCAGTATTCAACCTAAACTGTGGAACTGCATTAGCATAAATGGATTACAGCAGAGATGGAAAACCTATGATCCTTCAGATGTTGCCGAACTGCAGCTCCCAGCATTCCTCACCAGTGGCTAAGATTGCTGAGACGTACAGCCCAAAAACATCTGGATGACCATATAATTCCAACCTCTGGATGAGATTTCACCTTGTGTATGTGTTTACTGGGTGATGATCATTCTTATGCCATTAATCTTGATATCATTCAGTTAAATAAAATAGTTGTGTCTAAACAAAACAACTTTCATCTTTTGATTGATGTTGTATCTAGGGGAAAAGTTAGAAGTACTTCATGAAAAGAAATGATGCACTGATTTTCATTACCAAAACAGCTTGTGCTCCTACTACCCAAAACATAAAAGAATGGAAAGAGCCTTATCAAATAACACGAATAATGCCCAGGAACCTTATATAGGCAATTATTCTAAAACCGTTTACACTTATTTACAATGGTGCTTTATAAAAACAAAAACAAATGAAATAATGGTAGCACTTCCTAAAAGATTTGGAACTTTTTTCTTCATTTTTTTTCTTTTTGTAAAACTCCCTTGTCATAAAAGTCAACTTACATTAAAATATACATACTACAAGACAACACAACTAACAAAATATATAATAAAACTCATACAAGTAGAAAATTCTGAGGTATTTCTGGTTTGAGGTGGTCTGTGGTCATGAAGTTTTTTCAAAACTTTTTTTTTTTTTAGTTTAAACCTCGGAAGCCACGTAATGTGTATGTGTGTTCTAATTTTTCTTTAAAAAAATCATTGCATGTTTTGCAAGTTAAAAAAATATTTAAATGTTGAATCAGCAGCATTAGGAACATTCACTGACTAGAGCGAGTTTATGGCATAATAGAATTATCTGTATTTAAAGTATGCACCACTGTTAAGACGAAAGAGTTGGGTGACAGAGTTCAGAGAATAAAGAAATCAACAAGAGGACTCTCAACCTATGCATCACCTAACCTGGTAGTAAGTCCCACTGAAAAGAGTGGAGCTTACTTAAAAGTAGCATGTGTAAATCTGCTTAGGATCATTCTGTGAAAACATGACTGGCCATAAATTATACACACCTACACTACAGATACGTTTCAAAGCCTGTTTCAAAATAGGTTAAGTGCTATAGTTTCCACCAAAGAACTCTAAGGTGTAGCTGTTTGAAGGCATTGATTCTTTTGTTAAAAAACAAATAATGGAAATCCTTCTCTTGTCCTCTACTTCTCAAAATGTCATGATAGGAAGCCAGTGCAGGTAACAGGTTTGAAACTAGTTTAAATTCGTCATATATACATGCACCAAAGACACTTCCTTAGAAGTGCAGATGTATTAGGCTCCAACTATGAAATCAAGAAACTTTGAAACTGATAAATGACAAATTTTGAACATACTTACTTGGAAGTAAGTTCTACTGATTTCAGTGCCACTTAGGAAAAAATCATGCTTCAGATTGGTCAATCTAGCCTCCCATACTCTATGTTAATATTTAGTTGCTGCTATTAGTAGCCATTTATTTTTAGCTTACCAGTTTTGTTTTCCTTCATATTTTGCTATATGAAAACTGAATTTTAGAATTTAACACTGCCCTGTTAGACACCTTGAAGGAAATCTGCAGTAACTCAGTCCCAAGATTTAATTCTCTGAACTTATAAACATAATAAAAAGGTTTTCTTTTCTTTTTAACACAATTGAAGCCTGAGATATTAAAAACCCATTTCTATCAGTGATTCTCTGTGACCCAACTTTCTCTGTGTTCTGCAGCAGCTGAATACTCTGCCTCAAAACTTGCCCTTCCTCTCATTAACGGTTTACCTGAGAAGTAGCTCCATAGCAGATGTTTCTCCAAATGCTGCAAAAGTCCAACGTTCTCTTTCTCCCCAGCCCTATTACTAAACTTTTCACTTTCACTTCTACCATCAGAGAGTTAACATTCTCTTCTCAGTTTCTTCCCCCTCCCCCCATGTTAACAACACCCGTTAGACCCGTAAAAGACACATCTGCTTTTTCTTTTTTTAAAACTCACTGTCTAAAATAGAAAAGAAATAAGAAAAGGAAAAGTTAGGGGAAAGTCCATTTTGAGGTGTGATCTTATGTAACAGTCTTAAAGTTTGCAGCATGTCTTGCAGATGAGTATGTTGTTTTCTGGATATCACTGATATTCTGTGTAAAAAAGACAGACCGGTAAAAGAGAAAACTCAAGAAAGCAGGATCATAAGGAGAACGAAGTGAGTCCATTGAGGTTTTGAGGTACCTGCACTGTATCTGCATTCATTAGTCGGCACCCGAATGCTTGCTGAGATGTCCTCTTTTTCATCTTTTTTTTTTCCTTTTTAATACAGTAGAGCAATGTGCTGGTAAAATTGATCCAATCAAAACAATAATAATAATAACAACAATAATATTAACAATTTAAAAAGTCAAGATTAAAATAGCAGCTGCATTCATGTGTGTGTGTGTATGTGTGTGTGTGGATTTGTGGTTTAACTTCTTTCGTTTCTTTTTATAAATCCACTGAGTCTGGAAAGACCAAAAAAAAAAAAAAAAAGTGAACCAGGATTTAGATACTTGATTCTTTGGGCAGCAAGTCCATGTTGGTGACAGAGGTCACGATGGAAACGAGGCAGTCCGAGGTAGTGCCGTTTACCAATTTGCGTATCTGAGAAATACGTTCCTCCACACAACCCGCTGATAGGCGTGCCTCTGCATCATGGTCCCAGCATTCCTCAATTGTGACACAAAGCTGCGCCAAACCCTGGATACAGTAGAGAAGACAAAGATGGGATCGAATTTAGACTGTGCCTGGGATGTTATTTTATAAAAGCTATAATTAACTCTATGTCCCACCAAATACACTTTAGAAGTATTTCTACCTTCTCTGCTGTGGAATACCCTCCCCTCAGAGACTCCCTTTAGAGCAGTGGTTCCCAAACTTTGGTCCTCTAGATGTTTTTGACTTCACCTCCCAGAATTACATACTGCTGCCCAAGCTGGCTGGGGCTTCTGCAAACTGAAGTCCAAAAAACCTGGAGGACCAATATTTGGGAACCACTGCTTTAGAGGTTGATTTGTGCCAATACTTATTTCATTCTGGCATCAAGTATGGCATTTTACTAACATCTTTGGAGCCTATATGGGTTCCTTCAAATATGCATATGTACATTGTTTAAAGTTGTCTTAAACTGTTTTAAAACTGGTTTTAAACTATCCTATTTTAATATGTAAATTGTGACCAAGGGCTATAGTTATCCTAATCTTGACACTCAAAGTATTTTAAAAGGGTGCATTCATTTTTCACAAGAAAGAAAGAAAGAAAGAAAGAAAGAAAGAAACACACACACACACACACACACACACACAAATGTATAAGTCTAGAAATTTTAGTAAAAAAATGACTCAAAAAACGCGAGTTGACTTATCCACAGGTCAATATAAGTACTGTACTTTAACTCTTATTTAAAAAGGCACCATCCCCTGGTAAAAGGCAAGAGTATAATTTATCCTGGAAGCACTGACCCCTATCTATTCTCTCATCCATCCAACATTTAGGATGAACACAAACAGATATGCCTGCTGGAGTTTTGTTTTGGCACCATTTTCCTTTGCTCCATCTCTTAGATCAGGGGTAGGCAACCTTTCCCCTTTAAGGGCCAAGGGACTTCAGCTACCAGAATCCCAGGAGCTATTGGCCAACATGGCTGAGGCTTCTGGGAGCTGAAGTTCCTCGGCCCTTAAAGGGGAAAGGTTGCCTACCCCTGTCTTAGATCCTTTGTTGCATGTCCCTAAGTTTTACACTAGAATTATCCATGGGTCATATCAAAATCCATAAATTTGGCCCCAAAATCTGCCCTCAACTCATATAAGAGGTTGACTTATAGTCGAGTATATATGGTAAATAAACAAAACAGATCATGTTTCCAGGGAACCAAACAAAAGTTGTTCTTCTGAAAATATGTATGAAGATCCAAACAATTCTATACATAGCCTAAGACTTCAAAGTGCCCAATATATATGACTCTAATTATTTTTAATCTCCTTTTGAACAGGAGACTCTTCACCCCACATGCCATATCACTAAACTGCTTTTGAAAGTCCTTTCAAAAGTGGCTTGGTGTGTTCCCCAGAGAAGATTTAATGATAGCTCTTCTCTGGTTTCAGCTGATTACTCTTGGGCCTCTGCAGATGGGCCCTTTGCGGCGTGTTGGAGGCAAGAAAGGGGAGGGGCAGCCAGACGCTGGGCGCCCCATCCCCTTCCTGAGGACGTCATCAGAGCAACGGCCCATCCACACGATGGGCGCTCCGATGACGTCCTTCCGGTTCAGCGTCCACACACGCTGAGCCGGAAGAGACGCCAAAGAGGCGTGCCACGCCTTTTGCGGTGCCTCTTTTGCTGATTGCGGAAGGAGCACTATTTTAGCGCTCCTTTTGCAGGCGGTGAAAGGAAGGATTGGGGCCGAGGTGTCCAGCAGCCTCGGCCTTGATCCTCCGCTTCCCGGGGCAGCTCAGGGCAGCCCGTCTGCATCCCCCCCCCCTTTGTCAAGCAATACAGGCTGGACATCAGAACCTGTACATCTCTTCAAATGATACACCAAAACATTTTAGAAGCAAGAACTAACCACTGTATGCCATATTAAAATATATAAAATGTCACTACCAAATGTTACAAATTTTATTTTTCATAGAAGGGCCAGCATTATGTCCATTACCCTCAAATGTGACCTTTAGAGATAACATTGTTAGAAGTGATTTCCAGACACAGATAATTCCCAGTGGCTGCTCAGAACTGTTGTAAGCTGTATAAAAAACAAAATTTAAACCATTTTGTTTATGTCTCTAGATGGTTTCTTTTGATTTGAAAGGTGCATCCAGTGCTTCACTGCATTCCTAAACCTAGTTGCTAAGGAAGGAATTCTATATAATAATAATAATAATAATAATAATTTATTTATAACCCGCCCCTCTGCTCAGCAATCGGGGCGGCGTACAACAATTAAAAAGGCAACAGTTAAAAACATTCCTTTATCCCGCACCCGAACCCTCCCACCCCTTAAAGCTGAATTAAACTACAATAGAATTTAAAAACACGATGGTACAGATAAAATATAGCAGCATGCAGTGGTTATTAATGAGAAAGAACGTACAGGATGTTTAAGCCAGTGATCCTTGAATGCAGGGCGCATCTTCTTGTGAACTACCACCTCCTGTAGGTCCTCAAGGGATGGATGCTGGCCTATCTCTTCTTCAAAAGGCAGCATGTACTCATCCACCGGACCTGAGTTTGCACACCAAGCCAAAGCAACAGATAGATTAATTTTGACTTTACTTTGACCTGTCTCACTAGTAACACATGAAAGCATTGAACTACATGCTTCACAAATATCTATCACAGATATTTTGTTTTATAGATAATGCTTCTCATTCATCCAAGAACTGCCTAAGATATTATTTCTGCGTATGCTAATTCCATCCCATTTCTGCATCTCTTGAAATTTTTAAATCATCAACATTAGTATTCATTCTTAAAATTTCTTACACATTTTCTCTGAAAACACATTTTAAAACATGTTTTGATTTGTTTCATAGCAGAGAGGTTTTGCACGATTCAAATGTATGAAATTTGAGGAACTACTGTATTGTAACTCACATTTTAGTCCATAAAAAGAACAGTCAATACTGGAATTTGCAAAACTCAAAATCCTTAGGCAGCCCTAATAAGAGGTACCTGCAATAAATTTTGTATTGGTTCATGGATCATATTCCCAAACACTCAGATATGGTATCTTGATATTTTCATTTCACTTACTAGATTAGTAACTTTCAGAAATATGTCCTAACTACCCACTTGTCCTTTTTTTAAACCAGAGGCAGGAGATTGAGAGTTTTTACTTTCATTTCAACTTGCCATGATTAACTGTGGTTAGAATTTGGTTTGAATTGGGTTTGTTACCTTAAATCAAGGGTAGGCAACCTTTCCCCTTTAAGGGCCGAGGGACTTCAGCTCCCAGAATCTCAGGAGCTATTGGCCAACATGGAATTTTTGGCCAACATGGCTGAGGCTTCTGGGAGCTGAAGTCCCTCGGCCCTTAAAGGGGAAAGGTTGCCTAACCCTGCCTTAAATCATAGTTTAACCACTATTTGTTTGGATTTAGGTTGAATTTGGAAAATGAAGTGAATGATTCTAATCTCCACTTCATGCTTTTGTAATAGGAAATGAAATTGGAGTGTGAAGGCTTGAGACTCACTCAGGATAATTCCTGTAACAGTGCACTATGGTTTGGAGGCAGAAAACATTTATTTAGATTATGAGCCCATTCTCTGGACAACACTATGAATGTGTTGCAGTGAGTACTAAAAACATATCCTAAAAGAGAACAAAGCATAATGGATTATATCCAACATTAGTTGAGTGAGATTATTACAAGCCTGGCATTGTACCATGAGCAATCATACAACCACCAATGGACAGTAAACTCATGTAGCAGATTACCTAACAAAGTCACAGTGAATGGCACACAGTTTTTTGTGCAACCAGAATCAAAGTACTGAACTTGACACTTGGATACTATCCATTTAAAATTAAAGCAACTATTTAATATTATTTTTAATAAGCAGAAAAAGAGTGTATCGTTAAATACGTCAGTGATCTCAGAAGGCTCAAAAAAGATGAACAGTGTTTTCACCTGTTTAAATGAAACCTGATAGTAAATCATACAAACTATAGATGGTGATTTGCTTAAGTAAACTATTCAGTTTTGCATATAAATAAACATTAATTTTCATTCAGGAGTAATTTTATGAACATAATTTTAATTTAAAAAGAGTAAAGATTACAATTCTAAAGCTAATTATGCAAGGAAAGGGACTTTAAATATTCAATTACACCATTTGAACTGAAAACCAAATATTAATCTGACAACAAACCAGATGCTAATAAAATACATAACCTCTAAAAACAACCATTGCTTATCATTTTAGATAACTAGCAGTCCTTTTCACGACAGGCAAAGTTTACCATTGTTTTTGCTGGCTCTATATCAGCCTTCTAAACTGAATTCTCTTTCTATCTTCAAGTGTGTTAGCTACCCCTCCCAGTTTTGTATCATCTGCAAATCTGATAAGGATTCCCTCCACCCCATCATCTAAATCAGGGGTAGGCAACCTTTCCCCTTTAAGGGCCGAGGGACTTCAGCTCCCAGAAGCCTCAGCCATGTTGGCCAATATTCCCATGTTGGCCAATAGCTCCTAGGATTCTGGGAGCTGAAGTCCCTCGGCCCTTAAAGGGGAAAGGTTGCCTACCCCTGATCTAAATCATTGATTAAAAAATATTGAAGAGCATCGGCCCCAGGCTTCTACTAATCCCTGCACTGTCATCAAGATACTTGCAGATAGACTGCTGTATAATGCATTCTAATACTTTTCCTGGTCAGGGTGACTAGCTGGTGATTTCCTGGATCTTCTTTTTTGCCTTTTTTTTTTTTTTTTTTTTTTTTGAGAGAGAGATTGAGAGAGAGAAGGACAATGTTTACTCTTCTTCGGTCCTCTGGCACCTCACGTGTTCTCCAAGATTTCTAAAAAATGATGGCAAGTGGTTCTGCCAGTGTGTTAGCAAGAACAGAGATTTTGATACTCACCGTCAGCTGCTCTGCACCTGGAGACCAACTCCCACAGGACTAGCCCCATTGCATACATGTCTATTCTTAGGAAAGCGTCTCTCTGGAAGTTTATTGCTCCCTCTAAGACCTCAGGAGCCATGTATCTCCTTGTTCCCACCTGAGGCAGAAAAAGAAGTTTTGTCAATGGGACCAAATGGCACCAAAGGTGCAGGGAAGGCAGGCTGGCTGGATCTAAACTCTCAATTAACGACTGAGTTATGATTACCCTTTTCCCAGCACCACTCCAAAAAAAAGGATGCAAGCTATTAGCAACTAGGTAGAAATGTACCCTTCCCTCTTTGCCTTTCAAATTGAATAGCTTTATGAAGTTAGGTATCTAAGGCAACTTCTTCTTTAAAACTGCAAATATTTTGAGAAACCCATTCATGGTGTGCCTGTGATCTATGAAGATGGAAATAAAAAGGCTCGGAAGCTGTCTTCAGCTAAATCTAAATCTAAATCTAAGAAAACTGAGGAGAAAGAGTGAACCTGCAAGACAGTGTACTGATCTTACTTTGCTTGGAAGGAAGGGAAGGATAAAGAGCAGAAGGTGTCTGGATTAAGATAGAGGCCACACCAACAATAATGTTTCTTAACCTAAGGAAGAACTATTCCCACTACGCTTGAGATATTGAAAAAACAGGTGGTATAAAGCACTCTTAAGCTGCAGTTGTTACCTGTCCATGGGTATCTCCTGGAGGTTTTCCAGGTTCAAACCGTACAGCCAATCCAAAGTCAGCTAGTACGGCTGTCAAGTCGCTCTTCAGCAATACGTTTTTGCTCTTGAAGTCCCTACAGAAAGAATAGTGGTAGGGGAGGAACAGAAGAGTATTTCACATAGCACAGATCCCACAGCTTTGAAGAAAAAAAGATGTGACATTAATAAAGTGCTGTTGGGGGCAATCTTGCTTTGTCTATTCTCTACAGGAATTTTGTGACTGACAGTGGCATGACGTAGATTTGCACCCAAGAAACGGGGCTTTCCAGCAAGGGGAAGATCAATAAACAAAACAAAGTCAACTTGGAAGCTAAGGGCCTAAGCAGACTGCCAGAAATAGTGCACATTAAATTGAGGCACTGCCCTGGCTCAGTGCTAGGGAATCATGGGAACTGTAATTTATTGTGGCACCAGAGCTCTCTCACAGAGAAGGCTCAATGTCCCAGAAAAAAAATGCAGTTCCCATGATTCCCTAGCACTGAGCCAGGGCAGTGCCTCAATTTAATGTGCACTATTTCTGACAGTCTGCTTAGGCCTTAAGTCATCCTGTATGACAATCTTCTGAAATTATTCTATAGAATTTTAGCTCTTCTTTGAGACAGTGTCTTCTTTGATAAACTCAGATTTTCAAAATGCTGGTTGTTGGCCTGGTTCCTTTAAGAGAGAAGATTATATTCGGCACACTTTTTGTCCCTACCTACCCAAGTAAAAGTCCTGCTTATTAAGTCATCCCCAGACTTTCCAACCTTTTCAATGGGGGCGGAGAGAAAGGGATGAATATAATTAAATTACAGACCTTAGGCAGCAGATGGCAAACCCATGTGTGCTCAGCATTATAATTCTCCTGCCATCAGTTCACTTCACTGTGGTAACCCTGCTGGTCTGATCGCAGGACAATTGCAGGGGGGGGGAGCATACAATATAATTAATGGAGGCAGATAGAATTGTTTTCTGAAATGTCCTGTCAGAATATGTTATGAAGAGACACCGCAGCAAAGAGACACAGAGAGAGCACTCACGGGGTAGAGGCGAGTTCAGTGAATTCCCAGGACACAGGATGCCTTATGGGAGGACTATGTCCCCCCAGTTTCTGAGAGGAAGCAAAAAAGCAAGCACTTCCCTTCTACAGGAGGCATGTTAAAAACTGGAGCACATATTAAAATTGCTTATTTGCAAAACTAGGAACAAAAAGATGTGACAGTCCCCATTAAGCACTGGAACTGTTCAATAATTTGCTATATAACTTTTATGAAACTGCCCGTTGGCTCAAAGAGCTTCTAGTTAAGGCAAAACAGAAACCACAAAAACTAACTATTTGCTTATTTATTGGGAAAGCTTTGGCTTCCTAGGGCCCTCAAAGGACAGTACACAAGAATAAAACACAAATTCTGATACAACAGAGACAAACCACTATGGAAGCAAACAAAATATAAGCAACTGAAGTTGACATACAGTTAACACGTATTAGACCAGGGGTAGGCAGCCTTTCCCTTTTAAGGGCCGAGGGACTTCAGCTCCCAGAATCCCAGGAGCTATTGGCCAACATGGGACTATTGGCCAACATGGCTGAGGCTTCTGGGAGCTGAAGTCCCTCGGCCCTTAAAGGGGAAAGGTTGCCTACCCCTGTATTAGACTTTCAGTGAGATAAAAGCACCTTAACTGCCTGCCCCAAACCTATCAAAGAAGCCATTAAAAGCTCTTTTGGGAGACAGTTCCAAAACTCTCAGGCTGAGAAGACCATAAAATTGTAGGCATTTGCAGATCTATTTATTTCAAATTACAGGTATATCCCTGCAATGTAAAATCTAACTGATGGACAATGTGGTTGGATCTTGTACAGTTTTACTTAGAGCAGGGGTAGGCAACCTTTTTGAGCCAGGAGTCGGGTTGCTGTCCCTCAGACAATTGGGGGGCCGAAGCACCATAAATAAATAAATAAATATTAAAATTAAAATAAAATAAAAAATATGCATGAGCACTCTCTCAGCCCCAGAAAAGCCATGGCAAAACCCCTGTGGAGATTTGCCAAGAAAACCCCAAGAACAAGTAATAACAACAATAATCAATATCATCGTGGTGGGCGGCGGCGGGACTGGCCTGGGGCCGCTCCAAAGGCCCTGGGGGGCTGCATCCGGACCCCCTGGGGCCTTGGGTTGCCTACCCCTGACTTAGAGAGTTAAAGTTGGAAAGATAAACATCCAACATTGATCATTCCCAGACAATGACTGTAATTAATGGAATAGCTTCATACAGGAGGAAGCAGTCCTCATATGACACGATCCCAAGTTATTTGGGGCTGTCGAGTATCAACTAATAGTGCTCTAGTACATGAAGAAGTGATGGACTTACAACCTCTCATGTCCCCACCAGAGAAATTTGAAGTCTCACGTTAATGAGTGTCTTAGAAGAACCTGGTGTCAGAATTAGCATTTTAAGAGATTTTGTTATTTCATTTCTGACTGATAGCCACCCATAAGGTTTTTGTCGCAAGATTTATTCAGAGATGGTTTGCCATTGTCTTTCCTTGAGGGTCAGAGCATGAGACTTGCTCAAAATCACTCAGTGGGTTTCATGGCCGAGCTAGGAATCAAACCCATTACTAATTGTTAAATTAAGCTATTAACTTTTTTTGGGGGGGGGAGGGGGGAAGAAATGGGAAAGAAACAACCTAATAAAAAAGAGCATCTCAGAGTTATAATTGCCTGCAGTTTATTCTTACTACACATTAGGGGGCAGTGCAGCACCAAAAAGCCTGCACAATAGTTTCCAGGCTTTCTACAACAGAACTCTTTCTGTTATAAACTGCTCTGCTGAGGGAGGGACCTTTGTTCATTTGTCATTGAAGCCCTGCCTGCTGCAAAGAATTGTGCAACACATTATAGGACCAAGGGTATAGCTCCATGTGGCCTCGAATCCCTTTCTGTGGCTTTTGGAGCCCTGCAGGGTACTCAATATGCCCCTAGGGTGGTCCTCCTAATTTATTATTATTATTATTATTATTATTATTATTATTATTATTATTATTATTATTATTATTATTTGTCATTTAGTTTGGTTCTTCCCCCCCCCCTCCCCCAGCAAGAAAGCCATGCAAAATGCCAAATACAATTGTGCTGCTTTGCCCACTTTTCCAGACCGAACACACCTGACATGCTTTGTTAAATGCTCCCAATTGCCTCAAAATGATACCTAAACTGGTTTTGAGTTTTGCACATTGGGAGTGCCTCACTGAAGGTCTTGGTGGCTTGGCCCTTGCCCTTGGTGGTAGTCCACCTCCGTTTCTAGGCCATGGACATATGCATGCATACACATGGCACACTCTTAAGTTATGGAAGAGTGGGGAAAAAAGGGGACTGCTGGTGGAAAGAAAACAGTTGTCCATAAAATCCCTCTGCCATTACAGAGGTAAGTAAAGGTACCTCTGACAAGCTTCTGATGGTTCCATATGATCACAGTCTGAAGCCAGGCACTTTTAGGAAACTCACAAGCAGCATATGAAGAGCTAGTAGCTCCCCCTTTTTTGTAAGAGAGATGTTGTAAGAAACAAAACATGCACTCTTATCATTTTCTTAATATAGAATTGGTCTGACATTCCAAAAGCTACACCATAGATGCCAAGTGTGATATTTCATCTGCACTTTGTGTTGCAATTATCTGGGAATAAAAAAGGGACATGCCTGTGTGCTATAGCAGGTTTGTGTCCTTCTCCTTTACACCAAGGGACATCTTCATGAAGGTAGGAGAGACCACAAGCCATTGTTTCTGCAACATGACAGAGTTCATTCCAACTAATTATGTTCCCCTTCAGGTAGTCAGTCAGAGAGCCCTGGAAGAAATTCAACACAAACTGTCAAATTTTGTCAGAGACTGGAACTAGCTAGTTACAAAGCACACTACATTTGGAATAGGCACAATCCAGAGGAAACTGAGCACTTTAAGACTATAATCCTATGCATAGTTACTTGGGAATGAATGTCCTTGAACAAAACAGAGGTCAGATTATTGTGTTTTAAATGTGTTATTATTTTGTAATAGGTTGAAATGCTAAATAGC
Organism: Phrynosoma blainvillii; assembly: GCA_026167975.1. Classification (NCBI taxonomy): domain Eukaryota; kingdom Metazoa; phylum Chordata; class Lepidosauria; order Squamata; family Phrynosomatidae; genus Phrynosoma; species Phrynosoma blainvillii. Next base: position 9,204,098 of record JANUYF010000005.1, read on the forward strand.
AAAGAGACAGACTGTTTTGAGCAGTGGGAAAATCAGGGCCAGGACTAGTAGATGTGCAGGAAGTGGATCAACAGCCTTCCTCTTGAAGCCTTTACTGATTTTTTAGACTTGAAGATACAAGCTTCTCAAACCCCAGATCATAACATGAGTAAGAGATTTGCTTTTCTATCTTTTTAAAAAATGATTTGTTTTGTATTGTTATGTGCTGTAGACATTAAATTCACAGAACACTAGTCTAACATTTGCATTAATTGGAGAAAAAGGATCAAAACTGTGATATCAGAACTGCTCTACTGTGCTGTGCTATGGCTTCCAATTTACAATGGTTTGGCAGATGTGTACCCTCCAAATTCTGTATCTGTACAGGACTGTCTTGAAATTAATGAATAAACAAGCAGGTGAAGGATTAGCACCAGCCTCCTTCCATTTTTATGGATGGCACAACTGAAGACTACTCAAAAGAGGCCTATCCTGTCCTAGCTCTTTGTAAAGTGAGAAAGGCGGGGGGAAAGCAGCGGGTGACCTATTTGGGATTTTGTTTTGTTTTTACTTTAATTTGCTTCAGGTCCTTCTGTAGTGAGCAAAATTACAGAGTATTCACACATCTCTTACCTTGTCATGGAAAGCTGTGATCAGCCACAGTTCTGTCTCCAGGTTGGTTCCTCGCTTTTCTGCTGCAATAAACTGCAAGAGGTTTTCATGCTTCATGCCTGGGGTGTTGAAAATCTCCCTTTCACTCTGCCAGGACTGCTTATCCTACAAGGGAAGGTTGAGGAAAGAGGCAGGGAAGAAAGTAAGTGGCTGGAAAAAGAAACAAGCCCCTAGTCCTATACATTTATAATATCATCCTGTTGTAATAGATTAGAGGTGACAATCATGCAGCTCCCCATTTGTTCTTGAATTGTAGTTCCCAGCAGTCCTAGACAAATGCAGCAAATGATGGAGAATGCTGGGAGTTGCAGTGCAGCAACAACTAGACTGCCATGTTTCCCACCAATATAATAGATAATATCTCACCAAAAAAACTCATGAGAACTCAACCAAAAAGTCTTGTGATGTCTGTAAGACTAACATTTATTTTAGCACTAGCTTTCATTGGATGGATTGAGAGGAAAGACTCTGTATAATCTTAAGAAAAAAGTTGTTTTCCCCTAGGCTGTTTCTGACTTACCCACTCCCACAAATGAAATAATAAGATCTAAACTTGCATTGTACTGATAATAAGAAATACGGCTGCAATTCTATGCACCTAGGAATAACTCCTGTTGAATTCAGCAGGCTTTACCTCTGACTAGACATTATAAAATTGCACTGTTGAAATTTAGCTAAAGGTATTCAAAAGAGGCATATAAAAGAACAAGGGACTATGCAGATGCTAACCAGATTTAAACCTTTTGTGTATAATCTTAACAGTTACAGCTTTCTAATCTGGATTAGGATAAAATATCCCACTAGTTAGTCAGAGCTGGCCTGGAACAGATGACATGGAAATCGCCTTCTTTAAATCCTTCATGGCAAACAAATTGTGGGGGATTAAAGATTAAAGCAGAATGTCTAAAGATTTCTCAGGGTACAGCTATGTGTGTGTGCCTTCAAGTTGCCTGAATGAAACCAGTTCAAATATCATTCCTTCTCTCATGGGGAACCTTGGACTCCATAGTTTTGTGGGTATACTGAGATATAGACTAGAAATCTGTAATTAAGGTCCAAAACACACTGCAGAAATAATCCAATTTGAGACCGCTTTAACTGCCCTGGCTCGATGCTAGGGAATTCTGGGAACTGTAGTTTTGTGAGACATTTAGCCTTCTCTGTCAGAGAGCTCCGGTGCCACAATAAACTACAATTCCCAGGATTCCCTGGCACTGAGCCAGGGCAGTTAAAGCAGTGTCAAATTGGATTGTTTCTGCAGTGCATTTTGCACCTAAGAGTACTCAGCATCTCCACGGATTGTTGGAGGGAAACCACAGTCAGTCATTAAACCACTAGAAATCCAAAGTTATATTTGTAGTTTTTCTGTAACCTCAGCCACCTTCTAAAAACATATAAAATTCTCTATTCAACCCAGGAAACAAAAACTCTCGCAACATAAGGAGAATATTCTGTGCAGAAGCAATCAGAAGAAATATAAATCTGAATACATATTCTTAGAGTCATTCCTCTTCTGCCATGTTCTCCCCATATCCCAATTGATCTGGTTTTGTCCTTAGGTCAGTAACAAACAAAACGTGATTCCTTCAAAACCACAGCACTCACACTTTCAACAACATCAAATATTCTGCACCAACAACACCTCACAATATAAACCTGGTGTGTGATGACATTCCATTTTATGCTTTTATTTCTACATAAGCTTGTTGAATTTTTTAACAAAAAAGAAGTCTACAGTTGTTCAAGTTTTATGCCATTCTCTAAGGCAAGGGAAGGCAACCTTTTAAAGACCTGCGCCGGTTTCCCTCCGCCGCCGTGCGTGACTCCCCCGCGCACACTGCCGCCACCGCAGCACCCGCACCCACCGTGGCGCATGTCATGGCCGCCATTTTGGAAATCAAAATGGCGGGCGCAATGCGTTTGCGCATGCGCAAGCGCGTCGCGCCCGCCATTTTGATCTCCAAAATGGCGGGCGCGGCCACAGAGCGGCAAAAACGTGCAGCAGTGGCAGCGCACAGCGGCAGCGGCAACCTTCGGCCTGGGCCAGTAAGTCCAGGGACCGGGGCCTTAACCGGCCCCTGGGCCGTAGGTTGCTGGTCCCTGCTGTAAGGGATTCTCTAAGGACCTTATCACACGGGGTCCAAAGCAGAATGAATCCAAAAGAAATCCCGTCCTAATACGTATTATTTTTCCATGTGTTCACACGACGTTGCACAGAACCGCTAAGATTCCGGACAGAACCCCGAACAAATCCGCAACAAATTGAGATCTTTTGAATTTCGGTTTCTTCAGGAAGTACAACTGCGCTACCGGAATCATTGCGCATTTACCGCGGGTCCAAAATGCATATGAACAGGCAATATGTATTGTGAAGCATTTCCCCGTCATGACCCATGGTTCCTAGCGAGATTTCCCATAGTCTGCGAGGAAGCATCTTATGATGTGTACTTCCTGTTTGGATTGGGCAACAAACAGAACAACAAACGGGTAAACATGTCCTCTCCTTTACCGGAATTTATCACTTGTATGTGAACGGAAAATATGTGCCCAGAATGCGCTTTCTTGGAAGCGCAATATTGCGCAACGACTGGAATTGCATGTGATAGCCATTTACGTATTGACGCGGCTCTTCCGGTTCTTTTTGGTATAGTACTGGATTTATTCTTATTTCGGTTTATTATCGCTTTGTGGCCCGCGTGTGATAAGGTCCTAAGTCAGTGAAACATAAAGTGGGAAAGATCCAGGGGTTAGTATGGTTTAAAAGGACAGTGGGGAGGGGTTTGAGGAAAATGGGGGTGGCAGAGAGCCTTCAGTTAAAGTATACAAGTATACTTTAAAGTATAAAGTGTACAAGAAAGACAAGGTCTTTTTCGTTGGGATAAGGAGTTAGAGCATGTGGTGGCAGGTGAAAAGCGGCAGCAAAAAGGAGCTTTTACATTTGGGACCAACTAGCTCAAGAAAATAAAATCCCAGCAAAACAAGAAGTTAGCAAAGCAAGCCAGAAACATACATGTACATGCAAATATATGCACACACACACACACACACACACACACACACACACAGAAGGAGACAGGCAAATAAAGTAGATTTTAAACAACATATTCAACCCCATTTGTTTTCAAATACCAACAGAAGATCCAGTTAAGGGACATCAAATTCTAGCAGAGGCATATACAAAACTGTAGCCTTTTCAGGTTACATCTGAAGGACAAAGGAGGAAAATGCATCTGAGAACTTCGGAAGAGGGGTCCCACCTCTGAAAAGGTGCTGTACGCTCACCTTGAAGAGCTCTAGCAAAACCTTTAGTGCCATTATCAGAGAGGGGGGAAAGAAGAGCTGAGGAGCCTTTTTTCTGTATCTTTGTTGTAAGTGATGGCTAGCATGCACTCCTTTCCTGGTGAGAGGGAAAGTCAGCAGGTGGCAAGTCTACAACTGGTCATCTATGGATCGGGTGTGATACTGCTAATCTATACCAAGCTAAGGTTCTCCTTTTCAAAGACATGTCCTATATTTCAGTCTTCTGTCCAGAAGGGATTCCAAAATGTCCTCCATTTCGAGCATAACAATGAAATTATATTTATATGAGTATTTTTAGCTTTTGTTTTGTAATGTCCTACATTTTTCTTGAATGTCCTAAATTCTACGGTGCCTTGTCCTCCTTTGTGGTTAGGACATCTGGTCACCTGAATCTATACTACGGGCTGCTATATAGGGGCATATCCAAAGCTGTGAAATTTTCCAAGGGTCTGGAGTGACATCTCAAACAAGACAAATAGTCTTTTCACTGTTTCTTGATTTGTGTGGGAGAGTGTGACCTTGCAACGCAAATCAAAAGCATGGCTTCTGTTAACAATTATTTGCCACTTAGAGACTTAGAATCTGTTTTAACTCCCTGCTTCAAATTGCAGCTGGAAAGCAATTATTTCTGAGAAACAGAAATTCCACACTCACCTGAATGGGGAAGATTTTTACTGCTACATAGTCATTCATCAGCTGAGCCTTCCAGACACAGCCAAAGCGCCCTCTCGCCTTGATCTCCAGCAGCTGCAATGGTTTAAGTCCAACCAAAGGAGACGGAGGTGGTGGCCCTGGGTCCTAGGAACAAGAAGTAGATGTTGACATGAATAAAATGAAGCAAACTTGGAGTTTGCTGAGATGAAGCAAAACACAGTTATGGGGAGAAAGTCTTTTCAAGACACTTGAGAAAAAGGGCCAGTATGGAAAGGAAAGATGGCTGTTCCTTCAAAATTATCACTCCAGTGAACCTGGCATGTCCTTTTTCCAGATAAGGTCTAGTTTGCATCATTTCCTGAAAACAATGGCAAGCTCTCTCTGCAGGTTTGTTTTTCTATTTTACACACCAGTCCAGAACCAAATTCCAGTGGGCAACAAGGGAAAAATCAAGAGGGGCCAGTCAAAAGGCATTAAAATTTAGAGGATTTAGAAGAAGGATTTAAATGTAGTTGGTTCCACTACAAACAAATTTATGACAGATATAAGTTTGATTTGAAGCTTGAAAGTTTTGAAACAGTGGAAAAAAGACACAGATAAAATTCTGATATTAAAACCAAGACATGCCACAGCAAAACTTTACAAAGTAATTATATCATTGGAACTCAAGACAGAGGTGGTGAATGATCCTATGATAAAAGTGGGCAGTAGGCATCAGAAATAACATAACACTTGAACAACGGGAAAATTCATGGGGAAAAACACAGACGTTCACACTCTGTCAAGATTTAAAAGAAAATTATATAAAGATGCATCATAGGTGGTACTTAACTCCTGAAAAAGTAAACAAGTTATACAAGTCTCCAGAAAATAGATGCTGGAAATGTAATGTGGGTTCCTTTATGCATATGTGGTGGAGATGTTCTAAAGCAAAAGAATATTGGTCTAAAATACATAGGAAAATCACACAAATCAGAAATCACATTTCCAATGATCCTGGAGTTATATTTACTAAACATGACCCATGTGTTGCAAAAAGAAGTGGAAACTAAATACTGGAAGATTCTGTTATATATGATATCAGCTGCTTATATTCTTTATGCAAAAAAATGGAAGGGAAAAGATATACTTTTAATAGATGACTGGATTATGAAACTAATGGAAATGACAGAACTTGATCAACTAACTCATCTAACTAATAACAATCTACAAAAACAATGGGAAGCAGACTAGTATCCAGTAGTAAGATATTGGAAAAGGAGGGGGACAGACATTAATAACATATTATAATTTTTCTTATGTATGTAGAACAAAACATAAATTTTTCATGTTTGGGCCAAGTTTGTTCTTATTGGACTAGTGAGAAAGAACAGTGGTCTGGAAAGTAAATGGTAAATCGGAAACTGAAGGTACATAGGTAGAATATACACAGAAATGATAGTAAGATAAGAAGTAGAATGAAGAATTGTAAAAGAGTATGATTAATAACAACAAAAACAGAAAAGAAGTGACAAAGAATATTAGACGTGATATCTAAGAGAAATGTAATTTTGAAGTAAAAAGATTATTATAGGCCTGTTAATCGTTTCTCATGCTTGTTCTGTATGGTTTTAAGGATGTATTGAAATGATATTGTAATTATATAATATGGATGCGATCACTGATTATACAAAAATAACATTAAAAAAAGAAAATCCAGAGGATTTAGTAAAACAAAAAATAACTGCACCTTAGGAGAGCAGTTTTCGTCTTCCTCATTTAGGCTGATCTTATTTTTAAGTTAAAGACAGCGTGGTGTAGTGGTTTGAATGCTAGACTACGACTCTGGGAGACAGGGTTCGAATCCCTACTTCGGCATAAGAACACACTGGGTGACCTTGGGCAAGTCACACTCTCTCAGCCTCAGAGGATGGTTATGGCAAACTTCCCTCTGATTGAAGGTGCCAAGAAAACTATGATAAATTCAGTTTAGGATTGCCATAAACCAAAAATGACTTGGAGACACACAACAATGAATAACAAATTTTTTACTTTTCACTGGTTTTTGGTTAGCAATTCTCCCACCTCCCCTGTTTTTCGGGCCTCTGGGCCTTAGCTTGCACTTTTATCTTCTTTGGAAAGAGGGTCTTTCCCTCTTTTGAATATGTATCCCCCTCAACTTTGAGGATGCTTTTAGCCAGCTTCTCGTGAGCTTCTTTTGGAACCTGAATGCCTGGCTTTAGAGCTGTTCAGGATAAAACCAGCTTTTTCCTAATTTTTAAGTTTCATCTACTCCTTTCAAATTATTTTGTATTGCATTTTATTTTCCCCCTTTCCTGGATGATACATAATCAGAAATATGTAACTGTTGCTTAAATACGTTTCATACAAATAGAAGCTGAAAAAATAAGATTCGTGACATTCCTCCTTTCCTGTAAGGATATTGTTATTGCAAAATCTAACCTTGATTTATTTTTAAATGGTGTTTGCTGTTCAGGCCTACATTTGAAAAGGACGCCAATATGGTGTTCTCGGTTCAAGTCAATAAGCAAAATAGTATTGTATCCATCCAGACATATCCAATGTTCTCACTTTTGAAGAAAATACATTATGGACATTACATCTCCTAATGAGCTTGGCCCTCTATGACTTATTTTTCTAACTAAAAGCATTACTTTGAAAAGTAAAATCAGGCTAATGCACTACTCTAAAAACACACCTTTCAAACAGAAACAGAACAAAGTTAAGTGACTCTTTTCAAGCAATCACAGAAGTTTTAAAAAGTACTATTGAAGGGTTTGGGTGGCTTTGACTTGGGACTGGCATAATCCCCTCTCTTTCCCTCCTCTGAATTGAATGCAATTAAAAGAATCTATCAAAGTACTAAGAAAGGTTCCAACTTATCCCATTCCCCACAGTGCTAGTTTCCATTTCAGGTGGTATAAGAGAATTTTTAAAAAGTGATCCCACATCTGCAATCGGAAGATGTACAATCTATTCAACCACCTTAGGCCTCTACTGTTTAATTCTACTACCTGAGTAAACTAATCCTAAACAAGAACCACCAGCTGCATGTGTCCATATTATGAAGTGGAATTTACCATTCTGAATAATCTGACTTCACAGAAGTAAAGACAGCCATCTCACTACATGGCTAATTGTCTATAGGTGGTGGGCTTGTTCTCATCCCAGGTTATGGGTGGAAGAACCAGGGATACGCATATATGATCTATCCCGCCTTTCTCTGAGATTTGGATCCAAGGCGTCTTACGAAAGACAGATGATTATAATAAAAATACATAGTCAAAAATGTACAAAAGATAAAACGTCACAGCAATATGAAAAAAAAATGGAAAATGATTTTTGGAATTTTGTAAACAGGAAATAATGTAAGATACTATAGAGATTATAGAGATAAGTAAATGGGAAAATAGAGAATATTTTTCCTAAATAATCATTAGTCTTTTCTTTTCTTTTTTACTTTTCCTTTTTAGCTCTTTTCTTTCTATGGAAATGGTATAGTTTGTATATATTTACATTAAAGAAAGTATAGTTTACTTTAATATTGATAGGAGTAGTTGCAGAAATATGAAGATATGGTAGTATTTGAATATGTAAAAAGATGTACTGTGTGTATCATCATCTTCTCTTGCTTTTAAGTAATGTAAAAAAATGTTAAAAATGAAATTTAAAAAAAACGTACAAAAGTTGAGATTAAAAGTGTTAAAACTACCAATCGAATTAAAACCATTTAAAATATTACTTAAAAACAAACATTAAAAGCAGTACAAAACCTGAAAAGCTCTTTTATTACTCACAATCAATTCCCAAAGGCTTGCCATTGCCAGAACAGAAAGGTCTTTCTCTGCTGCCAAAAAGACAGCAAACAGCCACCCTAAACTCCCTAGGGAGGTACTTCTAAAGTCTGGAAACAGTCACAGAGAAGACCCTATCCCAGGGGTAGGCAACCTTTCCCCTTTTAGGGCCGAGGGACTTCAGCTCCCAGAATCCCAGGAGCTATTGGCCAACATGGGACTATTGGCCAACATGGCTGAGGCTTCTGGGAGCTGAAGTCCCTCGGCCCTTAAAGGGGAAAGGTTGCCTACCCCTGCCCTATCCCGTATTCCCAGCAGACATATCTGTGAAGTAGTGGGAAAGAGAGACATGCCACCCCTGAAGATCATAGAACTGGGCCAGATTCAGATGGGAAGAGGCAATAAAAGCCAATGAGGGTTCATCCTACTAAGTTTCGGAATGGGAGATTATCAGAGAGCTCCATAGAAACAACTCTTCAAAGGACCAACAGTTGAAGCTGATAAAATACCTAGGCTGCATCTACACTGCAGAAATAACCCGGTTTGACACTGCTGTAACTGCCCTGGCTCAATGCTGTGGAATTCTGGGAACTGTCATTTGTTGTGGCGCCATTTCTTATCTTTTTTTATATATATTTTTTTGTAATTAAATTTTTAACATGAACAATCTAATTTACAAGAAAAACAATATACATTCAAAAAAGAAAGACAGAAAGAAGGAAAAGATAGAAAAGAAAAAGGTGTAAAACTAATGCACGATTGGACTCCAAACCACCACCACCCATCCTAACTGTAATGAAAAGAAAAAGAAAGGAAAATAAGAATTAAAAATATTTGGGCTAAGTCTCTGTGATCAGAGATAAGGATAGATCTCCCTGCTTGCCTCTGATGAATTCTGAGCAAAGATGTTAAAGGTTTATGTACCCTGCTCTTTAAAAACCTTAAATACTCCAAGATATTTTAAAGAGAAGAGTATTTCAGTGTTGGTGTAGTGGTTTGAGCACTGGACTACAAACAACTCTGGAGACCAGGGTTCGAATCCCTGCTTTGCCATGGAAACCCACTGGGTGACCTTGAGCAAATCACATTCTCTCAGCCTCAGATGAAGGCAAAGGCAAACCCTCTCTAACAGGTTCACATTAGGGTTGCCATAAGTTAGAAACAGCTTGAAGGCACACAACAAAAACTGGACAAACTGAACTGTGCTTTGCATACCTAACATCTGTTGTAGCAGAGGTTACATCTGAGTTAACCTGCTTAGATTACAGCTGTGCTTTGTGTGCCAGAGACACTGTGCCACAGGTTAGAATAATCCTATATAATTATTTTAGGATTATTCTAACCTGTGGCACAGTGTCTCTGGAACACAAAGCACAGTTGTAATTTAATTATTTAAAATACTTAAATATATATAAATATATATATAATTAGTTAAACTTTCGGGATTGGAGTTAATGCCCCTAAATGGATTTATAAGCATAAGACTATGCCTTTTATTTTGTTAAATTAATGTCTGTGATGTATAAACAGAATAAGAAATAATGTAGTTATTATGATTATCCGTTATTTAATCCCACTGTACTGCTTAGGAAGTTGATGTTTTATGTATAGTCTTGTTGGTGTGCTTGTCTTTTCCTTTTTTTTATTTGTTATTGTTGTTAATGTTATTTTTGATGTAAGTTGTGTGTGTAGTTATTTGTTATTTGCATGTTTTTCTTCTTTTTTTATGTTTTAATTTTTAATAATAAAAATTTTTTTTTTAAAAAAAAAGAATAATCCTATATGATTATTTTCAGCCATATTTAGACAGCTGCACCTGAGGTTTGTTGAAACCATGGTAGCCATGGGAATTCACAGGACATTTAAGGCAATCCACTTCCTCTCAGAGCCAGTTTGTAGAAGTTGGAAAGAGTTTTACCATCTGCACCCACCATCATCATCTGTAGATCCAGCTCACTTCTCACATACCTCACTAATGTCAACATGTCCGTACGGCGGCTTGCGGTGACGATACATCCAGAAGGCCAGGAGGATGGCAATGGAGAGGGCAATGATGGGAAGCAGAGAATAAACCAGAATGTTCAGCAGTGAAGGAGTTGGTGGGGGCGGCTCATACACAACTGGGGGGAAAAATAAGAAAAGGACAGCAATGCTAAAAATTTATAAGAGCATAAAGAATGTATATGCTGTTTATAATGAAACGTCTATTGACTCCAGCATTCTGTCTTCCAGACGTTTATGGAGTAGGAGACAGCTGTCCCTAGTCAGCTGTCCACAGCATCTGGTAAGCCAAGTACTTGTGAAGAAAGCATAACAATAATAGTAATAACTGTAGTAGTAGTAGTAGCAGCAGTAGTAATGGTTTTCTTTGTTTATTAATTTATCTCCCATCTTCCACCCCAACTGGAACTCGAGGCAGTTTACAAAAATTAAAAGAAAAACGGATGAAAGCACATGGAAAGAAATAAGTAAAATATTTTAAAAGTTATTTTTAAACACAATTAAACCAGCTACGGAATTAAAACCTTTAAAAAATGACAAAAATTGAATGGCACACTGTTAAAATCCCTTCCAGCCATTTCCTAAAAATCTGTCAGAATAGAAAAGTTTTCACACACTAATAAAAGGACAGCAAGAAGGTAGCAAGTCTAGCCTAGTTCTGTCATATTGATTGGTTGGAAATAAAGGCAGTCAACCCGTTGTGGTGTCCATGGCCTTTGCTATCAGGCAGATTGAATCATAGAATCATAGTTGGAAGAGACCTCAAGGGGCATCCAGTCCAACCCCTTTCTGCCACGCAGGAACTCACAATCAAAGGACCCTTGACAGATGGCCATCCATCCAGACCTCCAAAGAAAGACTCCACCACACTCTGAAGGAATGTGTTCCACTGCTCTTACTGTCAGGAAGTTCTTCCCAATATTTAGGTGGAATCCCTCTTCCTATAGTTTGAATCCATTGCTCTGGGTCCTATTCTCTGGAGCTGCAGAAGATAAACTTACATCCTTTCAAACATTTAAACAGGGCTATCATGCCACCTCTTAACCTTCTCTTCTCCAGACTAAACATATCCAGCTCCCTAAATCTCTCCTCATAGGGCATGGTTTCCTGACCCTTCACCATTTTGGTCACCCTCCTTTAGACACGCTGCAACTTGTCAAGATCCTTTTTGAATTGTGCCCAGAACTGGGCACAGTATTCCAGGTGAGGCCTGACCAAAGTAGAATAGAGTGGCACTATTGCTTCCCTTGATCTAGACACTACACTTCTATTGATGCAGCCTAAAATTGCATTGGCCTTTTTTAGCTGCTGCATCACACTGTTGATGGGATTTATAATCCTTTTTTATAATCACATCCAAAGATCAGCAACAATGTAGAATCCTTTTTAGAATCACATCCAAAGATCAGTATAGAAAGAGTTGTTTTGTATTTAGTAGCCCTACTATATCATTTCACTTAAGTCGGCATTTCAAAGCTAGGAACCCACTGGAGGAATAAACTGTCCCTTAAGCAACCTACATGTATAGTTTCCCTGCATTGTGGGGAGGCAATCCTTCATGCTAGGTCTGACTCCTTCCTCATGCTTCACAGGCAGGGCTTCACAACCTGTGAAGCAACCGTACCACCCTAAGAGGGAGAGCTAGTCCCTCTTTTGCACATGGCGCAACTTCCAGTGCATGTGTGTGGTGGATGCTCCCACTTCCCTCCTTCCCTTGGTTATTAATGGTCAGGAGTTTCCCTGGAAGTTGTATGACTGGATCTCCCTCATAGCAAGGCAAGCTGTGGGGCCCATGGATTGGAGGCAGGAGCTGTGACTCTATCAGTTGAAAATGCTGGGCAATTTATGTATGGCAAGAAAAGGCTCAAAATGTTCATAAGGCTAGTAAAATGCAGCCCTCTGACACTCATGAACCCTCTGATGGCCAGAAGTGGTTAAAGTGTTCCAGAAAACATAACCACTCAGAGTCCTCTTCTTCTTCCATGGTTTTCTTAGTCTACAAAGTGAAAAAGAAGTCTAAACAAGTCTTCTGACACTTCTTTTGTTGGTACATAATTTTCTGTTTCTCCAGAGATGTGTGACAGAGACGAGAGAGAGCTATGTCCAGATGGTGGTGGGCTCTCTGCTTCAATATATTTCTCCCCAATTCTTGGCACCTGAGCAGTTACCATTATATACACCTTTAGGTTGAGTGGGAAAGGCTAGTTGCCGAAGAGATTTTGCATCCTCAATCGGCCTTGGTGGGTTTGGTCATGGTCTTTCAGTTGGGTCTGAACAAAGATCTTAGTACCAAAACTCTCAAGAGATATGTTTGTCTCTTTTCAAGAGGCTGATAGGTATCTTCTGCCACCTTGTCTTCATTGGCTGAAACTATGCATTGAATTAGCTTATTATAGTCACTAGTTCTTTACCAGTTCCAGCACGGATTCAGGCACATTCCATTCATAGTGTTGCTACTTCTGCAGCCTTGAGTACAGCAGCTTCTTTGCTAGAGATCTGTAGGGCAGCCACTTGGGCTTCCCTATCATCTTTTGTCAGATGCTATCAGATAGACAAGTTTTCTTCTGCAGACATATCCTTTGGAAAGCATATTCTGCAACAGGTTGTGTCATTGTGATTTGGAAGTTGCCCACCCAGGTGGTTAAGTGACCGCTTCTTTAGGTCCCAGCATGAAGGACTGCCTTCCCTCACTCCAGGAAAATGGACATTGGTACGCACTACGAAGGTCCCTTTTCTGAAGCTGTGGGGAGGGAATCCTACTCACCCTGGTTGGTGAAGTTTTGTTTTGTTTCTGGCCATTGGTGGCATGTTTTTTGTCAGAGCTGTCATTATACCATCACTGGGAAGGTGGGACTAGACCAGGGGTAGGCAACCTTTCCCCTTTAAGGGCCGAGGGACTTCAGCTCCCAGAATCCCAGGAGCTATTGGCCAACATGGGACTATTGGCCAACATGGCTGAGGCTTCTGGGAGCTGAAGTCCCTCAGCCCTTAAAGGGGAAAGGTTGCCTACCCCTGGACTAGACCTCCCTTTTAGGGTGGTAAGGTTGATTAACAGGTTGAAGCCCTTCCTGTGAAACACAAGGGGGGAGCCAGAGAAAGCATGAAGGATTCCCTCCCCACAACTGCAGAAAAAAGAGTGAGTTCCAACGTTCCATTCTCATAGCCACTGAGTTGGAAGACAGGCCATACCTGCACACTTCAGTTCCCTTTGTTTGCTTCTGCCCTATGTAATGCTCACAAATCCTTTTTCCATGACCTCACCTGGAAGAGTGGGCACCCCATCTTAGGGAACCCATAGCCAACCACCAGGATCTTGAATATCAAACATGGGACAATTTGGGTACAATTAGATGCTTAGGGGCCCAGTTATATCATTTACTGCAAGGGGATGGTGGACTCCATCAGATAAAGGACAGTGATGATTCTCTGCTATACACAGCCAATGGCATAATTTACCACTAATAAAGCTTATTTCATAGTAGTGAAGTATGTTAGTTTTCAGTACCAGGTAAAGACTTGGGAAGACCTGGAATTCCAAACAGTTCCAGCTCAGAACAACTCTTTGGTCATTAGTGTTTGCCTCCCAAAAGTAAACCATAAGTCGTAGTCCTACAGCTAATTCTCAGTATTTTAACTACAGGTAATTAAAACATCCATATATCTGTGAGATGGTAAAGCATTTGAGAATTGTAAGCCTCAAGATCTGATCCAGTGTTCAATGGTGTCAACCATTTTTACCTTTATCCATAGGGCCCAGTCTACCTTGTTATTATCTTTGGGTCTCAGTATTTAAGGTTCTTAGTTTTTAAGCTTTTACTTGTACTGAGCTCAGAGAAAAGATCAGAAGTACTTAGAAAATTAAATTTCTGTTAATATTTAAAATGCCATTTTAATCAAAATATTATATACACACACATACCATTAAAAAGAATATATCAGGCTCCAGGATGCCTCCGCTTCTTCTTTTTTCTTTTTCTTACATTTTTGGGGTTGTCTTCTGTCCTGGATACTTGCTGCTGAATTATTGTTTATAAGGAGGCACAATTTACCTTTCTGAGCTGTTAGCCTTTTACTTTTTGATGAAAAATAGGCAATCCAAGACTAGGCCAAATGGACACTCAGAATTTAACTGGGATTATGCTAATGCCCTTGTCTGCTTTCCTATTCTAGAAGGGGGAAAGGATGGTTCATGAGCCTCTCTTATCATACTGAGAAGACTTCTACATGGACGCTTCATATCTGGAATGAGTCCCTGTCAGGAACCATACTGTCTTCACCCATTTCATGCCATCAAATGACATTTTTAGCTTAATCTGTGTAAATCACCCTATGTAGTTCACTTCTCACTAATATTATTTCTGCAGTGATATACATCCCAAACATTCTAAAATGGTTTCTAGAAAACTTTATTTCCTTTGCCCATGACCCAGAAACAGCTGTGCAACTATCTTAGCTTGAAAGACTGGAAAGCAAATCAAATTACATTCTGTACAAACTTAACTTGCAGAACTTTTCAACTTCAAACTCGAAAATGTCACCACTCTAATCAGGTTCCATGATTTGGTTATCAAGCCAGGAAGCTAAGATTAGTAGAAACTCACTTTCAATACAAAGGTTTTTGTCCTTGACAAACAGAAGTCTTACCTTCTGGGCCACTAACTTCTGGTAAGTGAGTGAATTTCTCATTGCAATAGTTCCCCTCACAGCAGCAGAAGAACACTTGTGGACTCTCTTCTGTGGCCACACATTCCTGCCTGTGTATTGAGACAACACAAAAGAAAAGAGGATTAAAGTCAGAAGAGAGAAAACTCCATTGCACAACTGAATTGTCTTTTCCTATTTACTGCCAGCTTCTGTTGTATTTTGCTGATCCGCAGCACCTTTTGTTACAAGAGATTTTAGAAACATAAAATTCCCTATGTGAGATTTCAAGAGCCCTTAAAGCGCACAGAAAGTTTGCAGAAGGGCAGGTTATAGCTATTAGAGAAGTAACACTAATATACTAGTAAGTATAGCTCGAATACTCTCAGACCTCAAGAACACATGCCCACACATTAGCTTTATCGTTCATTTTAAAGGAAGGAAAGCAAAATGACAAGAATTTTTCCAACACCACATTAAAAAATTGCTGTAAAAATGTATCATGAGCTGCAAAGCCATGGTGAAACTAGATGAAATGTCGTCTGCCCCACATTTTCTCTCATGCAGATATGGGGATGGTAGAAATGGAGATGATGGACATATAGAAGGGATTCTTGCATGGTGCCATTTGACCAATTTCTGTAGTTGAGTTTGCTTGAAGGAGCTCTGAAGCTTGCATAATGTATTTTGTATTGTTTTAGTTAGCCCAGTAAAAGTATCGGTGTTTTGTGGATTTGGGATTTTGTTGTAATTTGCTGCATGTTGTAATTTGCAGAATGGCTACTACTAATAAGTTTCCGGGATTTCAAGATACCAAATGTAGGCACAACAGGAGAATCCTAAGCAAGAGGGAGACAAGGGACTGGGACTTAACTGTGACATTTCTACCTCCAACAAAGGTAAAACTCTTTCATTTCAATTACAATTTTTTAGTTTAAAAACATTTTACCTATGCAGCACCTAAATGTTTTTCCCAAATATAACAGTATGGAGGTTTCTTGAGAAATCCAATGTTGTCTACCTAAGGCAGGGGTAGGCAACCTTTTTGAGCTGGGGGCCAGGTTGCTGTGCCTCAGACAATTGGGGGGGGGGGAGCACAATAAATAAATAAATAAATAAATAAAATATTTAAAAAATATATGCATGCACACTCTCTCAGCCCAGAAAAGCCATGGCAAAACCCCTGTGGAGATTTTGCCAAGAAAACCCCAAGAACAAGTAATAACAACAATAATCAATATCATCATGGTGGGCAGCGGCGGTGGCGGCAGGACCGGCCTGGGGCTGGTCCAAAGGCCTCGGGGGGCTGCATCTGGCCCCCGGGCCTTCGGTTGCCTACCCCTGACCTAAGGGCTTGTCTACACTGCTTAAAAACTTGTTAAAACCTGCTCTCTCCACAAATCTAGGGTGATAAGGCCTTAGTGCTGAACCTGGGTACCACGCAACGCATGGTCCTATGTGCCCCAGATTCAGAGAATACTATCCTATTTGTGAGGTTTTTACAATCCAGAGTTTTCCCCAGAATTTGCCACCACTGCTTCCTCCACTGTCACTGCTACCATCTTCAAACTTTTTCAAATGTCTCCTCCTCCTGGCTGTGCCATTGCCCCTGGCTCTCAGCTGCTTTTGTGAAGACAAGGCACCCAGATGATATGCTCGGCACCTCATTTGCCTCAGAGTGATGGGCGCACCAGCAGAACCAGCACTATCAAGGGAAGAGGAGAGAAACTGTTCAGGCCAGGAACTGGCCCCAAGGTTTGAAAGTGGCAGTGGGGGCACTGGAGGCAATGGCAGTGGTGATGCCAGGGGCAACGGTGGCAGACCCAGGAGACTCTACAGCAGGGGTAGGCAACCTTTCCCCTTTAAGGGCCGAGGGACTTCAGCTCCCAGAATCCCAGGAGCTATTGGCCAACATGGGACTATTGGCCAACATGGCTGAGGCTTCTGGGAGCTGAAGTCCCTCGGCCCTTAAAGGGGAAAGGTTGCCTACCCCTGCTCTACAGAGATAATCGGGTCTAGGGTTGCCATAATTCTCTTCTACAAAACCCAGACAAAATGTAGGGGGAAATGTGGAGGGGGAGATGTAGGACATTCAAGAAAAATGGAGGACACAACAAACTAAAAGCTGAAACAGGGCTCCCAGGCCTCCAAAAGGATTGCCTGCCTTTCCCAGAAAGGTGGCGGTGGTGGCCTTAACGCCCCCCCAGCCCCCAGTAAGGTTTTACTGGCTTCCCGAAAGGCCTGCCTGCCCTAGGAATGGCAACGGTGGGAGTCTTAACCTCCCCAAGCCCCCAGTGAGGCCTTACCAGCCTCCCGGGCCTCCCGAAAGGCCTGCCTACTGCCTGCCTGCCTGCCCCGCCAAAAGCACGGGAAAGGCGGCGGTGGCAGTGTTGAGGCGGGAGGCACGGCTGGGGTGCCTGGAGGGATCTGCCGGTTCCTTCATGGCGGTGAAGGAGGCAGCCTCACAGCAGCCTCAGTCGGTGGGCCAGGCCTCCGCTGCAGGCTCTGAGCCTCCTCCGTGGGTGGCACCTCTTCCTCTTCCTCCCGCCAACCAGGTCACATTTTGTCAATCTCCAATCCGACTGGAGATTTAAAAAATGTGGCCTGGAGCAAAGGAATCTGGGATTGGAGGATCTAAAATGCCCAGCCGGGCCAGGACATTTTTAGAAACTCTAATACAGGATTGTCCGTTTTTCAGGACATATGACAACCCTAGTCGGGTTGTGTAGACAGTTTACCTAATATCCCTGGAAAGGGCTAGTTGCCTCCACAGGATAGGGACAACTTGGATCTCAAGGGGAATTATTTTTTATTTGCTCATGGAAATGGAATTTAATTACCTGGATTTTACTGCTTTTTGTTTTCCATGGCCAAAAAAGGGGCATGACTGCTGACTGCTTTGATATTCCTCTATATCATCTTAATTGACAGCAGAAGTAACATCTTAAGACAAATCACAGATCTGTGACTGTAACATCATCATTTTTTTCTTCTCCTGCATGATTTTAACACCTTTGCTTGATGAAAAAGCCAGTGAAGCTTTGGAAATTTGTATGGTGTATTTTGTGCTCTTTTTTTTAAGTTGGCCCCATAAAGGTATCACTATTTTGTGGATTTTGTATATTATATACAAACAACATGGTGCACTGGTTTGAGCATTGGATTCTGGGGACCAGAGTTCAAATCCCGGCTTGGCCATGTAGACCCCACTGGGGGGCTGTGGGCAACAACAGCATCTCTGAAAGAGTGACAACTGTGCATACTATGCCCTTTCGTGCCATTTTGTAGCTCATGTCTTTTCATGGAAAGAAATATTCCATTTATTGCCTTTCCCCCCATCCTCAGTAGTATTAAGGTATAGATTTTTCATGCAAAGAATCAGCATGGATATGATTATTCTTTAAAAGAAATTACTGTTTTTACATTTATCAGTTCAGTCAAGGCGTCTTACAGATTTAAGCAATATTTCAATCAATCTTTGCTTGAGTCCTAAAGAGTATGAATTCTCTTGACTTAAAAATGTGTTTGTTATTGTACAAGAAGAAAATGTATGTTCTGCTAAATCTCCTGGTCTGGGTGTTACATGGGTGAATGGACTGTAAATCATTGCACATATGATATTTGTTATTTCACTAAGAACTGACTCAAGTGTAAAGGTTTTATGTCTATGCAAATGTGTGTTTTTCCCCCTCTTTCTGCAGTGTTTCTGTGATCTCATACATGGAAAAGACATGCTGATAACTTTTGGGGGGACTATCTCATGAATGAAATCAAACATGAATCTAGAGCCCCTTGTTCTATGAAGGAAATCTTCATAATCTCTTTCAAAATACTGTTCTGCTGCACACAAGCCTAAGGAGCACAATTTGATCTCACTGTTAAATAGTTGCCTTGAATCCTATTTAGGGAGAAAGGTGGGATATAAATCCAATATATAATAAACAAAACAAAACTATAATTATGTTGGCCCCATAACAAATATTTCATAAAATCAGTGTTGTACAGACTCATTTGAGCAACCCATAACAAAATGAGCAGGATATTAAATCAATATACCCAAAACTGCTTTAAGTGAGAAGGATTCAGACGTGCAGGATCTACATTACTATGTTTTCACCAAAGCATAAGATCCTCAGACTACAGCTCACACTCCCTCCTTTTGCTCTACAGGTTTCTTTATCATGGCAGCATAACCAAGGCTGATGAAGAGAGGGAGTCATTTTGTTGTTAAATTATTGAATATCAGCAACATTTAGTGATCTACCGGCATCCACGAAAACCATGTTATTTTGGACAAATAGAATTAAAGCATTGGATACTGGCCCAGGATGGAGACCATAGTGTTTTGACTGAAATAATGCAGTTAACTTCACATTTTACTTCCATACGGAGCATAAAATCTGGCCCAGGGATATCCTAGGTCAAGCTGTATATTAGGATGCTACGCAAACCCTTTCCACATGTTCAGGAATGTTTCGAAAGTCTACAAACTATTCTGTTTATAGAAGCAAAATTATTTAATGGTATTTCTTTACCGGAAAACCACAACTTATCATAGACATTTCTTCCTGACCTGCTTTCCTTGGCCAGACAATAAGGCAAACCAACATCATAAAAGGATGTCCAAAAGAGTCATCCATGATAGCAGCTTGTTTGAATGATGCTATGAAGTGATGAGATCCAGCTTGTCATGCAGAATGCTTTGAGCTTATTGTACAAGTTACTACCAGTGAAACATTTGCACAGAAAACTGCTGACAACCCCTAAACCAGACGTATGATCAAAAAGGGAGAACAAAAACAAATGTAGATAAGTGTCGGGCAATTACCTCAAGCTATCTAGCCACCGATGAGTGAAGCAGTTACATTTATACCACTATTTATACCACTTCTACCCATTTTTGTTTTGCTTTGTTATGCTTAATTTGTTCCTTTCAGTTACTTCCAGAGAGGATCCAATTATATATTTAGAAAAAGAGTGCTTTGAGGCAGAGGAGGAGAAGAAGAGAAAGAAGGCAAGATAGATGGAGCTATATACAAGAGTAATTATCATTTTGCTCTTCGTTGATGAATGATTAAAACCATTAATAAATTTGTAAACAAGGAAAAACAGCTAAGGAGAGCTGCTGCTGGAACAGCTATACTTTTACTTATCAATTGTTACAGTCCCCTCAAGAGTACCTGTGTGTAAGAGCACCTTCATTGCAAAGCAGGCAAGCAGAACGCACAACTCAGTTCTCTGTCTTGTACTCCAGCATTAATGAGAATTATCAGTGCTTCTGGGGATCTATCATGCCTCTTGATTAACTGGTCAAAATCTAAATTGCTATCAGTGGGAGACATTATGTCAAAGAGTGTACTTAGAATTCTGGTCATGCTTAGATGTTATTCCTTATTTAGGAATACTAACTCCCAAAGATATTTCTCATATGATTGTGTTAAATCTGAATAAACTGATTCCTGAGATAATGTTCGCTCTAAATAGGCAAGCAACTTTACTTAAGACTTGACTCTTTGCGATTAGGATGAGGATTGTTGTTATTATTTCTTTCCTGCCTCCTCTCAAGGCTCGAGGTGGAGAGGCTACAGGTGCAGAATGCACTATACATTCTCAGTTAATATTTTATACTTCCAGAGATTATGATTTACAATGATTCCCATTTAACCTTCAAATATTTTTTCAAAAAATTGATTCAGAAATTTCACAATGTTTCCTGATGGAGTATGCACCTTCATATAACAAAGGTGCATTTGGTTTTTAGACCTTAGTCTGTATCACTGACCCTATCTACTGATGTATACTAGTCAATGGAATTCTTCATCCATACTGAATCCTCCAACCTGAACTGTAGTCTTCTTGCTGGATGTCTCTTTCTACACGATGGCCGTTTTGTTTAAAAAGAATAAACTGACAAATAAGCTGAAACTATCACAATGAAAAGCCATCATTAACTTCTAGATAAGACAACCAAAGGTCTATGCATCTATATTCCCAATGTTCAAATGTTGGAAAGATCATAAGGACCTTAAAGTTAAACCATTGAATGGTGGTCATTTGTCTCTCCGATGGCACAGTATAAATCTCTTTGCCTATGAAAGGGCACAGAGAATCCATTTCAACTGGTTAATAAGTTAATTTTCAAGATGTAGGCAAACAGTTTAAGAGCCCATAAAAGTATAAGAAACTCAACTATTGTTAAAAAAACAACAACGTATTTCTACTGATAATTCCCCATCCAAGGTAACTATGATTAGACATAACCATGTATCTTTGAGAGATATTACATCACCAGCAGTTAGTGAATATACACAAACTTTTACTAAATAAACACTGTGCAGTTCAATATACATAAGACAAGAGTTTGGGGGTACTTCTGGATTCAGCATTGAACCTGGAAGCCCAGGTATCAGCGGTGACCAGGAGTGCTTTTGCATTGCTAAAACTTGTGTGCCAACTGTACCCATTCCTGGAGAAGTCAGATCTGGCCAAGGTGGTACATGCCTTGGTTACATCCTGTTTGGATCCTGTTTTTATTTGACTATCTTACACATGATTATTATATTTACATTTACAATTCCAGTTAACCAATTATAGTCATTATACTTCTAATACATAACCTTATCCTAACTCACACCTTCCTTTCTTTATAGAGTTCATTTTAATTCTTCTTATATATATATATACAATGTTTTCTGGTGGACGTGCTTTCTTTTTCTTATTTGTATTTCCAATTTTTTTCTGTTTCACCATTATTTCCTCTTCTCTTCTTTCTGTTTTTACTTTTATTATCTCTTTAGCCATTCATTATGTTTTACCATATGTAGATATAGATATATGTTTACCCACCCTACCACGGATAGAGAAAGGAACAGATAGAGAAAGGGGAAACAGTTTACATTGGTCTTCTTATCTCAAAATCTTTTCAAATGTGTTGGACTGAAACTCCCATCATCCTAGGCAACATAGGGGATGATGGGAAGCAGGGCCTAACACATCTAAAGGGCATCCAGTTAGGAACATTTGGTTTACGTGATGAGAGTCATCAAATGGCGAATAATGGAGGGACAAAATAAAGTTGCATGTTTTAACCAGTGCATTGAGAAAATGGAGATAGCAGCACTAAAAGCAGATCCTTTCCCCTTAGAATGCGGTGTATTTTAATTCCTTAGTAAACAGCTTTAAATGACTAAGTTTTCCTCTTCTGCAGCAAATGGGTCCCAGAAGAACATGCTGCTTTCCACATTAATAGTCCCAGACATTTTTCAGAGCGTGCCAAAAATTACTGAGAACTTTATTGTATGAAAACAAAAGCACTCAGCATACTTTTCAACTCCGGCTTCTTCAGCTACTAGAAGAACAGGCATTTAATGTTTACTCTGATATATACATAACAGGTTCAAAAAGCTAAGGTCATATCATAGGACAGAGTGGAAACCGTTTTTTTCTTCCCTCTCCTCTCAAGGTATTCTGTGAAATTTTCATTGGTTTTTTTCAGCATGGGGTGCACTGATGAATCCAGACAAGTGCAGGTGACTTATTCAGTTACTTTCACAGTGGATCCCTAGTTGCACAGCATAAGCTTTCATTGAGAACTTAAGATGTAATATTTCAAAACAACAGATAATGGAAATCTAATTGGAGGATATTGGGAAGCCAGCAAATAAGGAGTAAACTCACGAACCGGGGGGGAGTTAGAATGCTTTCTAACATGAGATTCGTTTAAGAGGAGGATATGTCTGTCAGGGAGCCAGTGTGATGTAGTGGTTTGAGCACTGGGCCATGAAACCCACTTTCTGACCTTGGGCAAGTCACACCCTCTCAGCCTCAGAGGATGGCAATGGCAACCCCCCTCTGAAGAAACTTGCCAAGAAAACCCCATGA
This sequence comes from Phrynosoma blainvillii, assembly GCA_026167975.1. Lineage (NCBI taxonomy): Eukaryota > Metazoa > Chordata > Lepidosauria > Squamata > Phrynosomatidae > Phrynosoma > Phrynosoma blainvillii. The sequence goes on from JANUYF010000005.1 coordinate 9,227,020, forward strand.
TAGGGTCACCATAACTTGGAAACCATAGAATCATAGAGTTGGAAGAGACCACAAAGGCCATCCAGTCCAACCCCCTGCCATGCAGGAACTCTCAATCAAAGCACCCTTGACAGATGGCCATCCAGCCTCTGTTTAAAGTCCTCCAAGGAAGGAGACTCCACTACTCTCCGAGGGAGTGTGTTCCACTGTCAAACAGCCCTTACTGCAGGAGGGTCTTCCTAATGTAGCTTGAATCCATTGCTCTGGGTGCTATTCTCTGGAGGAGCAGAAAAGTAGCTTGCTCCATCCTCAATGTGACACCTCTTCAAATACTTAAAACAGGGCTATCATATCACCTCTTAACTGTCTCTTCTCCAGGCTAAACATACTCAGCTCCCTCTCCTCATAGGGCATGGTTTCCAGACCTTTCACCATTTTGGCTGCCCACCTTTAGATACGCTCCAGCTTCTCAACATCCTTTTTGAATTGTGATGCCCAGAACCAGACACAGTATTCTAGGTGAGGCCTGACCAAAGCAGAATAGAGTGGCATTATTACTTCCCTTGATCTAGACACTATATTTCTATTGAAACAACCTAGAATAGCATTGGCCATTTTAGCTGCCACATCACACTGTTGACTCATGTTCAACTTGTGGTCTTGAAGGTACACAACAACATGCCTGTCAAGAGCAATAATTAAAGAGGTTGACCTTTGATTCTTCTTCTTCATCATCATCATCATCATCTATGATTTATCAACTGAACTTTATATACACTAGAATAAAATGCACAGTTCTTATCCACAGACTCAGAACTCAGGGTGGGGAAGCCAAAAAACAAGACGAGAATGAGAGAGAGGGTGCATCTATCGAAATAATGCAGTTTTACACCACTTTAACTTCCATGGCTCTATTTTGTAGTTTTGTGAGGTACTTTGGCAGAGCAGGCTAAAGATCTTGTAAAACTACAAATCCTAGGATGCCAAAGGGTGGAGCTACAGCACTTGAAATGCTGCATTATTTCTACAGTGTAGATATACCCAGAGAGAAAAAAAGAAAAAAATCTGGAGGAAAACAATGGAGGATTGGAGTGAGAATAGGACAATAAAAGGGTTACAGTGGAGGGGGAAACAACTATTAACCTAGAAGATCAATTAAAACTGATCACCATTAAGAAAGAACGCATACATGATAAGTTATTTTTATTGTCTTGAAAGATCAAGAGAAAACTTGCTGAATATTCTAAAGTATAACCACAGAATACCAGAGCTTTAAAAGTTGGTCAGCCATCCGTATCCACATTCTTTATTCATGGATTCAACTAGTCATGGCTTGAAAATATTTTTAAAAATATACGTCTGATTGTTTTTGTGGAATTAATGTATGTTTAGGATCCAGAATGTGAGAAATGTAAGGTAAATGTAATGCATGATGTGAATGTTTAACACATTGAGAATATATTTCTGGGAGGTTTTGTTTTGTTTTATTTTTGTGTGTATTTTAATCTCTATGTATGATTTTAGAAAACCGTTAATAAAAAAGTAAAGTCGTAGGCTTTCATGGCCAGCATCCATAGTTTTTTGTGGGTCAGGCTGTGTGGCCATGTTCTAGATGGTGTCAAACATTAATAAAAATATTTTGTTTTGTTTTAAAGAAGAAAATATTTTTTAAATATATACATTCCAAAAAGCAAACCTTGATTTTGCCATTTTATATAAGGGACATCATTTTATTATGCCACTATATTTAATGGGACTTCAGCATCCATGGATGTTGGTATCTACAGAGGGTCCTGGAACAAAACCCCAGTGGATAACATCGGCCCACTATCCACTCATGCTGGACCAAAGAGTCACCCAGTTTTGCAAGCCAACAGCCATCAGTTCCACATCTGATACTTTACTCGGGACAAAAGGCTACTGTCAGAATAAAACACAGAGCAACAGAATGGTCCCCAATTGGCAAAGGGGTCAGACAAGGCTGTATGTATCCTGTCACCCTATCTGTTCAACCTGTATGCAGAACATATTATAAGAAAAAGATGCTTGGACACAGAAAGAGGAGGAGTGAAAATAGGAGGAAGGAAGAACAACAATCATAGTACTAGCAGAAAACCTCACAAATCTGGAGCTCACTAAGGAAGATCAAAGAAGAAAGTGCAAAGGTAGGCTTCATATTGAACATAAAGAAAACAAAAATAATGACAATGAAGAATCTTGACAAATTCAACCTAAACAACTGAAGTGGTAAAAAAAAGTTCTCTTACCTGGGATCAAACATTGATAGAAATGAGGACTACAGCCAGGAAATCAGAAGAAGATTAAGAATGGGAAGAGCGGCTATGAAAGAACTAGAAAAGATCCTAAAGTGCAAAAATATACAACTAAACACAAAAGTGAGAATAGTACAAGCCATTGTATTCCCTATTACCACGCATGGATGTGAGAGCTGGACAGTTAAGAAAGCGGATAGGGGAAAAAATCAACTCCTTTGAGATGTGGTGCTGGAGAAATGTGGTGAAAATACTGTGGACAGCCAAAAAGACAAATGAATGGGTCCTGGAGTAGCTCAACCCAGAGATCTCCCTGGAAGCCAAGATGAAAAAACTGAGGCTGTCATACTTTGGACACATCATAAGAGAAGACTCATTGGAAAAAACAATAATGCTAGGAAAGGTGGAGGGAAAAAGAAAGAGGGAGGCCACTATTAAGGAAAACATGGGTATGAGTTTACAGGACCTAAGTAGAGCAGTGGAGGACAGGGAATCTTGGAGATATCTCATCCACAGTGCTGCCACGAATTGAGATCGACTCGAGGGCAGTTAACAACAATAACAAAGCCATCAGTTCCAGGAAAATAGTCACAAGGAGGCTATGAGGGCGATGTTGTTTTTGTGTGCCTTCAGGTCATTTCTGAATTATAGTGACTTTATTGTAGGGTTATCTTGGCAAGATTTGTTCGCCATTGCTTTCCCCTGAGGCTGAGAGTAGGGACCTTATCAAACGCTGGCCACGAAGCGAAAAGCAAGCAAAAAGTAACCGAAGTAAGAATAAATTCAGTTCTATACCGAAACGCAATGCGCAATGAATATGAAGGCTCCCTTTCTCTCTCTTTGTCCCCTCCCGTCGCCCAAAAAGCCGGCGTCGCAGAAGGCGCTTCTGTGGATGGCAAGGATGGGAGGAAGGAGTCGGGAGGAAAGGCAGCCAAGGAGACCGAGGAGGAGAAGGAGGACTGGAGGAGGGAAGGCAGCCCAGCAAGCCCCGGTTGGCGAGAGCTCCGAGTGGCGTGTGTCGGGGAGGAAGAATGCAAGAGAGATGGAGAGAGAGATCGCCTCCCTCTTCCCTCCTCCTCTCCTTCTCCTCCTCTTTCTTTTCTCACCCAGCCCCGCCAATCCGGTTTGCCTTTCACCAATCCCTTCCCCTCACTGGGATTTTCTGCTTAGGATATGTAGAGCTCTCCTGCTTCCCCTCCCCGCCCACCATTGCGCAAGGAATACGAAGGCTCCCTTATACTTCCCCGAAAAACCGAATGTCAAAGGCTCTCAATTCCTTACGGATTAGCTCCGGGTTCTGTGAGTTTCGGGGCAGCGTCGTGTGTACACGCAGGGAAACAATACGGATTAGCTCCAGGTTCTGTCGAGTTTCGGGTGCAACGTCGTGTGTACACTCGGGGAAATAATATGTATTAGCTACGGATACCCTTTGGATTAGGGCTGCTTTAGACCCCGTTTGATAAGGTCCTATGTATGTCCACTGTATTTCCTCTTTGTGGTGTCTGTGACTCACACAAATGGGTTATCCTGCATCTGCACAGGGTAACTTTCGGGACCTTTCCCAAACTTTGGTCCTCCAGTTGTTTTGGACTTTAATTCCCAGAAGCCTTAGAAAGTTTGCCCACCAATCAAGAATTCCGGGAGCCGAAGTCCAAAACATCTGGAGGACCAAAGTTTGGGAACCACTGTTCTAGAGAACTGCATACGCATTTCAGTGGTAATCCCACCCACCTCCAGCAGCCTTATATAGGGGCTTTCCCATAGAAAATGCTAGTTCTTTTTCTTCCGCCACTGCAGCACCATCGATAGGACCCATGTTCTCAGTCCCAGAGAATGGAGACAACCAAACAAGCAGAGTTTGAAAAAAATTACATTTTTGAAATACTACTCCTCAAATCCCACAACCAGCATAGCTATTGTGTAAGAGATTGTTGCTAAGCATTTTTACACAGCGATGTCTCAATACCATATAAAGTTCCTAGACTAGATTGGAAAGTTCAAATGGGATGGGTGGCTTTGAAGGAGAGGGGTGGACTGAGACAACTGGAACAGACAAGCCCTTCCACTACTTTGGAGATTATCTTTTTCACAGCTTCAGGTATGTATTTGTAAAGGAGCTTTCTTGATAACTGAGAAAAAGTAGCATGTTTTAAAGCAGGGGTTGGCAAGCTTTTTTGCCGACGGGCCAGGGGGAAGGGGGGAGATGGCATTGGGGGCCAGTGCGCGTGCTCATACCTGCGTGCATCCTCCCTGCACCCCCTGTGGGCGCGTGCACCACGAGTTTGAAAAAAATGGCAGGTGCCCCCCCGCATGTGCATGCGCACAGCAGTGCCCCCCCAGGAGGGCTCCCTCCGAGAGGCCCAGCGCCGCCGCCGGTGCCCCCCAGGAGGCTTCCCTCAGTGGCGACGGCCGTCCTACAGGCCCAGCGCCCCCGAGAGTTCCCCGGGGAGGCTTCCCTCACCGGCGACAGGCCTCCTAGAGGCCCAGCGCCACCGCGGGTCCCCCCCGGGATGCTTCCCTTGGCGGCGACGGGCCTCCTCCAGGTCGCCATTTTGGCTGCGCACGCCGCGGCTGCCATTTTGCTTTCCAAAATGGCAGCCGCGGCTCGTTCGTGCATGCACAGGAGTACTGTGCATGCGCAAACAAGTCGCAGCCGCCATTTTGGAAAGCAAAATGGCGGCTGTGGACGGTGGTAGCGGCGTGCGCAGAAGCGCGCACGGCGGCGGGGGTCCGCAGGCCGGGTACAGCCCATGGGTTGTAGGTTGCCGACCCCTGTTTTAAAGCAAGAAGGAACTATGTGAAAGAGAGAAAGAGAGAGAAGATCAGAATCAGTAATAATTGCCTGTTTTAAAAGGAGAGGGCTTAATCAAGAGGACAAAATGATGGATTAGCTAAAGAAGAAAAGCAACATCAGAGGCAGAAAATGGAAAGAAGAAAGGAAAGACTGAGAAAGATTTGGTAATGAGAAATACTAGGCATAATACAACTAAACAGAGAGGTAGGTAAGGAGAAATGGGTAACAATTTTATCAGTCAAATGTTTGACAAACTATCAAGAGAAATTAGTGAAAGAACAGAGGAGAAAGGTAAAAGTATGTAGGATAAGAAGTGGACAGAAGTGATAAAATGAAAGAAGTCACACAATTTCTAAGCAGGAACACCATATAAAAAAGCATGATCATCATTTTAAGATGAATATTTATTATTTTGTTTATTTTGTTTTTATCGCACCTTTCGAGTGCTGTTGAACATTTAAAAAATATCAATTTACAGTATTCAAATCCAGAAGTCGGTTTACAGCCACTGTATTATTATTATTATTATTATTATTATTATTATTATTATTGGCAGCCTGTGTATCCCTGGATTAGTCCAAGGGGCAGAAAATTAGCCACTGCAGTTGCCCACCAATGAGGTAAACTAAAGCAAGATCAGAAAGGACAAGAGAGAATGACACGGATGTGATATTGCAGCGATCTATTCATTTAAAGAAAGAAATCACATGATGAATGCTGAAATCAGAGAAATAATGGGGAGAGAAGATTTTTTTTTAATACGGGCACGAAGATGAGGCAAGCCATCCCACTCCACTGCTGTACATGATTGGGGGCTGATGAAGCATGAGCAGCTCAGATGGTATAGCATGGCTGATTTGCTAAGTGCAGAACAGCAATTTAGAAAACTGAACACAGCAAAGAAATGACAAGGAACATAAACTAAATTAGGAAGATAAAAGGCATGTGCAGATGGCCAAGGGTTGAGAACAACAGCATCAGCTAACTAACAGAAAATAAAACCGAAAATGGGAAATGACTGAATTATAGAAAAGTAGCAAGACCTCTAAAACCAAGAAAAAGAGAAACTGCAGAGGATATATCACCAGTCTTCTAAATCAATGCCACCAAGAACAGAGTGAACCAGCATGTAGGCTAGATGTTAAGTGGCAGCCAGCCAATCTGCCTATAGCAGCGGTTTCCAAACATTGGTTCTCCCGGTGTTTTGCACTTCAACTCCCAGAAGCCCCAACCAGCTTGGTCAACTGTCAGGAATTCTGGGATCTGAAGTCCAAAACACCTGGAGGACAAAAGTTTGGGAATCACTCATCTACAGTATTAACAGCATTACTGGTAGCATTCATCCTATATCCTACTTTTCTTTTTTTGGCAAGTGCAGTAATATATATACATATCTAGATACATGCACATTGTTGTTGCTGATGTTATGTGCATTAAAGTCATTTCTGACTTAGGGTAATCCTAAGGGAAACCTTACACCGGGGGTGGGTTGTTGTTGTTTGTTGTTGTTGTTTTTTGGCCAGATGTTTTAGACAACGGTTTGTCATTGCCTTCCTCTGAGAATGAGTAAGTATGACTTGCCCAGTGACAGCCAGTGAGTTTCCATGGCTGAGCGGGGATTCAAACCCTGGTCTCCAGAGCCACAGCCCAACACTCAAACCACTACACCACACTGGATATCACATACATAGTACAATGAGCCCTTGTTATCTGCTGGGGTTTGGTTCAGGACTGCCTATGGATACCAAAATGAGTGGATGTTCAAGGCCATAAAATACAATAGGACAGTAAATTGGTGTCCCTTATATAAAATGGCAAAATAAAAGGTAAATTTTATTTTCAAGCTGTGGGTAGTTGAATCCATGGGTTTGGGGGGCCGACTGTATACCTACATACCTACATACATACAGTAATATACAGATAGCAAATCAAGTCTAAATACTCACTAAAAGCCAAAATAACTAAACTGACGCTATCTTACTTAGACATATCATGAAATTGCAGAACTCATGGGAAAAGACAAAAATGATAAGTAAATTGAAGGTAGTTTGAAAAAGATGAAAATCGCATCCTAAGTCTACTCAGTTAAGGATGTTATTGCTCTAGGTTTGCAAGACTTGAGTATCTCTTGGGAATCGCTCATTCATAGGATCACCACAAGCCAAAGCTGACATTACAGCACATAATGATAACAAATGCAAGTTGAGTATTCCTTATCCGACTGCCAAAATCTGAACTACTCCAAAATCATCCACATGGGTGGCTGAGATAGTGACATCTTTGTTTCCTGATGGTTCAATGTACACAAACTTTGTTTCATTCACAAAATTATTGTGTATAAAATTACCTTCAGGTTATGTTTATAAGGTGTATACAAAACATAAATGAATGTCATGTTTAGACTTGGGTTCCATCTCCAAGATATACAAATATTCCAAAATCTGGCGGGGGGGGGGGGGGGGGAGAGAGAATCCAAAATCCCAAACACTTTTGGCCCCAAGCATTTCAGATAAAGTAGACACAACCTGTATTAATATTTGAAGAAGAATACCCACACAGGTTAGGAATAGACAAAGATGCCTTAATCAGATCATTGGCTTACCTATTCCAGAAGGGGCAACTCTTAACTGGCAGTAGCTCTCCAAGTTTCTTTTCTCATGCTACCTGGAGACACTGGTGATGGAACCTGGGACTTTCTACATGCAAAGCACGTATCCTATCAGTGAGCTATAGCCTTCCCCCTTTTCGGTCATTTGTAAAGCACTATGCTTTCCAATGCATTTGACATGGAAACCATCAAGTACACAGCATCATCTGTTTAAAATGATACTGTGTTGTTAAAGAACATTCTCAAAGGCTAGCCTGTGAAGCTGCTATTCTAAGGCTGCAATCCTGTAACTCACTCCCTTAAGAGTAAGCCTCTCTGAACTGAGTGGGAGTTAATTCTCAGCACAAGCTAATGCCAGAAAAAATAACTGTGCAGAACTATCAGACTGCGTTTAAAATTATCAAGTCACCCCTGGTCATAATTTCTGTGAATTGCTCAGATTTTTCCATAGTGGTAGAATTCAAAGATATAGCCATGTTAGTCTGCAGAATCATTATGTAGAGAGACCTTGTAGCACCTTTGAAACTAACTGAAAGAAAGAAGTTGGCAGCATGAGCTTTCCTATACTTCAGTCTACTTCCTCAGTCTATATACATCTGAGAAAGTAGACTGAAGTCTACAAAAGTTCATGCTGCCAACTTCTTTCTTTCAGTTAGTCTCAAAAGTGCTACAAGATCACATTTTTCCAGTTTGAATTCTCATAAATCCAAATGGGCAGAGCTTCCCTGTTTTTCTTTCGTTCATTTTCTTTGTTTTGTTTTGTTTGTTTCTTTTTTAAAAGCAAAAATGGCTACCCCAAGAAATGTCAATCATTTCTATCATCCATTTCAAAAATATGCATCTAAGGAAGGAAACGAGAAGCAGACAGAGGTTCTTGAGAGAAGCAATGAGCGACAGCATTTGTGAAAAGATATAGGCAAGTAGTTTTGTTAAAATGCCTAAAATTATTCTTTCTGTCACCATCATTTGGAAATCTCAAACTATTGCATAGGAGGAGAAGGGGCTATATAAATGCCATTAGACATCTAAGAATGCCTTCCTTATTTCATATATAATCACTGAAAACAATTCAATGACAATTATGTTTTGGTTATTATGAGTCCCTTGATGATCTACTCACACTGCCCAACAGTCATGTATTTTACCACTAGTTACCAAACAAAAGAAGTAGAAACTTCTTTTCTATGGCTGCATCCACACTGCAAAAATAATCCGATCTGACCCTACTTTAACTGCCATGGCTCAGTGCTATGGAATTCTGGGATTTGTAGTACTATTTGTAGTACAAACTACAGAATTCCATAGCACTGAGCCTTGGTAGTTAAAATGGGGTCAAACCAGATTATTTCTGCAGTGCAGATGCAGTGTATGACTTCATATTGAATAAAAGCATTAACAAACTAGTCAATGTTCAATTCTATAAATATAAATAAATGTTGATCTCTAGCTTTCTTCGGTTCATATGAACCACAGCTCCTCATTGTACAAAAGCCTATGTTAAACCAGAAAACCAATGCGGTGTAGTGGTTTGAGTGCTGAACCACGACTCTGAGAGTTGCTCAGCCATGGAAACTCACAGGAAGTCACACTCTCAGCCTCAGAGGATGGCAATGGCAATCCCCCTCTGAAGAAACCTTTAAAAAAAAAACAACCACCCCACGTTAGAGACATCTTAGGGTCGCCATAAGTCAGAAATGACTTGAGAGCCAACATCTATATTTTATGAACAGAGAAGTGGGGAGAGAAATGCTCCTCCCCTCCAAGAGGAGTCCATGCAGGTATCCACTTGTAGCAAGAAGCTAAAAGTGTGCTCCTTGGTCCACCATTACCTGTCGTAACAGTTGAAGTCATCAAGCCAACATCCTTTCTTCACCAGTTCAATGGAGCCAGAGTTGTTTCTCCAGGAGGCATAGCAGTGGAGGCGCTTGTCCTTCTCTCCTTCACAGCGCTCCACGCCACTCTGGTTGGTCTTTTCCAGTTCCCAGTTAGCATTGTAATAGATGCATTCTCTTGTCTCTGCCTCACCATGGCCTGGCCCTGTAAAAAAGGTGCAAAATGGAGGGCTATTAACGACTAAAACTGGAGTGGAGAAGCAAGAAACACTTTAAACATTCTAAAAGAGGGTTAGATAAAGTCATGGAAGTAGGGCACTGATAGCTACTAGTTGAGGCACGTATCCGTCAGTCTTATACCACAGGCAACATGCTATGGAGTGTGAAAGGGAAGGTATACAAGTCGGCCCTCCACATTTGCAGCTTTGACTCTGGCAGATTTGATTACTATTTGCGAGTTTGATTAATATGTTCTCTCTAGGCATCTCTAGGTCCTCCAGCGCAACTGTCCTGGAAGGTGACCATAGAGTTGTGCTGGAGAACCTACAAGTTCCTTGAGAAAACACTTCTCTAGGCATTTGTAGGTCCTCCAGAATGATTCTATGATCATCTTCCAGCAGATGTTGACCATAGAGTTGCACTGGAGAACCTGGAGATTCCTACCAAGGTGTTCTCTCAGGTAAAAAGAATAGAGTTGTTGTTGTTTTTAATTTTTGTTTTTTCCACATTCAAGGGTATCCTTCACCCCTACCCCCAGTGAATGTGGAGGGACCATGTAAATTGTTATCAAGTCCTCCCGATGAACCTCAAAACAACTGGGTTAACCGCTATGTATGAAAAGACTGATGAACTAGATTGTTTTCCTCACTCTTATTCTCATTGTCTCTCTGTTCTTCATACCCTGAATTTTTCCCAGGATTGCAAGGCAAGGCAGTTTACCACACAATTTAAAAGGCTCCAATAAAAACGCAGTGAATTATAAGTATTAAAATGTGAGTTAAATTAATCATACTATTTAAAAAATCAATTAAATCTGGCAAAACTATTTAGCTGGAAGGATACTTGTCACCCACTGACTACAAAATGACTTCCTCATCTCAGAACCAAAATATTATCCCACCACAAGGGCCCTTCATGAGCTGAGAGGTGATAAACAAATACTTAAATGAATCAAATCAATGAAGACTTTATTTTTAATGGGGAATTCAGAGAAATAAGTGAATCCATGTAGTTCTGCCTTCAGCGCCCATCTATCATTCTTATTCCTACTATAATTAGAACATATGAATGTATATCCAGGGGTAGCTGTGTTGGCCATATAGCAAAGTAGAGTAATATCCAAAATCCACCAAACAGTGATACCTTTATTGAGCCAACCGAAATGCATGAAATACATGTTGCAAGTTTTTGAAGCTCCATTGGCTTCTTCATCAGGCAAATGTTATAAATCATACAGGGAAAAATAATACGAAGCCATGATGAGACTGCCTCTTATAAAGCACAGAGTGACCTTCCTGAACCAGTAATTAAAAACAAGCACGTTAACCGTTAAGAGGCTAAACTATGTAATGGCAAGCTCAAATCTGACTTCCCTAGATAGCTCCACAGGCAGTCAAAGGCAAGTCATTTGTCAGCTTCAGCTGCTCTACCTCCATCCCCATTTGCAATAGAGGGATAATATCCCTGAATCCATTACTAGGACCAGTGCACAGGCCTTCCCGTTTCAAGACAAACCTTTTTAGCCAATTCAGACATCATGAGGAAACCTTATTTTATTCTGACAGGAATAAGTTAAAGCAAGCCAGTAAGCTATCCCAGCAGTAGCCTGCATGGCATAGAGGTTTAAGGGCTGGACTACGACATAAAACCCACTGGAATACCTTGGGCATGTCCTATGCTCTCAGCCTCAAAAGAAGGCAAGGGCAAACCTCCTGTGAACAAATCTTGCCAAGAAAACCATATGATAAATTCGCCTTAGGGATGGAAACGACTTGAAGGCACACAACACACGCACAAGCCATCCCAGAGACTTCCCACCCAGTATGGCCACAAGGGAGACTGCAATATGTTTTTGATGAATCTGTTTTTGATTAATTTTAACTGTAGTTAGTTTGAAACAAGCTTATTTCAAACCACAGGTTATGAAGCTGGCTTGTTTCAAATAAATCCTAATTAATATTAACCACAGTCAAGTTCGGATATAATGCTATACTTTGGCTTGTCAAGAAACAAAAGCTTCATCCAAGATCGAAGTTCAATGTAGCTCACTCCCATCATGATAATCCACAGTTTACTAGATTGGTCCTTTATCCATCTGCTGTGGGAATATGTGTCAAAATTGGGGGAAAAAAACTTTTTAAAATTGTTATAGGGCACTACATATTATGATTTATGTTTAATCGAACTGTAATATCTTCTGCCAAGCCTTGATGCATGCATTGGTGAATAAAAGGCTATAATAAGAGCATCCTTAGTAAGACATCTGGCAACCATGGTATTATCCCACTTTGTCCTTCAATCAAAGGGAGAGGACGTCACACTATCAGATGTTCAAGAGTCACAAAATTAGGTCAAAGCATATTGTATGGAAAAACCATTTGATGTTGGTGAATTTGCTGTGTTCCACATCAGAAAAAAAAAGCTGCAAAGAGATTCAAGGTAGATTTGTCACCGCCTGATCAGTGAAACGTTTTTTAAATGGAACTATAAGTAAAAAATTCTGAGCCACGACAACACGGTTGTGTGAATGCTATCAAGAGACATGGAAACCTGCAGCCTGCATAACTTACAAACTTACAGACAGGCAATAACTTTATAGTTGCTTCCATCACATCAACTTTGACTTATGGCAACCTTAGGGCCATGGCTTCCTTGATTGAGTACATCTATCTGCAACAGGGTCTTCTTTTCCTATTGCTTTCTACCTTTGCAAACATTGTTGTCTTTTGTGGTGAATCACTTCATGATATCACAGTCCCACTTCAGTCATCTTGGCTTCTTGGGAGACTTCAGGCTTGATTTGCTAGGGCATCCATTTATTTGTCCTTTCAGCAGTCCACAGTATTCATAGAACTCTCCTCTAGCACCACATTTCAAATTAGTTGATTTTCTTCCTATCTTCTTTCTTCATTTTCCAGCTTTCACAATCATACATAGAAATGGCTTCATCACAAGTTATCTTTTCTGCTTCTTGCTTTTCATTGCCACTGTTGTGCATCGGACTCCAACAGGTAGAGTTCAGTATGAAGTAAGCAGCTAAACAGAAGCAGTCTGCCCACCTCTGGCCTACACACTTTCAAGCTTGTAATTACTTTTTAAATGGCTGCTTCTTTCTGGATAAAAGTTGATTTACTCAGGAGGCTGGTGTTTTTTCTACCAGAATACTGCATTTATGGAATTATAACACACATTGGGCCTTTCTGTTATGCTGTGACATGTGTCCCCAAGCACTATCCCATAAGTGCCATCATCCCGGAGGAGTCTGATAGCCATGATGGCCAGTAATGAAGCAAGCTATAGTCTAATAGAGATGGAAGACACAAGATTGGGAAAGGCTTCTCTCTGAGCTAAACCCTGCCAAACAGTATTGTGTTAATGATATCAGCATACTATCTCAAAAAAGATATTTAAAAAAGTTTATATAGCGATAATGTCCTTAAGAAAGAAAGAAAGAAAGAAAGAAAGAAAGAAAGAAAGAAAGAAAAGAAAGCCTATAGCCATGATGATGACCTATGGTACACGTGCTAGAGATGGCACACAAAGCCATATTGTCAGATGAAGCTTTTCTGCTCTAAATTTTATATGTTATGCTATGTACAGAATCCTAGGATCAGAAGGGTCTGCAAATGTCATCTAGTTCAATCCTCCTACCATGCAAGAAAACACAATTCCAGCACTCCTGAAAGATGCCCATCCTATCTCTCTTTATAAATTCATATCCTTAAAGTCTTCCAAAGAAGGAGACTCCTCCCCTCCAACCTCACCCCCACTCCCAGCTATCTAATCCATTGCTATGAGAGAGGTTCTTGCTAATGTTTAGGTGGAATATCTTTTTGTGTAATTTGAATCCATTGGTTCATGTTTCTGTCTCTGGAGCAGCAGAAAACAAGCTTATTCCATCTTCTACATGGCATTGTTCAGATAGTTAAAGATGGCTATCATGTCACCTGTCAGTCTTCTCCTCTCTATGCTAAGCACAGCCAGATCCTGAAGTCCTTCCTCATAAGGCTTGGTTTCAAGACCTATGATCTCTTGGTCACCCTTCTCTGGACACATCCCAGCTTGTCAATATCCCTCCTGAAAACTGGTACCCAGAACTGAACACAGTATTCCAGGTGAGGTCTGGCCAAAGCAGAACAGAATGTTACTATTACTTTCCTTGATCTGGAGATGTATAATAAAACTTTTTCATTTTCAAAGAGGCAATGTCTGCACTTTCTTTCTTTAAGAAAGGGAGCCTATAGCCAAGATGGCGTACCTATGGAACGCGTGCCACAGATGGCACACGAAGCCATTTTCCCCAGCATGTGGAGGGCAGGGAGAAGGAGGAAAAAGCATGCTCCTGTTCCTCCTCCTTCCTGGCCATCCCAGGCCTTCAGCTCAATGTCTCACAAAACAACAGTTCCCAGAATTCCCTAGCATTGGTACAGAAGCAGTTAAAGCGGTCTCAAACTGGATTATTTCTGCAGTGTGTTTTGGACAGTGTGTCATGTTTTGGCTTCCCTATCGCCCATTCTTTATTCTCTCCCTTTTAACTTCAGCTTAAGTCAATTAGAGGTAAAGAAATTATTCAAAAGGAATATGACCATTATTACACTCATTCCTTTCCCCAGGTGCTAGTAAAAGGAACCTTTTGAAACAAAGAGAAATACCCTTTAAGAAGACACTTTACAATCCACTTGGATTGGTGTGAAGATTCAGTCAAGATCCTATTCCTTTGAATATTCTCAAGCAAGAGGAGGGTTTGTTTCATTTCATCAGGGAAAGATAGTACATAAATATTTTAAAAAGGAGACTACAATAGTTAAAAATAGGTGCCACATTCATTCTAGGGTTTCTGCAATCTTATCACCAGTGAGCAAAAGTTACATAAATCAGTGAGAACTACTCCTGAATTCAAGTTTGTTTTATACAATGATACCCTGAAATTGGTATTTTCTTTACATTAAAACACAAGAAACCCCCATGTATTTGTCTCCCTCATGATTTACAAGTGCCGTATTTTTCGCCATATAAGGCGCTCTGGCATATAAGACGCACCCAATTTTAAAGGAAGAAAATCCAGGAAAAAAGGATTCCTCCCTTTAGCCGCGGCCGGTTGTTCAATGGGCTGGTGCTGGGATCGGAGAACTTCTCCGATCCCAGCACCAGCCCATTGAACTGAGGTCGCGGGGGGAAGGAGGGCTCCTTCCCCCCGCGACCTCAGTCTTTGAATGGGCTGGTGCTGGGATCGAAGCGATCCTAGCACCAGCCCATTGAACTGAAGCCGCGGGGGGAAGGAGGGCTCCTTCCCCCCGCGACCTCAGTTGTTGAATCGGCTGGTGCTGGGATCGAAGCAATCCTAGCACCAGCCCATTGAACTGAGGTCGCGGGGGGAAGGAGCCGTCCTTCCCCCCGCGACCTCAGTTTTTGAATGGGCTGGTGCTGGGATCGAAGCGATCCTAGCACCAGCCCATTGAACTGAGGTCGCGGGGAGAAGGAGGGCTCCTTCCCCCCGCGACCTCAGTCTTTGAATCGGCTGGTGCTGGGATCGAAGCGATCCTAGCACCAGCCCATTGAACTGAGGTCGCGGGGGGAATCTCCTCGCTTCGATCGCTTCGATCCCAGCACCAGCCCATTCAACAACTGAGGTCGCGGGGGGAAGGAGCCCTCCTTCTCCCCGCGTCCTCATTTCAATGGGCTGGTGCTAGGATCGCTTCGATCCCAGCACCAGCCGATTCAAAGACTGAGGTCGCGGGGGGAAGGAGCCCTCCTTCTCACCGCGACCTCAGTTCAATGGGCTGGTGCTAGGATCGCTTCGATCCCAGCACCAGCCCATTCAAAAACTGAGGTCGCGGGGGGAAGGAGCCCTCCTTCTCCCCGCGACCTCAGTTCAGTGGGCTGGTGCTAGGATCGCTTCGATCCCAGCACCAGCCAATTCAAAAACTGAGGTCGCGGGGGGAAGGAGCCCTCCTTTTAGCCGCGGCCTCGGCCCTTCGCCTTATAAGGCGCACCAACTTCCCCACCCACGTTTTGGGGAAGAAAAAGTGCGTGTTATAGGGCGAAAAATACGGTAAATATAATGGGAAAAGCAGACAGTGGCAGCATTTTCAATATTACGGCATCTACCTTAAGCATTACAATGTGGGCACTTCTACTAACCATATTTTATGTAAATGCATCTGAGGAAGTAGATTTAAGTCTACGAAAGCTCAAGCTGCCAATTTCTTTCTTTAGTCTCAAAGGTACTGCAAGATCTCTCTACATACATATTTTATGTAAGGTGTATTTAACTGCAGGAAAAACTAAGTATCTGTTCACACTAAAATCTTTTTGGAGATAAACAAATTATTAAAGAAGAGACTGGGTTTGTGCACGCTGTGTTCTGATGATCTTGCTTATTTATAGCCTCCAATATTACACAGGTGAAAAAGAGTGATATACAGCCATACTTTTCATATCCTAGGCGCTGTATGCTGTATTTCAGAGGAAGGGACTGAAAAAAACACCTCTCAGTATTCCTTGCCTTAAAAAACCCTATGAAATTCATGAAGTCACTGTAAGTGAACAGGCAATTTGAAGACACATGTACACAAATTCCTATGCAAACAAAGGTCACTATATGATGTCTCTACCACACACTGCTGAAAAGATTTATTTACTCAGTATATATTCCCAGTGTGATGGGAGAGACTGTGGCTCAATGGCAGAGGTGTTTGCTTTGCATGGAGAAGGTCCCAGATTCAATCCCTGGCATCTCCGGATTAGAGATGAAAAACTACTGTCTGAAACCCTGGATATCCATCAAGTTAGTGTCACCTACTGACAACTAAAATTTAAAGATATAGCCGTGTTAGTCTGTAGAATCAGTATGTAGAGAAATCTTGTAGCACCTTTGAGACTGAACTAAAGAAGATGGCAGCATGAGCTTTCGTAGACTTCAGTCTACTTCCTCAGATGAGGATGATACTACATGCTATTATCAACTAGTATCATCTCTCAGTAATGCTTTAGCTGTGTATTCCTAGCAGAGGATTGGACCTTTCAACTCTGATTCTGTGAGCTCTAGATAAAGCAACAGTCAGTAGCCTCCCATGCCACAATATTACAAAGTACAGTGAAAACCCTTGGTATCCACAGGGGTTAATGTGAGTGTAGATAATTCTGACAAATGTAGGGGCTTTTTGGTATGAGAGCTTAAAGCTACATCTCCATATGCTTTGGAGTTGTGCTTGAAGGCAGGCACTTTTGTTGCATTTCTGCATTCAGCGTAATTGGAACTCATTTCAAATGCACAGATGGATCAGAATTATTTACCTTTAAAAGAGGGTGGCCATTCTTTCCCTACATGAGTCACAGCTCTTGTGTTGCTCCCCTTCAAACTAGGACCCATACCAAGGGCAATAAGTCACAACAAAGGAGATAGGCAAATGTTAATCTCATACCTTCTAAAAATAACCATTTGGGGCTGAGAGAGTGAAGTGTACCCTACCTCAGCACTCATATGCCTTTGAAACACACTGGCCTCATACAACTTGAGCAGAAGCACAGGACCCCTAAAGAGATTTATCAGAGATGTTTCAAGTTTACTCTAAAATGGGCTATGTCTACCACAATCGGCCCCCAAGAGTTTTCCTATTGATTCTCCCTGACATTTTCAAATACCACAATTTCAAATTCAATGCATTGGTTATGGAGTGGTAGTGGGCAGAGGAGAGGGAGGCCATAATACAAGTAAATGGACCAGAAGATACTGAAGTCCAGAGATTCAGAAACTAGGCAAACCACCTTCCTAAGAATTAAACTTTGTGTGTTTCCTTCTTGGCACGCTGTCCGACCTGAATAATCAAAGCTTACAAGCCAGCAGTCTTCTTGGCAGGATGAAGCAGAGAAAGGAAACAAAACTGGACAATATGTCTCTGGGCTGCCAAGATAGATTGTGTAAAACATTGTTATGAAGTCTCCTATACATCAAGATCCAAACACACTGGAAAATATTCTAGAGACACAATAGCAGAGAGCTGCTTTATTGCAAGCAGTCACATACCTTGGCAAAGATTTTGGTAACTATATAAATCAATAAGAGTTGAGGAGAAGAGTTTCTCGTGAGATCTTAATGAAACAGCTGTAAAAATAAACTTGTCAGCAACCACTTCCCCTGGACCTTCTCTTTCTGATCTTATTATTTAGAAGTATAAGAATCTGCCTTATGCCCCACTGGTCCATAGTGCATAGGAACATAAGAAGCTACCTTATACTGAGTTATACCATCAGTCCATGTAGCCCAGTACCGTCAATTCGGACTGGCAGCTGTGCATCTCCAGGGTTTCAGATTAGATTCTTTCCTAGCTGGAAGATGGCTGACATAACTTGTGTTCTCCCATCCAAGCACTAACCAAGCCTGCTTAGGTTCCAACATCAGATGAAATGAAAAGTCTATTATTACAATATTAAAACAAGCTACATATTAAAAGAACAAAATACAATTAAAAACGTTAAAAATACTTATAAAAAGTCTTTTTAAATACTTTTAAAAAGTATACTAGTTTTCAAGGTGACTTGGTGACTCAATATTTTCTGAGCCAGTAGTTCCCAAGCTTGTGTTCTCAGATATGTGTGGACTTCCAATCCAAGGAGCTACAAGCATGGCCTGTCATTTGGGATTCCAGGGGTTGCATCCCAACAACATCTGGGGATTCAGAACTGGGGATGACTGGCAGTTAGTTGGTCATCAAGGTTTCAGACTGAGTCTTTCTGAACCCTTTCAGGAGATGCTGGAGAATGAACCTGGGAGTCTTTGCATTCAGCAAATGTTGTCTATCACTGAGCTTCAAACTTTGCCAAATCAAATACACACATACAAATCAAACTACAGTTGCCATTCATTAACAAATTTGATAGTGCTCTGTACAATGTATGGAGTAATATAATGCAGTACTATAATGTATGGATGCTAGAAGAGCCAGTGTGGTGTAGTGGTTTGAATGTTGGACTACAATTCTGGAGAACAGGGTTCAAATCCATGCTCAGTCATAGAAACCCACTGGGGGGACCTTGGACAAGTCACATGCTCTCAGAAAATGCAAGGGAAACCCCCCCTTGCCAGGAAAAACCCAAAACAGGGTTGCTATATGTTGGAAACAACTTGAAGACATCCAACAACAATAATGCAAGCTAGAGCTTCAACTGTGGCCAGGAGTGCATTTGAACAGTTAAAACTAGTGTGCCAGCTGTACTTGTTCCTGGGGACATCAGTTCTACCTATAATGACACATGCTTGAATTACATTACTTCGGATTACTGTAATATACTCTTTAGTAAGGAAACTTCAGCAGGTCCAAATTCTATATAGTTGGAATGCAGCCAGCTTCAGGGAATATATAACTCTCTTGCTTCAAACCACTTTATGGGCCATTGTTTTGTTACTGTGCACAAGTCAAAGTGATGGTTTTGATCTATAAAGACCAATGAAGTGGAGATCCAGGACATCTAAAGGAATTTATTCATTTTATTCAACCATGGTTCAAAGATAGTCATTTTAAAAAATTCCAGGAAGCATCTTTGACTTTACCATGTTATATAAAAGATGCCATTTTACTGTGATACTGCATATAATGGGACTTAAGTAGCCATGGATTTTGGTATCCACAGGGGGTCCTGGAACGAAACCCCAGCAGATACTGAAGGACCACTGTATCTGCATATACGAGTCTGCCAAAATCTTAAGAGCCTCAGGGAAGGGCTTTTTCCACGGTCCCATCATCCTCTCAGGCTGTTTGGTAAGGACTTGTGAAAGAGCCTTCTTGAGGGCTGCTCCCAGATTGCTGAATTCCTTCCTAAAAGATGCTAGCCTGGCCCCCTCTCTGTTCACTTTTTGCCCCCTTTTATTTAAACAGGCATTTGATGAGTAACAGGTTGTGCAAAAGGGCTTTTAATGCTGCATTTGCATCTTTGTTATTGTGTCTTTTAAAATGATCTTACACTGTTTTAAATTATGGGTGTTTTTTACATGGTAGCCATTTTAAATAGGTGTTGTTTTACCTTTTGTATCATCAGGATTTAAGTGAAGATTGTTTTCATTTCGTTATAAGCCACCTTGGGTCCCTTGCTGAGTGAAAGGCAGGCTACTAAATAAATAATATTTGCAGGTGGTTCTTTTTTAAAAAGGAAGCACACAGGCCTTTCTCAAATGTGGTTACATATGAAATTGTTTCAACGTCCTGCCATGCATTTAAGTATTCGTGTCTGGTATTTTCGATATGCCATCTAGTTGTTATTTGATCTCACCTTAAAAATTCTTGTTATCTTTAGTTCTCACCTTGCTTTCTGGCAATTTTATCTACCACTTTGCCTTGACTTATGAATAAGTATAGTGTATGTATTATGTTTACCAACTTCTTAGTCCACCAGAGGGATAAATTATTCCCTAGAAAATTCATGCAATAATAAATAGAGACAAGCTACTTGATCAGCATGCCCATGGGATGTATTTGCTGTTGCCATTTCCACTCAGGAGAGGATGTTTGTGTATTCCTTTGTGTGGAAAACCATCCGTAAATATTCTAAACTGTCATGCCAAAGAATGGCTAAGCTACAAATTTGCTTGTTTCATGGCTAAAATTTGATCTGTGATCCACTTTTACAATTTGTTCTCTTTCTTGCCTCTACAATTTATTGTTAAATAATGCTGACAGACACGTAGGATACACATAAAATTCCTCCTGGAAGATTTAATGAGAACTGTTGCTGTAGTCTCAAATCGCTGTTAATATTATTGTTGTATTTTAATTGTTGTTTTTAATTTAATTGTTGTTTTAATCTGTAATTGGTTTAATAACTTTTTAAGGGGGGGAGAGAATTAGATTTGTTGTATTTGTATTGTTGTTAGCCGTCCCAATTGACCTCAATAAATAAATATTTATTATTATTATTATTATTATTATTATTATTATTATTATTATTATTATTAAGCACTCAACTGTGCTAATGTTTTGTGTGCACCCTATAATATATTAAATACATTTAAGTTATAGGCACTATTAGTCTATTTCCAAATGACAACCTGGGTTCATCCCACACGTGGGGCAGCATTTATTATAAGTGCAAGAAAATGTACATGCAAAGAATTCGCACCACTAGCTGCTTTTTCCATGTCCTCTGTTACGTCTGGTTTAGCCCTTGGATACTACAGTCATTCCTCTGGATTCGCGGGGGATACATTCCCCCACTGCGGATACGAAATTTTGTGAATACTCAAGTTCCTCCCTCCCTCTTTCCCTTACCTCCTTCCTCTCCCCCCCCCCCCGACTTAGCTTTGCCATGGGGGGACAGAAGAGGGCCTTCCTTCAGTCCGGCGGGAATGAGGCAGGGGGCAGTGGCTGCTGGGGCCTGTAATCCGTGCCGACCACCATGAGTACTAGCTTTCCCGCAGCACTCTGGGCCTGGCGTGTACACACCATGCCTCCCTCCGCCGGAGCCAATGGAGGGAAGGAAGGAAGGAATGGGGATGGAAAGAAGCACGCAGGAGGGAGGAGAGCGGAGCCCGGGACAGAGGAAGGGGAGTGCACATGGAGGCAACCTTGCAAATGATCAAAACCACAAGTTTTGGCCACTAAGCCGCGAATCCAGAGGACGACTGTATATGTAAAACATTCTAAATATTCAAAATGCAATATAAGCCCTAGACATTGTTTTATGCAGGGGTAGGCAACCTTTTCCCTTTAAGGGCAGAGGAACTTCAGCTCCCAGAAGCCTCAGCCATGTTGGCCAATAGTCCCATGTTGGACAATAGCTCCTGGGATTCTGGGAGCTGAAGTCCCTCAGCCCTTAAAGGGGAAAGGTTGCCTACCCCTGGTTTTATGTATTTATTCTAATTTTTTTTAAATCCACTTTTTTGTACTGAAGTGCACTCAAGGCCATTCACAACAACAACAACCACAATAAATCATCCTGCGGATCATGATACAAAAATCACAAAACACAGATTAACAGCATTTAAAAACAACAACAACAACAACAACAACAACAACAACAAACTATCAGACACCTGAACAGTCCAAACTAGGAGAATGCATGCTGGAGAATCTTTCTCATTATACAACAGAATTATTATTGTTAATTACTCTTTACAACATACAAATTAAGGAGGTTAATGCATAAATATGATAATTATATGTTTAGGAAAGATTATTCTGTTTCTGCATTACAATAAGTCCATTTCTTAATTGAGGATTACACTGACCAGAAAATAAACAAGGAGATGTTAGGTTGGAACAAATGGAGATCAGTAGAAAATAAAACAAAACAAAACTACAGGCCTCTATGTACTTGCTTAGATTTTAACTCTTCTCTGAAACATGACACTGTCAATGAGTTGAGGCAAGCATTTTATTAAAACAATAGTGAAGACTGCAAGCATCCAGTACCTGAAGAAACTTTTCCAATACATACAGGAAGCCTTGTATAGAATACAACATAGCAACTGGATCCCTACAGCAAGATTTAATTTAGGAAATTACCACCACCCCCTTCTTGGTACTGTCCAAAACCTCCCATCATTCCCCCTACATTATTGGTATGAATGATGGAAGTTGTAGCCCAACACATCTGGAGGATATGTGGCTAGTGGATCAAGAGCAAATGGGCAATGGATGAAACAATAGAGGTAGGAAAAAAACATGTAAAGATTTATTTGGTTGACAGAATTAAGAAGCAGCACATTTTTTGAAGATGGAAAAAAGAGAATAGCAGTTTCTTCCTTCCTGTTAAAAAAAAAATTACTAATGAAGAACTTTGAACATAAGAATGCTTGGGGAGGAGATGTTCTACTTCTACGGCCGGAACATCAGATGCCACAGTAGTACCGGTAATAGCAGAAACTGTTAAATTCAACTGTGAAAATGAGAATATCCCTACCTCCCAAATCACTTCTACTGCATTTTTCCGTGTTTCAGCTATTCTATGCTTCTTATTTCAGTTTCTATCCACTACGTCTATTTCATTTTCTTCTTTAATGGGATCACACTTTTTTTGTGTTTGTTAGCAACTTCAGGGTTGCAAGGATAGCAATATTTCAAATGAGCAAAGGCAAACCGCAAGGACTGTGTTGTTGTTTTGTGGGCCTTCAAGTCATTTCTGACTTACGGCGACCCTAAGGCAGCAAATCTGTCATGGGGTTTTCTTGGCAAGTTTCTTCAGAGGGGGGGCTTGCCATTGCCATCCTCTGAGGCTGAGAGAGTGTGACTTCCCCAAGGTTACCCAATGGGTTTTGATGGCTTTTTTATTCTCTCCGAAGATGTTGGAGCAGCATGTGTGGTTATCCTCACTGCTATGCAACAACCCAGAAAGCAAGGTTAACCTGGAAGATAGTGACTAGCTAAAGGCCACTAAGCAAGATTCATAACAGTGGAAGTTGAAACCTGGATGTCCCCAGTTCCTATTCAACACAATTGAAATACTGCAAACAATACTGGCCTTACAAGTCACATACACTACACTGTGGATATATACTGCTGAGTAGAGTATTTCTGCCGGCAGAGCTACTTAACATTATATCAGTACAAGAAGAGCTCTATAGGATCAGATCAAAGATCAATCTACTCCATCATTCATCTTCTCCACTAAATGCCCCTGGGAAATACATAAAGAAACCATGTAGCTCAAAGGGAGACACCAAGGCTTTCCTGAGATGCCTTCAACTGAGATGCCTTCAACTACTGGAGTACAAAGAAGTCTTCACCTCTTCATGTAGAATGTCCTTGATCCCCACCACCCACTAAATGTGTTTTCCTTTTATGATGGATAAAGCCTCAACCAGATTTGTATATGAATTGGTTCTGTACTCACTCATGAACACAGATCATGAGAAGGAAATACATAATACCACAAAATAACAGGGCACTATCAGTTCCCAAAATAACCCTCATATAATTAATTAATAAAAGAGCAGATAAAGGTAGAGCACTGGCGATATCAATTAAACACAAGATGCAAGAACACTGACAGTCAACAGGTTTTTATGGAGTTGCAAATGAAATGAGAGAATCATTCTTGTCAAAGGCGTACACCAGGGGTAGGCAACCTTTTTGAGCCGGGGCCCGGGTTGCTGTCCCTCAGACAATTGGGGGGCCGAAGCACCAATAATAAATAAATAAATAAATAAATAAATATTAAAAAAAATTTAAAAATATGCATGCACACTCTCTCAGCCCCAGAAAAGCCATGGCAAAACCCTGTGGAGATTTTGCCAAGAAAACCCCAATAACAAGTAATAACAACAATAATCAATATTATCATGGCGGGCGGCGGGGGGTGGCGGCAGGACCGGCCTATGGCCGGTCCAAAGGCCTCGTGGGGCCACATCTGGCCCCTGGGCCTTAGGTTGCCTACCCCTGGCGTACACTAGCATCCCACAGCCATCTCTGTTGACAGGTTTTCACCTTTCTGCAAAAATGTGTGCAGGCTTTTTGAAAAGAAATGGGAACAGGACATAAAAGGAGCATTTGCCCCATAGGAAATAATATCTGTACTAAGCTGCCTTCAGGTCTCTTAAAAACAGAGTTTCTGGTAGCCAAGCCAAAACTGAGAGTGGACAGGTCCCTACACTTTTCCTTCAACACCACCTGAAGGGCTGGGGTAGGCAACATGTCCCAAACATAGGATGGAGCTATTTGCATCATCTCCTCCAGCAGGCAAGGGCATATTTATGGCAATCATGGAGTGAAATTTACAAACTACTTCTCTCTGCCATGCAACAACTGACTGGGAGCTCTTGAATTTAGATGACTGAATTCCTTTTCTAAAAACACATGTGCAAACCACAGAACATTACCAAACATGTATTCTACTTTTTGAATTTTCTGTATTCAAACTACTTGGACCTCCTGGTAACCATTGTATAATCTGGAAAGCCAAAGAGCATCTTCCTCGGTTGACAAGAATGGATTTAAATCATCCCCTGGACATTTTTTCCTCCACACCTCCTTCACACAAGACCCTCTGAAATGAAATTAACCTTGGGCTAAAGGAATACAAGGGGCCTGAGTAAAAAAGGCCTATTAAGGAAGCATAGCAAAGTCTAGCTTTTGTCAGGACACACTGGCCTCAAGGGGTCCAAAAGGAAGCTGAAGGATTCCTGAAATTCTTCAAGAGGGATAAAGAGGCAAATTCAGTAAAAGAAGACCCTAGAGCCATTAGTTTCCACATTCCGATGGCAAACTCTGAAAGGCCCCCAAAGAATATTATAGAATTAGTTTCTTATTGTGAACACAGACACTGTGTTCAAATGACCCTGCAAAGGAATGTTAACACAACCACACAGCAACAGGAGACTTCCAGGGATTGTTCTTACTACAATAGTATTGGCATTCATAAAAAGAGAAGGAGGAAGCCAAAAAACTTGGATGACTGTTTATTTTGGAAATGTATCCATTCTGCCTTTATTTCCTATTATTTCCTGTTATAATCCTGCCCTTTGTACCTCCAACTCTTATCATTCTTGTCTTTCCCAAAGCCAACGACTCCCTTACAGCAACTCTACTTTCCCTCAGAAGACCAAGTTGAACCACTTCTCTATTCCTCCTTCAAATGTCTCCACAAAACTCCATCTTTTCCTTCAAGCTTTTTTCTGGCTTAGGCCAGAATCCTGCCATACTATTTCCACATTATGCACTAAAATAAGAGTCATCTCTCAAGAACATGAACCCACATTCCTGAAAGTTGCCTGCTTTTTCTGGACTCAAGTCAAAAGGTCAATTCTGTACCTTTAAAGCCCTGTATATTTTGGACCTCTGGACTAGGAGGAGTGCTTTTTCCAGCACTCCATACAAGATGTGAGATGTGTGTGCATTATGTGTGCTTTCCAGGAATGTACTAGGAATAGTGATTCAACTATCTCTAGAGGGGCAATACTCCCCTAAAGAACCAGGTTCATACAAGTGTGGTCTGCATTTGGCTTTGCATTTGGATATAAGAACTTGGCTAAACTTTGGGCTGCTGCACCAACAGTAGAGAACAGATTTCCTGAGGAAGTGAGGGACGCATGGGTCTAACTTTGAAGAAAGTTGGGAGGCTTCAGTTGTCCTAAAATGCAACAGCAAGGGCTATACCACACTCACCCTGTGATGTCTACATTGGCTGCCAGTTAGCCAGCATAATTCAAGTGCTGGCAATTATCTTTAAAGCTTTATACCTCA
This sequence comes from Phrynosoma blainvillii, assembly GCA_026167975.1. Lineage (NCBI taxonomy): Eukaryota > Metazoa > Chordata > Lepidosauria > Squamata > Phrynosomatidae > Phrynosoma > Phrynosoma blainvillii. The sequence continues at coordinate 9,252,897 of JANUYF010000005.1, forward strand.
TTCTATAAGAGCTACTCCATTCCCTAATATAACGCCTTCTTAAACTGGTGGCCTCCAGATGTTTTGGATTATAACTACTACCATCCCTGACCCCATTGGCCATGCTGCCTGGGCTGTTGGGAATCAAACTCTAAAACAGTTGTCCCCAAACTTTTTTGGGCCATCACCCCCTTTCCTCTAGAGCAGGGGTTCCCAACCTGTGATCCGAGGAGCCCTTATGGCTCCGCGGCTGCTCCAGGAAAATGAAAGAAATAAAAATTTAATGAAATTAAAGAATAAGAATATATTCATATATATACTCCTAAACACCATTAAGTTGTAAGACATAGGATAGGCCTCTTAGGGGATCCGCCATAGAAAAAAGGGCTACATGAGTCAAAAAGGTTGGGAACCCCTGCTCTAGAGTGACAACCCTAGTACACCACAACATCTTATTTTTTGATATTATAGTCGCCCCTCCTTTTTCACGAGGGATTCATTCTGGACCACCACCATCCTGTGAAAAAGGAAAAACACAAATATTCAAGCTCTATTGGCTTGAATGGAGGTGCGTGTCCAAGGAGGCACACCCCATTTTGTGCCCCTTTGTTCATCCCTCGCGGATAAGTAAGGGTCGCAGACTTCAAGTCCGCGAAAACAAAGGGACAACTATAGTTCTACTGCTTGTGAAGCAGACAGTTTGCCAGCAGCACCTACCTCACCAACACCCAGATCTTCACCTCCTCCTCCTCCTATATAGTTCAGGGGGTTATATTGTTTTGTTTTAATATGGATGTGGCATTTTGAGCCTTCTGGACATCTCTGATTAATGTGGATACACTTAGAACAGCGGGATATCAATCTCTAATTAATTAATTATCTTGGCTTAATAAGTCAATAGGACTATAGAAATCAAACACATCTGAGGTCTTGAAAGGTTCATGCCCAATGATTACACTTCTGTGGTAACCTATTTCATCTCTTTGTAATGTACATGAGCATCACTTAGGTCAAAATATCTGCACACAGATGTCCTTGCAAGAATGCATCATGTTCTGGAAATCCAGCTAAGAATGAGTGAAACTGCAGCTACATGTTCCTTAGGGTTCACTTCACATACACACATAGATCCCTTCTCTGCTGCGGTTTATGCTAAATGCTTTGAATGTGATGCAAAAATCATTTAGACTAGGGAGCCAACATGGTATAGTGGTTTGAATGATGGACTACAGCTCTGGAAACTAGGGTTCAAATCCCCACTCAGCCATGGAAATCCACTGGGTGACCTTCAGCAAATCACACTCTCTCAGCCTCAGAGGAAAGCAAAGGCAACCCCCTCTCTAAACACATCTTGCTAAGAAAACCCCTATGACAGATTCGCCTTAGGGCTGCTAAAACCGAAAAGCGCACAACAACAACAACAACAACAACAAAGCATAACGACAACATCATTAAGCAATATGACCTCCGCTGAACAAAGTTCTTCCATCATATACTCACAAATTATCTCATGGAAGGAACATAGCTAAAAAATAAAAAGCACTCTCATGTCAATGCAGCATCTGATTTCATGGGTTAACTTACAAGGGCAACATAATTCTTTCTCACACATGCACCTCAAGTCAACATCTAGTGCGGTGTGCTTCCCAAATGAATATTCCAAACTTTGATAATGCAGTTAAATGACAGAGCAGTTAACTGAGGACAAAAGACAGCAAATCTGTGATAAGATCTCTCTCACACACGCGTGCACACGCACACACTCTGAGGCACACTGAATTGGCCATCTGTTTCCAGAGTTCTAGCCTGCATAAACAGACTAATCCTTTTAGCCATATGCATGGTGGCCCTTCTCCAAATTCCATGCACTGAGCAGCATCCCTGAGAAGAAGGGCTGCAAGAGTAGACTCACAAAAGGCTGGTCGGTCACCCATCATTAACTTGTCTTTTTAAAAAGGGAACACAGTAATGGAGATGGATCTCTTATTCAACCCCTCTTCAAAATGTCTTAAGTGTAACAGAGGGCCTTGACACTGGCCAATCCTTTATTCATTTAATTTATACCCAGCCCTGTCCCAAGGGAACAGGGCAGGTGACAGCCTTAAAAAAAAAATCATTAAACCCCCCCCAAAAAACCTAATATATAACAAAATGAATACACCCACTAATGAGAAAATTGTCCATTTTTTGTCCTGATGGGATTCTAACAGATTTGCAGACAGTACATTAACGTTTTCATTTGAATCTGTGACTAAACCGTGGTTTTTAAAGGCACAGCTTTACATCATCTAAGACATGGCATATAAAGCAGCATTTCTCCAGGGTCTCCCAATGCACTGAACTACAACTCTCATAATGGGGAATTATGGGCACTGCAGTCCAAACACTGATAGGGCGCCAGGTTAGGGAAGGTTGATTTGTAGCTCACTTTTTAAAAATTACAGCCCTTGGTATCTGCTGGGGTTTGGTTCCAGGACCCCCCACCCCTCCGGATACCAAAACCCATGAATGCTCAATTCCCATTAAATACTATGGCATGGTGAAATGATGGCCTTAATACAAAATGGCAAAAACAAGGTTTGCTTTGGGATTTATATTATTTTTGAATGTTTTCAGGTTCTGGATTGTTGGATCTGTGGATAAAAAATCCATTGATATCTTTTGTTTTCGCTGGGGATTCATTCCGGAGAAACACACACACACCTGCAAAAATGGAGATTCACAAATATTCATGCCCCATAGGCTTGAATGGCAAGACGCGTCCCATTAATTTAAACGGAGGTCGCCCCCCCCCCATGAATATGCAAAACCGCAGACGTGGAAGTCCATGAGAACGGAGGGGCGACTGTATTTCTTTTATTGGAGTACTTTTCTGTCTCAGGGAAGTTTACATCAATATCTCAATTGTTGCCCAAGATCACCCAGCGGGTTTTTATGCACGAGTGGGGAAAGAAACCCTGATCTCCAGAGTCATAGTCCAATGCTGAAACCCCTACACTGTGTTGGCACCTCCCCATATCTAAACTGTTTTACAAAGAGATGTAGTTTGCTAAACCAAACAAAAATATTGCTCAATTTTGCTTACCTAAGGTAAGTCAACTATTTTACAAAATTTTAAAAAAACTCGCCTTGTGTGTAATCCATAAAACAAACTGATGTGACATAGGATTGTCTCGTAACTAATAAAACTTGACTCTGGGTGAAACAGTTCTCAGAAACCCTCACAGAATTCCTACCCTTCTCAGGAATTCATAATACCTTGAGTATTTTGCAAACCTGAAAAAAAATGTAATTGTAAAATTGAATAAGTATTTTTTAAAAAATTTAAAAATAAAGAAAATTCTGTGAAGTCGGAGAAAATATTCATTGCTAACACCAAGCTGAGTAGCAAAGAAGCTCAGAGTTATCTTGTGACATAGATGCAAGGTAACTTTTGGGAAACGTCTTCACATAAATCTGAAATACACTAAAATCCAAAATTGTCCGCATGAGTGGCTGAGACAGTGACCCCTTTGCTTTCTGATGATTCAATTTATCACAAACTTTCATACAAAAAAAGTATTTAAAATATTGTGTATAAAATTATCTTCAGGCTATGCGTATAAGCTGTATATAAAACATAAATGAATTTCACATTTAGACTTGGGTCCCATCTCCAAGATGCTTCATTGTGTATATGCAAATATTCCAAGTATTAAAAAATCTAAAATTCAAAATACTCCTGGTCCCAAGCATTTTGAATAAGGGAGACCCATCCTATATTACTAGTATAGTCCATGTCACTGAAGACTGTCTGACGGACATGCATGGTCTCTCCAGCCAGGACCCTCACAATTTATCCCCTTATTGTTTCAATTCTGCCAGGCTGGACAATTGCTCGGGTTATGCAGATGCTACAGTGAGGACTGGGCAAAGAGCCTGGACTCTTTTCCCAGCAGAAGAATTATTTCTTCCTCCTAAGAAAAATCTAACCAGTTTCATACTCTGAGGCCCTGTTTAATTTTCTTGCAAAAAACTGAGCTCACTTTGGCCTCTTATTTGTTTAAACTTTCAAGGGACCGGAGAACAAAATTAAGTGGAAGATACAATTAGTCCTGATGATCATGCAGATAATCACAAGGTTACCAGAGCTTGGAATAGTTACTGCAGTGAACTACAAATCCCAGAATCTCAGCCAGCTGACACTATTGGTTGGGAAGATAGTAATTTTAAAATTAGATTGAATTGGTTTTAAAAGGTACTCCCCAACAGCGTGCATTCCTTAAAGCAGGAGTGGGAATCATACAGGCTTCTGGGTGTTATCGAAATGCAAATTCCTATTGCCCTAACTCGCATAGTAAAAGTTAAGGCATGCTGGGAATTGCAATCCAACAGCACCTGGTGGGCTTCATGATTCCACCTCTACCATGAAGATTCCACTATGACATTGGTTCCCCAGCCTGTGGGTCTCTTTTTCTCCACCTTTTGCACTAGCTTCAGTGTGTTTTTCTTCCCAGCCTGTATATAGCTAGTGTTCCATGCTACATCCCAGTTAGAGAACTTTCAATTTAATCTTCATTAGTCTAAGTAGTTAGTTTATGAAGCCAGGAAACACTATCCAAAATCATACTGAGAACAGACTACAAGTTGGCTATACAGTTGCCCCTCCGTTTTCGTGGACTTTGAGTCCATGTCCCTTCCCCATTCGCGGGTAGCAAACAGAGGGAGACAAAATGGGCCGCATGCCCACGGGCACACACCGCCATTCAAGCCATTTTTGCGGGAGAGGGATCTGGAACGGATCCCCCATGAAAATCGAGGGGTGACCGTACAGGAGTTTATTGCATGTCATTTAACGTGATTTACCGCAGTCACATTAAATTCTGAAGCCAGATCTTATCACACGCACTGGGAGCCAGGGGAGTGCAACCTGGCTGCGTCCTGGACCCCAGCCGTGCTTAGCTTGCATCTTTTTAAAAACGGAAAACTCCTGGTTTTCAAAAGATGCCAGCTAAGCACTGCTGGGGTCTGGGATGCAGTGGGGTTGCACTCGCCTGGCTCCTGGTGCATGTGATAAGATCTGGCTTTAGAATTTAATGCAACTGCGGTAAGTCGCATTAAATGACATGCAATAAACTCAACAGTCTGAAGCAGAAGGGGATGAGATTTAGATTCTAGGTTCAGCAGCCTTCATAAGCTTATGGAAGCCACAATCCAATCTATATATTTCTTTAGAAATCAGACTTCTGTGCTAAAATTCCTGAGGTTTAGCATGAAAACCCTAGCAACCGGGAGCAAGGAGTATTTTAAAAGCCAGTTCCATGAACAGCAGCACTCCATATTCCTATATACAGATTCGATGTTTTAATAATAGCAAGAACAATAATGTGGAAGAGAAAATCTATCACCATCATCTCAAAATGCAAATAGGAAAGTTCAGAAAGAGGTTGCATTTCTAGGACAAAACTGACAAATACCGTATATGTACACACATACCAGAGCACCACAGCATGGGCCCTGAGGACATCCAAATGAATGAAAAACAGAGTCCTCTTGGGGAGCTCATCTGCTTTCACTGAACATTTTCATCACTGTCCCGATTTTCTTGTCATAAAGATGTATTATCACTTTCTTGACTGAGACTGAAAGATCCTACTTGAGCTACTTTCAAAATACATTACCATTCAGCAATGGCACTCTTGTCCTTCCCCACTCTTTTGACAACGCTCTTTTGCCCTTTGAGTAAGGGCTAAACCACATATTATATGCAGCTGTGTGCATCTTTTCTTGGTCTCTCTCCTTCTAAAAAAAAAACCAGAAGGCACTCAAAGCAGCCCCCAGGAGCTGTGAGTTTCAATGGAAAAATATAAGTGTTGACAGGGAAAGAGGACAACTTCACTTTCCCCTTCTAGACACTTTACTTTCAAAAGCTATTTTCCCTCTGTGGCATGAAAGACATGAGATCAATTTTATTTTATTTTATTGGGGTGTGTTTCTATGCATTCACTTAGACCAGATTAAATCAATTTTAATAGAGAGCCAGTGTGGTGTAGTGGTTTGAGTTTCGGACTACAACTCTGGAATCCTAGGTTCAAATCCTAGCTTGGACATGAAACCCACTGGTGACCTTGGGCAACTCACACTCTCTCAGACTCAAAGGATGGCAATGGCAACCCCCCTCTAAAGAAACTTGTCAAGAAACCGCCATGATAAGTTTGCCTTAGGGTAGCCATAACTTGAAAATGACTTGAAGACACACAACAGCGACAACGACAACAAAACCCATTTAATTAATGACTAGGGTTGATGGGAGGTGCAGTCTAACAACATCTGGAAGAGTTCCATATGACTCCCATATGTATGGAGAGGACATGGGGCATCAATTCTATCTTACCTGCACACAACCTATGACATTACTTGTAGTATGTGTTTCAGCCCTTGCCCTACAGTTGAAACTAGAGTTTGAGACACTAATCTGGATTGCAAAACCCAGACACAGACACCCCAGCCAGATAGTATGGAAACGGAGAGTTGTAGTCCAAAGAAGTCACTTTTGCAAGGTACGGCTTAGAAAGGAAGAAAAACTTGAGCATGAGCAGGTGGGTGGGTGGGTAGGAGAGAGGGACTGCTGACACAAGCTTTAATGCAAAGAAAGATGAAGCTAAGGATGCATTTCAAGAAAAGAGCTCTGTGTGCACCAATTGTGCTTTTTAGTGAAACATATGGCACAGGTAGGGAACACGGTTCACTTAATCATTAAGTGTTCCTCCAGATGCTGTCCTTGTAAAATGTCATAATAAATCCAGGCTCTTTACTTCTCTCTGGCTGTGGATAATTTTCTGATAATGAATCGGGTGGAAACTGGAAATTTCATCTGGACAAGGCTGAATTACAAGGAGTCCTGTGTCAAAGACAGCTTCAACATGCTGTAAACTGCAGTCAAAAATAGATGTCTTCCCTCATCTGCAAAATAGTTCTAAAAACTAGTAGTAATTCTTCTAGACACCAGACACTTATACTTGGTCAACTTAAGAGGCAAAAAAGAAGTGTCCTACTATCCAGCAGGCATTGGAACAGAATGGTTAGTCAGGCTTGGGTAGAAATGCATGAAGACTTCCAGGTCAATAATACATCCCTCAATCTTCACCAGGAGCCATGAGAAATTTCTTCTCTCTTACACAAATGTTGCCTCTGATTTTCCAGCAGGGCCTTGGAAAAGAGCTCAAAAACAGCAATGGATTCAGGATGCTACAAGATATAGTAATAGCCAGTAATTTAGGCTGCATCTGTACTGCAGAAATAATCCTGGTTGACACCACTTTAATTGCCATGGTTTGGTGCTATGAAATTCTGGGAGCTATAGTTTGTTGTGGCACAAGATCCCTGACAGAGAAAGCTAAATGACTCACAAAACTACAAATCCCACAATAATAATCAACCTGCAGATGCAGCCATAGACAGCTTTAAGCAGGATTAGATAACATTCATTAAGCACAAGTTTATCAATAGCTACAAGTACAGTGAGCCCTTCTTATATGCAGGGGATCTGTTGCGGACCACCACCACCCTGTGTAAGGCAAATAATGCAGGATCTCAAGTCCCATTTGTTTTAATGGGCGCACGCTCCTGAGCGTGGTGCAGCGCGTGCGCCACAGGCACACACCCCATTCACTCTACCGGTGCTCGCCATCCACGTGACCCTGAGTCCATATATGGCGAGCCTGCGCATGGCATGGGCACACTGTAATTGTGATTGTACTGAACCTCCACATTCAGTGACAGATTGCCATTGAATATTAGCTTGTGAGGAACATGATCTGTTGAGCCTTCCTGCCTTCTTGCTCTGCTTGTGGGCTTCCCAGAGGAATCTGGATGACCACTGTTGGAAATACAATGTCAGGTTTGGTGGGCCTTTGACCTTACTTAGCACATCTCTTCTTATATTCTTACTAATACAGCAAATGCACATAGATGGTTATGAAGAACTTCTCATTGACAGCACATTACACTGATGTCCAAATGCAACTTTTTCCTAGCCCAATTGAGGGCCTTTACAGACTGCCAGAAATAATGCAACTTGAGGCCACTTTAACTGTCCTGGCTCAATGCTAGGGAATCATGGGAATTGTATTTTTTTTCTGGGACATTGAGCCTTCTCTGTCAGAGAGCTTTGGTGCCACAATAAAATACAGTTCCCATGATCCCTTAGCACTGAGCCAGGACAGTTAAAGTGGCCTCAAGCTGCATTATTTCTGGCAGTCTGTAAAGGCCCTGAGTTTTGTACTTTTAAACTCCTGAAGGATCTGTGATCCTTGACATGTGTGCACACATATTTGTTGTTTGTTGCTGTGTGCCTTCGTTTCTGACTTATGGCAACCCTAAGGCAACCCTATCATTAGATTTTCTTGGCAAGTTTCTACAGAGGGGCATTCCCTTCCTCTGATGCTGAGAAAGTGTGACTTGCCCAAGGTCACCCAGTGTGTTTCCATGGCAGAGCTGGGATTTGAACCCCAGTCTCCCACTACACTAGCCTAGAAACCACTACACCAGCCTACATAGACACATAGATATTTGGGGAGATTTGAGGGCAGATGTGCATCAATACAGGGAACTCCCTCCCTGTTGAACACATAACCTCCAGGCATTTTACTCAGCACTTGGAAATATTTAAGACGGATAGCAAATTATATGGAAGCAAACAGCACAGCTGCATCTGGGCCATATTATGCTACATACTAGTACTGTTATAGGATTAGATGGGATATTTTTGTCATCAGCAAGTTCAATCGCACCTGATGGCGCAAAAGTCCACGGTGGCAGCTGGTGGCTCCAGGGGTGGTGAAATCCATTCCAAACTCTAACAGAAGTATCTGAGGTGCTGAACCTATTTGAGAGCTAGTGTCCCACCATCACCTCAGACAGTAAGTAGAAACCTGACATTGTCCCACTGACAACAAAGCTACCAGCTGCCACGGAGCAGTTTGTTCACAATAATCTGAGGAGCTTGAAAAAGTGAGCAGCCAGACACGACAGCTCAGCAACCCGAACAAACTTTGTAGACAAGACTTGTTACCCAGAACTGATGGCACAGACTGGCTATGCACTAAAATTATTTAGGATTTACTGCTGGCCCTTTTGGCATTTTAAAGTGTGGTTTTATTTCTTTTAAATAAAGTCATTGACTGTTGTTGTTTTGTTGTTGTTTAGATTCCTAAACCACTCTGGTAAATAAATAATAAATAAGCAATATGCAGAAGGTACTGCTGTTCACTTGAAAAGTCCAGCAAGGCAGGTTTAATGTGGAAGAGAAAAGAACAAGGAAAGGATTTACAAACTTTTAGGGGGTGAAGAAAGCATCTTTTCTCCTCCCAAATCAGATTTAAAAAGGCTTTTGAATTAGGAAATGCTGCTGAAAAGATTCTAGCAGCATTGATGTTCCCGAACTGCTGTGGTAGTTATGCAGATTAAAACAACAACACTATAATATGGATGGTTTGTCATAAATTAAATCGATAAATAAGAAGTACATTCAGATGTACATCAGAATATAGATAGTTTAGAAGGGGAAATGCAAACGTATTCTGAGCGTCCTGTATATTTGTTTAGAACATAATACAGCCGGTATCTTGGACAAGTCAGACTCTCTCAGCCTCAGAGGATGAGCAAACCTGCTCTGAAGAAACTTGCCAAAACAACTCTTGAGTCGCCTTAGGGTTGCCATTAGTCAAAAATGATTTGGAGGCACACAACAACAACAACAAATTGTGCCATTTGGTTTACCAAATCCATACTTTGCAATGATTGTTTTTGACTGGTGTGCTATGCAACAGGGTTTACACTTAAAGACTGCAAACCCTTAGCAGAAGGGCCTTTGTGAGCCAGGTCCATCTTTCCTGTCAATTTCCCTTTGAATTCTCTCACACAACTGGGAGGCATTAATGGTAAAGACAGCTCATATCCATGAGAAGAAGACAGAAGAGAAAGAGAACTGGCCATCTGCTCTAACATATTTCACATATTCTTCAAACACCCTTAAGAAAACCAGTGACCCTCACTCAATCCAAGCAGCGGCCCTGCTCAATTCAGCAATGTTTCTCCTCCTCCTCCTCCTCCTCCTCCGCTTTTTAGGAAGCAAAAGATCTGGAAGAATGTCTGGAAGAAGACATTTTTAAAAGAAAAAAGATGAAGGTAAAAGAATGTAATGGAAGAATTTCTTCAGTTCAACAATAATGTTTGAGCAAGACTGCCAAGGACCTATCTGTACATTCTGAATTTTTGCTTAAAGCTGCAGAGAGAACAAAACTTTGGTACCAGCTTTAAAGAGGAGGGGTGTTATTTGAAAAGTTAACCCCCTGAACCACATTAATCCCCCTTTTGAACAGAGAGAATCACCATTTGGGGAAAGTTTTACTTTTTGAAAAAAAATGTTAATGGGCCAAAGGAGCATGAACTGATACAGTGACAAATCTTTATACTCGACATGCTAATAACGCTGTTTCTTCTTTCTCCCAGAGGTAGGGTTGTTCTAAAGAAGTTTCAGCAATGAGATCTCACAATGAAAGGCTCTCTTAGGATGAAACAAAATATGGTGAATATGCTCATGGCTCCCCCTGCCTCCCTGATGACCCAACTGAATGGTATTTAAGAAAAGAGAGTCTGAATAGAGATGGGAGAGGAATTTGAAGGGGCACTGCAATAAGGAAAAGGGCACCCTAAAATTTATCTGCACCTGCAATATCATTATCAAACAGGCTACGCAATTCTAAATGCTTCATTTTTGTATTCATAGGAAACTGCTTTGTATCAGGTCCTGAAAAAAATAGCTTTTCTGAATTCTGTAAAATACCAGAACTTTTGGTAATTATAAGCTTATTAGGACATAACTCCAGGTGAGATTTTTAACACAGACTCGCTGTCAAGATATTTCACCCAACACAGCATAACAATCTGAAAACGCTCTCTCCTTAAAATATTTCCTTTTTTTATTGCTGTGCAACTGCTACCTTACTTAAGGTTAAAGAAATAATTCTTACAAGTGTATTCTCATTTGACAGTAAATAAATAAATAAATAAAGCAAGCACTTCCAAAAAAGGGGATTAAACACTGCAAAAGATCAGAAGTTTTTCTGTCTGCACCTATAATCAATTTCTTAACTGACATGAACATTGCATGGGCACCTATAAGCCAAAGCCCAAATGACCCCTACTGCACAAAATAAGCCATATTGCAAAAAGAATTCTTGCAAGATTTTTTGCTCTTTTTATCCATTTGAGTAGTGTGAAATAGTAAGGAGAAACAGACAAAAAAACACTGTACTCCTCTCATCTGAAATGCCTCTGTTGTGAACTTGTAAATCACTGTTTATTAACTGAACAATTCATTTGTTGGAAGAGACAACTAAGGCAATCATAAACCAGCACTGCACTGGTATGTGAAACAAAACCTTCTTCCCTTCCTCTACTTCAGACACCGACTCTAAAGGGCTTTCCAGCCTTCTGGAGCAGGTTTTCAGGGTGAATAGAGGTAGAGCACAATGGGGAGGAATATCAACCCCCTTCTGATTCTGTTGACAAATGCATTTCCATGTGCAGATACTGCCTGCTAGGCTCTGGCCAGTAATAGTTAAATGTATTATAAAAGAATTACAATCAAAAGATCCAAATAGCTACAACATCAGCAGATTTGCATCTTATGTGACAGTCAACTTGTGCTATCCTTCCCCTCATCTTTCTGAAACCATCAAAAGAAAAGTACTGATAGAACTAGTCTGGTTTCCCTTAGAAAGGCATTTCACAATTGTGGTACCATAACCAAAAAGGCCTTGTCTTGCATACCAACTCACTTGGTTCAAGGGCATTGTGCAAGACGACTTCTGTTACTGATCGAAGTATTCAGAGAAGTACATCTGGGAAAGAGCAGTGCTTCAGGCATCTAGCTGTTTGAAAGTACCAAAAGTGGGAAAGTGTTGTTTATGGGACCCATATGGTCCGTGCATCACATTTTTGTTGCCCTGATAACTGCTTGGCTCTTAACTCTGAGGTCCTCAAACATCCTCTCCATTTTAAATTTCTGGCATATTTGGGGGGCAAGTCTCCACCCAAACACTCCACCAAAACACACCCAAGAAACTTACAAGCCCAACCAAGCCTCCTTTTCCTCCCGTCAGTTTTGGGTGCTGGGGTTGAAGAAAAAAATGACTCTTTACGGCTTCAAATAGTCAAGGCCAGCACTAGGTGACTTTAGGCAAAAACAACTCAGCTGCCTCACTCTCCAGCTTGAAGTCTACATCAGCCTTTGAAACAGATGCATTTAATACTTCTGTGTTAGGTCCACCACTGTAGCCTCTGACAAGGAACGCTTAAAAATGGGAAGGAGTAGGAAGAAGGAATCACAGCAACATCTTATCAAATCACACAGAGCATCTTGGGCTGTTTTGCAGAAATAGTGTCCAGATACTCAGCACTTCTTCTTTGACTTGGCTGTGAAGTTCCTGCTGAAGTGAGCTGCAGCCAATTCGCCCAAAGAAAAAGTGAACTGGCACATCTCACTATGCTCACACACACACACCCTCCTTGTCAAAGTGCCTACAAAGCCTGAGTGTTTTCTTTGGCTGATCCAGCAGACTAGCCTTACTATTTTTGTGGGCTTTCCAAACACAGCAAAGAAGAGAGTGATGATAACCTTAAAGAAGAGTATGATTAAAATGTGTAAATTTTGAACAGGAGGGATCAGCACAGGCTTCTTCCATTTTCACTTACTGGGAGCAGAAAATAAGTTGTTTGTTATTGTTAACTGCCCTCAAGTTGACCACGACTCATGGCGACACTGAGGATGAGAACATCCCATCCTCAACTGCTCTGCTTAGGTCCTGCAAATTCAGACCCATCACCTCCCTAACTGAGTCCATCCATCTGTAGCCTTCTTCTCTTTCAATTACCCTCTACCTTCCTTAGCATTATGTCTTTTCTAGTGAATCCTGCTTTCTCATGATGTGGCCAAAATATGACAGTCTCAGTTTGATCATATTGGCTTCCAGGGAGATCAAGGCTTAATCTGTTCTAGGAACCCATTTGTTTGTCTTTTTGTCTGCTCACAGTATCCTCAGCACTCTTCTCCGGCACCACATCCCAAATGAACTGATTTTCTTCTTGTACTAGCCAACAACCCTATGAATACAGACAGATTTGTATGAAATGTACAACAAAGGTGCACTTTTGGGTGCTTACTAAACTTGGGGAAAACATGAACCATTTGAACCGCACCACATCTACTAGCATGTGCATGTGCATGCATGATGTGATCTCAAACAAACAGATAAAAAAGCCTATTAAATCAAAGCACTTGTGCTTTTTTATTGGATTTTAAAACAAACATGTCAACAGAACCCCCCCCTTCTATGCCTCCTGAATAATCCCATACTTTAGGTGAGGAAACATATATTTTCCTTCCTGTTTGTGATTATGCTTACCCATTAAGAAAACATTGTTTTAAAGAATGATGAAATCAAAGTATGTGTGGGGAGGGGATATTTTTTAATCCTTTAAGCACCTCACAACTTGGAACATATGTATGATGCCACTTCTCCATGAAGACTTGTCGTTCTTGTTGTTGTGTGTCTTCCAGTCATTTCTGACTTATGGCGACTCTAAGGCAAACCTATCGGGGATTTCTTGGCAAGTTTCTTCAGAGGGGATTTGCCATTGCCATCCTCTCTGTTCAGTTTTTAAGGGATTCAGCTCCAGAGCCTCAACAGAAGCCTGCTCATTTAGATTGCTATAGTGAAGTGTTACATGATAAAAGGGGGGGAGGGACGCAAGGGGAGACATCCCTGTATTTTGGAAGAAGCCTTCAAGTCATCTCTAGAAGATTCAAAATGTTTTTGCTTACTTATGCAAGGATCTTATGTGGCCGGGTTCCTTCATTTCGCATGTGCATATAGTTAGTTTTGAATAAAAATCTGCTGAAATTGTCTCTTCCACAAATCACCAGAAGCGAGACATGACCACAGGATGGAGCATTTTGTCCAGGAATGGCCAGTAATGATCTACATCTTGCCCAAGAATGGCCAGTTCTTATGTTTGTGTGTATGTGTGCCTGTATGTGTGTCTGCGTCTTTTTGTATACACGCGTGTGTGTGAATGAGAAGATGAGAGAGATACAATAGGGTTCCAGGAAAAAGCCTAGGTCTCCAGGTATTCTTACCCAGCAATGGAACCCCACAAGGCAAGGCATGCACTTTCATCCCCAGAGAATGGCAAACCTCCACAGAACAGATCTTTCCAAGAAAATCCTGTGATGTGTTCACCTTAGGGCTGCCATAAATCAAAAATGACTTGAAGCCACATGACAACAATGGGTCTCAGGAAGTTTGTGTGCTTAACCCACAATCTCATCACCACCACTTTGAAGTGAGACAAAAATCTTATAGTTCCCAGCTTAACAACTAACTTTGCCTTCTTGCCACTGTTTTTTTAATTTATTTAATTCTAGTATTTTAGAAAGTTGGAGGAGGTTGTAAAAAAAAAATCTGTTCCATATGAAAATCTAAATCTTCTCTTATTGCCATCCAAAAATTCTACTGCCTAAATTATTCATCTCTTAAACAGATCAAGCCACAGAACTCCACCTTTACACAACCACTCCATCTTGACTAATGGTCCACCTACTCTCACTGACAGTGCCTTGCCAAGGTTTCTCCCCATCTCCTGTTACCCCTTATTTAGAAACAAAAACAAAAAACTAGAGGTCAGGGATTGAACCTGGGTCCTTCTGTATGCAAAGCATATGCTCCAGCATTTAGTTGCTCCCCCCCCCCCCACCAACCATGTGACACCTCTTCTTAGTTTCCCTTCACTGTTTTTCCCAGCTCCTTTTACATCTAGCAAGAAGCATTTTATCCTTGGTTTTAAAGCTCCCATGACCTTGCCCTACCCTATCATTCAGCCTTTGTTTCTCTTTATGGCCCTACTCATTGCCTCTACTCTCCCTTATCTCTCTGCATTTTCTGTATGGCCTTTGGCTTAATCCCCATTCCCAGCTACAACCTGACTCTTAAAATATATGAAACTGGCTTTGCCAGTATTCATCCAATCCATTCCTTCTTCTTCCCCTCCTCCCCTCTTCTCTTTCCTCCATTATGCTTTTCAGGTTCCAAATCCTAAACTCCAAGACTGTATATTCTTTGGATGTGGGAACTATTCTATGCTTGCCTTTGTAACTCTGTACAGTGCCATATATACACTGATGGTGCTGTCCACAGTGAAATAATGACAACAATAATTATCACTATTGTCATCATCAACAACAAATATGAATAAACACATGCCTTTGTCCCCCAATGACCTTTGTTAAAACTGAACTTGCCACCTCATCTCCATACCCACAAGCTTTTGCATTTTAATTGACATTCTTACACACAACCGGCTTATATAGGTCTATGTCTAGACTGTCCACTCCACCCTATGCATCTGAGGAAGTAGGCTCAATCAAGTCTATGATAGCTCATGCTACCAACTTTTTTCTTTCAGTTACTCTCAAAGGTGCTGCAAGATCCTTTTGTATACTAGCTCCCAAAGGTGATATTCTGTCTTTATTCACAAGAGCATTTCATTTATTAACAAGAGCATTTCAACTGGTTTTTCTAGTTGAGCAGTGGAGGCCAGGAACTCCAATGCCAATGGGACTTTAAAGGAGCTGAACCCAAGGTGCTGAACCTGCTGTGGAGTTTATAACCTTGGATAGCTCCTTTAAAGATCAGACTAAACAAATTCAATATAGATGATGAGAGGAAACTGAAATAGTCAAAGACTTCTCGCTCCTTAGAACAGTCACTAACTTAGAATGGAAACTGCAGCCAGGAAAACAGGAGAAGACTAGACTGGGAAAGGCAGCTATGGACCAGACAAGATCATAAAGTGCAAAGACATACAACTGAACACTCAAGTGAGGACTGTTCATGCCATCATATTCCCCATCACTTTGTAAGGGTATGAGAGCTGGATGGGGAAGAGAGCTGACAGAAAGAAAATCAACTCATTTGAGATGTAGTGCTGGAGAAGAGTTCTGTGGATACCGTGGATGGCTAAAAAGACAAACAACTGAGTCCTGGAACAAATCAGATCTGAATTCTCCTTATCAGCTAGGCTGACTAAATTGAAGCTGTCACATTTTGGGCACATCATGAGAAGACATGACTCATTAGAAAAGATGATAATGCTCAGAAAGATAGAAGGTAGTAGGAAGAGAGAAAGACCACACACTGGATGGACAGATTCAATCAAAGAGGACACAGCCCCCTCATTTATACTCCCATGTTTTCTCAACAGTTGCATGATCCTTTTCGATTGTTCAAGCTAGAAACAGTTTTATCTGGAAGCCCTGTGCACCTATATGTGTGGGCATGCACACATAAAACTCACCAGAGTGCCTTCTCTCTTTCTTTGCTACTTCCTGAAGGCTATTCCTTGAGCTAATTTCATTCAGTCAATTAATGGTTACAATGCTGCAGCTGCATGAGGGCTGTTCATTCTTTCCTTAAGCCAAATCTTCAACTCCAAAAAGTCAGTTTGACCTCTGTCCTTGCCCCTGTGCCTAACAGTTGAAAGCTGGCAGGTGGTCCAGCTTTAGCTGGTTCAGGAAAGGTTATATGCAAAAAAATAAAATCAATATAAGAGGGGATCCACATCAGGGGTTATTCTGAAGAACAAAAGGCTATAGTAGAAATTGTACATCACTCCTGTGCAAAGCAACATTTCCTCGGACTTATACAATGATGGTATTAACAGCATCCCAGTAAACCTGTGGTTGTTGTTTTTAATCCCCTATTTTAGGCAACTAGAAACAAACAAGAACATGCACGTACATCTAAGGGTGGGTTATTCACTAAATACAGTGAAACACAGAGATTATAATGGGAAAAGAGTATGTGGAATTGCAAACTGTAGGTCCCTGTAGAAAAAGCAACACATCAGCTATGCACAAAGAACAACTACAACCATACCGGATTTGTGTTTGGTGAAGGGTTATATTTTGTGCTCCAGATTATACGAACTTTTACTGTGGATACCTCCAGACAGAAGACTTCTAATACCCGCAATCACAGGGTACTATGCAGTCATTTTGTATTTTCCACCTTCACAGATTATGAAGACCCCTTGTAAAAGTCCATAAAGTGAAGTAGCCCACTCGCATTCTGGGATCACCTAGTGCCTCAAAAAATTCAGTGGGAAATCATTAAGAAAATAGTCAGTTCTCAAGTGTAGGATGGGGAATACATGGCTGAGAAGTGCTCTCTATGAGAAAAAGGCCTTGGGATTATTGTTGATTATAAACTGGCCACAAGCCAACAGTGTGATGCTGCAGCAAAACAGATGAATGCTATTTTAGCCTGCATCACAGTTTCCAAATCAAAAGAAGTAACGGTCCCACTAATTTCTGCATTGGTCAGGCCTTATCTGAAGTACTACGTTCAGTTCTGGGTGCCTCATTTTAAGAAGGATATAGACAAGTTAGAGCAGGTTCAGAGAAGGGCAACAGAGATTATAAGAAGTATGGAGAACAAAACATATGAGGAAAGGTTGAAGGGGGCTGGCTGGGCATATTCAGCTTGGTAAAGAGAAAACTGAGAGGTGACATGACTGCACTCTAAATGCCCCAAGGGCTGTCACAAAGACAGTTCTCTGCTGGCCCAGACCGTAAGACAAGGTCTAATAGTTAGAAATTACAGGAGAATATATTTTGATTGAACATTGGAAGGAACTTTTTGACAGTAAGAGCGGTTTGGCAAGGGAATCAATTACCTAGAGTGGTGGTGGAGCCTCTTTCTCTGGATGTCTTCCAAAAAGAGAATGGTCAGCAATCTGCTGGAGATGCTTTAACTGGGGATCCTGCGTTGAGCTGGTGGTTGGACTAACTGGCTCATGAGGCTCCTTCCTATGACTCTATGAATTCAAGTTTCCCCAGACCCCTAAAAGAAGATTTCTGGAGGGATCGGGCTGCAGAGAAGGGGGAGAGACATGGAAAACTCCTTTGTATAAGTATGAATTCCATTCAGTTAGGAACCAAGGCAGTGGGTTTTCACAAACATCGGGTATACTTTGGATGAAACATGAATGTTCAGACTGATCACATGCAACATTCAAACCATATCATGTGCAATGCTACCTTCCTTCTACAACCTCCTCAATCCAGGGAAATATTAAATGGTGAAAGTAAATACAAGGGGGGGGGAGACTTATATTTGTAAAGAAGCAGAAAGAGAACATTACACCAATGCAACTCCCCAGCCCACCCTTTAACCTTCTGCCACCACGTCACAGGCTGGCATCTGATCCTTTGCCTTCCTTCATTTATTCTTGTCAAGGCTATCCATCATTGATTTTGTTTCAGAAAGAAAGAGGACCAGACCATCACTGGCCTCTTAGTTTCCCACACCCACATCCTGGCTTGCCAGCTCTAATCTCCAAACAAGAGCAAACCCTGCCCTTCGTACAAGGATGACCTTTGTCTGGGCTCAAAAGAGGCTCCTCTGACCTTTAACACATGGAATTTCACTGATGGAAATTCCATTCCCAGAACATCAGACCCCTCAAAGCTGCTTCAGACAAGGTCAGCGCCCTACCATCACAGATTTAAAGCCACCAACATGTGCCCCATCGGGACATATTTACACACTGGATAAGCACAAACATACACATCTGTTTTGTTGCTTGCAAATGCAAAAGAAAGGCTCATTTGGCAGTGAGGTGCCATTCCTCCTTCAATGGCAAAAACAGGCAGGCAGGATCAGAGCTTGGGAAACTACCGTAACATCCTGGATTAAGCCTTCCTGAATGTTGGCCATAGGCCATGCTGGACGAGGTGTGGTCCCAAAAAGTAATTTTCCCAAGCTCTAGTTTCAACTGTAGGACAAGTGTTGAAACACATCTTGCAAGTAATATCCTAGAGAGCAGGTAAGATGGAAGTGATATTTCAAGTCCTTTCCATAAAACAGAGGTGGGAATCAGGGGCCCTCCTAATATTGTTGTGCCATGAAAAAGACAAAAGTTTGAGGAGTGCAATAGCGTCTAAAATCCACAAAACAGTGATGCCTTTACTGGACCAACCAAGATGCATAAAATACATGATACAAGCTTCTGAAGCTCCACTGGCTTCTTCAACAGGCAAAGATGTTAAAAATCATCCAGCAGAAAAATAAATAAAAAAATATGACAATGTTGGTCACAGACAACAAATGAATTGGAATTCAACAGAAACAAATGCTCAATTCTACATTAAGACAACAAAAACCAAATGCATAAGTACAGGATGGGGATATATGGCTCAGCAATATTACATGCAAAAAGGACCTTGGGATTATTGTTAATCATAAATTAAACATGAGCCATGAGCAGAGATATTTTTTTTTTCTTGTATGAGCCGGTGTGGTGTAGTGAGTTGAGCATTGGACAAGGACTCTGGAGACCAGGGTTCAAATCCTCTCTCTGCCATGTAAACCCACTGAATGACTTTGGGCAAGTCACTCTCTCTCAGCCTCAGAGGGAGGCAGTGGCAAACCCCTCTGAAGAAACTTGCCAAGAGAACCCCATGATAGGTTTCATCTTTTGTTGTTGTTAATTGCCCTTGAGTCGTTCTCGACTCATGGCAACCTTATGAATTAGACATCTGTAAGACCCTCTGTCCTCCACTGCTCTGCTTAATTCCTGCAAGCCCTTCATACCCAAAGTGACCTCCTTCATAGAGTCCATCCTTCTGGCATGTGGCCTTCCTCTTTCTACTTCCCTCCACCTTTCCCAGCATTATTGTTTTTGCCAAAGAGTCCTCCCTTCTCATGATGTGTCCAAAGTACAACAGCCTCAGTTTGGTCATCTTGGCTTCTTCCAGTAGGTTTCTGGCTTGATCTGCTCTAGGATCCATTTGTTTGTCATTTTGGCTGTCCATGGGATCCTCAGCACTCTTCTCCAGCATCACATTCTCTCAAATGCATTGATTTTCTTCCTATCCTCTTTCTTAACTGTCCAGCTCTCACATCCATCCAAGGTAATAGGGAATACAATGGCTTGTATGATTCTACCTTTTGTGCTGAGTTGTATGTTTTTTCATTTTAGAATCTTTTCTAGTTCTTTCATAGCCACCCTTCCCTTTCTTAGTCTTCTTCTGATTTCCTGACTGCAGTCCCCATTTCTATCAATGTTTGATCCCAAGTATGGGAATTCTTGTACTATTTCTATTTCTTCATTGTCTGTCTAGGTTTCATATTAGGGTCACCATAAGTAAAAAAAACAAAAACGAGTTGAAGGTAACAACAATCACAACGACAAATGATTTTTTAACATCTTGAAGAAGAAGCCGGTGGAGCTTCATGGGATCCTGAAGAAACTACCACAAGGGACACTACCATTGCCTATCAGCTCTTCATCTCAGAACCTGGAACAGCATTTGACTTTTAAGATATCTCTAGGTTTTCATTGTAGGAAGCACATGGTTTGCAAACTGTTTCTCCTTCTACCTGCCTCCTTCCCCAAAAATACACTTTCTCATCCTTGCATAACTAGCACTAAAAAAAAGGGTGTTATCAGCTCAGAGCTGAGAAATTACAGAAAGCATTGGTAAAGGTTGGTCAAGTTCAAAAGGGACACGGTTTTGGTTTCCCCATGCAGCTTTTCTTTCTTGCCCCAATATGGATGGCTTCACATCTCTGTGTCCTCAGGTGCCTCTCAGTGTCTCTGGAGAGGATACACCTGACGTCAGCCTTTCAAATAACTCTTAGTAGCCAGCCTGCCCACACAAATTGGGGTGGCTCATCTGCAACATATCAACTGTCTTAAAACTGAAAAAGAACAACTATTTACTCCTGTTCCTGAATTTTCCCTTCTGCTTAGACTAAAGGCATTTACAAAAAAACCCCAGTGGTAATTTACTACCTGCAGGAGTTTATTGTGACATACATATTCAAAGATCAGGGACTCATTATCAGGATTTGAGGACTATTTATACAACTTCTCAATCTCTCCTCCTTTTGCTCCCTGTGCCTGCCGCTAGCAAAATCACCTATTTAGTATGTTTAGGCCATCATTATGAAGCAGAGCTGGTGGAGGGGGAGAAATCCATGCAAAAGGTGGGAGAGGCACTGCACACATCTGATGTTACCTAACAAACTGGAGAAAAAACGCACACTCCTCTCCTCCCGAAGCTTATCTCTGAAACAGTCATCTTTGCAGAAGCGGCCTTGCACTGCTTGGCAGGCGGCCAGCTGGAAACCAAAAGGGGCTTTCCTTTTCCTGCTGCTCACCCTCATTCAAGAGCTTCTTTCTCTGTACGCAATGCTATTTATAGCTGCTGGCAAGAAACCAGCCACAGTTCAACCACAGAACCACAGATCTCTCTCTCACACACATACACATACATAAACACATACACAGATAGTCTGTTTATGTTATTGCCTTGTAATGAACAGCATGACACATGTACAAAGGAGATTCAAGGAGCAAAATGTCCAGAGAGGATATCATGGGTTTTTTGTGTGTGTTTCTTTTTCAGGGAATGGTGGAAGAACAGGAGGCGGCACACATACAACCCAACTGTGCAAGTTTATATAGAGTGGGCCCTCCACATTTGCTGGGGTTAGGGGAGCAGGACCACCGTGAAAGTGGGGGGGAAACAAATTTTAAAAACCACTATTTTTTTTTACCTGAGATAACACCTTTCTAGGAATCTCTAGGTCAGGGGTAGGCAACCTTTTTTAGCTTGGGGCCGGTCCCGCGAAGTTCCTCCCGCCGCTGGGCCCGAATGGCAGCACGCGCACTGCCCCGCCCGCGTGCCACCGCCATTTTGGAAATCAAAATGGCAGGTGCGATGCGTTTGTGCATGCGCAGTACTCCTACGCATGCGCAAACTAGTCGCGGCCGCCATTTTGAAAATCAAAATGGTGGTCGCGACTCGTTTGAGCATGCACAGGAGTACTGCACATGCGCAAACGCGTCACACCCACCATTTTGATTTCCAAAATGGCGTGCGCAGTGTGTGCGGCGGGGGCAGCGGCAACCTTCCGCCTGGGCCGGTAAGTCCAGGGACCTGGGCCATAACCAGCCCCCAGGCCGTAGGTTGCCAGTCCCTGCTCTAGGTCCTCCAGCCAGCATCTGCCAGCTATTGACCACAGAATCACACTGGAGGGTCTACAAATGCCTAGAGAAGTGTTCTCTCTTAAGAATTTCTAGGTCCTCCAGCAAAAACTGTGGTTGACCATAGAGTCATGCTGGAGGACCTAGACATTTCTAGAGATAAGATATTTGATCAAATCCACAAATAATCAAATCTGCAAAAGCTAAAGCTGCAAATGTGGAGGGCTGACTGAAGGTGGGAATGCGAAAATGGATGGATATGGTGTTGTGTGCATTACCAGTTCAGCTCTGCTTTCCCCTCAGACTCCAGCTCTCCAGATTTTTGAATGAGATACAGCCCTATGTTTATTTAAAAAGGAATAACAAACTGGAAAGTGGGTGAGGTTCTGCAGGCTTTTCCGTAAAACATCTTAACAGCCTGGTGCAACCTTTACACAACTGAGAAAAGTGGTCACACAAGTATCTCAGGTACATTTGGTGGGAGCTCAAGGGAGGGTCTTCTTGGTGGCTGCTTCCAGAATCTAGAATTTCTTGTTTAGGCGATCACAGCTAATCCAGTTTATCTTTCATCGGGAGCCAAGATAGGTTTTTATTTAGAAAAGGCTTTGGCCCATATGCTGACCTGTAAAATACATTGTTATTGGTTTGAACTAGATTTTTTAAACCTATTTTATTCATTGATAGCTAGTGGCTTCCATGCCAATGGGATTGTGAATTGAATCCATTCTAAATTTTAATCTGAACTTTAAGAAAACTACACAAAATGCTGAATCTATTTGGGAGATATGATTCAGTACCCTGGATAACACCTTTAACATTTGGACTAAAGCCCAAAATGGATTCAGGGTCCCATTAATAAGGAAGCTACCACCTGTCTCTGACTCTACTGATGTTTTATCTGCTCAATTTTTATGAGTGTTTACTTTTCCACCTTACTGCTGTCTTTTGAATTTTCTTACAATTTGCTGTGTTTGTATTATTGCTGTTACCTGCATTGAGCACCATTTGATGGAAAGGCAGAATACAAATTTAACAAATTCTGATGAATAAGAAAAAATGGAGCAAACTATTTGATTATCCACTTTCCTTTGCAATGAAAAGGATGGTAATAGAATTGTTTGTCTGGATGCTACCTCATGTAAAATAAATAAATGCATCTCCCTGTATATAAATGTTAGAATGGATGGGACAGAACAAGATAGAAACTGTCAACCTTATATATAAGCTTTTAACATGCAGGGAGTTCAAACATTTAAGTCTTCCCTTCTACGACTATACATGCAACCCTGCGCAACACTGCATTTTGACAGTATTAAGTCACAAGTGTGCCATAACTTGCTGCTTCACAATTAAATTCACACTGCCTCATCCTCATCACTAGGAAAATTATGCAAAATATTCACCATTCATTTCACATGATTTGTAGAAATCATAAAACTTAACTTTGCTCAGTGAAAAAATTTGGGTTTCCTTTGTATGTTCACAGGCCTTAAATGTAACTCTTAAAATTGCTTAGCCAACAGAGAAGTTCTGTTTCAAAACTCATACTCCCCCTTCCCCTATTTTCTATAAAAATATAAATGCACCCAAAGAACACCTTACAAGTCATTTCCTATCGTGCACTGTAATTATCTGTTATAATAGGGAATTAAGGCTTAATTAGCTTTCAAGCTGCAGATATGATTTAATTAGCTTTCAAGCTCTGCATAGAACACCTGTCTAGGTGAAACCAAAGCTTGCTCATTCCGTTTTGAAAGGAAGGTCAGACTCACAGATTTGCGACCCTAAATGTCTGTAAGCAATTGGATTTTAAACTTGAGGAAACTTTCTTTGCTGAGTTAATTAACAGCAGTTTTATGAACAAAATTACTAAAGTCAGGTGTGTGTGTGTAACTACTCTACACTCCAGATATGGAACAAAAAATATATACCTGCTAAACCTGCAAACTGCCATGTTCTCTGGACAGCAGCGCCTGCTACTTAGTATTACAAGCCGCAGCAATGGAATGATTTACCATTGGCAGCTGAAGCAGATAATACCCTGAATGATTCCCATACTGGCAGCAGTAGATTCACTTGGCATACTTAAATGCCTTCTTGCAGTATGTTTGCAGGCAAGCATTGGGAAAATGTGCTTTGCTTTTGTTTGCCTGCCTATACATTCGGTTGCAGTTCCTAGGATAGGATATCCATACTTTTGTGCCTTTTAACAGCATCCTAATAACATAGAAATTTAGCAAGTATAGCTTTTCCAAAATAATTTGTTTTTTCAGTGCACTTGTTGACCTCATACATACGTTGAGGGAAGGTTTTGGAGTTTTGATATGACCCATGGATAAATCAAAGGTAAAAAAATAGGACATTGTAACAAAGGATTTAAATGATGAAAATAATTCCAAAGAATCTACAAAATTCCAGCAGGCATAACTGTTTGTGTTCACCCTAAAGGAAGGAAAGATGGATGGATGGACGGATGGGGAAAGAATTACAGTAAATGAGGGCGGTGTGATGTATGGGGGAGGTGATCAAGAGCATACAGGGCTAAGAAAATGCACACATGTCAAAAAGTATGTAAAGGCAAAGAAAATGCCAACTATTTTAGCAGGGATTACAACCTTTAATTGGATGTGATAATTTTGTCAGATATTAACCCAGAAAAGCAAACAAAAATGTTGTTGTTGCGTGCCTCCAAGTCGTTTTCTACTTACGGCGAATACTAAGGAAAACCTATCGTGGGGTTTTCTTGGCAAGTTTGTTCAGAGGGGGTTTGCCATTACCATCCTCTAAAGGCTAAGAGAGTGTGACTTGCCCAAAGTCATCCAGTAGATTTACATGGCTGAGTGGGGATTTGAACCCTGGTCTCCAGAGTCAAAGTCCAACACTCAAACTACTATACCATACTGGCTTGTCATATACCAACACACGTATGCAAATGTCTTATTCAAAGCCTTCAAGGCCTGATACATCATTGCTTCTCTGAGTAGAGTGGTGAAAGGTGAGAACTTAGTCCTTCTCAGAGAAAGAAGCACCAGCCTCCTCTACTTTCTTGATGCTCCTTTGAAGGGAAGCCGATGCTACCATTTTCCCACCCAGGCATTCAAAAAGGCCAGAAGTGATGCTGCAATGGAGAGGGGATCAGTGCTTTTTTCAGGTTTTCCTTGTATGGACTAAGCCAGGGGTAGGCAACCTTTCCCCTTTAAGGGCCGAGGGACTTCAGCTCCCAGAATCCCAGGAGCTATTGGCCAACATGGGACTATGGGCCAACATGGCTGAGGCTTCTGGGAGCTGAAGTCCCTCGGCCCTTAAAGGGGAAAGATTGCCTACCCCTGGACTAAGCTCTTGCCTTCCACTACTCTAATCAGAGAAGGAAACAGTCCTGTTTTTGAACAGAGTTACGGTGCATTACTTATATACTGACCTGTGAATAAGCTTTTGGATCAATTTTTTTTACTAAAATTTCTTGACTTATATGCAAGAATACATGGTACTTCCCCAAACCAACACACTCTTAATTTTGCCTTTGTATAGTTGGGGAACCTTAAACATTTATATGTGTTCACCTTATTTACAGAAACCCTCAGTAATAAAGTTTCAGAAGATTCTCTTACTTGCAATCAGAGCTTCTTTACAATGTTTTAAAAGACAAGGAGTTGATACCATTGGCTGAACCTTCTTCCTGTCAAAAGTTCTTCTTGTAATTTAAGAGCCTCTGTTTTATCTATTTTTTAAAGAAACATAGCTTAATGAAATCATGCGTCATCCACTTGTTAAACATGTCCTGCAAAAAAACCCAAAAGCGCTATTTAAAGTCCATTCATCGAAGTGAATCTTTGTGTAGTTCCCTTTTGACATGGAAGGAAAGTTTTATTCCTAACAATTTCCTACAGTTGTTATCTACATGATAAAAGGTCGTCATGAGCCATGAAAAATTCCCCTTATATTGGCTTTCAACCATATTGAAACTGAAGGAAAGTGGTCCACAGAAGCCCCAAGAGGAAAATGAGATATATAGAGAAAAAAGGTAAGAGCTCCAAGCCCCAATACAGTCTCATTAACACTACCCAGCTCCACTTGGTTAGCAACCAGTACAAAGCAAATGTTACTCACACCAAAGACATACCAGACTGCAAAGGGCATCAGAAATTATATATCAGAGTATATCAGAAATTAATGTTGCTCTTGTCTGACTCTCCATTCTGAAGCTTTTCTCTGAAACCACAGGGACATTTCTGTATAAATTTCTGATGGCAAATTCTGCATTAGATAAAATGTATGCTGCTTTCTCATCTAAATGATGGTTATAGTGATCTGCAACAGCAATATCCAAACTATTAGAAAACTTATTTTAAAAGTTTTTCTATAGAAAGTATTTTATAGATGAAAGGTATACATTAACAATTATTTTAGAAAAGAAAGTCAGAATCAGACTTCATAAACCACCTAAAGAAGCAAAACACAGCTTCACTATTAAAGGAGGAATAGCTAATACCACAGACAACAGGATCAAAATTTAAAATGACCTTAATAGATTAGAAAGCTGGGCAAAAACTAACAAAATGAATTTCAACAGGGGAAAGTGTAAGGTACTATACTTAGAGAGAAAAAATGAAATGCACAACTATAGGATGGATGACACCTGGCTTGACAATAGTACATGTAAAAGAGATCTGGGAGTCTAATACACCAAAGGTTGAACTTGAGTCAACAGTGTGATGCGGCAGCTTAAAAAGTCAAGATGATTCTAGGCTACATCAATAGAAGTATAGTGTCTAGACTGAGGAAAGTAATAGTGCCATTCTATTCTACTTTGGTTAGACCCCGCCTGGAATATTGTGTCCAGTTCTGGGAACCACAATTCAAAACTATGTTGACAAGTTGGAACATGTCCAGAGAAAGGCAACCAAACTGGTGAAAGGTCAGGAAACCATACCCTATATGACAGGGGTCGGCAACCTTTTTTGGGGTGCAGCGGTGCGTGCGCATACATGCGCACTACCAGGAGGGCTCCCTCGACCGCGCCGGGCCTCGGACGGGACAGGCCCTCAGACGGGAAAGGTCACGCGAGACTCCAGGGCACCATTTTGGAATCCAAAATGGTGCCCCGGAGGACCCCCACGACCGCGAAAGGCGCTGTGGCGGCAGGACCAGGCATGGGCCGGTCCGAAGGCCTCTGCGGGCCGCACCCATTCTGCGGGCCTTAGGTTGCCAAACCCTGCCCTATGAGAAGCAACTTAGGGAGCTGGGTATGTTTAGCCTGGAGAAGAGAAGGTTAAGAGGGGATATGATAGGCCTGATTAAATATTTTTGGGGATGTCATACCAAAGATGGACCAAGTTTGTTTTCTGCAGCTCTAGAGAATAGGACCTGGAGCAATGGATTCCAAGTACAGGAAAAGAGATTCCACTAATGCTCCATTAGGAAGAACATCCTGACAGTAAGAGCTGTTTGACAGTGGAACACGCTCCCTCTGAGAGTGGGGGAGTCTCCTTCTTTGGTGGTTTTTAAACAGAAGCTGAATGTTCATCTGTGGGCGTGCTTTGATTGTGTATTCCTGCATGCCAGGGTTTGGACTTATTGGCCCTTGCTGTCTCTTCCAACGCTATGATTTGTGACTAGGCACAACATCTGCAAGACACTCCTACAGAACAGGACTGGAGGTCCTTCCAAGAACACCTAAGAGATGCTCCCTTCTACATCAGCCCTCAGAAGATATCTTGCTGACCACTTTTCATCCCATCCACAATGGACCTCAAGCCCTCAAGCCCATGTAATTGCTCTCCTGATCATCTTTTCACCTCCCCCCCTTTCTTTTCCCTTGTAAAATTTCAGATCTTTTGAACATCATCATGACCAGCTTTTGTTAGGGGTTTTTTTTTTTTGGTGCTGGAAACAGTCAAGCACATATAATCACCATCAAATCTGCAAATGTGATTGCAATCCTTCTTTTTCTACGGCATCATCGAAGTACAATAAACAAAAGGAAAACTCACAGTGTAGGTGGCTCACCTGATAGAAAGCTCTTATTTGACTAGCTTTGACAAAACTACAATGTTACAAATATCCACATTTCTCTTCCACTTAGATATTTTTCAGATTTGGTGGATGGTAGCCTGGTGCCCTTCACCTTAACCAGCTGTTGCTCTTATTTGTTGTTTTGCTTACTTATGCAGCATTTATCATTCTTTGAGGGACTAAGTGGGGAAAACACCAAATTATCAGCCCTGTATGAAGCATAGAAATAATAACGACCCTGTTTTACTTATCCAGTGTTGAGAAATGCAAATGTTGCTATGCAACACAAAAAAAATTAAAAGTACAGCCACCAATACAGCCAGTGGCATCCCTAGGGTTGGTGTCACCTGCCCATTGACCTCCGATTTCACACCATACAGAATCCTTAGTAATGCTTTTTTACACTAATGTTACTCGTAAATTGTAATTCCCTTATACCACTGACATAAATAACTAGCAAAATTAAAATTACACCTTCAAATTCCAATAGCACATGCACAACCTAAATGTATTTACATATACATAGTGAAGATTTGGTTGAAATGTGATGTTTTTAAAGAAAAATTTTAAAAGAATTTTAAAAATTTCTGGGGCCTTTCCTTTTTCCTCCCACTGAGCTTTGCCCCACTCCCAGCATCTCTTAAAGCATTTTAAAGCGAAGCAGATGAATGCCACAGCCCGTTTCTGCCAAAAGGTAGGTGTTTAAGGAGCCTGTCACACATACACACACACACACACACACACCCCATACACACCCCTCGTGACACCACTGGATACAGCCTCTATGTCACACACCACCACCAAAAAAAGGGCAAAAAACGGATTAAAAGAAAAAGAAAAATTATGTGCAACATTAGCACTTAGCAATCTTATGGGGATTCTTTTGCTATTTTCCTATCCTCATAACAGAGTTCTAAAAGACTGAACAATGAAACAAACAAAATACATTTGTGCATATAAAGCTATTATTATTATTATTATTATTATTATTATTATTATTATAGTTTATTTCTAAAGTGCTGTCAATGTACACAGCGCTGTACAAAGAGATAATCAAAGCATTAAAATAAATAAAAACCTGCCCAAGGCGTACAATCTAAAAATACAAAAACAATAGGTAAAATAAAAATTAATTAAAAGCAGGGAACAATTAAAAACAAAAACTATAAGACAACGTGCCATTGATACCCAATATTCTAAGATATCTAAGCAAGAGAAACATGGATTTCCATTATGCAGGGTTGCTCCTTAAAAGCCACTTAAAGGGAGGGCTTCAGATTTATACATACACTCACGAAAGCCAAGCAAAGGGAAGTAGTATTGAGTTCTTTTAAAAATATGGTTGAGAGTATGCTAGCTGCATGATGAAAGCAAGCAGGTGATTCATTACAGATAAAGGGAGGAGGAAGGAAGGGACTCCAAAATCCAGGACACATTACTGAAATGACAGCTCTATCCATGTGTCTGCTGGTAGGGTGCATTTAAATTAAAATGCCTATTTTTAGAACTGCGGAGCACACAGCAAGGCATAAATAGAATGAATGAATGAATGAATGAATGTTCTACCACTCTTCAAGCTAACACCTGTGCAGGCTTCCATAATGCCCTGCAATGAATTAATGGGTACAAAATCTCTGTAATGGAACATAATGTAGGATTTTTCTACCTTCAGTGCAGCCATGTGTCACCCTTTCTAAGTCTGACAGATCTAAAACCGCCGCTATGTTAGAAGTGTCCAGAGCCTGCAATGTTAATCTTTGATATGCTAAAAATCTAATTCAATTACATTCACACTGAAAGGGGGATCTTTTTAAAAGGTAAGTTGCTTTATATTGGCATTTAAATGGATGTTGCATTACTACACTAAAAGCCTTACCAGAATGAAACTGAAAAATCACATCCATGATTTTACTTTTCCCCTGTATTTGATTTAACCTCTAGAAAGAAGCAACTGTATGAAGTTTTGAAAAATCCAGTTTTCACCAACCCCACCAAAAAACCCTGAACATTCCCACTTCCACAAGTCACCATCAGAGACCCTCTTGGGTATTCCAGGGATCTTGGTGGTCCATTTGATCCAAGAATGGGAAATGTGATCCTCCAGATGTTGTGGAACATCTCAGCAGCCCTAGTCAATGGTGAAGATTGCTAGGACCTGCTGTTCAAAAACAAGTGGAGAGGCATAGGATTCCCACCCCTGATTTAATATTAGGAGTGAGGGCTGATACATAGTTGTGCTCACTGAACCACCAACCTTTTATCATCTTGTGAAAAGGCCTTTCATTTTAGAAATGCATACTGAAATGCATACTTTGCCTTTGAACGACGTTTGACACACAGACCACTCTATTCTGAACTGCCTTGCAAATGGCCTATTAATACTGATGCCTTCTGCTGGGGATTTATTGAAAAGTACGTGAACTCATAAATATGATACTTCTCTTTTATACCTTCATAGCAGAAACCCTCTTCAGAGAATGAACTGGAAGAGAGTTGGACTCCTTGACCTATGGAGCCCCTTCCAATTCTATAATTTGATGATTCTGGGCCCATAGGAGTGAAGGAAATCAACACTGCACCCCAAGATGTGATTTGTAGGCAGAAAGCATCAGCTAAACCAGTGCTTCTCAATTATTTTTTGTCATGCCCCCCCTAGGAAGAAGAAAACATTTCGCGCCCCCCGCACGACTGTAAATAGTATCTGTACAGTATTTGCCGAGGTCAAACGAGCCCCCCTTTATGGAGCCTCGCGGCCCCCTTTACGGAGCCTCGCGGCCCCCCTTGGGGTGCACCCCACTATTTGAGAAGTACTGAGCTAAACCTAGTCTAGAGAACATACACATACATAAATGTGAAGATTTCATCACCAGCATCTACACAAGAAATTTTTTTTTTTTTAAGTAAAGCATATACTCATGAATGAGACACTTCTCACATGCAGGCCATTCCCCAGGTGGCATAGAGTTAAAGGCTTTCAGTTCTAGGAATGGAGCACTGGAACAACATCAGTGCTTCAGCTCCCACAGAGGCTCTTCACTGGTTTTTTCCTTTGTGTTTGGACCTTCAGGTTGCTTTCAGGCCTTGTTTCTAGTACTGGCCTTTTCCAAAATCTAGCTGTTCTATGTGATATCTAAAGCAGGACATCCTCATATCTCTGTTTTAGGGTATAAGGTTTTACTCTGCTGCATCTCTCTTCTGTAATCATTCTCGTTGTTTAATGTTGTTGTGTGCCTTCAAGTCATTGACAATTTTTGGTGACCCTAAAGTGACCAGTGTAGTGTAGTGGTTTAAGCACTACAGTCTTAAGACTCTGGAGATTAGGGGTTGAATCCCCACTCAGCCATGGAAACCCACTGGGTGACCTTGGACAAGCTGCACTCTCTCAGTCTGAGGAAGGCAATGGGAAACTCCCCATTTGAACAAGTCTTGTCAAGAAAACCCAATGATAGGGTCATCTTAGCATCACTATAAGTAGGAAATGACCTAAAGGCAAAAACAACAACAAATGTGACCTTATCATGGAGCTTTTGTGGCAAAATTGTTCAAAGGGAGTTAGCATTGCCTTCCTAAGACTGAGAGAGTGTGACCTGCCCAACTTCACCCAGTTGAATTCTATGGTTGGGTGGGAATTCAAACCCTGATCTCTCAGGGTCCTACTACAACACTCAAACCACTACACTACAGCGGCTCCGATCGGTAATCTTTACCTATGATTTTTCTCTTAATGGCATATAAATCTGTACGCTGCTGTGAACTCTTTAAAAAAAAAGTGGAGTATGGAAAATCCTCCTAAGCAATAAATGCTAGAGCAGTTGTGCAACTTCCACAGTAAAGCTCTGTTTTACCATGATGGATGGCAATGATGGGTGTAGTCCTATGGACTCACCATCCAACAGTAAGTGTTGCCTCATCCTTCAACAACTGATTCACTTGCTGGTTGGATAGTCCCAACAACAGTGGGAACTACCAGTGTAGTTTAGACCACTGGTCATTATCTTAACAGTGGCCATTAAGAAAGAGTATTTGGGAGGTAAAGCAGACAAACACCACAGATAAACAGCCTTCGGATGAAAACCCTTTGCACTGTTCAAGCAGGAAGAGATAACAGTTTGATCAGTAGATAAATTTAGTGGCTGCAGAACTACCATCTGTGGCAGTGGCCATTGGTGGCTTCCATAACAGTGGGGCAGTAATCCACTCTGGATCTGGGTCTGCACTTCAAAGAAGTCAGACAACAGAGTTCGGTTATTATGAATTCACCTTTTTCCTTTGGAATCTCCCTTTGAAAACCTACTGACCGCAATCACCTACTTCACAGCATCAGACAAATAAATGGGTCTGAGAGCAAATCAAGCCTGGAAACCAAAATGACTGAACTGTGACTATTGTATTTTGGACATGACGTGGCATGACTCATTAGAAAAGGTGGTAACTTTCGGTAAATGTGAAGACAAGCAGGAAAAGATGAAAACCACATTACAAGTAGAAAAGAATGTATCCATGTTTGTAAAACCTTGCATCTGAGGAAGTATGCTCTAGTCTATGAAAATACTCCCAACTTCTTTCAGTTAGGGGGGATGCAGACTAGGGCGTCAGGGACGCCCTGGTCCGGAACGCCGCGGGACCGCGGCAGCCGGACCGCGGCGCTCCTGCGGCGACCCTAAAAGGAGCGGCAAATTGCCGCTCCTTTTACAAGACAGGGAAAGTGCGCCCTAAACGCGTAGGGCGCACTTTCCTGACTTATCCTCCGCAGCGCGTCCGGTCGCTGCGGAGGGAGGTCATCCCCGGAGTGCCAGCCGTCCGGAGGGCCGGAAGCTCCGAGGACGACCTCAGGAAGAGGAAGGGACGCCACGCATGCGGCTGCCCCTCCTCTTCCGGGTCTCGGAGACGGCCGGGTCAGGTAAGCCTTGCATAACAAAAACATTTTCAACCTTCTAGAGACCACTTGACAGCTTCTTCCACAATGAATCTAGGGATGAATGAATTTCAAATGAATCTAGAATCACCAGTCATTATTTTCCTAATGGATTTCCATTTTGATGGTCATACTTACTATGCTTTTGTTAACACGCTGAGGGTAAATGGTGAGGCAGGGTTACCTGTTTTCCCCCTTTTCTCTCTGGTTTGCTGTTTACACATACTCAGATTCTGCTGGAGGCAGCTGCTGTTTACGTTGCCTGTTGTAGGCAGGAACCCCTAGCTACAATAGGGATGTATAGAATAAGATCCTTTTCTAACCCAGTTCATGCTTTTTGCATTGTTTACTGCAATAAACTGATACCAAAAGACTACTTCTCCAGCTCCCTTTCACCATCTTCCCAATGTCAATACTGTTTTTAAAAATTCCAGCTAGAAAGAGAACAAGGAAGAAAATGTGGGGGTGGGGGCGGCATAAAAAGACATTGTAAAAAGGACCTTCTTTGTCAGAAGGTATGCTTGTATGTGCTAATCTCCTTATCTATATGTTATCACCGTCTTCTACGTTTCTGTCCCAGCACACTCATCCAAAGATATTTGCTAAGAAAAGTGTGCCGTAGTTCACAAAAAGCTTGTGCCAAATTAAAAAAAAATCTGTTTTTATGGTGCTACTAAACTCTTCACTGTGGTTTTCATTATGACAGACTAATACAGCCACACTGTGTGTGTGTGTATATCTATATTTATATCTGGATATATGTGTGCGTGTGTGCCTATATTTATATATAGATAGATATGTGCAGCCTAATTTCCATCAGACACATGTCTGAGAACAAACTGAATTCTGCCATTAACACAGTAGCACTAGAAAAACAGAAGGAGTCCCAAGAAACCGACCTACAGGAAAAGTCTGCTAACTTTCCCTCCCCTGGGAAGCCCATTGTTTTCATTACACCATGTTGGCCTACCTCTGATAGAAAAAGGGATAAAAGGAGGCCTCTGCCATGAATGCAACCCCTGTAGCTCTGTGTAAACTCTGCTTACAATCTGTTTTAAGCAGCCTGATCTATTGACATGGCAACTGTGAAAACCCGAGCACAATTTGAAATTTAAATAGCATTCTTCCATTCCTCTATAACTGCTAGCAGCAAATTGCCCCCACCCCAGTGTTGTCTCAGAAAAATGCTTTCACCATACAACTTTTCCCCCTTTTCTCTCACAACAGAATGCTTCCATACACAACTGTTCCTTCTGAAAAAGAAGCAGCAGAACTGAATGGGTGGTGGGTGTCTGGGGGGAAAAAGAGAGTGAAGCACCTCCATTTTAATGCAAATATATATTAACATGTTGTGGAGCAGCAGGTGTTTGCTTCTCTCAGCATCCTCAATACTTTCCTCTCTCTCTCTCTAATCCCACCATCTCTGTCTCTCTCTTTTTTAAGAAAAGAAAGCTAGGATTTGGGGTTGTTGTTATTGTTGAGTTTGTTTCTTTGTTTTGCACTTTTCCAAATTTAAAAAAAAAAAAAGAATGAAAGAGGGTGGAAATTACATGCACATAGGGACAATGCAGGAATGTCTGTATCATTTTTTCCTCTTTATAAAAATATGACTTTCCACAACAAACACTGGCAGCTATACAGCAAAACTCCTGCCACTCTCCCCCCCTTTTTTTTTTGTTAATACATTGAAGTTTTTTTTCTCTACAAAAACCTTGTGAGATGGATCTTTATCTCTTAATTTTACTACAGTCTGTGTGTATGTATGTATATATATATATATATATATTCTTGCACCCAAAAGCTCTAAAGAAAATCCACTTCCAAAGACAATCCATACAAAAGCACTCCCAAATGTTGGATACTTTTCCGCAGCCTATCACAAGAAGGAGCCAAAAATCGACAAATGTTTGTTTGGATGAACCTAAAAGTTGGCTCATGGTAGATGTGTATAGATGCTGTGTGTGCAAGTGGACTACCAGCAGGGGGAGCACAAAGCACTCCCAGGAGAAGCCCCGTCAATGTAATCAATGATGCTATTAAACAAAGGAAATTAACAATACATCTCCAGATGGAAAGCAATACATTATTCATTAGCTGTGTAGCAGCAATCCCACAAGCCACAATCAGGATCAGGTCCCACACAATATCCCATTCACACAGGCAGAACACACACACACACACACATACACACACACACAGGCCCCTTTGGAATTAAATGGTGAATAGCCCAGGAAAAACAGCAGCACAAAGAGTGTGCCAAGGGAGCTTGTAGTACCTTTGAGACTAACTTGAAAGAAAGAAGCTGGTAGCATGCACCTGAGGAAGTAGGCTCAAGTCTAAGAAAGCACATGCTCTCAGCTTCGTCCTCCCAGTTAGTCTCAAAAGTGCTACAAGATCCCTTTGCAAACTCATTTTCCAGACTAACACAGCTACTATGTCTTTGAATTCTAGCAGCACAAACAGCAGATATCTTAACACTAAAGGGAGTGATCTTGCAGCACCTTTGAGACTAATTGAAAGGAAGAAATCGGCAGCATGAGCTTTTGTAGACTTCAGTCTACTTCTTCAGGTGCATTTGTTGGAGTGGAGGGACAGAAATATATATGTGAGGATATATGTCTGTGGCTGGCTCCACTCCACCAAATGCATCTCAGGAAGTAGACTGAAGTCTATGAAAGCTCATGCTACCAATTTCTTCCTTTCAGTTAGTCTCAAAGGTGCTACAAGATCATTATTATTATTATTATTATTATTATTATTATTATTATTATTATTATTATTATTATCCAAATGCAACTGAGGAAGTAGACTGAAGTCTAGGAAAGCTCATGCTGCCAATTTCTTCCTTTCAGTTAGATCTCTCTGCATACTGATTCTACAGACTGGGGGGTTGCAGACTGCCAGAAATAGTGCAAATTGAGTCCACTTTTAGGGTTAGGGTTAGTGCTAGGGAATCATGGGAATTGTTTTTTTTCTGAGATATATAGCTTTCTCTGTCAGAGAACTCTGGTGCCACAATAAAATACAGTTCCCATGATTCCCTAACCCTAACCCTAACCCTAAAAGTGGACTCAATTTGCACTATTTCTGGCAGTCTGCAACCCCCCTAACACAGCTTTATCTTTTAATTCTACCACTAAAGGGAGTAATAATTCTTCAGAAAACAAGAGTATTAAGCAAGGTCACTCTTATGGGTTCATAGCAAGCTCTGGTTTACAAAACTCTGTGCACCTACTGACTGTTGGCTACTACTTCTCCATGGGTGACTTCCACAGTAATTCATCCACGTGTCTGTATAAAACTATGGAAGAGCTGGTCTTTTATTCTGCTCCTTTTCTTCTTCCATCCCCAGACTACTTTTCTCTCACGCACATTTTGTATTGCATCTGTTAGATTCTATAGTCTTTATTTTAAAACAATAAGCTGCCTTGAGTGCACTGGCAGAAAATTGGCAGTAAGTGTTATCAGTGCAGGAAGTAAATAATAAAATACAAAGCCAGGATTGCACCGGATAATGTAAACGTGACCTCAAAGACATAAAGCTAAGAACTAAGCCATCATTCAAAAATGGAATTTCACAGAAGGTCTTGGAAAGAAAAGTAGGTTAAAACGGATGGCAGTGTGGAATGAACAATCTCCATTTCACAAGGTCCTGACTATTGTACAGGTACAGCAAGCCTCACCCTTGGATAGGATGCGCTTGGAATGAACATCTGAGGATTTAGACCTCCTGATGGATTTTAGCAGCTCTTGTCTTGGGAAAGTTAGTTTGTAGACTATATGTTCCAGAATACTGTAGCCGGATTCTGGGAGCTGTAGCCCCACATGGTTGTCATTTCAGAGCTTCTGGGTCCCTGCCTCTCATCTAATGAAATAACTTTAAGGGAGTCCCAGGAAGGACAGGGGACTTTCTTCTTTCTTGCACCCAGCTTCCTCTATACAGTGGGCCCTCCACATTTGCAGGGGTTAGGGATGCAGGGCCCCCCATGAAAGTGGAAAAACGCAAATAGGGGAAAAAAATCACGTTATTTTTGTACCTGAGAGACCTTCTCTAGGAATTTCTAGGTCTTCCAGTGCAACTCTGTGCTCAACATCTGCTGGAAAGTGACCATAGAATTGTGCTGGAGGACCTACAAGTGCCTAGAGAAGTATTCTCTCTAGGAATCTCTAGGTCCTCCAGCACAACCTCTTGCAGAAGTTGACCTCACGGTTGCACTGGAGGACCCAGAGATTCCTAGAGAGAACCTATTAATAAAATCCGTGAATAATCAGATCCGCAAAAGTCAAAGTCACAAATGTGGAGGGCCAAATGTACAGTAAATAAGTTAAAACATCTGCACTGAAATGATTTCCAGCTCCTTATATTTTGACAGGGAAATACGTGAAATTTAATGTAAAACTCTTTCTGCCTTTTGAGTTGGTACAACTCCTCTGTACGGAAATAGTTAAAACACTGAGGAATCTTTGGCTTAGGGGGAAAAAATCAAGTAAGGTGGCAAATATTATAGAAATGTACACAACCATGCGCAGTGCATAAAACATGAATGGGAACAAACTTTTCTCCCTCCCTCATAACACTGAAACCCAACAAGGACATGAACTGGAACTGGTGGGACATTCAGGTTGATAGAACAAAGTACTTCTCTAAATGTTGCTGTTGTTAGGTTTGTTTCTGACTTATGGTGACCCTAAGGCAAACCTATCACAGGGTTTTTCTGAGACTGAGGATGTGACTTATCCAAGGACTCCCAGTGGGTTTCCATGGCTGAGCAGAGATTCAAGCCCTTGTCTCAGGCACTGAGTCCAATGCTCAAACCAATATGCCATGCTGAATTCCCTGCTACAAGAAATTGTGACAGCTGGTAACTTGGATGGCTTGAAAGGAGGATGGGAAAATTCATTGAGGATGAGGTGATAATAGTGGCTACCAATCATTCCCTCCTACATTAGATGCAGTGTGTCTCTGTACATCAGTTGTTGGAGACCATGAACAACTGGGTGCTGTTATGCACTTCTGACTTTCTTCTTAAGGCATCTGGCTAGAATCCTAGACTAGAGAGGCCTTTGGTCTGATCTGGAAGGCTCATAAAACTGGGGACGAATGGCAAAGTCTACAAGGTACAGAACAACAAATACAACCACATCAGTGTATAATTGAAAATGTGCACTGGTATTTCCATTTAATAAAGGATACTATTACATGCATGCCCATACATACCACTGTTAAATTAGATGTTTTCAATTATTCTGCAACACCCTTGTGCATTTGAGGCATGAATAGGACAAACTAAATAATGTAATCCCTGCATCACGTCTCATCTTCTGCATGTTCCCTTTATTCCCCACACCCCACCCTCAGTTAAAGATGACATTCTTCTTGTCTGGCACAGCTTGGCCTAGAAAACCCACTTGATCATAGAAAGCCAAACTCCAGAGCTCCTTAGCACGAATGGATTAATGCACTTGAGATTTAACAGCCTGAGCAGGTTGGTCTGAAAACCAGAAGAAGTCTGCTTCAGACTTTATTATTCACTGCCCTTTTTTTAAGTATGTTTTTTCACCATATGTTTTACAAACCACAGAGTGTCTTACACTGGTAAGTGTAAACCACATAGTTCTTAAAGGAGACGGGAAGAGGAGGAGAAGGAATCTACAATGTTTTTTTATCTAACTCAAAACCTGACCATTTCAAGATCTCCACTCTTTTTTTATTTCATGTCTCCCATTACATAGATTTGAAATCCAAAACAAAGAACTCAGTTCCCATAAAGAAGCTGATGAGAGAACCAACACTGGGAAGAAGAAACAACAAAAAAGCTCATTCAAATCACCTTTTATAAAAACCTTTCCATTCTCACTGCAGGCAGAGTTAGTCTTCCCCCCGCCCTTCTTATTTATGGTTTAATGAAGAGGTTTTGAGATAATATTTACAATAAAAAGACCCCCTCTCCCTTCTGATTATACAACTGGTGACACAAGACATGTAAGTGTGGTCTCCATTTCTCACAATTCCTTACACACACACACACACACACACACACACACACACACACAAAGTGCCAGCAAAACACAAAACTAGGACTCTAGGAGAACAGATTTCTAATCTCCACTCAGCCATGGAAACCCCACTGGCTGGCCTTGGACAAGTCATACATTCTCTAGCCTTATAGAAAGGCTATCAAATATAAAATAGGATTGTCATAAGTCAGAGTTGAATTGAAGATCCACTCTTTTCCTTTTAGGTCACTGTCATGGGTTCCATTCTGTCTCTTACATATTATGATTTTCACATTTGTGATTTTCACATCTACTGATATGCATATTGCGGTATTATATTTAGCAAAAGCAAAGCAAAGCAGCTTCATTTATATACCGCTTCATATCGCACTATGGGATGTCTAAGCGGTTTACAACTGTAAGCTCATTGCCCCCCAACAGTTGGGTACTCATTTTAGCGAAGTGGAAGGATGCAGGCCTGAGTCTAGCCTGAGCTAGAAAAAAGAAAAAAGAATGGGGGTAAATGGAGAGTTTTAAAAGAAAGGAAAGAAAGGCAAGGACAAAGCAAAATAAATCATGGTGTTGAGGGTAGTAAAAAAGGCAAGAACTGGTACTTGACTACTTAGTCCAGGGGTAGGCAACCTTTTTGAGCCAGGGGCCGGGTTGCTGTCCCTCAGACAAGGGGGGGAGCACCAAAAATAAATAAATAAATAAATAAATAAATAAATATTTTTTTAAAAATAAAAAAATACGCATGCACACTCTCTCAGCCCCAGAAAAGCCATGGCAAAACCCCTGTGGAGATTTTGCCAAGAAAACCCCCAAAACAAGTAATAACAACAATAATCAATATCATCATGGCGGGGGGCGGCGGGGGGCGGCGGCGGCAGAACCGGCCTGGGTCTGGTCCAAAGGCCTTGGGGGGCCGCATCCGGCCCCCGGGCCTTAGGTTGCCTACCCCTGGCTTAGTCTAAAACCCTGGAATTCCTGAATTTTTTTTTTAAATCTAGTTTTTGCCTTTTAGCCATTGATCTCCATCAGAGGACCTGGCACTTTTTCACCTCCACAATATGATCTCTTTGGCAGTGAGCAACTGATGTGGTCCTCTAAAACCACTTTCTCTGTTTTTCAGAAATTCCCCATTTCGTTTAAAGGAGGGGGGGGGGGAGGAGATGCAAAGAAAGGGCTGTTGGTGTTGTTTTTACAGCCACGTCCAATATGGCTGGCCTGAGATAAGTAGACTTTATCTAGTCAAGGAAGAAACAGGCACAAATGTTTTGAGGCACACCCTATTGCTTTCTTTGATCACTTCTCCGGTCCTTCGGGAGCTTTGATCCTTCTGTTAGGAGGCAAAGGCCTTTATACTCAAGGCAGTTGAGCTGGGTTGTGTTAAAGGAGGCTTTTGAGCCATCTGGATACCATTCTTTGCTTTACTGGGGTGTTTTAACTGCTTTTAGTGTTGTCCTGTCCCCTCTCCCAAGTTTTTTAACAGTATCTGGTTGGCTTGATTCTATCACTAGCTATCCTGGGCATTCCCACACTTTCCTCAAGAGATGGGAGAAGGATGGGACACAAATCTAATAAGCAAACAGTACTTCTCTCTGCTGCTTTAAATTTGCTATTCAGCTGGGCAGCCCTCTTTTCAGCAACAAACAGAATTCCAGCTGTGACAAAACAACAATAGGATTATACACATGGGAACAAGGTAGACAAAAAAGAACATTAAGGAAAATAGGCAGAAGCCACCACTTCTCCTTCTGTTGAGGCCACACAAATTTAAAAGTATAAAAGGTTGGTGACCTAGTAAATCTATTCTATTCACAACTCTACTGATCTATTATTGCTGCTCATTTAAAACAATTACTTTAAGCCATGCTTGTAAATAATATTAAATTATGGCTTACTGTTGCAAAGATAAGTTTAGGCAGGCTGAGGAACACATATACTCCCACTCTTCTCTCTTCTTTTGCCACAGCTTGAGGAAAGCAGATTTCACTTTCATTTTCCAATAAAATACAACAAATAATCATCATCAGCAATAGTTTATTACAGTCATAGATCAGCTTAATAAAATACAACAAAGTACAAAATCCACAAAAGAGTAATAAAACATTCACTGGCCAGCCAAAATGCACCAAATGCCGTATTTTTCGGCATATAAGACGCTCCGGCATATAAGACGCACCCAATTTTAAAGGAGGAAAATCTAGAAAAAAAAGATTCTTAACCAAATACTGTAGTAAAATATTTTATATCAACTTTATAAAGTTAACAGCAGTTTAAGAACAATTTTAAGTTGTAAATGTAAGTTTAAGCCAGCAGCAGGGCCAGGTATTGCACAAATTCCCTGCCCAACTTTCTTGCAAGTCTCCTGTCGCCTTATGGTGACTCCATGAATTTCTTAGGGATTTCTTAGGCAAGGAAGACTCGAGAAGTGGTTTTGCCAGTTCCTTCCTCTGAAATACAGCCTGCAGCACCTAGGATTCTTTGGCGGTCTCTCATCCAAGGACTATCCAGGGCTGACCCTGCTTAGCTTCCAAGATCAGATGGACTGGTACCTTTGGAGTTTTTAGGCCATTGTCTTATGGAGTAATTTATGGCTTATTTTGACCCTACCATGAGGGTTTTCTTGGCAGATTTCTTCAAGGGGGGGTTTTTTTTTTTGCCATTTCCATCCTCTGAGGCTGAGAGAGTGTGATTTGGCCAGAGTAATCCAGTGCCTTGGAGTAATTTCTGGCTCATTTTGACACTACCATGAGGGTTTTCTTGGCAGATTTCTTCAGAGGAGGGAGTTTGCCATTTCCACCCTCTGAGGCTGAGACAGTGCAACTTGGCCAGGGTACTAATCCAGTGCCTTGGAGTAATTTCTGGATCATTTGGATCCTACCATGAGGTTTTCCTGGCAGATTTCTTCAGAGGAGGGAGTTTGCCATTTCCACCCTCTGAGGCTGAGACAGTGTAACTTGGCCAGGGTACTAATCCAGTGCTTTGGAGTAATTTCTGGATCATTTGGATCCTACCATGAGGGTTTTCCTGACAGATTTCTTCAGAGGAGGGAGTTTGCCATTTCCACCCTCTGAGGCTGAGACAGTGTAACTTGGCCAGGGTAATAATCCAGTGCCTTGGAGTAATTTCTGGATCATTTGGATCCTACCATGAGGGTTTTCCTGGCAGATTTCCTCAGAGGAGGGAGTTTGCCATTTCCACCCTCTGAGGCTGAGACAGTGTAACTTGGCCAGGGTACTAATCCAGTGCCTTGGAGTAATTTCTGGCTCATTTTGATCCTACCATGAGGTTTTCCTGGCAGATTTCTTCAGAGGAGGGAGTTTGCCATTTCCACCCTCTGAGGCTGAGACAGTGTAACTTGGCCAGGGTACTAATCCAGTGCCTTGGAGTAATTTCTGGATCATTTGGATCCTACCATGAGGGTTTTCCTGGCAGATTTCTTCAGAGGAGGGAGTTTGCAATTTCCACCCTCTGAGGCTGAGACAGTGTAACTTGGC
Source organism: Phrynosoma blainvillii (assembly GCA_026167975.1). Classification (NCBI taxonomy): domain Eukaryota; kingdom Metazoa; phylum Chordata; class Lepidosauria; order Squamata; family Phrynosomatidae; genus Phrynosoma; species Phrynosoma blainvillii. The sequence goes on from JANUYF010000005.1 coordinate 9,295,401, forward strand.
CAGGATACTAATCCAGTGCCTTGGAGTAATTTCTGGATCATTTGGATCCTACCATGAGGTTTTCCTGGCAGATTTCTTCAGAGGAGGGAGTTTGCCATTTCCACCCTCTGAGGCTGAGACAGTGTAACTTGGCCAGGGTAATAATCCAGTGCCTTGGAGTAATTTCTGGATCATTTGGATCCTACCATGAGGTTTTCCTGGCAGATTTCTTCAGAGGAGGGAGTTTGCCATTTCCACCCTCTGAGGCTGAGACAGTGTAACTTGGCCAGGGTACTAATCCAGTGCCTTGGAGTAATTTCTGGATCATTTGGATCCTACCATGAGGGTTTTCCTGGAAGATTTCTTCAGAGGAGGGAGTTTGCAATTTCCACCCTCTGAGGCTGAGACAGTGTAACTTGGCCAGGGTACTAATCCAGTGCCTTGGAGTAATTTCTGGATCATTTGGATCCTACCATGAGGGTTTTCCTGGCAGATTTCCTCAGAGGAGGGAGTTTGCAATTTCCACCCTCTGAGGCTGAGACAGTGTAACTTGGCCAGGGTACTAATCCAGTGCCTTGGAGTAATTTCTGGATCATTTGGATCCTACCATGAGCGTTTTCCTGGCAGATTTCTTCAGAGGAGGGAGTTTGCCATTTCCACCCTCTGAGGCTGAGACAGTGTAACTTGGCCAGGGTACTAATCCAGTGCCTTGGAGTAATTTCTGGATCATTTGGATCCTACCATGAGGGTTTTCCTGGAAGATTTCCTCAGAGGAAGGAGTTTGCCATTTCCACCCTCTGAGGCTGAGACAGTGTAACTTGGCCAGGGTACTAATCCAGTGCCTTGGAGTAATTTCTGGATCATTTGGATCCTACCATGAGGGTTTTCCTGGAAGATTTCTTCAAGGGGGGGACTCTTTCCACCCCCGTCCTGGGTGCTCCAATGGACTCTTCCTGGGATGGGAGGATGTCCTCTGACCCCAGGAAGAGTCCATTGAAGCACCCAGGATGGGGGTGGAAAGAGGAGGAGCACATTCAACTAGCCAGGAAAAGAGGATTCTTTCCACCCCCGTCCTGGCTGCTCCAATGGACTCTTCCTGGGATGGGAGGAGCCCACTGCAGCACCAAGGCTGAGGTTGAAATGAGGCCTACTTTTAGCCTAGGCCTCGGCAGTTTGCCCTCAGCTTTTATATTCGGTTCATTAGGCGCAGCAACTTCCCCACCCTCCTTTTGGGGAAGAAAAAGTGCGTCTTATATGCCGAAAAATACGGTACCTCATGGAAGCTTTTGAAGCTCCACTGGCTTCCTTATCAGACAAATCATACAGGAAAAGAAAATTGAATCCTATGTGATTTTTTTTTAAAACATCTGTGGGTTCAGGGCATCTTCTGCTGTCTCGGCAAGGAACTGGGAAGATCGGATGTGGCTGAGCCAAGTCTGCCTCTAATATGCCATCATGACTGCAACACTGATCAACTGTGGCTCCAATCAATCCCTGTCACCCAAGGGAACTAGGTTGCAAGGTAGAGTTGGAAAAAATCCCTCTTAATTTGGTGTCATCCTCAAGTGTTATATGCATGCCCTCTATTACATCATCCACATTTTTTATTACATCGACGTTATCACTCGGGGTCTAAAGCAGTCCCATCCCCGTCGCATCCCCATCCCATTGCACTTCCTTTTCCCCTGTGTTCACACGACGTCGCAGAGAAACCCCGCCCATCCCCGTCGCATCCCCGTCCCATTGCGCTTCCTTTCCCCGTGTCTTCACACGACGTCGCACCCATCCCCGTCGCATCCCCGTCGCATCCCCGTCCCATTGCAGCATCGCCCGGCATAATCCCCGTTCTTTTGAATGCCGGTTTCTTTGGGAATTACATTTTGCCGCGACCAGAATGATACAGGAATGATGCTGCTTTCTGTATGCCGGTAAGTTCTGGATTGAATAGGAACCGCAATGGGACGGGGATGCGACGGGGGTGGGACTGTTTTAGGCCCCGTGTGATAACGTCCATCATCTGTGTTTTTTCTAAAGATGACAACACTAGGCCTTGGACAGAATCTGAGGCACCCCACTAGTTACGTCTCTCCAGGATGAAGAGGATATCATTGATAAGCACTCGTTGGGTTCAAACTGCCAATCAGTTAGACATGCACATAACAATAGCATTGTCTAGCCCATATTTTACTAATTGGCATATTGGCAACATTATTATGGGGGACTTTTGTCAAAAGACTCACTGAAATCAATATATAGTACATCCACAATGTTCCCTTGATTTACAGAGCTTGTAACTCTACTGGGGGAAATATACCCCCTGCTGTAGTTTTTCCTCCCAAATCCTCTAGTGGATATGGGGTAATTTTGCCATAATTTTAGCCCCCCAGGTCATTTTTGGCCCAGGAAAGCTTTTTTCTTAACATAAAGTAACTCAAAATTTGACATTCACTACCTATCATGTGAAAGGTCTAAACCATAACATATCCCCCCCATCCCTAGAGCATTTGAAGTATTTGAGAAGAATTTTTTAAAAACTATGAAGGTCCTTAAAACAACCGTGGGTGCCACATGTGGACAATGAGCTGAAGTTTCCCAACCACTGTCTTAAGTCATAGATCTATACACAGGTGGACACATTCTTAACATACAATACTATTCCTCATCCTTTCCCATTTGGTCTGTTTTTCTGGAAGAGCTTATATTCTGTTACTATATTCCAACCATCACACTTATTCCACCAGGTTTCAGTGATGTCTTTTTAAAATCACATTTGCCTTCCTCTGTTAAGTGTTCAAGTTCATCTCATTTCCCATGCTTTGTACATTAGTGTAATAAAATGATGACGGTTTGGAAGCTCACACACTAGTGTTTAGCTCAGTACACTCTCTCAAGTCTCAGAGGATGGCAATGGCAAACCCCCTCTGAACATATCTTGCCAAGAAACCCCCATGATAAGTTTGTCTTAGGGTCGGCATAAGTCAGAAACACCTTGAAGGCAGTGGCGTTCTAATTCCTGGTGACACCCAGTACAGGGGGGTGGCCTTCCGGGGGCTGCCCCCAGGAGGCCCAAAAGAACCCCACATCAGGCGCAGGAAGCCAAAAAGCCCCTGAACCATCTCCGGGAGGCCCAAAAAGCCCCCGTGTCGGGCACAGGAGGCCCGAAAAGCCTCCACACCATCCCTGGGAGGCCTGAAATGCTCCAACTCCAGGCCCAGGAGTCCCCACGCCAGGCCTAGTAGGCCCAAAAACCCTCCGCGCCAGCACCCACAGGGGGCAGCAAGCCAACCTGGTGTCAGCCCCCCTTCTTTGGTGTCACCCCCCTTCTGGGGTATCATCCGGTGTGGCCCGCACCCCCACACACCACCAGTGATGCTACTGCTTGAAGGCACACAACAACGACAAATGTTATATAGGATAAATCATCAAACTATACAGTCGAATTGTATTATATGTGCTGCCAAAGAGGCACCTGTCCATACAGTCAGGTCTTGTTTGATAACAAGATATAACACACTTTGCACTATATGCAAGGCAAAAGTCTATTTTCTAAATTTGTTCTATTGCAGCTACCATCAGCCCTAGCCACCAGAGCCATTGATAAGCAACTTTACAGTCCACCAACATCTGAAGGACCACCAATTGCACATCCTTGGTTTAAGGTTCCTCTTTTCCTAAATCAAAACATGTCAACTGAAAATAACTGTCAAGTAATGACATACTGAAGCTATTCAGCATAACTGAGCAGTGGCAGGATGATGCTCTGAGACACAGAACATTATTCTACTTCTTCTAAGTTATGGATGGCTTTAATATGTCATTCTGCTCAAACTTCTTGAAAGTAACTTTCAAAGTTCTGACTTTGGTGAGAAAGAAAATATTTTTCAAAAGTTATTGCCACCAAGCTTACAATATCAGTCAGCTAATGAGTTAAAACTTTATTATTTTAACCTTGAGACATGGTATAGTACCATAGTTTGAGTGATGGGCTCCAGGAAGAAAAGTTGAAGGAGCATGGACATCCTTCAGCCTGGTAAAGAGAAGCCTCAGTGGTGACACAATTGCCCTTTTTGAAATGCTTCAAGGGCTGTCACAATGGGAAGGGAGCAGAACTGTTCTCTGATGTGTCAGAGAGTGTAGGACCAGGTTTAATGGTTTTAAGTTACAGGAAAATAGATTTCATTTGAACATTAGAAGAAACTTATTTGACAGTGAGAGTGGTTCTCTAAAGTCTAAGTGGTCTTCTTTTCTGGACATCTTCAAAGAGAGGCTGGGTAGCTACTTCTCGGGATGCTTTAGATGCAGATCCTGTACTGAGCAGAGGACAGGGCTCGATGGCCCACAAGACTTCTTCTAACTCTATGGTTCTATAAGACCAAGGTTCAAATTTCAGCTCGACCATGGAAACTCACTGGTTGACTTCGGGCAAGTCACATTCTCAACCTCAGAGAAAGGCAATGGCAAATCCCCACTAAACAAATATTGATAAGAAAACCCTCATTATAGGTTCATCTTAGGTTCATCTTGGGAGTCATGGAAATGACTTGGCTCAACAACAACAACAATAACAATTTCAACTCTCTTAAGACCACAAAACAGCACTTTGTATCCTTCTATTTTACATTTTAAAATATAACATAAGGTAACTGTTCAAAGATTAATGGTCAATCAGTGTTATCAGCCAATTCATTCATTAACTGAAAGTGGAAAATCTTGGATATAGATAGCAGTGCTACTATATCTGTATATTTCAAGTTTCTCGATTCAGGAATTTAAATAAACTACTTTTGTCAGAACAATGCCACACAGACACTTCACATTATTACTCTGATTTATCTTTTCCATAGCATGGTTAATAACCAGCTCTTTAACCCCTTCTTATCACTTAAAAGCAACTAATGGAGATAGAGGTCAATGACTAGAATTTGACTAAAACAAAATGATTTGCTCAAAGCCATCTACTAAATCCAAGACCCAGCTGGAACTCAAATTGATCACTGAATCACATAAAGAACCACAGCTAAATACATGAACTAGCAAGAGCTTTTATATATATATATATATATATATATATATATAGTCCAAACAAGCAATCTTTTTCTCAGATTTGGCAGCTGAACATTGTGTTCATATGGCAATGTCAGATGTTATGAAAAGTTCCCTCTTTAGTGCTTAAATTGGGGTGACCATTTCATACATACTAGGTCATCAATGAGAGTCAGCATGGTGCAATGGTTTGAGTTTTGGCCCATTACTCAGGACAGCAGGGTTTGAATCCCACTAGGGAACCTTGGGCAAGTCACACACTCTCAGCCTTAGAGGATGGCAATGGCTAACCCCCTCTGAAGAAATTTGCCAAGAAATCCCTATGATAAGGTCACCTTAGGGTCACCCTATGACAGAAACAACTTGAAGGTACACAACAACAAAAGTCATCAATCATGCATGCACATGTCAACAGAGCTAGTGCAGCATTTTTCATCTGATCAAGAACCCCTGCAATAAGTTATCCTCACATTCTTTTAAAACCAATTGACAATGTTATTAAAAGGGCATGCACACACATGGATGCACAAGCGAGAAGGCATGCAAAGCATCCAACTCTCCTTGCATCACTCCACTCTTTGCCATCACATGATGCAACAAAATGTTTAGGCATCCAGCCATGTATTCATTAGTCTTGGGTGCCTGCTTTAACCAAAAGACAATGCAAACAGATGACAAGATGCCTACCACAAGAATACTGTTGGAAGTTAGTAGAGCCAAATTAGAAACTATCATTCCGCTTCAACACTTGGTTTGAATGAAATTTCAGCCTTTAGAAATGGGTACAAACTTGAATATGCCATAGCCCAAGCCAAACCTTTCCTCTTCTTAAGACCAGTTCACACAAACACAGCTAAACCAAGCAGGATCATCATGCCTGCTGTGAAAGTGATCTTTTACTCATGATGTGCAACCTGCACACCGGCCCTTCACACCTGCCAGTTTTCACTGCGGCGACTGAAACCATTTTGTATAGAGTACAAACATCAGGGTACTTTTTCAGAAGGGTGGTAAAGTTGGCACTAGGCTAACACTAGTCCAAGGGAAACCAACAAGTCTATGGGCCTTATCAAACGCTGGCCAGGAAGCGAAAAGTAAGCGAAAACTAACCAAAGTAGATAAATTCCGAAACGAATCTATTTCGCCTGCGCGGCCATTGCGCAATGTTTCCGGAGAAGGCAGAGGCGGCGGTTCCCTCCCGCACCCCTCCCTCCCTCCCTCCGGCGCTTACCAGCCCTCCAGCCAGCCCTCAAAACTCTGCAGCTCCAACTAGGCTCATCTTCATGGGGAGAGGCGGACTCGCCCGGACCATCCTCCCTTCAAAACACGGCAGCAGCGGTGCCTGAGCTGCTAAGGGGACTCTGCTATTCCGAAAGCTCCCTTGTACTTCCCCAAAAAAACCGAATGTCAAAAGATCCCCTTTCACTTCGGATCACGGGAAAAAAGTACGTATTAGCTTTGGATTGCCTTTGGATATGTGTAAACACACGAAAAAAAATACGTATCAGCTTTTGGATTGCCTTTGGATATGTGTAAACACACGGAAAAAAAATATGTATTAGCTTTGGATTGCCTTTGGATACCTTCTGCTTGGGACCCCGTGTGATAAGGTCCTATACCTTATTTCCCAGTATTGTGCTTACATAGTAATATTGCCAATTGGAGTCATGGGCCAGGTTACAAAAAGGGTGAATTTATACATTTACAAACCTATGTGCGCCTGGAGTTTTGCTGCTGCTCTTCTTAAAAAGTGGCCAGAAAGCAGAAAAAACAAAGCCCAAGCAGATATGGTTCTCTCTTGCAAAATCATTTAAAATCTCTGCCATTGGGTTGAAATGCCTCCTGTAGATTACTTGCTCTAGTTCTAGACCAGGGGTAGGCAACCTATGGCCCAGGGGCCAGATGCGGCCCCCGAGGCCTTTGGACCAGCCCCAGGCTGGTCCTGCCGCTGCTGCTGCCCCCCGCCATGATGATATTGATTATTGTTGTTATTACTTGTTCTTGGGGTTTTCTTGGCAAAATCTCCGCAGGGGTTTTGCCATCATGACTTTTCTGGGGCTGAGACCGTGTGCATGCATCCCTGCTTGTTTGTGGGCCTGCCTTCCAGTTATTTCCATGATGATAATGATTATTGTTGTTACTACTTGTTCTTAGGTTTCCTTGGCAAAATCTCCACAGGGGTTTTGCCATGGCTTTTCTGGGGCTGAGAGAGTGTGCATGCATATTTTTTGTCTGAGGGACAGCAACCCGGCCCCCGGCTCAAAAAGGTTGCCTACCCCTGTTCTAGACTGAAGCATCAACTGTGGCCTGAGGAGGTCGGAAGCTCTAATTACACACATTTGGAGATCCACTGGAAGTTGACCACAGAATTGTGCTGGAGGACCTACAGATGCTTAAAGAAGTATTCTCTCTAGGAACCTCTAGGTCCTCCAGTGCAACTTCTGGTGGAAGCTGGCCAAAGAGTCACACTGAAGGACCTAGAAATTCCCAGAGAAAACATATCAATCATATCTGTGAATCCTCAAAGCCACAAAAGTCAAAGGCACAAGTGCGGAGAGCCAACTGTTTTACATTCTTTAGAAAGCATACACCACTTAGTATGTTTAACTGAGTGCATGCAATGAACATGTATCTTCAAATGCACACATTGGTCACAATCCTGTTGATAAACTGCACTTCTTTCGTGATCTCACAGTAGCAGCAAGGGAAGGTGGACAAAATGTTTTGGCTTCAAATAACTTATTTCTCCAATGTCTTACTTTCCCCATGGCAGCTGGACTTACAGCCTTTTGACTCTAACTGCTCTTAAGTACACCAATGTAGTTATGTCTAGGAATGCATAAACAGGACTCCAATCTTATCCTGGCAGCTCTTGGTGCCTGACAAGTGACTACGCAATAGCAAATCCAAAAGTACTCCAACACAACGGCTAAAATTTCCCACTTTATCTTAGGCTTCGAAACAATCCATGGAAATATAGTGTAGTGTGGCCAAATGCTCATTTCCACAGTAAAGAATACTACACACAGCCAAAGCTACATATATACAGATGGAAGGAAAGGAGATAATCTTCCACAAAGTCTTCACCCAATCTGTAGACTGTTTTCCAGGCTATGTGAGCAATAAAGAAGTTGGGGTAGAAACAAGCTGTACAGCTTATTTCAGTGTGTTATTCTGTGCAGCCAGAACTGGTAAAGGATGCAAAACAGCTGCAGCCAGAAGAGGGATGATCTATCATTTTTGTGTTTCCCTAGTTTTCTCATCCAAACTGTTCATGGCAGAACTACGACAGACAAGCACAGAGCTGAACTGCTGCATTAATCTCACCACGAGATTTTAAGGTCTCCATAAAAGCTTTTCTTCCTGGGCTTATTTTAAATGTGAAGCACAAAACCTTGCGTGGGGAAAAGAAAAAGCACCACAATGCATTCCTCAATCTAGCTGAGCTGCTAAATCACTGCATAGAGTTTAAAAGCTTGAAGCAGCTGGGTGTCTGATTGCAAAGGGGGGGGGGGGGGAAACAAAACAAAAAAGTCCAAACTTGATATATGTATTATCTTGAGTGCCTACCAGACATGAGACATGATCCAATCATGCTCAACAGACAACAGAGTGCTATTGGAATTTAAGAGGAGAATTAGGCACAGTGTTAAAAAGTTCTGATTCCCCTCTGATTTGATAATGCACACCCAACGAAATGCTGGATGAAGTCTGATGGTACAGGACTATTAAAGTTGTTTGAATTAGATTTCAAAACAGCACAGTCCTACAGAAGACTAACAATTTACTCAGCAATAAATTCCATTGTATTCAGGAGGGATTACTCAAAAATAAGTGTACACAGGGACTGCACATAAAGCAGTTTCACAACCACCAGTATACCAGGCCATGAACTCTTGTATACTATTCCTTGAGGACAGAAACAGGCATTTAACATATACACAGGATTTTCCAAGCTGGCTTCTCCCAGCTTGTTTCCCAAGTTAAGCAGAGAAAAGCAAGAGGGGCTGTAGACGAAAGGAGGAAAGGAGGAAGGGGACATGTGCTCTCTTCCCATTTTGCACAAGGGAAATATTGCAAATCTTACATAGCTCCTATATTTAGAAACAAATACTTGTATTGGAAATCCCCTGGTTTCAGCCTGCTTTCCCTGAGACAAAGAATAGATAATATATTTTCTTTCAAAAGGTGGATGCGGCAGACTCCAGCCAAGCCAAATCCCTGATCTTAGTGGGCAATGGTCATGGTCCAATGGCCCAGCCCAAATAGAACAAGTAAAAGTTGTTACCTGAAACACTGGAACGCCATTGCCAGTCTGCATCAACTATACAGTACTAGGCTAAATGGACTAATGGTCTGATTCAGAGCAGACAAGTCTCTGCAAGTCCCATGTTTTGCTCCAGTATCAACCAATTTTATTATGGTGATTGGCATGAAGTCTTCCTCATCCCAAAGTATTCCCAGGGAATTCCTGACATTATCAAGCACTTTTCATTCCCATTCCCCAGGTCAGTTTAAATTAACCCATTATTTCCCAAAATGAAATTTACCTCATTGTGGTTGTCTGTTTGTATTATACCAAAACAAGCTAAGAGAGAAAGAAAAAGAGAAAATAAAAGTGTGGTGTAGTAGTTTGAGCGTTGGACTAGGATTCTGGTGACGGGTTTGGTTCCCTTCTCAGCCATGAAAACCGTCTGGGTGACTGTGGGCAAGTTACATGCTCTCAGTCCCAGAAAACCCCAAGATAGAGTCGCCTTAATGGCCCCATAAGTCAGAAATGATTTGAAGGCACACAACACTTAATATTACTATAATAATGCTAAAGCACTTTCATATGACTGTTGCCAGGCTGCAAAATTAATGTAGTTTGACATCACTTTAAGCGTCATGGCTTCATCCTCTGGAATCCTGGGAACTGTAGTTTGTTGTGGCACTAGAACTCTGCAGAGAAGACTAAATTTCTTGCAAAACTACAAATCACAAAATTCCATATGTTGAGCCATGGCAGTTAAAGAAGTGTCAAACTGCACTGATTATGCAATGTAGATGCAGCCTCTAATTTCTGAATAATAATTTAAAAGGGCTCAGTGGAAATTGGTGAAAGTAAATTCTCAAATGTTGCTTAAGTCCAGATGTGACACATGATCAGAGGGAGGGAGGGAAACCTGGGATATTTCAAGAAAGTGTTTGGATGCAAAATCATGAATATGCAGCTAAAATCAAAACAAAAAGAAGTCTTGATATTTCCATTGACTTTCTTCCTTTCTGGATCAGCCCTCAGTACAAGGCAACTTCCCTTGTTCCTAATTATTACTAGCTGCTGCTGAAGTTGTAATAAATTTCAAGCTTTCCAAGGGCTCTGTATATATATTATCTCAACAATAACTCCATGCATGATAGGCTAGGCATGAATTGCAGATTGAGACAAAGTTTTATGACCAAGATGAAACCTGTCAGAACTTACTACTAGCTCTTGTTTTTAGTCATAATACTGAAAACACACATGAAGCAATGTATATTTTTACCTTATTATTTTTCACCCTGCTCTTGCTTCACAAATGGGTTTACCTGTGGTACTCAAGCATTCTTCTATCAAGAAACATCACCGCCCGGATTGGTTCGCCAGAGGGCGGTATATAAATAACATATTATTATTATTATTATTATTATTATTATTATTATTATTATTATTAATAGAGACAGACTAGGTTGCCTTCCTCAACAAAAATGCATCATCTACCAGTGTATAAATGCTCATCAATTATGCAGGTAAGATCTACAATAAACCCAATTCTTACTCACAGATCTTCCCATGATTCAGTGGGCCAACTCTGCTTGGGACTGCTTTTAGCCCAAGATTTTTAGGTATTTCTTCACCACTATGAAGGAAAGGCTCACTATGTGAGAAACAGCCCTGTTTAATGAGAAAGGGGGTGTATGCACTGTCAGAAACAAGAGGTCCATGCTTTGGGCTCTTTGTACATCATGAGGGAGCACAGAAAGTTCAGGATGTATTATGGAAGCATGGGCTGACTTTCTGAAAATCTCAGCTTTTTAAATTTTGAAAAAACAACTTTCTAATCCATATGAAGGTCAGAAAAGTACACTTACAAGTGTCTGGGCAATGACCAGGGAAATCTCAAAAGTCAGACAAGTGGTTAGATAATCGGTTGCTATGGCTGAGGTTTCAGTGCCTGTCATACTCTTGCCCTTTCTTTTTTGCTCTTTCTTTTTCTAGCGATCAAAGTAAATTATGCAACAGTAACAATGATAATAATAACAACAATGATAAATTAGGCCAGTTTACACTTACCAACTGTCAACAGGATTCATCCTCAGAGGCCAAATATATCCCAAAACCAAGTAAAGCACAATTAGGAGGCACATGGAACAAGATATTTTTAAAACAGCACCTTGATTGTGGAAGAAGCTATAATTTTATCTGTTTCTTTTATGCTCTTAACTGTACAGGCACCCCTCCGTTCTCATGGACTTCATGTCCCTGGTTTTATATATTCACGGAGGGATGACCTCTGTTTAAAACAATGGGGTGTGCTCCCAAGGGTGCGCATCTGCATGCACTCATGGGGTTGTGCCCCATTCAAGCCTATAGGGCTTGGATATTCACTAATCTCCATTTTCGTGGGGGTTGGGGTCTGGAACGGATCCTCCGCAAAAACGGTGGGCCAACTGTATTGATAGTTTACTTTAAAGTGCCTTGTGAGATCTTTGTAAATCTGTAAATCAACCTAGAAATACTTAGCCTTTCTTGGCACAGAATTTTACTGTGTTCTCCCCTCTCAAGCACAGAATATACACTCCCAGCTGTGCTGTGTATACATTGAGAGTTATCCTGTCTAACAGTAGGAGCCACACCAGTGCATTGGGATATGCCCCCTTTCCCAATTCCCTTACCTCTCAACAGTGAGATAAGAGCAGCTATATTCCATCAGAAAACCAGGAGAGTTTTCCAGGACAAGTAATGGCAAAATGCTCTGCTGAATTTTTAATGCTATACACTTACTGAAGTAGCATACAATCGGTGTGTCAATAGCAAGAAAAAAGAAAGTACAGTATTGCTGCATGTAAACACCTACTGCAGGGGTAGGCAACCTAAGGCCTGGGGGCCAGATGCGGCCCCCTGAGACCTTTGGACCAGCCCCAGGCCGGTCCTGCCGCCGCCGCCGCCGCCCCCACCGCCACCGCCCGCCATGATGATATTGATTATTGTTGTTATTACTTGTTCTTGGGGTTTTCTTGGCAAAATCTCCACAGGGGTTTTGCCATGGCTTTTCTGGGGCTGAGAGAGTGTACATGCATATTTTTAAAATTTTTTAATTTTATTTATTTATGTATTTATTTATTTTTGGTGCTTCGGCCCCCCCAATTGTCAGGGACAGCAACCTGGGCCCCGGCTCAAAAAGGTTGCCTACCCCTGACCTACTGCATGTGCCAGGCTTAATATTTTAATCTAATCTGGGGAGGAGGAGAGAAGATAGACCTAGGACACAGAGACTGCAAAAGTTGACAAGGCAAACACACTTGTTTGTTCCCACTGGCTCAAAGATTCATAAAGTGTCCATTAATACAGAAGATTTCTGTTCGAGTGGGCTTTTGAATGTACTCTCCTTATCCACGGATTTTTTTTAATCCACGGATTGAAGCAAACACAGCTTGAAAATATTTTTAAAAAAGTATAAACTGCAAATAGCAAACCTTGATTTTCCATTTTATATAAGGGACACCATTTTGCTATACCATTATATTTAATGGGACTTGAGCATCCACAGATTGTTATCCGTAGGGGATCCTGGAACCAAACCCCAGTGGATAACAAGGACCCACTGTATTCATTTATTTTGTAATACAGCTACATGGCTTGTATGTAGTCAGCTAGCAAGATAAATAATTTTTTCAAGTTCTGCTTTTGATATCATGATGTAGTAATTTAAGCATTGGCCTATGACTCTGGAGACCAGGGTACAAATCCTGGCTCAGCCATGTAAACCCGCTGGGTGACCTTGGGAAAGTCACACTCTCTCAGCCTCAGAGGATGGCAATGGCAAACCTCCTCAGAAGAAACCTGCCAAGAAACCCCCATGATAGGTTTGCCTTAGGGTTGCTATAAGTCGAAAATGACTTGAAGGCACACAACAATAACAGCAACAACAACAACAACTATGAACCGAACACTGGAGACGACTTGATGTACATGTGTTGAAACAAACCCAAAATGTTTTAATCTTTTGGGAATCAGAAAATTCACATTTACAGCATCTTAACATGGAAATGTGCTTGTTGGATTGCAGAGGCAACTATATCCTGGAGTTAGCCATTTAGAGGTCCTCTGCCAAACCACAAGGAAGTGGGTCGGCTTGATAGCACACAATCAACTCCATATTGGTTTAATGCAAAACAAGTGTTCCCGTTTTCCACTGTCAAACATTCAAGGATGAGATTCATTTTCAGATATATTTTAATCTATTCTCCACAACATTACACTCTTAGTGAACTCCACTTTCACATGTTTCTCTGGCTCCACCTTCGTGGGTTTTTTTCCCCCTGCATATTTTTTCATTCCCTTTCAGATCCCTTGAGAGAATTCTGTTATCTCCAGCAACTGCAGTTAAAAGTTGCCCTAAATGCCTTTCCTTGTCTTGAACTGGCTTCCCCCACAGCTTTGCTGGCAGATAGGTTTGCAGCCTGTCCAGGTCCAGCGCCTGAGATACAAGACACAGTAGGGTGCCTGAGAAACAAATATTGGGTCGGGATTTTTTCTTTAAAGGAACGCTGGGAAGGATGAGACTGTGCAATGCCATAAACTGCAGGACTCATAAAGGGGCCAGAGCATCCTCCATGTAACACAGCTAGCATTTTACAGCAAATAATCTCCCCAAAAAGAGATGTACAGAATAAGAAATGGATAACTGATGCTTCCTTTCCCCACCCTACTTCCTTCTGGTTCCCACTTTACTTTGACTTTTTGTTACTAGATACAGTCTTGGGAATTCAACTCCTGGGAACTCAAAAGTGCTTTCACATGTGTAGGATCAACCACTTTTTTACCCCATGTGCTAGGGACCCATACTGTATCAAGTAAACCTACTGGAGGTTGATGTCTGATGGCCTGTATGTAGTCTGTTGTTCTGTTTTGTGTGCCTTCAAGTCATTTCTGATTTATAGCGACCCTGTCATGGTATGGCATGGCAAGATATGTTCAGATACCTTCCCCTGAGGTTGAGAGCATGTGACTTGCCCAAGGTCACCTAGTGGGTTTCATGGCCAAACAGAGAATTGAACCCTGGTCTCCAGAGTTGTAGTCCAATATCCAAACCATTACGCCATGCTAACTTTCCACTACTGTTCAATGGACCACCACTTTGAGAAAAACATCCCTGAGAACAGAACGTTTAATTTTTCCTAACCTCCCCTATTGTCCCCTGACTTTACTGTATAGTAGCCCAGAGCTTTGAAAAGGTAATTTTATAGACTACAACTCCCAGATTCCCCCATGCTGAGTGGGAGAATTCTGGGAGTTGTCATAGAATGTCTTGGGGTTAAATCTCTTTTTGCTTCAAGCCGCCATCTTCAATTTGGTGTCAATATTACTCATCTACTTTATAAGATTGTTCTAAAGGTTTTTAAAAGATAGTGAATATGAAGGGTTTGGAATGCTCTCGTAAATTCTTTGGAAGGCTCTCATAAACAGCAATTTCTACAACGTATTTTTATTTCTACAGAGGTTCCAAATAGTTCTTTTAACCTTACAACAACCATGTGAAATAGCCTATGGCTGAGAAAAAGTTACTTGCCCTACACCAGTTATGTTGCAATCCTATATACATATCTGGAAATAAGCCCCAACAAAGCTATTACTAGTGGCTGCAAGATTGGAAATAGCAAAATATTGCAAATTGTTGAAAGGACTTAATTAGAGGATGGATAAACAGAATCTGGGAAATTGCATTAGCAGAAAAACTAACTAGAAGTTTGCAAGAAATAAAAGGAATTAATACCACATATGACTTTGTGACAATTTGGTATCACTTGATTAATTTTGCCATCAGACTTGAAACAGCTTATGGACGCCTGGGATACATGATTAATTTTTTGAAGTACTCCTTTCTAAATATGAACTGATAATTGTGTTTTACTGCTGTGTTATAATAAACAGTTTGTAAACAATGCATCTATGATGGTTGTAAAAAAAATTAAAAAGAAAAAATCCCTCAGTGTGGCTTACTGCCGCTAAATGTGTGTATAGGATTTCAATGTAATCTTTAGCAAGGAACACAAATGGACAGGTATTTGCATCTGGGTTTCCCACTTCCAAGTCCGCTTCTCTGTAGCAGAGCACTCCACAATGCCACACTATTAAGACTCCCCTCTTTTCAAGGAAGGCAGGCACACATTTTATGTAAAATTAGCATGATTGGGAGAAAGAAAATAAATGAATAAGCATCATTTATTGCTGTGGTTCTTAACCTTTTCTTTACGAAGGACCTCGTTAAAATATCTTGTTGCCACAGACACCCCTAAGACTTAACTCAAGATTTAAAAGCATCATCATAATCAATATCATTACACCTGAACACTGAACCATTAACCACTGACACAATCTGTTAAGCCTTCTCTCAGAGGCACCAGAGGCAAAGGGAAGACTTTTCTCCTGCTTTTTCCCAACAGTTTGGTATTTGAAGCTGGAGCAGCTTGAATGGTCCAGTCGGACAGACAGACCCTTTGCCTTGGCTCCTGTCATATGGATGCTCCACTGCAGGGAGGAGGTGATCTGAGCAACTTTCAAGCCTTTGAAGCCCCCTGAGGGTTCATGGACCATAGGTTAAGGACCACTGATCTGTTGCATATCCCAATGCACTGGTGTGGATCCTACTGTTAGTACTAACTAGAATAGACTTGATAAAACATCTCCAGGGGTAGCTGTGTTGGCCATATAGGAAAGCACAGTATCATCCAAAATCCACCAAAATACACATTATACATGCTGCAAGCTTTCGAAGCTCCACTGGCTTCTTCATCCGACAAAGGTGTTGAAAATCATACAGGAGAAAGAAAGAAAGAGGGGGAAATGGTTCAAAACATATTGCAGAAATAATTCAGTTTGAGACTGCTTTAACTCCTCGAATAGGGGAAGTGCTAGGGTATCCCAGGAACTGCAGTTTATTGTGGCACCAGAGCTCTCTGACAGAGGATGGATAAATGTCTCACATAATTTAAGTTCCCAGAATTTAACTGGATGGTCCTTGTGGCCTCTTCCAACTCTATGATTCTATGAATTTCCTAGCATTGAGCCAGGGCAGTTAAAGCAGTCTCAAACTGGTTTATTTCCACAGTGTGTTTTGAACCGAGGTTAGTCATAGCTCTGCATTTGGTCAAGATGCTGTGGTTGTTGCCCTCAGTTCAGATGGTATGGAAGGATATTCATACAGCTGGGGCCATCCTTCTTCTGGCCATGTAGGTACTGGGAGATTCAGTCCAGGAAGTAAACTTTAAATTCCATTATCAAGACCTTTGAGAGCCAGTTTGTCTCCATTTACTCAGTGGAATGTACCTATATCTTGATTCACCACTCAGCAATTGAGTCAATGGGTCTACTCTAGTTGGGACAAATGAAAAAGATTCAGGCTATAGTTTACATAAATTTAGAAGAACTTCCCAGAAAACACAAGATTCTAACATTTTCTCCACTCATCCCTGATAACCCAGTATCTGGATCCTGTTACTGTCGCTGCTGTGTGGCTTCAAGTCATTGCCCACTTATGGAAAACCTAAGGCCCTATCATGGGTTTTCTTGGCAAGATTTGATCTGAGTGGGTTTGCCATTACCTTCTTTTGAAGCTAAGAGTATGACCTGCTCAAGATCACCAAGTGAGTTTCCATGGCAAAGCAGGATTTAGAGAGTCCTCTCCAGCATCTTACTCCATCTCTCAAACCATTACTCCACCTTGGATCTCTTTTCTTGATCCCACACACCACTGTTTTACATTTCATTCTGCAGTCCTTAGTACACTTATTTAGAAGTATCCCTGAATATAGTGGCACTTATCTCTGAGTAAAACATGCACAGTATTATTTTGTTAGATATTATGCAAGATAAGTTGTCTAGATTTCCCCCTACACATACAGACACAGAAAGGAGAATAAATCTAGTATTATATGCAGCAACCTGAATACCAGCAGGCTGCTTCTTGAATTAAGTATAAACCATCAACTAGAATCCGTCATGGGAAAATAAGTATTGTAACAATTACATAGATACCCATTGGAGAATAATGCTATTAAAAATAACAGTAAATTAAAGCTGTGAAAGCATCCTTGCGGGCAAAATGGGGCATGGAAATACACAGCGCACTGAAGAAAATGATGTTTCTTTAAAAAGCTGTCTGGGGTTTTTCATTACCTCCCCCTCCCCACAGATTGAAGCTTAACACATGTTCTGTTCAGCACTTGAGCATCATCGGTAAATCTTTTTCTTCCCGTGCTCACATCGCAAACCACAAACCACTGTGCAAATACCATGCTCTTGCACAGAGCTTGGAATGCTACTTTTTAGAAGTCATTTGTTCCTGCTACTCATTACAACATTCACTATCATTACTCTTTCCAGTGTTCGAAAAGTAATTTGTTCTATTACTGGTTTCATTGCTTCTTGTTGTTGTTGTTAAATTCTGTCAAGTCAACTGAGACTTACAGCAATCCAATGAATGAAAGACTTCCAAATCATCCCATCATCAACAGTCCTGCTGAAGTCTTGCAGACTCAGGACTGTGAATTCTTTGACTGAGTCCATCCATCTGTAATAAGGTTTTCCTTTTCTCCTACTGCCTTCTACTTTACCAAACATTATTGCCTTTTCTAGTGAGCCATGTCTTCACATGATATGGCCAAAGTATGACAGTCTCAGCCTCTTAGCTTCTAGGGAGAGTTCAGGCTTGATTTGCTTTAGGAGCTATTTATTTGTCGTTTTAGCAGTCCACAGTATCCATAGAACTCTTCTTCAGCACACATTTCAAATTAGTTTCTTCCTATCAGCTTTCTTCACTGCAGTAGTGTCCCTGGGATGTGTGGGGTACACCAGCTGACGCCACAGAAGAAGAGAGGTCACATGTCCCACTCTCCTTAGGGGTGGGGCAGCTGTTTTCCCAGCTGTGTGGCCATTTACACAGGCCTAGGGGGATCTCCGGGCGTCCGGGGAGGGGTCTCTGGCCCAGGCAGGCAGGGGTGGCTGTTTTCTTTTTTATTATTATTATTATTATTATATAATTTTATTTCTAAAATACACAAGACAATATTAGAACAATATATTACATATTACATAGCTTATATGGTATATAATCTATTACAGTATCATATAAACCTGAAACATTTATAACAATAGACAACATATTAATTAACAAGGGGTGGCTGTTTTCATAGGGCTGGGGGGGGTGGTCTCCAGGCCTCAGGGTGGAGTCTTCGACTTGGGCGGGCATCCATTTCTGCGGTCCACGTGGCCGTTTTCCACATGACCCCATGACCCTGCCCCCTGGAAGCCCTGCCGGAAATCTTTCCCGGAAGCCCTGCCCCTGGAAGTCCTGCCCTGAAACCCCACCTCCCCACATCGGGTGACACCCCAGATGAGGACGCCACTGCTTCACTGTCCAACTCTCACAACTATTTGTAGAAATGAGAAATACATTGGCATGGACAATCCTAACTTTAGTATTCAGTGATGTATCTTTACACTTCAGGATCTTGTCTAGTTCCTTCACAGCTGCCCTTCCACATCCTAGTCATCCTCTGATCTCTTGACTACAGCCTCCATTCTGATTAATGACTGAGCCAAGGTATGGAAAATCTTGAACTTCTAAAGATTCACATATTTAAAGCAATGGGTGTGCCACAACATTTGATTGTCCTGATATGTAACCTGTACTCAGGACAAGATGCTACCATTAGGACAGAATACAGAAAAACAGATGGTTTCCGGTTGGCAAAGGTGTCAGGAAAGCTGTATTTTCTCACTCTACCTGTTTAACTTGTACACTGAACATATCACTGCTTGTTACCTTTCCATTATTTTTGCTACTTTTGTGCTGGGGGGTGGAAGTGGGAGAGAAATCCCTAAAATTGATATAAAGAAGTAACATAAAACTTAGAAACACTCTAATCAATGTGCCTTCAAAAATGCCCTTTAAATTTAACTAATTTTACTTGTTACGCCAATAATGCAATATTGTCGCTATCTGTTACCTTATTTTGGAAATCTAATTTGTTCTAAATCCACTGCACGCTCTTAAATTAATTGCACTACCGTACTTTTTAACTCACTGTTTCCCAACTCCGGCCCTACAATGTTTTCATTTATCCTTACCCCAGAAGGGATGAGATCCAGCAAACTTGAAACTCATCTCCCCAGTGCAGTTTTCTACTTATATAAAAAAAGTTGATACACTTTCCCCAACTAGAAGAATAATGAAATAATCTTGAAACATAAGAAGAACCTGCTGGTCCAGATTATCTCAAGGAGCAATTGTACCCTGGGTTGGTCCTACCTTTAGACAAGAGTGAGGCAGCTGCCTTAGGGAGCAGATTTGGGGTGTTTTAAAGGAAATCATGTGCACCCCTTGAACTCTCCACTGTATATTAACCACGACTTTTCTATCCTATTTCAAAAGGTATTCGTAACATGAAGTAAGCATTCCTGTAGAAATATTGGCCTTTTACAGTTAATGGTTTGGGTCTACTGTGCATTTTTGCACAAGTTGATGCCCTTCAAATGTTACAGAGGGAAGTGAATGCAAGCCAGCTCATAGTGGAAACACTGGAGCTGTCTTTTGTTTAATGTTCAGTGGGGTCCTAGAAGGGCTTGGAAACACTGCTCTTGGTGTAGAATGTAAACTAGGCTTTCCTGAATCTGAAATCTTTCATGCTACAAATAGGAGAGAGTGAAAAGAAAGGAAAAGAATTACTGGGATATGGAAAGACCCTATCTAAGGATTTGTGTTGTGAACTAAATATGAGGGTTGAACTGGGAAGGGGTATTAATTTGAAGAGGGAGAGCCTGTGTGGTGTAGTGGTCTCAGTGTTGGAAATGAAAACCCACTGGGTGACCTTGGGCAAGTCACACGCTCTCAGCCTCAGGGGAAGGCAATGGCAAAACTCCTCTGAACAACTCTCGGCAAGAAAAGCCAGGTTCACTTTAGGATCACCATATGTCAGACATGACTTGAAGGCAGACAACAACAACAACAACAACAGCCAGTGTGATGTAGTGGTCTGAGTGTTGGAAACGGAAGCCCACCATATGACCTCGGGCTACTCACACTCTCTCAGCTTCAGAGGAAGGCAATGGCAAATCCCTTATGAACAAATCTGAGAAAACACTGATAGGTTTGCCTTAGGGTCTCCATAAAGCAGAAACAACCTGAAGGCCTACAACAGCAGCAGAAGCAGCAATATACATTTGAAGTTAGCATGATCCCCCAGTTACTTCAATCTAGAACAGTCCCACAAATTTCAGCCTGTCGCCATAACAGTATGCGACTTGATCACTCCAGCCCAAATAAAGGAACTATCCTATCACTACCAACCCTTTAAAAAAGAGTTGGGGGAAAAGCAGGCTTGACATCCCACATTCCCAACTGCTGGCCTCGAGCGCCATGTAGTGCACCTGGAAATGAGAATAATCAAAATAGCCCAGAGACAGACTTTTAATAACTATATTAAATGCATATAATTAAATAGCAACATTTGTTAGCAAACATCTCCGCAGACAGACGCTGCAGCTGCTGAGCTCTGTCAAGTTCTGCCTGTTAAAGAGTGGGAGGCAATGCCTCTACGATGCATTCCAGAGCAAGGCAGGAGAATCGGTCACCACAATTCAATAGCATGACCAAAAGCATGCTTGGAGCTGGTTGTAAACAGGAGCCTTGGTTGCTGTCTGAACAATTTTGGACTCCAAATCTACCATGAAACAGGCACAAACCAGAAGGGCTAGCGCTTGATCCTCTGGAGGAAAAAAAACCTGCTATGTTTACAGGTTCCAAATACAAAAGTCTGACTATCTGCAATAGGCTGCCTGCATCCATTGTACACTAGAAAACAATCTTTCCCAAGGTTTTCCCATCCACTATGTTGTCCCTCTCAGGAAGGCAAGACCTTCTTATTTGTTGTTTAAATAGCTTTTTCTAGGATAGACATTACTGGGATTTTTTAAAATATTTTTTCCAGTTTTGATAATGTTGTTTTTCAGTTTTTTAAAATGGCTCTGAGCATTTGATGGAAAAGAAAAAAAAGTAAATGCAAGAGGAAAAAAGTTTCCTCTTAGCCGAATTATTTTCTGGGCTGGAAGGCAATGGGTTTAGAAACTGCCTTGCTACAAAAGTCCTGAGATGATGTATAACAAAATATAAAATACATATCAAAACCCCATTCAAAACAACCCAACAATAAAAGCCACAAAGTTCAAAAGTTAAATCACTATAAATCCAAAGAAAATCAAACAGCTGCAATACTAATTTCTCCCTAAGGTCCAAACTGATAGATTCTAAGAACAGGTGATTGCATTTGGCTGGCAAGTCTTTTTATTAAGGAGCATGGAAGTCTCCAAGATAAAGGCCCTTACAGCCAATGTGGTATAAACGCAATACTAAAATCAATGTTCAGCTCCAAGCACAATTATATTATGCTACTTAAATGAAGTATGCAATTAAGACTTCTATCTATTAATGCAACATACTAGCATGTTACACCTAGAGAGACAAAGCTATCTTACGGTGAAGGAGCATATATGTTGGAGGAACCCCTAACTCTTAGGTCTATGCCCTACTTGCTTGTTGTTACCAAGATGGAAGCATTTAAATGTGCTTTTTGTCCTTTTTATCCTCCAAGCATTTTCCCTGTAGTTCATTTTCCCAATGAGGGAAGGGAGATGTTGACTTGCACCACCTCGAAGCTACCAAAGTTGCTGACTTCAGTGTATATGATGGAAATGAGGGGACCTAGTATCCTTGGCTAGTCACAGCAAACCCAGAATATATTGTTTTCTGTCCTACTTGTTCTTTTTGTTGTGTGCCTTCAAGTCACTTATGGCAACCCCCAAGTGACCCTGCCACAGGGTTTTCTTGGCAAGATTTGTTCAGAGGCGTTTAGTCACCCAGTGAATTTCCATGGCTGAGCAGGGATTCGAACCCTGGTTTCCCAGAGTCCTAGTCCTGCGTTCAACCTCTACAACACACTGGCTCTTAATGTGGGCTGTAGAAGGTTCAAAATGCCTTTCTTTGCTTACGCAAGGTTTACCTGAGTTGGTTGTATCATTTCATGTATGCATACTATTAGTTATGAATAATTATTGGCATTGGACACCAATAATAAATAAATAAATACATAGTTTTGACTAAAAACTATGGTGAAACATACTGAACTGCTCTTCTATTTTTGTGGTGTTAAGAACCTATTCTTTCCATGTTATTTCTACTGCCAGTACCAAATTTTCTGCACTAAAGTAATAATGTCTAGGAGTTTGTTAACTGAAGTATACCTGTACAGTCGTATCTTAGTTTTCGTGGGGGGATCCATTCCAGACACACACGCACACACACCGTGAAAACAAAAACTCGTGCATACTCAAGCCCCATTGGCTTGAATGGGTGTGTGCTCCTGTGCGTGACAATGTGCGTACACAGCAGGCACGCATGCCATTTTAGCCAATGGGGATCGCCCCTCCGTAAGTAATCAAGACCACAGATTTCAAGTCCGCTAAAATGGAAGGGCAACTGTAGTTATATTTAGGGGAAGAAGGAAATGAGGTGATTCCTTATTACTATGTAATCTTTGCCTGATATTTTCTGAGATGGGAAGAGTTTCTATATAGGGTTTAGGGACCTTAACCTAAACTAAAGCACTTCCCTGAACCACATCAGGACCCAGTTCAAGAAGCAGAGACCCTGAACAATTTGTTGTTAACCTCCAAAGCCCTGTTCATTACAGGAACACCTCAAAAACCCTGCGATTCTTGGCTTTGCAAACCACAAGGTAAATCAGAGGAATGAACAGCAACAACTTTATTTTTCCAGTAAAGAATCATTTTCCTTAGAAAACACAAAGGTCATTTTGTCTACGGGCAAACCTTTTGTCCGTAAAAGAAAACACTGCGACCTTTGTCCTTTTCAAACATCTCTTTCGATGATCCACCACAGTGTGCCTTCTCAGTAGAGCAATGTGGGCAGCTGGTAATCAAAAGTAAATGGGGGGAGAGAAAAGGGGGGGAACAGTTTGAGGCTTGATAGAAAGCCCACCCAATTAATTCTGAGCTCCTAAAAACTGTATCCAACAGGGAAGCTGAAAAGTGTCTCACATGTCCATGCACACCCGTGGTAATATAGGTGATGCATGTAAAGCTCCTGGATGAGGAACTAACACAATTATTGCTATGGGATGGTAATAGGTAGTGTCAAGCACACACACTTTTGCTGGAGGCTTTTGCTTTGTCGGCAATGATCAAGAATCAGTGGTATGTGGTGGAGGAAAACCCCATGGACAATTTTCTAAAATCATGCTTAATTTTTCAGTACACCACTTTCTATTTTAAAAAAAAACAACGTATGAAATTCATTATTAACAATGAATGGATACCAATACAATAGCAGGCAAGCAATTTTACCCAGTGGTAATAAAACTGGAGGTGTCCCAATGACCTCAGTAAAAGGAGTTAAACTCTGTTGGAAGTAAATGAATAAACAAAAGCATCATACCATGTGCAGTCACTGAATGTGCTAAAATTAGTGTGTTAATAGTTTTCATGGCCATTCCTCCTTAGTTTTAAATAACAGATGTAAGGGTAGTATGCATTGTTGTAAAATTCAAAGAGAAGTATTCTAATAAAACATCAACGTGGATGTCGGGATGCTTTGATTTTGAGTTCCTGCATGGCAGGGGGTTGGACTGGATGGCCCTTGTGGTCTCTTCCAACTCTATGAGTCTATGATTTTTATTAGAATACCTCTCTTTAAATTTTCTTTGAATTTCAAACATTTCTTTCAATTCAATATTTAAAACACAAGAAGCATGCTTCATTTTCTTAATAATCAAATAGTTCAGCTCAAATACTTATGAGCTGTTCAGACACGTAAAAGATTTTAGCCAGTGTCAGCTGGGAAAACCTTCCTATGTTTTTCCATAGTTGCCTTAAGAATACAGTTTAGTAGCATATTAATTCTTGGCAATTGTATGATTACAAAGGGAGAAACTGTACTTGCTAAAATACTCCCTCCTTTATTGTACTGATTGAAGCTTCATCCAGCAACTAGATGTTAAGTCCGTTTCTGGTGGCTAGAGTCATTAGGCTAGAGTCATTAGCTTTACAAAAGGTCTGTTCCTGGTGGAGATGAAAACTGCCAAAATGCTTATACAGGGTGATTTTAAAAGAATGGTGCAAAGGTAAAGCTGTTCATATTAAATTTTGTACCATTCTTTTTTGAATCACCCTGTATATACATAGTTCAATGATGGGGGCCTACGTTTCAAAATCACTACACAACTGATCTCTTCCATCAGAATATATTTCAAAGATTACGTCCTGCAAACCTCGATCAGTGATGTAGTAATTCTCTGCAAATCAGTTTCATTTTGGTGATTTAATAGATATTATTATGTCGTGTTATGGAATTGCCTGTGCATTGCTTTGCAAGGGAGATGTGAATTAAAAGGCAGTTACAAATAGAGTTACAGATGGAGGAAGAAAATTCTGAATACAGATATTTTAAAATTCTGAATACAGATATTTAATATTTTAACTACAATACCACACTGACATCATCATACTGAGCACTTCATATCTGAGGTGAGCACTGAGCACTTCATATCTGAGGTGAAAAGGATCTAGGAGCCTTAGTAGATCACAAGATAAACATAAGTCAACAGTGTGAAACAGTAACCAGAAAAGTCAATGCAAATCTTGTTGCTGTTGTGTGCCTTCAAGTCATTTCTGATTTATGACAACAAGGGAAACATATCATGGTTTTTTTTCTGGCAAGATTTGTTCAGAAATTGCCTTCTTATCCAGCTAAGAGAGATTGACGTTCCCAAGGTCATCCGATGGGTTTTCCTGACCAAGCAGTGATTCAAAGCCTGTTCTCCAGATGCCTAGCCTAACATTCAAACTACTATACCATGCTGGCTGTGTTAATGTAATTCTAAGCTGCATCAATAGGAGTATAGTCTCCAGATCAGGGGCCGGCAACCTACAGCCCGCGGGCCGGTTTCTGGCCCGTGGGCCGCCGCTTACCAGCCCCGCCCCCGCCCGCCACCTCCACCACGCGTTTGGGCCGCTGCCGCATGCGTCACAGCCGCCATTTTTGAAAACAAAATGGTGGCCCCCACTCGCAGCCGCCATTTAGTTTTCCAAAATGGCGGCCGCGACTCATTTGCTCATGCGCAGAAGTACTGCGCATGTGCAAATGAGTCGCAGCCGCCATTTTGTTTTCCAAAATGGCAGCCGAGACATGCACGGAGGCAGCAGCGGCATGCGCAGCGCGGCAGTGGAACACGCGCGCATGCGCACCGCCATTCCCCCCTGGCCTGCCAGAAGGGCCCACCAGAAGGGACTGGCCCCAGGTAAAAAAAAGTTGCCGACCCCTGCTCCAGATGAACTACAAAGTAGTGCCACCCAGAATACTGTGTCTAGTTCTACACATCACAATTCAAGAAGGATGACCAAGATGATCAAAGGACAGGAAACCAAGTATTACAAACAACAACTTATGGAGCTAGGTGTGCTTAGCTTAGACATGGGAAGAATGAGAGATGACAGGATAGCCATCTTTAAATATCTGAAAGGATATCATGTAAATAGAAGATGGAGTGAGCTTGTTTTCTGCTGCTCTATAGATTAGAACAGGGGAAGGCAACCTTTTTAAGACCTGGGCCAGTCTCCCGTAGCCCAGGTCTCGGCTGGGCCGAGGGGGGGGAATGGCGGCGCGCGTGCGCACACCCGCCGCCACCGCACGTGACCCCCGCCCTCCGCCACTGCGGCCGCCACAGCACGCGCACTTCGCAGCCACACAGCGCATATCACCGCCGCCATTTTGGAAATCGAAATGGCGGCTGTGACATGTTTGCACATGCGCAAGAGTACTGCGCATGCGCAAACGCGCCATGACCGGCATTTTGATTTCCAAAATGGCGGTCGCGGCGAGCACGGCTGCAGAGCGGCAAAAACACGCGGCGGCACATGGGGGCGGCAGCGGCGCGTGGCGACAGCGGCGGCAACCTTCAGCCTGGGCCGGTAAGTCCAGGGACTGGGGCCTTAACCGGCCCCCGGGCCGTAGGTTGCCGGTCCCTGGATTAGAACGTGAGCCAATAAATTCAAATAAGAGGATAAGACGTCCTGCTAGAATATGCTTGCATTCTCCTGTCCCTTCTTAGTTAGATAGGGACTTCCTCCCTCCCTCCCTCCTCTCTTTCTTTCTCATTCTATCATGTGACTTTGGTCAGTGACTCTTGGAGAATGTTTAACAGCTCTCTCCCAAGATTCTAAACTGCTAGGAAGAGCAGTCAGTTGTTGTGGTTTCTTTCTGCTATCTAAACGATGGTGAGAGTTACTTCTCTTTATCCAAGCCAACACCAGTTAGATTAGGTTTTAGTTATTTTATGCATATATTTATTAAAGCCATTATTGTTTGCTTTGTCATTTTTTTTTTTTTTTTGGAGCAAGTCTTTAGGAAGGCAGATTTAGAATAAATAGTCTGACCCACACATTTGCTGCTCTACTGATGAAAGCTGAACTCTAACAAGTTTGTTTAACTTTCATACTTGTATAATTTTGTTTCCCTTTGCAAGGGTTAACACCCTGGGAAACTCAAATTGCACCCCAGAGGTCCTAACTGTAAGACCTGTTAGACAGTGGAAGAGACTTCCCGAGGATTTGGTGAACTCTTCTTTAGGGGTTTTTAAACAGAGGTTGGATGGGAATTTTTCAGGAGTGCTGTTATTCTGCGTTCCTTAATGGGATTCTTTGATTGTGTATTTCTCATCACCACAGGGACAGAAAGGACTATAGAAAACAACAATGCATATGGCATGTTGTGCTTAAAGACCAAAGGTAGCTTATGAATACCTTGTACAAGAAAAGGAATAGAATATTTCTTCAGCTAGTTGCAGAGCTGAAACATATACGGTTGGCCCTCCGTACCCACGGATTTTTTTATCCATGGATTCAAGCATCCACCTCTTGAAAATATTCTCCAAAATATAAAAATTCCAATACGCAAACCTGGATTTTGCTATTTTATATAAAAATGCACCATTTTACTGTGCCATTGTATATAATGGGACTTGAGCATCCACGGATTTTGTTATCCACTGGGGATCCTAGAACCAACTCCAGCGGATACCAAGGGCCGACTGTAATATCAAATGTCATCTTTGTTAGCAAACTCCAATCTCTGCCTGTGACATTGAAATCTGTATCTGAAACATATCTCTGGATGCCTTGCCTGAGCACAGTTCAACACAGCTATGATTTCAACATCTGTGTGCTTTTGAAAACAAACAAACAAATAAATGGATACTCTGATCAAACTGCACTCCACCATGAATGTATGCATTTCTATTCCAAACCTCTATAGGATGGCATAAGGTCAGAGACACAATGATACTAACAATGTAAGAGCCTTACTATTCTTTTTTATTCCCGCCTGAATCCAATATTAAATCAATCTGTCATAATCTCTTATGATGCAACCATATGGAAATTTGCTCCAAGTAGCCTGTTCCAGTAAATCAGTCCTTGGTGCAATAGCAACAGTTTTCACTCTGTTGGTTTTAATGGCCAGTTTTTGTTTGCAAACAGGAGTGGCATCATAAAAAAATAAATGCCAGAATGGAGTGTCACATCCCTGTTTGCATATCAGGTGAATCAGGTGAACGAATGACTGAGGGATTCAAGGAAACAAAGAGAATCACCCTATGCCTTCCTCTCTGCAAAGTGTAGCCTGTATATAGTAGCACACTGCTGAGTTGACAAGTGTTGTGGCAGCTGCACAAGTGGCATTTAAAGTTCAAAAAATAGGAAGGGAAGATCTACAGCAAAGGCAAGCCGATGGCACAGCTGCCCAAATAGTCCTGATGAGAGTTCCAGCCTTAATTAAAGCCTATGAGGAGGCCAGAGTAGTTCTACTGACAGCAACAAATATACACAGATTGTGCAGCCGGTTTTAAAGAAAGAAGGAAGGAAGGAAAACCAAAGGTTAAGAAAGGTGAAGCCTTTATTATTATCATGTTCACAGGCCTTTGGGAGCTCCCCGTTTATGAAGACAGGGGCTTTTAATAATGCGCTGTATTGTATGCATTTCTTGCATACAATATTGTATGCATTTCTTGCACAGCCGCTCCGATTGCTTGTCAGAGGGGCGGGATATAAATAAATTTTATTATTTTTATTACACGTTTTTAAAACAGCTTTTAATTTTCCTGGTGCTTTAATTACAGTTTAACTTCAGTGTGTTTTTACTGATGTGAATTTCTATCTGTATCTTTTTTTTAAAAAAAAAATTAGTCCATCTGCCTTGGTCCAGGCTTTTGAGGGAGAGAAGATCTGCTGGACTTTTCCCCCTTCCCCACCACCATTCCCTTCTCCTTTTGTGTCTTGTCTTTTTAGATTGTAAACCTAAGGGCAGGGAACCGTCATTAATCCACTTGTAAGCCGCTCCGATAGCCTTTGGCTGAAGAGCAGGGTATAAATACTTTAATAATAATAATAATAATAATAATAATAATAATAATAATAATTTCTGTTAGTTGCCTTGAGATAATAGGAGCCCTCGAAACATGAGTGGAAATTGTCTGGCCCTCCACATGTTGCTGAACTGCCTCTCCTGGCTGGGGCTGCTGGGAACTGCAATAGAACAACATCTGGGTGCAACACAGTTGAAAACCCAGTCTTAAAAGCTAGTAGAAAGAGAAGGTTATGTGTATCTTAAAATGTCAGTTGAAATTAAGGAGTAGGAATAGCACAGGTAAGCAAAGTTGTTATATCCTAATTTCACATGTCTTCATCATAGACAGATAGCAGGTGGCAGGAATTTAAACAGACATCAGCTAAATTTTACAGCACTCTGATGATTACTTGAGAGATGTTTGTCAGATAAAGAGGGGAAAAGAAATAAGACTGACACTCTGTCAGAGCACAGGATTTCCCTTTCCTCCTTTACCTGAGTATCTCTTCCACAGAAAGACAGAGAAGCCTGCAATTACCCTGACAGTGTTTCTAAAGCTAGTAGGAATTTGGGGACTGAAATAAATGGTTTCTTTCTCTTTTTTAAAAAAAATAAATTCCTGTATCTAGGTTTAAAGTCTGAGCAGAGAACATATTTGAGATAAGGCATTTTGCAACAGTTTTTTGCATCTGCGCTCTTCGCTGCCACCACAGATAGGCAAAAGCGAGGACACATATTCACAGAACTCAGCCAAAAGAACTTGGATACACAGAGAGAAGGTACTGCAATTTTTTTTTGCTGAGCATTTACAACCCCAAACTAGAATCCTATTCTTTGAAGCACTGCACCTGTGAAATACTGAAAAGAAGACAGGAATGCAAAATCTAGGTAGTTTCTATTGTTCGTAACCCCTTCCTTTTAAGACAGGGTTGGGCGAAGTGCAACCATTCAGATATCCAGCTACAATTCCCCATTAGCCCTAACAAATACAAGACAATGGGGAGGAATGCTATGGCGTGCTGAAGACTAGATACCTTTCTTGTTATTGTTCTGTGCCTTCAAGTTGTTTCTGACTTATGACTACCCTAAGTCAAGCCTATCCTGGTTCTTCTTGGCAAAATTTGTTCAGAAAGGGTTCCCTTTTGGAGAGAATGTGACTTAGGGGGGTTGCAGACTGTCAAAAATAGTGTGAATTCAGTCCACTTTTAGGGTTAGGGTTAGTGCTAGGGAATCATGGGAATTGTTAATTTTCTGAGACATTGAACCTTCTTTGTCAGAGAACTCTAGTGCCACAATAAAATACAGTCCCCATGATTCCCTAACCTTAACCCTAACCCTAAAAGTGGACTGAATTCACACTATTTCTGACAGTCTGCAACCCCCCTTACTCAAGCTCACCCAGTGGTTTACATGGCTGAGCCAGGATTTGAACCCTGCTCTCCAGAGTCATAGTCCAGCGCTTAAACTAATGTACTATGCTGGCTCTACTACACCACTAGAGTTGTCTTCTGCCTGCCCTGCTTGAAGACATGGGAAGCGTTTTGCAGCTTGCTACTATGTCTAAGAATTAAAAGCATATGGAAAGGATTCAGGGTTTTATTTTGTTTTCTCAATTTAAGATTAATCAGAAATATTGGAAGACTTTCCTTCAGTAAGTTGTGCAATAAGTTGGCATACTTAGGAAAAATTCTAAATGCTCCTTTAGAAGAGAAGTGGGATTCATATTACCCTTCAAATATTGTTGGGCTGCAAGCATTATCAGCCCTTGTCAGCGTATCCAAAAATGAGTAACGCTGGGAGGTGTGGTTTAAAAACATCTAGAAAGCTTCATAATTCCCGCCCCTGCATCAAAAGCTACCCATCTTTGCAATTAGTAAATGATCTGAATTTTAAAACTGCCTATTAATTACATCCTAACCATGAAATGTTAATAAACTTTCAAAAAGGAAAACATTTTTGGCACAATAATGAAATTAACTTCCCTCACATGGTTAACCACTGCTACTGAATACATACAAAAACAAAGTATTTTGGGCTGTAAAGTACTGCAACTCTTTGAAAAATATATAATTGTAATTGAAGTGTGACCCTTAACTGTGAGCACAATCCTACAAAAGTCTACTCAAAAGAAGATCCTATATAGTTGAATGGGACTTATGCCCAGGTCAGACTTCCAAGGTCTGCAGACTTAATGCGTATCATATGAAGAACTCTGCAAATAAGAAGTAAAACTGTCTTAAAGCATGGAAAAGATTCTAAAATATTACTCAAATGTACCCAAAAGATGGTTGGAGTAGGTCCTGGTGCATATCTAGTGTATCAGTTCAAAAGCAAGCTCTGTGAATTAGGGCCTCTGCAGACTACCAGAAATAGTGCAAATTGAATCCACTTTAACTGCCCTGACTCAGTGCTAGGGAATCATGGGAACTGTAGTTTATTGCGGCACCAGAGCTCTCTTGACAGAGAGGGCTCAATGTCTCAGAAAAAAATACAATTCCCATGATTCCCTAGCACTGAGCCAGGGCAGTTAAAGTGGACTCAATTTCTAGCAGTCTGCAAAGGCCCTTACTCATAGGTTAAGGGTGTATGGCATAGCAAATTTTAATTTTGGATCAATTTGGCCTGACCACCTGGCTTACAAAACAGTGTGTTTAGCATCTGACTGCTAGGAGACAGAATGAATCAAATACAATCCTGAACAGGACTTGCTGTGAAATAACACTTTTGTTTAATTATTAAGAGCTGGGTGGGCAAACAGTAGATCCCAATGGGCAGAGAACAGCTGTTAGCGCTAACAAAAAGTCATTCACGTTCCAATCTTGGAACTCTGAAATTCTATCAACAATAGCTGTAAAATGACTCTGGTGTAGCTCGGAGTTTTCAACTAGTTTTCATATTTAGGAGCGCTATTTTTAGCTAACTTTGGTTTGTCAAAGGCTAGCTTTGAAGAGTTTCACTGAAAGCCATCTGCAAACAAATAAAGAAAAGGTTCTCTCTCCTTTTAAAGTGCACACAAACTTTTCACTCTATTTTCCCATGATACTTTCATCATTAGTTTGTTTTGTCTGATCACTATTTGGTGACATACACATTGCTCATTAGAAAGAATAAATGATCACATTAGGGCTGTAATGCTTTGAAGATTTTTATGGGAGTGAGCCCAAGTAAACATAGCAGTTCTTCTGAGTAGGCTTGCATAGGATTGTCCAGTTCATCTTTTAAGAGGTTTACTTTTGCTTTTTACAGAGTTTAAACTCAACAAATATGAACACACACACAAATTTGAACTGAATTTGGATATATGCTCCCTAAGAGTACATTTTATTTGATTCAGCAAGTAAAGGCTAGTCGCTCTAGTTACTGTCTATCTATTCTCATGTATATAAGTCTAAAAATGTTAGTCAAAAATTGACCCAAAAAAACTGAGTTGACTTATCTACGTGTCAATGTAAGTACTGTACTTTAATTCTTATTTTTTAAAAGGAACCATTCCCTGGTGAAAGGCAAGAGTGTAATATATCCTGGAAGCACTGACCCAACGCTCCTCTATTCTCTCATCCATGTTATGTGAGCAGAAACAGTAATGCCTGTTGTAATTTTGTAAATTCTTTGGCATCGTGTTCCTTGGTTACATGCCCCTAAGTTTTACTCTCCACTTATCCATGGGTTATATCAAAATCCATAACCTGCCTCTAACTTATACATGAGATCGACTTAAGGTTGAGTATATACAGTATATATTTTTCCTTCCAAATTTCAGTCTCATGGTAGACCATTCTGTCTGTCTGGCCTCAAGTTGCCTGCCCAGTTATAATGACTGCATGAATTTCATAGGGTTTTCTTAGGGAAGGAATATTCAGAGGTATCCATTCCAATCCCCAAGAAGGAGGACACTAGAAATTGCAGCAATAACAGGACCACTGTATTAATTCCCTATGCAAGAAAAGTGGTGTTCAACATTAAACAACATATGAGAAATGCCAGACATCCAAGCTGGGTTCAGGAGAGGAAGAAGCCCTAGGGACCATATAGCAAACATGTGCTGGATAACAGATTATACCTAAGAATTTCAAATCAGCCTGTACTTTACTGACTATAGCCAAGCATTGGACTGTATAGATTACAAAAGTGCTCTTAAAGAAATGGGTGTGCCACAACATTTGATTGTCTTGATGCATACATAACCTGCACTCAGGAGAAGAAGCTACTATTATGACAGAACACAAAGAAACTTAGGGCCTCTGCAGACTGGCCCAAAGGGCCGGCCTGGAGACAGAGATGGGGCAGGGCAGCCACACGCCGGCTGCCCCAACCCCACGCCAACGTCGTCCTGACACCATGTGCCATTATGCACAGCGTGCGGCATCAGGACGTCCTCCCGGCACAGTGTCCTGACAAGCTGTGCCGGAAGGGGTGAGAAAAAGCCGCACACTGGCTCTTAGGGCACCCTTTTGCCACCCCTGAAAGGAGCAGCATTTTGCCGCTCTTTTCAGGGCAGCAAAAGGGAGAATTGGGGTCGCGGCGTGGGGTAGCCGCGGCCCCGATCTGCCACTTCCCGGAGCGGCCCAGAGCCGCCTGTCTGCAGCCCCCCCTTAGTAGTTTCCAACTGGCAAGGGGGTCCGGTAGTGGTGCATTTTATCATCCTATCTGTTTAACTTGTATGCTGAACATATATGTAAAGTGGGATTATAGATACAGAAGAAGGAGGTGTGGAACTTGGGAGGAACAAACATCAACGAACTGAGGTAGGTAGGTGACCCCATATTACTGGCATAAAATAACAAAGATTTCGAGCGATTACTGAAGAAAGTTGAGACGGAAAGTGCAAAGCTGAATATTAAGAAAAATAATGACCACAGACGATATACATAATTTTAAATTAGATGATTAGATTAAACAAAACAAAACACTTTCATGAGAAACAGATTTTCCCCCCAGTAAGATTATTATGGCTGTTATCGGTGTATGTGGGGGACCATCTCTAGTCCAATATCCTCCTGTGACCAAACAGATGCCTTCATGAAGCTCAAAACAGAATGTGAAGGTGATAGTTTTTTCCTGCTATTGTTCCCCAGCAACAGGCATTCAGAGGTGTGTCATCTGTGAACCTGGAAGGTATCATATTAGCTCCCAGAGTGCAATGACTAGTACTCCTGTAAGGTATATAAGCAAACACCACATGCACATCTTAGTCCAAATGATTCATAGACTAAAATTCGAAAGAGTATCATGCTTTTAAAAAAAACATTTTAATAATATGACAGCATTAAAGTAGTAAAGGCCAATGTTTGAGATAATGTGTACTAGCTATCCATTCATTTTCATCGCCCATATTTTCTCTGTTTCTTCCACATATTGTGTGTATAAGTGGGAAGGGCAGGGGAGAGAATGGTATTTGAATGTCAAACTGAGAATAGTGATATGAACATAGCCCAGTTTCATATGGATCTCTTAATGATCAAGGCAGATACTATATTACAATTTATGTTACATCTTTCTCAGTCATTTTGAAAAATGGATGTAAAGAAGTTGAACTGTATTCAAACATGAAGTTTAACACTGACTCCTGAACCTATGTAACAAACTTCATTCTGATGCCATGAGTTTCAAGGGAGATACAAGTGAAGGAAGGAAGAGCAAAGGCAGGATTTGTTTTTGTTTTTTTTAGTTGTTGTTGTTGTTGCCTTCAAGGCATTTCCGACTTACGGCAACTCTAGGGTGAACTGATCATAGAGTTTTCTTGCCAAGTTTTGCCACTGTCATCCTCTGAGGCCGAGAGAGAAAGAGAACTTGCCCAAGGTTACCCAGCAGGTTTTCCATGGCCTAGCCTGGATTCGAACCCTGGTCTCCCAGTGTCCTAGCCCAACACTCAAACCACTACACCAGGGGTCGGCAACCTTTGTTGCTGGTGGGCCGGGGGGGGGGGGAAATGGCGCTGGGGCCGGGCGGACGGGGGCGCACTTCCCCCCCATGCGCACATGCGCACGGCAGCCGTCATCGCGTGCATGCATGCGCACATGGGGGTGCCATTTTGAATGCCCCAGGGCACCTGCACTGTGCGAATTCGCATGGTGCCGGCACCGTGGGGCCTTCCAAAATGGCGCCTGCTGTCGTGCGCATGCGTGCATGAATATAGGCACCATTTTGGCATGCAAAATGGCACTCGCACACGGCGAGCGCCATTTTGGTATGCCCAGTGGCGCCGGCACCAGCGCCGTTGGGCGTTCCAAAATGGCACCCGCCGCCATGCGCATGCATGCGCAAGCATGGGCACCATTTTGGACACCAAAATGGCGCGCACGGCGGCAGCAGGACCAGTCACGGGCCGGGGGTTGCCGACCCTTGCACTTCACCATGCTGGCCCACAAAGGCAGGATTACAGTTGAATATTAAGAAAACAAATAATGACTACAGAAGATACACATAACTTTAAAGCAGTCAATGAAGACATTGAAACAGTTCAAGATTTTTCATACCTTGGCTCAGTCATAAATCAAAACGGAGACTGCAGTCAAGAAATCACAAGAAGACTAGAACTTGAAAGGGCAGTTACCAAGGAATGAGACAAGATCTTAAAGTGCATATAACTGAATACCAACGTCAGGACTATCCATACCATCGGATATGCAATTTCTATGTATGGTTGTGAAAGCTGGACAGTGAAGAAAGCTGAAAGGAAGAGAATCAACTCATTTGAAGTGTGGTTGTGGTGGCTCTCTGTGGATACTGTGGACTGCTAAAAAAGACAAATAAATGGGCCCTAGAGTAATTCAAGCTGGAACTCTTCCTAGAAGCCAAGATGACTAGTCTGAGACTGTTGTACTTTGAGCATATCATGGGGAAAATGACTCATTAGAAAAGGCAATGATACTTGTCAAGGTAGAAGACTGTCAGACCAGAGAAACTGCACTGCAAGTGGATTGACTGAATCAAGAAAGCCACAGCCTTGAATCTGAAAGACCAGAGCAGGGCTTCCGACAACAGCGTGATTTGGAGGTCTCTCA
Source organism: Phrynosoma blainvillii (assembly GCA_026167975.1). NCBI lineage: Eukaryota > Metazoa > Chordata > Lepidosauria > Squamata > Phrynosomatidae > Phrynosoma > Phrynosoma blainvillii. The sequence goes on from JANUYF010000005.1 coordinate 9,331,141, forward strand.
TTCACACGATCACCATATGTCAAAGTCAACATGACAGCAGTTAACAACAACAACCTACAAAGAGAAGGCAAAATAGAGCGTCCAGATCCAAATCAGAACAAAGTCCTCCACTTTTAATAGCTTTGTAGAGCATTGTGGAGAGGGCATTTCATCAGATGTGTGTGTACTTATTATCTTCCAGTAAATGCTGATTTATGGCGACCCTATGAATTTCACCCACTGAGTAAAGTCACAGCCTCTCAGCTTCAGGGAAAGGCAATGGCAAACATCTTTTGAGCAAATCTCGCCAAGAAAACCCCACGATATGCCGTAAGTCTGAAATGACTTGAAGGCACAGAACACCAAACAACAAACATGAATTTCACAGGGTTTTCTTAGGCAAGGAATTCTCAGAAGTGGTTTTGCCAGTTCCTTCCTCGGAAATATAGACTACAGCACCTGATCTTCATTGATGGTCTCTCTCATTCAAGTACTAACTAGAGCTGATCTTGCTTAGCTTTCAAGAACAGATAAGATCAGATGCCTTTAGAGTATTTAGGCCTATTTAACCTGCACAAAATCACCCTTCCTGTGCAACTATGAAAATACAAGAGCCCTGTCCCCTCTCTCTTACAGCCACCCTAAGGCAAAGAAGCAAGTTAAACCAGATGAAGCATTTTCCCTGGCCAATCCAAGTTTTGTTTACTTTACCTCCAGCCAACAAATGCATGCCTCAAAGAAGAAGGCCGAACACTGAGGAAATGCACTCAAGGCTAAAGCTCAAGTGAACTTCCTTAATGAAAGGGTAAGGCTACAACAAACCACGGCAGAGGAAATTGCTTTCTCCCATTACCACACACATGCCTTCCTGGAGAAGCCCTGGCAACATAGGCAGTAGTGGAATGAATCATGCAGTCCTCCAAAAGTTGTTGAAGTGCACATTGGCTATGATTATTAGGCCTGATAGGAGCTGCAATCCAACAACATCAGAAGGGTCAGATGATTCCTATCCCCGCTATAAAGAATGGCATTTTTGGTTTATTTTTATAATGTCTCCAAACTCAATGTACATTTGTTCTCTTGTCCTTGTTCACTATGCTCTTGAAATCCAGCAGAAGTTAAAAATCAGAGTAAGCTTGCAAAATTTACTGGGCTACCAGCCCATATACACATGTTAGCCATTTATGAAAACAGATGGCCTAGAAAAAGTAAAATGAAAAAGAACCTATTCTCTTTCAGGTTACCATCAACACTGAAATTGCACCTTTCCTCTCAATCCATTGTATGTTCACAACAACCTTGTGAAGTGAATTAGGTTGCAATAAGGTGACCAGTCCAAGATTACACAGCAGGCTTCTCAGCTGAGATGGACATTTGCATGAAGTATACTAACATACACAGTGTAACATGTAAGAAATGAACAAAAAACAAAAACCACCAAAACACTCCTGTGGCTACCAAGTCAATTGTGGAGATCACCTTCATTCACTACAGGCACCCAGGCAAATGGCTGTTAAAAAGCATGGACTCTTTTAAATAAATAAAAAGGATCTAACATATGTCTCGCAAAGACTGCTTGAGAGACACACAAAATCATATGAAATGAAAATGGCCCAGGAGATACTGGGATGCTTCCAGACAGAGGGCTGCCACCACACCGTGGAAATGTATGTTTTGTATTATAACTCCCAGAATCCCCAGCCATCTGCTGGCTATGCTTGCTGGGAGATTTGTGCAGTTCTGTCTTCCTCTCTCGCATCCTCCACGATGGTGGTGAGACTGAGAGAATCCCCCCCCTCCCCACAAAGATCTTAAAACTCATATAGCAAGCTCATATAGGGAAATACAGTGTTTCAGGTAATCTTGATCCAAGCTGTGCAAGGGCTTTATAGATCATAACCAGCACACTAAACTGCATTCGAAAACAGACCAGTAGCTAGTGAACCTTTTGCAAAAAGAGTTGTTGCCAGTAACCAGCCCCAGTTAGCATTATAGCTGCAGCATTTTGGACCCATGAAGTTTTCAAACAGTTTGCAACGGCAGCATTGCAATAATCTAAAGAGAATGTAATCAAGGGCTGTGTCACTGTTTTGGAAAGATGTTTTTTTTAAAAAAAAACACCAAAAGTCAAAATTGGGGGAGGGGGACAATTAAGATATTACGAGGGGGTATCACAAAACAATAATTATTACCCGGAAGTTATTATGAGATATTGATGAAATTTGGTCAGTGTCATCATTGGTCCCTAAGTGCATGATGTTGAGAAAATCAGCTCATTGTGTCCTTTATTTTTGTTACAGGTTGTGCCAGAAGTGACTAAAGTGTAAGATGAGAGAAGTATGAGGGGGTATTGTAAAATAATAATTATCACCCGGAAATTATTATGGTATATTGGTGATGATGACATTGAGAAAAATTTCATCAAGTTACTTTTTCTTTTCCCAAAAATGAAAAATCTGTTGCGGAGTCACCAATCTGACAACACAGATGACATCATTCACAAAGTGGAAGAGTGGTTTAAGGCACAATCTGCAGACTTTTACAATAACGGTATTCAGAGGGTCAAGAAACATTGGGGAAAATGTGTAAATCTGGATGGTAACTACATACAGGTAAGTTAACAACTACAAATCAAAAAAATGTTTAAAGGTGATAATTAAAACTTTACAATTATACAAGTTAATCACACACCAACCATAAGCAAGTTTTTGGAAAGTATCAGGATTTCCTCAATGCTCCCAAACAGACCTGTAAGTAATCAAAAATACTAGTACAGTTGCCCCTCTGTTTTCGCGGACTTGGAGTCCGTGTCCCTCGCCCGTTCGTGGGCAGCAAATGGAGGGGGACACAATGGGGGGCACCCGTGGGCATGCAGCACCATTCAATCCAATGGGGCTTGAATATTGGCGATTTTCCATTTTCACGGGCGGGGGGGGGGGGTCCAGAACGGATCCCCCATGAAAACAGAGGGGCGACTGTATATGAATTTAAGAGCAGATATTGTCTTGGCTACAAGAATTCATGGGTCCATAAAGGAGAGATTCCTCTCTCTGCCTTCACTCTATCAGAGCCACCTCAAAAACCTAGGGTTGGAAGTTGTTGCTTTTTTACTTTTACTGTTGTCCATGACACATACCAAATTCACACCATGTTCAGATTTTTACTACTGCAAAAGGCTGTCCAGTTCTTGCAATTAAGTGCAACTTGATATCCTTCCTTTCCTTTTTTCTCTTCTTTGAGTAACCTGAACAACCTAGCTTCTCAGTCTGAAGGGCTTTACTGCAAAAATTCTTAACCCCTTCAGCTTCTCTGCAAAGAGCTTTATTTTTTTTTTTAAGTTGATCTGAGGAATATTAAAAGCCAGCTACTGTTTTTTGTCTTGTGCTACTCCAGAGTATGGGAATGACTAGGGAAGACAGGTAAGGCAGGAAAATTATCAGAAGTTATTGGGAAAGTGCAGCAGCATTTTAATCTCTTGGGCAACCAGTTACTTTGAACTTTTCTGTCTCAGCCTAAGGATCTACCATTTAGTCATGGGTATGTAGTGTCTATGATAGTGAAGGTAAGAAAAGAGAGGAGATAAAAGCCCCCAAGTTGAAGATAATGATTACCTCTCAAATCATCCTGTTTTCTGTCTATAACCAATGTTATCTTCATGCAACATGTGGTTAAATGTACACCTACCACCTGCAATCCCAATATTTTCTTTTCTTGAAGAAAAGTTCCCTTTCTCATCAGATCATTGCTAACCTAAATAGCCACACCTAAAAACACAAGGTGTGAATTGTGACAACACGTGTGCTATAAAAGTGCCCCATGAGACAATCACAGTTGACTGGAGATCTCTATTAAGAGCACACTTGGTGACAAACCTGTGGGTTTTGCTGCATAATACAGTGGGCCCTTTCTATAGATGGGGGATCCATTCTGGACCCCCCGGCATATGGCAAATATTGCAGGACCTCAAGTCCCATTGACTTCTATGGCTGCGCACTTCCGCGCATGGTGCCGTGCACAGAAGTTTAAGTCGGTGTATGGCAAGCCTGCGTAACAAGCAGGCGCGCTGTATATGAAATGATTCTTAACCATAGAAAAATACTTGAGCTAAGTTCTTGGAGACAGTTGTTAAACATACAAAAGCTCCTAGTACAGTGATGGCGAACCTTTTAGAGATCCAGTGTCCAAACTCAGTGGCGTTCCCACACCGGGTGTCACCCAGTCGCTGGAAATTCCCGGGGGCTGGATTTCCACCTTGTAGGGGCAGGACTTCGAGGGGGGGGACTTCCGAGGGGGGGAACCCCTAAGGCACACTCTCTCAGCTTCAGGCTAGCAGTTGAAGGGATGGGAGGGTGGGGGAAGAGGAGGAACAGGCGCATGATCTTATTGTACTCCTACTGAAGAAACGGATGGCACCTGTGCCCACAGAGAGCTCTGCCTGCTAGAGAAGGCATGTGTGCCATAGGTTCGCCACCACTGTCCTAGTATCTGTACACCCCCCATGAAGTTGTCTGATTACTAAAGATTTCTTCTAAGTCCCTTCCACCTTAGAGGTAAGGTGTGGGACGACTTGAAACAGAGACTTTTAAGTGGTGCTGTTCCATCTGTGTAATGCCATCTCTAGAAAGGCTCACCTGGTACCTTCCCTGACCTTTCCATTTGCCCTGACATTTCTGATTCCTAGACCCATTTCATCTCTTGTGATCTTAGCTTTGTTTCAAACTTTAGCTCAATGTGCCCTGATGCTCTAACATATTTTTACTTATTTTTGTTTTTATTTTTGTGAAATGTTCTGAGAGCCACAGAGAGGGGAAACTGATATTCCAAACCAACTAATAAATAAATTAAATCCCTCTGCCCCCTGCAAAAACTGTCAGAACCACTAAATCATTCATATGCTTCATGTCATTGCTTGCCCTTCTTGTTGACAGTAAAAGGGACAACAAAGCAAAGAAACAATGGCATTGCCCAGATTACACCTGCCAGAGGAAGAGGAAGTGACATCAGGAGAGGGAATGTTCCCACCAGAACATGGAATATCCTGTGACATTTTCCTCTAATAAACTGAACCCACACAGAGACAGTAGCAAAAGACTGTCACTGTCCTTTAAAATGGGGCATGAACAAATAATGAGAATATCCTGGTCACCCTTTAAAATTTCAACAGACCTTGGACAAGAAAAACATGCTTATTGTTCTCCTTATAGCACAGAGAGTGAAGTCATAATAGACCATACCCTTCTGTTGCTATTAACTACCAAAGCCAAAAGAGCACTTCATTTGGTTTCAGCTGAACACTAAAGGAAAGCGAAAACTATTTCATAACAAGGACAAAATAAACAATCAAACATTCAGGGGTAGCTGTGTTGGCCATTTAGCAAATTCAAACAAAAATCCATCAGTGATAATACCTTTATTGCCCAACCAAAATGCACAATATACTTGTTGCAAACTTTCAAAGCTCCATGGGCTTCTTCTTCATCAGGCAAGATGTTACAAACCAAACAGGAGAAAAAACGTTGGAGATGTTTTTGAGATTATTAATGAACCATGGAATGCCATCATTCATTGTTTTGACAGTGATGTTTTATTATGTGCTTGTTATGAAATTGTACTGGCTTCTCTATAGAGTATGAACATGAATAATAGGAATAATTATTATTGCTTTGTTTCACACACTCAGAACATAATCTGTATGAAAAAGTAATATATAAAAACAATATAGCCTTCACATACCAAAGGATTGTTACCATACATAGTCTAAATGTGTGAACTGGGAAATTAATCATTAAAGTGTCACAGCCACAAAGCCCCACAATTTCTGCTTGTGAGCATCCCTTTGTTATTGTTGCTTTTGTCAGTTGATGTTTTTAGGGGCTTCACTTTTTCTTTTTTTCTTTTTCATTGGTGATACAATCACAACGTTGATTGTCAAGCTATATATATGTTTGATAAAGAAATACAAAAATGGGCAGGCAATCTTTTATCTCCTTACCATCTGCAATACTGAAAAAATAACATCAACCTTTAACCTTCACCTCCCAAAGTCATGTTTTGTTGCAGAATTGATACAGAACCAGATTATTTTACATTCTCTCTGAAAGAGTTTTAAACAATGTCCTTCTCCCTTAGCTACTTGCCACATACTAATTCATTTATTTTTAACTGACAAAAATTGTCTTGACAAATCTGTTGCTTCTTGCAGCTGGGATACTCTTCTTCTCCTGGCCAATATAATATAGTATATGAGAACAAAGTATGTCCCATCCTATTTTTCAGCAAGCCGTGATGCCAGTAAACACAAATAATACAACTCTGATTGTACAATAGGTTAGTCCCATGGCAGAGAGTGGGGGAACTAGACTAAAATTATTAGAGGGGTTAAAAAATGCAAGATATATAAAATTAACCCTTCACCTAACCTTAGCTTTTGGGCCCTTAGTATCTGCTGGGGTTTGGTTCCAGAACTCCTTGTGGATACCAAAATCCGTGGATGATAAAGTCCCATTATACCATTATATACAATTCAAACAAAAATCCACCAAACAGTGATACCTTTATTGACCAACCAAAATGGACAATATACTTGTTGCAAGCTTTCAAAGCTCCACTGGCATCTTCATCAGGCAAAATGTTATGAACCAAACAGTAGAAAAAATTGGAGATGTTGGTCAGATGCCTGCATTTTGATGTTTCTGTTCTTAGTTAAGATGGTAAGTGGAGGGTATCTTTTGCAGGGTGGCCCCTCATCCTTCTGGCCGTGTGGATACTGGGAGCTTTGCAAAGACCAGGACATTTAAAGTCCATTTGTATCTCAACAAGGACCCCTCTCTTGAAATCCAATATGCCTCCATTCCTATGAAGTCACAGAGGACAATGGATTCCTCAAGGAGCCTTCATGTTTTTGCATCAGGAACATTTTGGTAGGTTACCTTTATATAAAATGGCAAAATCAAGGTGTTTTTTTTTTCCAAAAATATTTTCTAGCTGTGGATGGTTGAATCCACAGATGCAGGATCTGTGGATGTGGCAGGCTGACTGTATGTTGGTATTCCCACAGGATCAGACAATATCCTAGAACTCACTCTATACATTATTATTATTTTGCTAGATGAGGGATAAAGCCCCAAATGATTTGGAAGCTGGTTATCTGAAGGACTGTCTGCATCTCTATGAGCCCGCCATGGTCCTGCTATTAACTTGTTGTTAAGAACCATGAAACTGGCAGGGTTTTTTCACTGATGGGTTCATATTTTTGGAACTGCCTCTTCCATTTTGCCACCTCACTGAGGATTTTTAAACAGATATTTTACTAACTGACTTGTAAAAAAAATTCCAACAACAATGACATAATTAAATTATGGTATAATTTTAAGATAATGAGGAGGAATAAATTGACTCCTTTTGCAGAGTAACTGTAACTTCAAATTACTTTTTATCATTACAAGGATATGATAGAAGAGGAATATCAGGTGGTTCAGGCACTGATTTACCGATTTAAGGCACTTTGGAAAAAATAGTTTTTTGGGTTTTGGTTTTTCCCCAAAGGACTGCAACTATAAAGTTAGCTACTTCAGGGCTCATAGATGTATGTTTACAACTATTATTTTTTTAAAGCAACTTTCTTCTTTGTGGTCTCTGTGTCTCACACAAATGGGTTATCCTGCGCCTGCGCAGAGCATGTTCAAAGCCTTCTAGCACCTCGCATTAGCCCTATGTAAAGGGCTTCCTAATGAAACCACCAGCTCATTTTCATTGTTTTTAGACCAAGTGACCAAAACAGCACATATTATGCTAAATGTGGCTGCACTACAGGTCAACATATCAATATTACAAGAAAAACCTGTCATGGTTCACCTTAGTGTTGCCAAAGTCAGAAATGACTTGAAGGCACACAACAACAATTAAAACATCTGCCATTTAATTTTTCAATTATTTCCTAATAATTTCCAACATAGTTCCCCCCTCTTTTTTTCCCCCTTTAGCTTTGGCCCAGTTCCATATATCTACACTGACTTTAAGACGGCTTCCACAAATAGTCAAAATCACAGTAACCACAGATATGATTGGGCTCGGGAATTGTAGTAATTGAGGGGAAATGTTTAGAATGGATTAGGACTGCTAAAACCCAGGACCAGATCTTTCAGCCATGAAGCTAACTTTATTTATATCATTATTCTGCAGACTGACCTGTCTCACAAGGTTGTTGTAAGAATTTTAAAATCAGTAAGACCCGCCTGTGGTTGTGTGCCTTCAAGTTGTTTCTGATTTATGGCGAACTCTTCAGAGAGTTTTCTTGACAAGATTTGTTCAGAGGGGGAGTTACCTTTGCCCTCCTATGAGGCTGAGAGAATGTGACTTGCCCAAGGTCACCTAGTCAGTTTCCATGGATGACCAAGGATTCGAACCCTAGTCTCCAGAGTCATAGTCCAATACTCAAACCATGGCACCATGCTGCCTAACGTTCCTCAGAGGAAAGATAAAATGTACATAAATATTTCTCTAGTATGATGTTATTGTGAAAACTTCCTGGTATTTCAATCAGTAGTGATTCTCTAAATTTGTTTCTTCTTAGAACAGTTTGTTAGATTCTCTGCCTTATTTGACATACAGAGCAAGACCAGGTCCAAAACTCTTTGCATGTTTACTTGCAAAGATCATCATGTTTTTGAATATTTATGTATTCTGCTCTTCATTCAGAGTGGCTGGTGTGCTTGCTCTATTCCACCTAGGTCTCTGAATTCTGCTGGCAGTATTCAGTTTTCAGCAGAGGACTTCATAACAAGGTCTCATATTTTCCCCCATCAGTAATTTTTGCAATTACTTTGTAAAATAGTCTTTCTTTCCCGATATCCTATTTTCTTCCCCAATCATTCTCCCTACTAAAAAGAAAAAAGTCAAGCATAGAAACAGAAAGGTAGCAAATGCTTTGTGTATTCAATTGCAGGAAGTCCAGAGGTGGCAACCTCTTCTGATACCAACACTGTGACATCTTTGCAACTTTAATAATGCTGTATTTAGTTTCCTTATTTGAGAAGGACCTTGACATCACCCATGGAGTGCTTCAGTGTGTTAGTTATCAAAAAGGTATCAGTAGCATGCGAAGCAGAGGAAAAGAAGCAAGGCTGAAGTTTCTGTAATCAGAAAGATGATCTGAAGTACCCCTTCTATTCCTCGGCCAATGTCCCACTCAGCATCCATTAGACGGTCTTGATCACTTTTGTTCTTGCTTTTACAGATCCCTATACACAAAACATTTATGATGTTGGCAGCATCTCAGTGTGCTCTGGAAAGAAATTACATCAAAGCCTATGAGCCAGCTTGGTGTGGTGGTTTAAGTGTTGGACTATGACTCTGGAGACCAGGGTTCAATTCCCAGCTTGATTATGGAAACCCACTTGGTGACCTCAAGAGCTACTATTTTCATAAATGATGCTAAACCAATTCAGAGACTCCTTTTAAACATGGGATTAAAAAGAGAATGAAGCAATAAAAAAAAAACACTAAGTCTTGCTTCTTCTTTGCTTCATTTTCTGCAGAGACAGATCTGGCAGAACAAATGTTACCGTATGTGTGCTGAAGGTTCCCATGTTCAACCTCTAGCATTTCCACTGAAAAGGATCCCAGATAACAATACTGAGAAATGCTTTGGAGAGCTAACACTAGTTAGAAGACAATACTGGCCTAGATGGACTAATGGTCTGCTTCAGTTTAAAGCAGCTTTCAGGTATTATTCTCTAGCTAGTAAAGCAATTCTCACCCACAGTGGGGGACCTGCCACCATTGTCAAGCCAAGGAATGACTAAATCTTGCTTTGCATAGAGGTGCAAAATACATTCTTCCTTGACTACTAATTTCCAAATATCAGAGGGAACTCCATTGATATCTGAGCTTGGGGCAAGAACTGAATGGCATACTTCCAAGGGCAGAACACACACACATTCTGCATGTATTGATGGTAGATCTAGTCCCTAATACATGCAGTTAAAAACTACTGGAGGACTGGGAAAACCCCTTTACACAACTTGTTTGATATGCTGCTGCCAGTTAAGATAAGCAAAGCTAGAGGGACCTTTGCTCAGGCCACACCTCCATTTATGTTTCAGACTCTCTGCTGAGCACAATATTAATGCAAGTCTTGACCTCAAACACTTGAGGAATGCTGAAACAGAACCACAACCAACAACAACCCAGTTCTAATTCTATTTTTAATTTTTTGCAAAAAAACACAAAAATGGCCTGAACCAAAATTTAAGAATTACACTCGGATAGCTACCCCCTGCTTTATGCAAGCCCAAGGACAATACAGCAGTCCTACTCAAAGTGGCAACCTGTGGATCAGTGACAGTCTGCAATGGGCATAAATATGGTACCAGGACCTGGCACATAAGGGGGGGAAATAATCAGCCCTCCACATCAATGGCATAAGAAGCACTAATTGAAAGGACAGATGGAAATTGTTTGGCAAGATCATCAATTGCTTCATTAGCCCAACCATGAGGGGGTTATTTCAAGATCTTTCTTTAATCCACCCTCAGCTCTTCCTGACAAAGAAAGCAAAAATTGTCTCCACTGAATATTGCATTCATTTATACATCAGATTCAAGAACCTCTTCCTGACAAAGAAAGCAAAACCTATCTCCATTGAATATTGCATTCATCTGTACCTCAGAGTAAAGGAACAAACAGAAATTCTGAAAAATGCCAGGAAAGGAGTTATGTAACCACAAATGAGCCTGATACTTGTGTGAGTTTACCTTGAAGTAATTCCCACTGAATTCAATGAGATCTGTGCACTAAGCCAGCATGGTGCAGTGGTTTGAGTGTTGGATGGACACAGGGAGACCAAGGTTAAAATTCCTGGTAAACCATGGAAAACCCACCAGTTGACCTTGGGCAAATCATATTCTCTCTGCCTCAAAGGAAGGCAATAGCAAATCCTCTCTGGATATCCCATGACAGGTTCACCCCATCACAGATTTGCTTTAAGGCCATCCTAAGTCAGAAATTACTTGAAGGGATACAACAGCAGCAATAATTGTGTAAAGAGTTGCAATCTAAAACTCACACTGGGTCCATACCACCTCACCAGGTAATTGTGGAAGCCAGGCATGGATCACACAATGAATTTCCTACTAAGGGATATATGTTGAACACATTCACAAATCCTATACGGTGTTTGACTGACATAGGCCAGGAATTCAACCACAGTGAGCCTTCAACTGTTGCTGTGCACAGTTACAGTTGTCCCTCTCCATTCGTGGACTTGGAGTCTGAGGTCTCAGTCTTTGCGGGAGAGACAAGTGGCGATAGATAAAATGGCGGTGCACACCCATGCACAGCCCGGCTCGCAGGCTCAAATATTTGCGAGCTGCCATTTTCACAGGGTGGTCTGGAACGGATCCCCTGTGAATTGGGAGGGGCAACCGTATATTATAGGAATGTGGTTTATAACAAGCCTGGTTGTTACTACATTAGCCACTGTTAGTGCTTGCAATGCAAGAACACACTGCACATTTCTAATCATTTCTGCTCTTCCTGCCATTTGTCACCAGAAAGTCAACATCACACATGGACACTGGACAAAAAAAAGTTTGTGCAATGACAATGAGAAGGCATTAAAATAGTCTTGCTGCACACACATGATCATATGCTATTGTTGTCCAAGACAACATATTAACAAGCTTCTGCCACAACTCAAAGGGAAAGAGGGCCATAACTCCACTGCACTACATTTCAAAAGTAGGGAAAAGCAGGAAAGGTACCCTATTAAATCTGAAAACAGCAAAAAGATAACAGGCTAGATTAATAGGACAGAGAGGTGGCTGCAGATGTAAATAATTAGTTCCAGTGATATGGCAAGGCCCATTTTTGCAAGGAAATTGGTTGTGTAACTGAGCGTTCCAAGGAGCACTGTAACAATGGAGCAACTATTAACTAAAGTTCTTGTCATCTGGACCAAGAGAGAGACAGAGGATTGGGGGGGAGGGATCTCACCTTCTTTTTTAGCTCATGGAAGAGAGATGGAGGTCTAGCATGTTAACACCGTTCATTCAAGCAGGCCAGTTGGATGTATATGAGCATGTATCTGGACTGGAGTGACCCAACTCTTAATTACTAATGACTGGGTTTGCTACAAATAACTATAACAGATCATTCCCTGTGATCATTTATCATTCACAACTGTGTACAATTCCCCTGTGAAAAAAGCCAGGGTATATTGTTAAGAAAAAAAGAAGAAAAATATAAAGTCCTAGAAATGTGTGGGCTTTCTTCATCCAAGACACACAAATATGACTCAGAGGCATGGAGTGAACTCATGCCCAAGAAGGACATTTATAATCAGACTATGGGCCCCTACAGACGGGCCCTTTGGGCCGTCCTGGAGGCAGGGTTGGGGAGGGGCAGCCGCACGCCGTCTGCCTCAACCCCTCCCCAAAGACGTCCTGATCCCACATGCTGTTACGCATGGCGTGCAGTGTCAGGACGTACTTCCGGCACAGCTTTTTGATGCGCTGTGCCGGAAGGAGCACCAAAGAGCCGCGCGGTGGCTCTTAGGGCGCCCTTTTGCCGGCTCTGAAAGGCGCGGCATTTTGCCGCTCTTTTCCGGGCCGGCAAAAGGGAGGATTGGAGCCGACACGTCCGGCAGACTCAGCCCCGATCCTCCGTTTTCCACAGTGGCCCAGGGCCGCCCATCTGCACGCCCCCTATATGAACAGCCACAAAAATACAAAACTTGTGGATATGGTGATGAGGTGACAAGTTCAGTTTTAACTATGGTCCTTGATGGGACAAAGGCAGGGGAAATATGTTGCCTAAGGCCAGGGTGGGTGGATGACCAAAGGAATGGTGGAGGGAGTTCTGGAATGTGAGGTGTGCAGGCTGGGAACCAGAAAGGAAAAAGAGGCTGAGAGCAGTGTGTATGCAAAGAGATCTTGTAGCACCTTTGAGACTAGCTGTGCGAAAGAAGTTGTAGCACAGACTTTCATAGACTTAGGTAAGTCTGAGAGAGCCAGCATGGCGTAGTGGTTTGATTCCCAGTTAGGCCACGAAACCTAATGGGTGACCTTGGGCAAGTCATACTCTCTCAGCCTCAGTGAAGGGAAATGGCCTTCTCTGAGCAAATCTTGCCAGAAAACCCCATGATAGGTTGACCTTAGGCTTGCCGAGTCAGAAACAACTTGAAGGCACACACAACACACACACATACACACATAGGTTTAAGGAAGTAGACCAAATCTACGAAAGCTTATGCTACAACTTCTTCTACTTACCCACGAGATTTTGAATTTGAATTGACATTCTCACACACCAATGATTTATATAAGTCTGTCTCTGGATTCTCCACTCCAAACATGAGGAATTAGGCTCAAGTCAACAAAAGCTGAAAGCTCATGCTACCAACTTCTTAGACTCAAAGGTGCTGCAAGATCCCCTTGAATACTGATATTCCAGACTAACATGGCTAGGTCTCTGAATTCTACACACAAATATTGGATAAAAGTATAAAATCTGTTTCCTTAGGACATGAAGCTCCTTGCTGAACAAGATTAAATCATGTAAGAAATATCATTCCAACATCTGCGAGAATTGGAGGAGAGACAAATAAAAGGCCTGAGGGTAATAAACAACACTGAGAGACGTCTGGTTGCTGTCCCTGGCAAATCTACCGTAGTCAAAATTCATCTCTGAAAAGATTCCTGGTTTCAGAGTACACTTTCCATCTCAGAAGACAGAACTGGGCTAGGCAGAATAATGATCTAACTTAATGTAAAGCATGGAAATAGGACATATATTCAGTCATGGGCATTAAAAAAAAAACACTGTTGTGTGTGTGTTTTTAAGGCATAAAAGCATAAAAATTAAATCATGTTTAGTACTGCAGAAAATATTTAATTTAAGAACAAAGACATGAACAAAGTATTATTGGGTTTTTGTTTTGTTTTTACAATTCTCAGATTTCTATAACCAGCATGACCAGTGATCATCCTTGGCTGTGGGTTTCTGGGAGCTGTAGTCCAAAAAGGTAACTTCCTCCATCTTTGATTAAAATTGGATCACAGGACAGCTGTCTCACTGCAACATCAGAGAGAGGTGGCATAGTGGGTGAGGGGGGAGAAAGAAAGAAAGAAAGAACTTTTTCAAAGTAGTGTCATTTTCCCATTTACTCTCAGTTTTCTTCAGAAGGTTGTGCTATATTGTAGTCCAGGGAGGAGGAAGAACAATCTGAACAGAAAGACTGGAGAAACAATTTCCAAGAATTGCCCTCTCATGCCGACACTGCCTTTACAGCTGACCAAGAATGTAAAATGCCATTCATTCAACGAAATGAGCAAAGCAAGTACAGACTTTGAAGCAGGCTCCCACAAACAAGACCCACTTCACAGAAACAGCTTTTAAACACACACACTCCAGCAGTGCTCTCTTTGTCAATGTGTAAATTGTTATACAATTCCCAGAGAAGTAGTCTGTGAAGATAAATAAGCTGAAACATCAAAGGATTTGTTTAAATAAATTTCATTAAAATCCACAAGTTCAGCAAAAGGTTTTGGCTATGACCAGTTTTAGGATTTCCAGCATGGGCTGTCCTAGAGCCTCCAAATATCATGCTCTAACACAATGGGACAGAGAAAGGATAGGAAAGCAGATGAAAAAGAGGTACTCCCCTCTCATAGGTCCAGCATATATAAACATATTGTTCCCTCTGGGTGACCTTGGGCAAGTCATACTCTCTCAGCCTCAGAGGATGGCAATGGCAAACCCCCTCTAGAAGAAACTTGACAAGAAAATCCAGTGACAGGTTCACCTTAAGGCTGCCATAAATTGGAAATGACTTGCAGACACACAACAACAACCACCTTCAAAACCTGATTAAAATTATAACTAAAATGAAAGCCAACAAACATAATTTGCATCAGAGAAAGAGAACTGGAATTGGGAGAACACAACCCCATGGTTCACTTGCCTTTTAATAATAATGGTTAAAAGAACATGAACACTATGCCAGAGAGAGAAAAATAGGAAGCTGCTTTATACTCTCCATCTAGTTCCATGCTGTTAACTCTGACTGGCAGCAGCACTCCAAAGTTTCAGGAGCAGAATTGTTTCCTAGTTTTGTATCTGGACACCCCTGGCATGCCTTGGTGGACTACTAGTACATGGCCATTTCAGAACCCTCCCCATTATGTATGGAAAGCATTATATATGCTTGTATGGAAAGAAAGCATTTTGGACTCTTTCTAGGGAGGGTATGCACTGCAGCTCTGTTCAGTAACTTCTCCTCCTCCATTATTATGTTCTGGACTGGTTTCCCTTGTATTTGTTGTTCAGTGTTGTTATGTGCCTTCATGTTGTTTCCGACTTATGGAGACCCTAACGCAAACCTATCATTGGGTTTTCTTGGCAAGATTTGTTCAGAGGTTTGCACCCCTGAGGCTGAGAGAGTGTGACTTGCTGAAGGTCACCCAGTGGGTTTCATGGCCAAGCTGCAAATCGAACCCTGGTCTCCAGAGTCATAGTCCAACACTCAAACCACTATGTCACACTGTGATGCTCAAACTGTGGGCCAGGACCCCCAGGGTGTATGAGAGTTGCTGAAGGGGGAGACTTAAAGGCCCTGACCCCTTCTCCTCCTCCTCCTCCACTTCCCAACCTTTTCTGTCCTGGAGGGGAAGAGAAAGGCAAGGAGGATGTTTGGAGCCTCTGCCTGAGGGAGAAGGAGGAAAGCCATTTCCTTATACAGTAAGATGTTAAACTATGAGTATATATGAACATGCGAACAAAAATATGCACACGAAACAAACATATACTACTTCAAGCAGGGTAGGCATGATGTCTGGGTGCAGATGTAAAGGGGGTCACAAGGGTAAAAAGTTTGAGAACCACTGTGTATTACTCACACAGTTCTAGATTCTTGGAAAATTAAATGAAAAGTTTTCCCCAAACCCATCCCAAATATATTTCTCTCTTGACAGCTCCTTCCCTCTGTCTCCAACCATTTACTGTTTACACACCTTCCCTCTCCTTCTCCTTTTTACTCACCCCCTTTTAATTATACATTTAAGGTAAAATGAACATAGAGAAGAGTGGCTTGTTAGATAATCTGATCATTAAAACTGCAGATGCTACAGATTTTATATGGGATTCCTGGCTCCAGCATGCAAAACCTATGCTCTACCATTGATCTTTACAGACTACACTTCTAGACTGGGACTGGAAAAACCAGAAAGAATACAGTGTTTCAGCTTTGCAGAGAGGTATTCTGTATATGCTCAAAAAGACTCTCAAACATTTCAGAGTAAGAAACCTCCACTCATGATTCAGTGACCAATTTTAACAGCTATCTTCTTATTGTTGTACCTGCAGTGCATTAGGGCCCTCTAACTGAAATAAATCACTCCTTATTAACCATTATCAAGCAATACACTTGAAGAGTGAATGAACTGCATGTGTTAGTAGAGATGGAAAGAAAAGAGAAGTGCAAATGAGCAAAAAACTGAATGGAAGAGATTGTAAGATTAATTAGGGGGGTTGCAGGCTGCCAGAAATAGTGCAAATTGAGTCCACTTTTAGGGTTAGGGAATCATGGGAACTGTATTTTATTGTGGGACTAGAGCTCTCTGACAGAGAAGGCTCAATGTCTCAGAAAAAAACACAATTCCCATGATTCCCTAGCACTAACCCTATCCCTAAAAGTGGACTCAATTTGCACTATTTCTGGCAGTCTGCAACCCCCCTAAGATCCCATCCTTTGGGGCAGGCCTTTCCCAACCTATGGCTCCTCAGACATGCTGTACCCCAACATTCTCAGGCAACAATCCTATTCATGGCTTTGTAGTAGGCATTAGTGATAACTTACCAAATGAAATGATGTCAATTTTAGTGTTTATGCTAATTATCATATCAATTTCTAACATTTAGCATTATCAAACTGATTTTCAAACATAACATTCCAAGTCTTTAAACAATTCTAGTCTTTAAACAATTACGTTAAAATAAATTTGTTAAATCTCTGATATATCCCAGGACGTCAAGTATTTATGTGTAGCTATACCCTTGACAGATAGCACTAAATCATGACCTATAGGACACAAGAAGGTGCCTCATACTGAGTGAGACCACTGGGTCCATCTAGCTGAATACTGTCAACACTGTCTGGCAGTGGCTCTCCAGTACTGCAAGGAGAATTCTTTCCTGGCCCCAAATGGAGATGAAGAGGACTGAACCTGGGAACTTAAGCATGCAAAAAATTTCCTCTACTACCAAACTACAGCTCCTGTAAGCTTAATGAACATTAAAATCAGTGGAACATAGTTCTGAGCATACATGTACTGGGGCAAGTTCCTGAAAATTTTGTTCCTTGGTATTCTTTCCTTCTGCAAAATTAGCCCCGATTTTCCTCCCATTTGTATGGGTGTAAATGTAATGACCTTTTGATAAGAAGCATGAGCAGAGATTTAAGTAAGCTGCAGAAAGAGAAGACATGTCCATCCAATATTTATGGAGGGCTTTTTATGGTGCAGCTCACCCAACAATGTTAAAAAATAAGTTAATCCAACCACCTGTTATACCCCTCCACAATAGGAAGGGGAGGTGGGAGAGTACATTTTATAATGGAAGGGATCTATACAGAGGAAGAAAAAGTATTACCACGAAGACTAGCGGGCCTTTACAGACTGCCAGAAATAATCCATCTTGAGACCACTTTAACTGTCCTGGCTCAATGCTAGGGAATCATGTGAATTGTAGTTTTTTTTCTGAAACATTGAGCCTTCTCTGTCAGAGAGGTCTGGGGCCACAATAAACTACAGTTCCCATGATTCCCTAGCATTGAGCCAGGACAGTTAAAATGGTCTCAAACTGGATTATTTCTGGCACTCTGTACAGGCCTGCACGTAATGGTGAAAGGGGACTCCTCATCAGTGCTTTAAAGCAAGCAGAACCTCAGTTTCAGACAACATACTCCCAAGTTTTCCAATATGCACTCTCTAGTCCAGACATATGGGTGGATTAGGATAAAGCAGAAAGTAGTGTACAGCATTTCTGAGGAGAGCCAGTATGGTGTAATGGTCTGAGTAATGGACTAGGACTCTGGGAGACCATGGAAAACTACTGGGTGACCTTAACCAAGACACTCACTCTCAGTGTCGCAGAAAGGCAATGATAAACTACCTCTGAACAATTTTTTCCAAGAAAACCCAGTGATAAGTTCCTCTTAGGACCACCATAAATCAGAAATAACTTGAAGGCAAACAACAACAAGAATGTTTTTTTACCAGTTAATAAAGGGGAGGGGAAGAAAATTTATTACAGATATTTCTATTAACGTTTGTGTTCCAAACATACCCATAGTTTAGGCCAATCTCTGTTTCCTGCTCCCTCATCAGTACAGCTGAAGTTTCCTCAATTTGGAAAACATATCCCCCACCCCAAAATGTAAAGATGATTACAGTGCACAAACGCTAACATGAGACTAATCCTATCTCAATCCAAAATATTTTGTTTCCAGTAGTAGCAGCTACACACATTTCTCATAAGCAAGGCATGAAAGCAATGGCTTGTCTCTGCTGTTTGTCCCAAACACCTAATAAATCAGAGACATATTGCTATTGGACACTAAAGTTCTGTTTAGCCATAGCAGGTACGGAAGACCTGTCCCTCATGAGTCTGTCAAACCTTTAAAAAAAAAAAACCCACCTCAGATGAGGGCCATGTTCCTCCAATCATATACAGAACATGCTCTAAATCTAGGTAAGTTGCAGCATGATCCAAAGCAGCAAATTCACTTACTTCAAAGTCAGTGGGGTTTCTCAATTCCCAATCCACGTATGGCGAATTTCCACCTTAATACTGTTGCTGTTGTGTGCCTTCAAGTCATTTCCAACATATGGTGACTCCATCATGGGGTTTTATTGGCAAGATTTGTTCAGAGGAAGTTTTTCATTGCCTTCCACTGAGGCTGAGAGTGTGTGACCTGCCCGTGGTCAACCAGTGGATTTCCATGCCTGAGCTGGGAATCAAACCCTGGTCTCCAGAGTCACAGTCCAGCACTCAAACCATTACACCACTGTGGCTCTAATATCTTAATATTAATTATACCTCAACTCCCGTTTAATGTAAGCTGGGTGACCAGTCAAGAGTCCTAATATTTAGAGTGTCATAATCCATATTTAACAATAGATTTTTGTTAATAGGATCCTGGACACTAGTTCAAGAGTTTTGTGTTTTTAAAGGTCAGCACCATTAACCTTGGCACAGCACTTCACTGTGCTTAATTAGCAAGCTAATGAAGCTGGTCTCATTCCCTTTCTCATCCACAAGAGGATAAATGCAGAGCTCTAGAAGCCAGTAGACATAGCGGTTTAATTCAATTCCTTGTTGTTTAGTGGAGTGCTTACCAATATAGTGTCTGTGTGGCATGCCTAATTCTGAAGCAGTTCAACAATATGTGCTCTTACAACAAAATTGATTTTTGTACAATCCATATTATCTTTCAGGCAGGGAGATGAACACAATTCCCGAACATCTGGACTGCAGGAAAGTTTGCAAACAAAACACTAGATGTGAACATCATGTTTTTATCAATAAGTCCTCAGAAATTCCAAAAGGAAATCTCGACTGCCAGAAATAGTGCAAACTGAGTCCACTTTAACTGCCCTGACTCAGTGCTAAGGAATCATGGGAACTGTAGTTTATTGTGGCACCAGAGCTCTCTGACAGAGAAGGCTCAATGTCTCAGAAAAAAATACAATTCCCATGATTCCCTAGCACTGAGCCAGGGCAGTTAAAGTGGACTCAATTTGCACTATTTCTAGCAGTCTGCAAAGGTCCTTACACACAGCAATATTTTTAAAGAAAAGTAACAACCTGCTTTTGTTTCACTACTGTTATCCAAGCTGTTACTAGAAATAATTCACATGCATGCAAGTGAGGTCAAGCCATTTTTAAATAGCTGCTCAAAGAGATAAAGCATATCCACATATAGACACTCACACAGCATTCTGACCAGCAAAGATCTGTGACTTCCCCTAAATAACTTCTATTGCATTTTTAACTGAACAGCTTGCATTTTAACTGAACAGTTATGAGAAGAGCATGGAACAAAACAAAATCACAAACACCACATAAAAAACCGTAAACTGAGGCCATTCATAAAAGCTGAAAACTGTTCACTCACTCTCTAATACAGGGGTAGGCAACCTTTCCCCTTTAAGGGCCGAGGGACTTCAGCTCCCAGAATCCCAGGAGCTATTGGCCAACATGGGACTATTGGCCAACATGGCTGAGGCTTCTGGGAGCTGAAGTCCCTCGGCCCTTAAAGGGGAAAGGTTGCCTACCCGTGCTCTAATAGGACTGTCCATCCTAGGAGAAGTCTCCTTTCACATGGCATGTGTTTTCCTGTATTCTTTCCCTGTAAATTACATTTCCAAAAAGCTGACCATAACCATGCAACTGCAAACAACCTCCCAAGAAACTTCTAAAATGTAATTCTAATATGGGGGGGGGGGGGGAAGAGGAAATTAAGATTATTTTTCCAAGTTTAATATAATTTTTTTTTAAATCCAGTTTTGCAATAGCAGTAATAAAAAAAGACACAGATATTTTTGTCAGTAAGCAAGTACACACATAGGTAAAAAGGATTTTCAAATACACACACACATATATACATGAGAAGATCAGAAATTGATTAAAAACAGTCTTTGTGTATAGGTCCTCTTTCCAACTAGTCAAACAGTTTGTGATGGCAAGGACACTAAATTTCATTTTAGGAAAGACACAATCTTTAACATAGCTGTCTCAAGCTATCCTGCTCCTTCCAAAATCTCTATTTCCTTGACAAAACTACAAATCCTTCACAGATGAAGGCAAAGATCTGTGCAAATCAACCACCAGTTTAACCTGGTTGCTTCTCATAACTACCACATATCAAGTTAAAGAAAACAGGGCTGGGAAGCTGGCATCTTCCTTTTCCATCTTGACCGAAGATAGAGGGAGCAGAAAAGGGAAAAATAAGATAGCATTGTTTACAACACACACACACACACAAAGATGAGAAGGCACTGACAGTGAATATATAATGGGTACCTTGAACAAAGAAACACAGGCTAAACAGCAGCCTCTACTGCCGCTGCCGCCACTTCATTGGTTTTTAACCACACAGGCTCTGAGGCACATTCCAAAACAAACCAACAAAGAGAGGAAAATATAGGAAGGCAGGAAGGAAAACAAAAGAAGTCAAAGGGTATAGGATTATTAAGAGGGAGTATATATATAAGGGACACCGTATTTCATGCTTCCTGGCTCACTGCTTATGTACTGTTCAAATAAAATTCCAAGAAAATTAAGGGCAGGGCTGTTTGTGTTCCCTCCATCCCAAAATACAAGCAGCTTGTAAAAAGGAGAGGAGAGTAACTTTGGGTGCTACTACTAGGATTTTTTTTTTAAATGCCAGCATGGTGTAGTGGTTTGAGCATTGGACTATGACTCTGCAGGCCAAGGTTTGAATGCCAGTGGAAAAACCACTCCAAAGCCTTGGGCAAGTCATACTCTCTCAGCCTCAGAGGATGGCAGTAGCAAACCTCCTCTGAAAAAATATTGCCAAGACAATCCCATGATAGGGTTGCCTTAGGGTCGCCAAAAATCAAACTACAGAAAAAGAGATTCCAGCTCACTATTAGGAAATACTTCCTGACAGTAAGAACTGTTTGACAGTGGAATGCATTCCCTTGGAGTGTGGCGGAGTCTCCTGCTTTGGAGGTTTCTAAACAGAGGCTGGATGGCCATGTGTAGAGTGCTTTGATTGTGTGTTCCTGCATGGCAGAATGGGGTTGGACTGGATGACCTTTGGTGTATCTTCCAACTGTATGATTCTATGAAGGCACACAACAACAAAGTAGGATTTTGCTCTCAACAACACAGAGAGGGAGAGAAGTTATTTGGGACTCCTGCACTCCACCCCACTATGCATGGTAATAGATAGAGCATGACAAGTTAATGCACACAACCTAAACAAGAGGCCAGGAGAAAAAGGAGAGGAAGTGTTAAAGGAAAAACAGTGGAGGGGGAAGGGTACAGCTACTGCCAGGTGTTGCTATTGTTGTTAACTGACTTTTTTTGAGTCAACCCAGAATCGTGGCAACCCTGGGGATGAGACATCTCCACAATTCCCTATCCTCCACTTCTCTGCTTCGCTTCTGCAAATTCAAGACCATGACCTCCCTGATTGAGTCCAGTCATTTGGCATGCAGTCTTCCTCTATTTCTACTACCCTCCACCTTTCCTAGCATTATTGTCTTATCTAGTGATCTGTGCTTTCTCATGATCTGGCCAAAATAAGACAGCGTCAATTTAATCATCTTGGCCTCCAAGGAGATTTCAGGCTTGATCTATTCCAAGACCCATTGGTTTGTCTTTGTGACCATCCACAGTATCCATAACACTCTTCTCCAGCACCACCTCTCAAATGAGTTTCTTTTCTTTTCTGTCTGCTTTCTTCTTCACTGTTAGGCTCTTGCTGGCCCTCTCCATCCTTTCTGTTCTGCTTCTTACCCACCTTCCCTCTCCTTCTCCTTTTTACCCACCCCCTTTTAATTACAAGCTTTTAAAACTTTGGTCCAAAACACACTGCAGAAATAATCCAGTTTGAGACCGCTTGCCCTGGCTCAGTGCTAGGGAATCCTGGGAAATGTAGTTTATTGTGGCATCAGAGCTCTCTCACAAAGAAGGCTAAATGTCTCACAAAATGACAGTTCCCAGGATTTCCTAGCACTGAGCCAGGGCAGTTAAAGCAGTCTCAAACTGGATTGTTTCTGCAGTGTGTTTTGGACCTCGATTACAGTCAAAGACCAGAAAAACCCTTTTAATTATACAGTTAAGCTAAGCATAGAGGACAGTGGCTTATTAGCCAATCTCATCCTTAAACCTGCAGATGCTACAGATTTTATATGGATCCCTGGCTCCAGCATGCAAAACCCGTACTCTGCCATGGATCTTTACAGACTACACTGTTTGACACCTTCCCTCTTTCCTTTCCTCCCTAACCAGGGCAATGCAAAAAAGGAGGCTTCCTTCCTTGCCTGTAACCAAAGTGTTTCTTCTGCAAGGGGAGCATTGCTTCTGCAGCTTTAAAGGAGGCACACCAGCCATGCTAGGGATGTGCCCGACCCAGTTACGTCACCGTCTGTTATTATTATTCCGTGGCCACGAGATTGGTGTGCTGCGGGGACGCGCATGATGGTGTGCCTCACAATTCCCTATCCACCACTTCTCTGCTTAGCTCACCATCATGCGCGCCCCCGCAGCACACCAATCTCACGGTCATATATATATATATGTGTGTGTGTGTGTGTGTGTGTGTACATACGTAAACAAATCCACACATCCACTACCATCTTTCCCCTTGCAATAGTGCCAGCTCTTTCCCTCCCTTCCTTCCTCCCTCCTTCTCTTTCTCCAGACCCCTCCTCCAGCTCCCAAAGTCATCAAAACAAGGAGGTGGAGGAAGCAGGCTCACAACAAAAGCCAAGCACGCACAAGCCACTACTACGAGCCACACACACACACAAAGCTGGCCCTCCTAGCAAATGGCTCTCTGGCTAAAGCCGATCAAGGGGGGGAGGAGGAGGAGAGAAAGGGGTGGGGGAGGCAACCCCCCCCTTTCCCACCTCCAAATCCAGCTTCAATACCATCACCTCCTCCTTCTCTGAGAAGGGGGGGAGCCCAAGGAGATTTATGGTGACTCAGTGTGGCGGCACACAATAAGGAACTATTTCCATAACAAGAGCAAGGCTTCTGGCTGAAAAGTTGCAGCCTGGAGGCTGGGAAGCATCCATTGCACACCTCTTCTCCCCTCCCCTTTTGAGGCAACACACAACAACACCCTGCTTTCCTCCTTTTTACACCAAAGGCGATAGGGAGGAGGGAGAAAGAGAGGAACAAAAACATTACAAAGCCCAGACACCTTCAGGCTGGCAGGCATGTAAATGAAGCCTGGAGCTGGGAACAAAAGGGAGAGTTGATGTGGCTTCTGCTGCTGCTGGTGGTGTTGTTGTTGCTGCTGCTGTTGTGGTGGTTAAGCTCAGGGCCAAATGCAATAATGCAATAAAATAAATAAATTCCTTGAGGAAAGTCACTTTCTAAGCAGGGCCTTGCCAAAAGCCTCTTCTGATGCCTTGCAGCCAGTTGTTTACTTTTGCAACTTGCATCCTGACCTGACAGTAAAGCTTTGGAAAGAAAAATGAAAGACAAAAGGTGAAAGTTTAAAGGTTCATAAAAAGGGGGGGAGGAGCTTTTTCTCCCCTGTGGCTGTAAAAATCTCACTATTTAACCTCTGATGTTTTGTAACAGCCTTCAGTGGAAGTAGGCTCCAGTTTAGGAAAGCTCCTGCTCCCAAGTTTCTTTCTTTCAGAGAGTCTCAAAGGTGCTACAAGATCCCTTTGCAATCTCTGGTGTTTTTTTCCCCCCAGACTAACACGGCTTTGAATTCTGCTTTCAATGGAGTTCAGTTCTGCAACCAGCTAAAAGCACACAAAACAATATCCATCCTCCTAACCAAGGCGATGCAACCGGCCAAGAAGGAAGCCCACAAAAACCTTGAATAAGAAACCACACTCCTGGGTGATAAAACTGCGATGGAATGAAATGTGGACAGTCCTTCCATACCATTTTCACACTCAGCCAGTCCTATCTTCCTTTCCTTTTTTAAGGTTATGTGAGTCTACCCCAAGGGAACTCCCCAAAGCCAAAGCGAAGAGAAGGGAAGGAAGAAAAAGAAAGGGAGGCTTGTTAAAACTGGGGTTTCAAAACAAACAAAAACAAAAAAAAGAGGGGAGGAGAGAAATCAAAATAAAAAGTTGGTAAAATATAAAATAACAGCTTCCAAGGCCTCGACTGCACAAAGAGAGAGAGAATGTTTGTGTGTCTTGGGTTGTGTTTCTTTCTAGGTAAAGCTCTCTTTCTCCAGGGTTGAAAACACATGGCCCTGAAGGCGAAGGAAGAACAAAACTCCACGCGTTTTTTAAACTCTCCGCCCCAAATGCCTCTTTTTTTTCCCTCCTCCACCAAGAGAAATGATCTTTGTTTCTTTGCAACGCCTCTTTGGGCAGCCGAGGTTTCAGTCTCCCTCACCAAAATACAAAACAAACCCAAACCTTCCCCTATAATATGTAGAGAGATCTTGTAGCACCTTTGAGACGAACTGAAAGAAAGAAATTGGCAGCATGAGCTTTGCTCATGCTGCCAATTTCTTTCTTTCAGTTCGTCTCAAAGGTGCTACAAGATCTCTCTACATACTGATTCCACACTTTATCTTTGAATACTTCTCCATAATAAAACCATAAATTGAAGCTTTCCCTTTCCCAGACCCCTAAGAAGCTTCTCCAACACGCGGCGAAAGGAAGGAAGGAAGGAAAGAAAGAAAGGATACAAAAGCCGCGATTTCCCTTAAGGAGAAAACCCAAAAGGCAAAGTTTGCTTCTTCCACCCTCCCTTTCAAAATCAATCATCATCATCATCATCGCTTTAACTTCCCCAAGCTTCTCTTTTAAGTCTAGGCATCGAAATTCTTCTTATTTTTCAGAGCCTTTCTACTCCAGGGGTTGCTTCTTCATTACAAACGCCAGGGAGATTTCCAAGCCTTTTAAAAATATTTTCCCCCCTCCTCTCTCTCTCTCTTTTTCAAAAGATAAGCATGAGAAGGTCGTAAAGTTTAATTTGTGTTCCCCTTTCCTTCCCCCCCCCCTCCTGAATGGATTACTTACGTGAACAGAAAGCCCCCCAAAGGAAGGCGAAAGTGAACCACGAAACCTTCATATTATTCCTTTGGCTCCTCGTGGTTCTTGTTTACTCCTCCTCGGTTACGAGGAAAGAAGAAGAAGAAGAAGGGGGGGGGGGAGAAAGAAACCAAGGGGAATTTTAAAAGATAGATCGGTAGATATAATAAAATGGAGCGAGGGATAAAAAATAGAAAGGTTCCTTTTTAAGAATATGGGTTTTTTTTGGAGAAAATAGATATATTAAATCCGCCCCAGCTTGCCACAAAGGGCTCCCAGTCCACGGCAGAGGAGGTCTTCCTGGCTCTTTGGAGTCTTGCTGAAATCCTCCAAGGCAGGTGGGGTGGAAAGGCCACTTCGGGGCCTGAGGGGGGTCCAAATCTTCCTTCCAGCCAAGAGAAAGACCCAGACTGAAGACCGAAGGGGCTCCAAAAGAGAGAGGCGCGGGAAGAAGAAGCCGCAGAAGAAGAAGCAGCAGCTTGTCTCTCCCTCCTTCTCCTCAAAAGCGACCCTCTTCAACAAGGAGGAGGAGGAGGAGGAGAGGAAGGCATAAAGGGGGGGGAAACAAGGAGGGGAAACGAGCCTTCCTCCCTGAATTATCCCTTGGAAAATGCCGTAAATCCCGTGGAGTCTCCCTCAGGGCAACGGAGCGGTGGCGACAGTAGCAGCGGCGGCGGCGGCGGCGAAGGAAGGGGCAACACTGAAGCAAACTTTGCCAGCATCCAAAGCTGAGAGGCTGCTCCTCAGGAAGAAGGGAAGCAAGGAGGGAGGAGGTCGCTGGGGGTCCCCACAAAGAGAGAAAGAGAGCGCTGCTTTGGATGCTTCTGCTGGAGGCGCAAGGAGGGCTCCGCTCAGGCAGCGCTTCTTGGCTTTGGCGCTCCAAGAAAAGGGGGGGAGAAGGGGGCTGGCAAAGGGGGGGGGCGTGCGCGTGCCCGAGAGGAGGAGGAGGAAGAGGAAGAGTCAGGGGGAGGGAAGGGGTCGGCCGCGCGCGGAGGAGAGAGGCGGCCGCGGCTGCAGGGGCCTCCGCGGACGTGCGTCAAGGGAAGGCGCGCGGAGCGTTACGCACGCAGGCGCGCGCTCCCAAAAACCCAGGCACTCCCTCTCTCTCCCCCCCCCCCACATCCCCCCCCCCTTGGTCCCCTTCCTCTGCTCTCCCCTGGACTCTTCCAAGGCTAGCATTGAAGGGGCAGCCCTGGAAGCCCTGGGCAAAGAAGGGACAGGCAAGGGAGGGAGAATCGGTAAGGCACCAGGAAAGACTGCGTGGCTCCAACTCAGACAATGAGGAGGCTGGAATGGTTCAAGGGTGGCCTTAAGAAGAAGGATAGGACTAGGAAGGGCAGCCATGGAAGAAGGACATCAAAATAAGGCACCAGGAAAGACTGCGTGGCTCCAACTCAGACAATGAGATTGGATTGGTTCAAAGGTTGCCTTGCCTTGGAATCAGAAGAAGGATAGGACTAGGAAGGGCAGCCATGGAAGGACATCAAAATAAGGCACCAGGAAAGACTGCATGCCTCCAAACCAGACAATGAGGAGATTGGATTGGTTCATAGGTTCCCTTGCCTTGGAATCAGAAGAAGGATAGGACTAGGAAGGGCAGCCATGAAAGAAGGACATCAAAATAAGGCACCAGGAAAGACTGCATGCCTCCAACCAAAACAATGAGGAGATTGGATTGATTCAAAGGTTGCCTTGCCTTAGAATCAGAAGAAGGATAGGACTAGGAAGGGCAGCCATGAAAGAAGGACATCAAAATAAGGCACCAGGAAAGACTGCATGCCTCCAAACCAGACAATGAGGAGATTGGATTGGTTCATAGGTTCCCTTGCCTTGGAATCAGAAGAAGGATAGGACTAGGAAGGGCAGCCATGAAAGAAGGACATCAAAATAAGGCACCAGGAAAGACTGCGTGGCTCCAACTCAGACAATGAGGAGGCTGGAATGGTTCAAGGGTGGCCTTAAGAAGAAGGATAGGACTAGGAAGGGCAGCCATGGAAGAAGGACATCAAAATAAGGCACCAGGAAAGACTGCATGCCTCCAAACCAGACAATGAGGAGATTGGATTGGTTCATAGGTTCCCTTGCCTTGGAATCAGAAGAAGGATAGGACTAGGAAGGGCAGCCATGAAAGAAGGACATCAAAATAAGGCACCAGGAAAGACTGCATGCCTCCAACCAAAACAATGAGGAGATTGGATTGATTCAAAGGTTGCCTTGCCTTAGAATCAGAAGAAGGATAGGACTAGGAAGGGCAGCCATGAAAGAAGGACATCAAAATAAGGCACCAGGAAAGACTGCATGCCTCCAAACCAGACAATGAGGAGATTGGATTGGTTCATAGGTTCCCTTGCCTTGGAATCAGAAGAAGGATAGGACTAGGAAGGGCAGCCATGAAAGAAGGACATCAAAATAAGGCACCAGGAAAGACTGCATGCCTCCAACCAAAACAATGAGGAGATTGGATTGATTCAAAGGTTGCCTTGCCTTAGAATCAGAAGAAGGATAGGACTAGGAAGGGCAGCCATGAAAGAAGGACATCAAAATAAGGCACCAGGAAAGACTGCATGCCTCCAAACCAGACAATGAGGAGATTGGATTGGTTCATAGGTTCCCTTGCCTTGGAATCAGAAGAAGGATAGGACTAGGAAGGGCAGCCATGAAAGAAGGACATCAAAATAAGGCACCAGGAAAGACTGCATGCCTCCAACCAAAACAATGAGGAGATTGGATTGATTCAAAGGTTGCCTTGCCTTAGAATCAGAAGAAGGATAGGACTAGGAAGGGCAGCCATGAAAGAAGGACATCAAAATAAGGCACCAGGAAAGACTGCATGCCTCCAAACCAGACAATGAGGAGATTGGATTGGTTCATAGGTTCCCTTGCCTTGGAATCAGAAGAAGGATAGGACTAGGAAGGGCAGCCATGAAAGAAGGACATCAAAATAAGGCACCAGGAAAGACTGCATGCCTCCAACCAAAACAATGAGGAGATTGGATTGATTCAAAGGTTGCCTTGCCTTAGAATCAGAAGAAGGATAGGACTAGGAAGGGCAGCCATGAAAGAAGGACATCAAAATAAGGCACCAGGAAAGACTGCATGCCTCCAAACCAGACAATGAAGAGATTGGATTGGTTCATAGGTTCCCTTGCCTTGGAATCAGAAGAAGGATAGGACTAGGAAGGGCAGCCATGAAAGAAGGACATCAAAATAAGGCACCAGGAAAGACTGCATGCCTCCAACCAAAACAATGAGGAGATTGGATTGATTCAAAGGTTGCCTTGCCTTAGAATCAGAAGAAGGATAGGACTAGGAAGGGCAGCCATGAAAGAAGGACATCAAAATAAGGCACCAGGAAAGACTGCATGCCTCCAAACCAGACAATGAGGAGATTGGATTGGTTCATAGGTTCCCTTGCCTTGGAATCAGAAGAAGGATAGGACTAGGAAGGGCAGCCATGAAAGAAGGACATCAAAATAAGGCACCAGGAAAGACTGCATGCCTCCAAACCAGACAATGAGGAGATTGGATTGGTTCATAGGTTCCCTTGCCTTGGAATCAGAAGAAGGATAGGACTAGGAAGGGCAGCCATGAAAGAAGGACATCAAAATAAGGCACCAGGAAAGACTGCATGCCTCCAAACCAGACAATGAGGAGATTGGATTGGTTCATAGGTTGCCTTGCCTTGGGATCAGAAGAAGGATAGGACTAGGAAGGGCAGCCATGGAAGAAGAACATCAAAATAAGGCCCAGGGAAAGACTACATGCTTCCAACCAGACAATGAGAAGGTTGGAATGGTTCAAAGGTTGCCCTGCCTTGGAATCAGAAGAAGGATAGGAATAGGAAGGGCATCCATAGAAGAAGGATGTCAAAATAAGGCCCAGGGAGGGACTGCATGCCTCCAGCTCAAACAATGAGGAGGTTGGAAAGGTTCAAAGGTTGCCCTACCTTGGAGCAAACATTGATCAGAATGGAATCGGGAAATCAGAAGAAGGCTGGGAATGGGAAGAATGACTATGAAAGAACTGGATAAGAAGAACCTAAATAGTGTAAGGATAGACAACTGAATGAAGCTAGACATAGGTCTTTTCCAACTCATGGCGACCCTAAGGCTTTCCTGGCAAGTTTTCCTATCAAGTTTCTCAAGAAGGGCATTGCCATCAACATCCTCTGATGCTGAGAGTGTGCGACTTGCCGAAGGTCACCCAGTGGGTTTCTATGGCTGAGCTAGGATTCAAACTCTGGTCTCCAGTGTCACAATCCAACACTTAAACCACTATGCCCCACTGGTTTTCAAATGGAACCAGAAGGAACTAGAACAAGATCCTAAAGAGTAAAGATATACAACTGAGCAGTTAAGTTAGAATTGTCCAATCCATTGTATGCCCCATCATCATCTAGATGCTCAACTCAATTGCAATGTAGTGCTGGAGAAGAGTGCTGAGGATATCGTGGACAGCCGAAAAGACAAACAAATGGGTCATTGAGCAGATAAAGCCAGAAATTTCCCTGGGAGCCAAGATGATTAAATTGAGGCCGTCGTATTTTGGCCACATCAAGAGATAGCATTAATAATTTTAAAAGACAAGAATGCTAGGAAAGATGGAGGGACATAGAAATAGGGGAAGACTGCACACTAGATGGATAGACTCAATCAAGGAGGTTACGGGGATGGATTTGCAGGAACTAAGCAGAGCTGTGGAGGACAAGAGGTCTTGGAGATGTCTCATCCACAGGGTCACCATGAGTTGGGACTGACATGAGGGCAGTTAACAACAACAACAACAACAACTAAAGTCAGAATTGTCCAAAGCATTGTATTTCCCATTGTGACATACTAATACAAGAGCTGGACAGTGAAGAAGGTGGATAGGAAGAAAATCAGCTCATTTGAGATTGCTCCAAACATGCATCTGGGGAAGCAGGCACAAGTCTACGAAGGTCCATGCTACCAGCTTATTTCTTTCAGTTGGTCTCAAAGCTGCTACAAGTTCCTTTGCATATTGATTTTCCAAAATAACACCCCTATGTATTTGAATTAATTTGAGATGTGGTGCTGGAGAAAAGTGCTGAGGACAACCAAAAAAAGACAAAGAAAGGATCCTAGAACAGATCAAGCCTGAAATTTCCCTGGAAGCCAAGATGATCAAAGTGAAGCTGTCATACTTTGATCATATCATGATAAGGCAAGACTCATTAGAAAAGACAATAATGCTAGGAAAGGTAGAAGGTAGTCAGCATGGCATAGTGGTTTGGACTATGACTCTGGGTTCAGTTCCCAGCTCAGTCATGAAGGTCACCTTGAGAAACCTCATATACCTTATTTTCCTGCGTATAAGACTACTTTTTTACCTGCAAAATCTGTGGCTAAAGTGGGGGGGGGTCGTCTTATATGCCGGATATAAGGATAATGAGGATAGAGGTGCTAAAACTCTATATTTTGACTGGAAAAATGGGGGGGGGGTCGTCTTATACATGGGTGGTCTTATACGCCGGAAAATACGGTACTCTCACCCTTAGGGGAAGGGCAATGGCAAACCCCTTTTGAACAAATCTTGCCATGATAGAGTTGCCTTAGGGTTACCAAAAGTCAGAAACGACTTAAAGGCACACAACA